>WNWU01000001.1:26971173-27062763 GCA_012654045.1 Ptyas mucosa
GGGAGTTGGGAAATGGGCCATTTCAGGCCTTTGGAGGGCCTCCGAGGGAGTGAGGAAGGCTGTTTTCGCCCTCCCTAGACTCAGAGAGAGGATCTGGAGCCACCCACCTTCAGCCCCTCTGGAGGCAGGAAACAGCCTGTTTCCTTACTTCTGGTGGGCCCAGAAGGCTGGAAAATCAACTGGCCAGCATGTGTATCAACTGGTGTGCCCATTGATATGGCTACGCGTGCCACCTGTGGCACGCATGCCATAGGTTCGCCATCATGGGTATAGGATCTCCTGCTTGAGCAGGAGGTTGGATTAGATGACCTCAAACAACACTCTTAGAACTTCCACTCTATGAACTTGCTAATAGAATGCCCTGATCTGATCCCAGCAGTAGAGACCAGATTTCCTTAGTTATCTTTTATACACTTGAACAGGTGAAACTCCTTGCTGTACAAAGATGTGATGGAAAAACTTTACTTGTTGCCTGGTTGCCTCACCTGTGGAAGGGAAGAAACCCATTTGCGTTCAAACAATGATTATTGAGTTTGGCTTTTGTCCTTTCCAATGCAACTTCCTTTTCTGTTGATATAATTTATTCCTTGAATATCATAAACCTATCCAGGGTTACAGAATGCTGAGTTTATGGTGCCTCTTGTAGCATTTTCTTTGTTTGGAAGTTCAGCCAATTGAAATGTTCTTCTCCTTGTGGCTTCTAGCAGGCATCCTGCTTCTGATGGGTTACTGAAGTGGGAGGAGCTTCCTCCTGCCTCTTCCCTATTGCAGCACAATTGGCTCAGATTCCTTAAAGGGCAGAGGTTGGCTTCTCAGTATACCACGAAAGAAGGGAGCAGCATTCCCATTACTTTAAAGGTTAGTGTTGAGAATATCTTGATTTGGGGCATTTTTGTGTGACTGACTTTTTAAAAAAGTTAATCTTTTTTTTTTAAAAATTATATCTTAATATGAAAGATGAAAAAACCTTTTTACATTCAACTTGTCATTAAAAAATTGGGTTATTTTAGCAGCAGTAAATGTTTTCAAAATAAAGTTAGAGGTTTGAATTTTCCCTTTGAAATGGAGGTTGCAATCTTGTATCTACTTATCCAGAATGAGACACATTGAACTCAGTGGGATGTCTACATAAAGAAGTACATAGAATATATGTTTTGTAGGATAGGAGATACCATAAATACAATGTGGATTAATAACTAAGATCTACCAAGAGGTAATATATCTAGTTTTGAAAATGATAATTATTTAGGCAATTACTATAAGTATAGTCTCCAGGGCAGCCTTTCCCATATGGTTGCCTTCTACATGCATTGAAGTTAATTAATCAAAAATAATATTTAGGTTATATTGGACTCCCCAAATAATATATTTGAAACAGTAGACATCAGATATTTTTAATGCTGGAAGTGTAAAAAAATTGAAGTCTCATTGATCACATTATATGGTCATGTGATCATTTAATGACTTTTTGGGATTGTGTATTAATGTATATTGGTAGATTAATGGCAAAATCTTTTAAATGTTAAAAATGTGAATGTAATGTTGAATTTTATACCAAAGCTTTGGAATTTGACTTTTTATAAGGAACTGTAATTGTATCAATTATTGTATTAAATTTGAAAAGTGATATTATTCCACATGTCAAAGAATGTTTGCTGGAAATGTGTGATTTATCTGTTTTGGAAAAGGCAATATTTTCTAAATCAAAGGATGTCGTTATGGTGGAGGTTTTGTGGTATCTCACAATCTTATTTTGCTTATAGTGTTCAATTCATTGGTAAACCAGTGACTTTTATACTGATAAGTATAAAATATAATTTTTTTTCTATCTTCAGTTTGTATTTTTAATTTTATTTTCTTGTAAAATTAAAGATTGTTGGTTAAGAAAAGTAAAGATACTAAACATTTAAGAAAATTATGTAGCTTTTGGCTATTCCAGATAAAGTAATTGATGTAGGAATACTTAGTGACCACTTTAGCAGCTGCTTTTTTTTTAATTAGTTGCAGTTATCCAAGTTACATTTAAAGGCATGAGCAATGGGGGATGATGGTAGCTCAACACACATAGAAAACAGCAAATTGGAGGAAACAATTTTGGGAAGCATTTTCTGTTGGGTATACTGTAACAATACTTACTGTTGTGTTTTAAGAGTTTGGATTAGAACCCTACAATTTACCAGTGCACCCTGTTGAGTTAAAATAACGTTTAAAATGTTAAAGCTTTTAAGAAAATATTTAAAAAAGGAACATGTTAAGAAGGAAGGCAATTCAAGACATGTTTTGAAGAAATGTTTGCTGGAAAATTAGAAAAAAAAGAGATAGTGATAGTGTATTAGTGATTGTTCCTCTAAAGTAGGGGTGTCAAAATCGCATCGTCATGGTGGCATCACGTGACATAGCGGCACTTTTTTCCCCCTTTACTAAAACGGGTGTGGGCATGGCCAGCGCGTGATGCATCCAGCCTGCGGGCCGCCAGTTTGACAGCTCTGCTCTAAAGCATGTCATATTACGAATTGTTATTTAGCAAGGTTCATTTGTACTATGCAGTAAGACAAGGTTTAGCTGTGATTATTAATCTAAAACTGCATGGGTTCTCTCAGTACTAAATAGTGAGTGAACCCTGATGTATAAGCAGTGGCTAAGCCAAATAAGCAGTGGCTAAGCATGTGGCCCCGTTGCGAACCGGTAGTAAAGGTAAGTAAAATCCACCCCTGCTATATAGGCATAAAAATCAGGTGGTTGTTGTGGTGTGCCAGCAGCCTGCGGAGCTGGCAGCAGAGTCGGACAGTGAGGAGACTGGGGAGGAACATGGGCCAGTCCTGGAGTCTGGGGAAGGCTCGGATGAGTGCTCTGCATCGGAGGCAGAGAAAGGGTCACCTGGGAGGGATGTGCTGCCTCTGGAGCCTCCAGAGTCGGACCTCAGCGAGGCAGAGGAACAGGGAGAGCCTATTTCCAGTATGTGCATGTGCATAGCTGCCAGAAGGCAAGAACAGTTAAAACAAAAGGGACGACTCGGGAGTAGGGCTTGGAGATGATTGGCCCCTCCCATAAGACTTAAAAGAGGAGCAAAGACAAGTGGGCCTTTGTAGGAAGCAATGTTGTTAATTGTGTGCAGTTTAAAGTCTGAAGCTCTGTTTGCTTCTGGACTCTGTGTGGCTTTGCCAATTAAGTCTTTGGCAGTATGTCAAGGAAGATAAAGGTGGGTGATTATCAGCCTTATCCCGAAGGACTCTTTACAACTATTTGGGACTCATCTGTGAATGAACAGAATTCACAGCTGTTAAAATAAAACAGGTTTTTGGGACTACTCATGTGTTTTACTGACTCAGGAAGCCTAGGTCAGAACAGTTGTGCCTTTTTAAAAAAAATATATAGAGAGAGATGATGAAACTTATTCCAAAAACATACCATTCTATTTCTCAAGTAGCGGTCATCTACAAAGTAAGCTAATTCAATTCTATGTAAACTATAGTATAGTCATTTTGAGTTTTTTCCAGAATTCAGTGGGTGAGTGTAATGCTCAATACAGATCTCTTTGCTCTTTTGCTTTCCTTTTTTGTAGCTAGAGAATTTGACCAGAAATATCCTTGCGCAGGAGGAGAAAATAAAAACAAAGCTTGGTAATATGCACATTATTCTTGGAACAGATGGAAATGACTTCATGTACATAGTGATGTATAGAAGTGTAATGGTATGTGGGAATGACCTTGAGGGGCAAGGAGAAAATATGCTGCCTGGGAAACAATTAGATCAGAGGGAAGAAATTGAGGAAAGACTTGCATTAATTGATCAGTCTGTTAAAAGTTTTGGCAGGATTCTTTCAGATTTGCAACATTCTGTTAAATAGCCTTATAATAAAGCACAGTAGATTTAGCTCACTTGGTCATGTTTCTTGTCAGGCTTACCTGGGAGGGCTGATGAGCAATGACTGACAATAAATATTTAAATCTTCTCATATTTGCTCCTTGAACTCACATGAAAAAGTATGTATTATTTTAAACTTACATGTTTATCATCATATAACACGAGACTGGAAATTATCATCTGTACTTATAAACAAGAATTTTTGTAATCATATAAGCAGGAAAAGATGGACTAGATTTGAAAAGGAAGCAAGCAGCAGGTTGGAGCTTCTTGGCTGCTAAATGGATAGAAAGAATCTCTCTTTAATTTTACAACCTACGGTGTTGACTGGGTTTTTTTTAGTATTTTTTTAAATTGACTTCTAATACCTTTCAAACCATTTTGAATATTATTTGGCAGAAGGACAATCCAAAGGCAGAAGAAAAGTGAAATAATCACCTAGCTCGTTAAAAATCAATAGCAGATGGCCAGAAGATTAAAAGAAAAGTGTTTAAAAATGAGAAGAGGATTTACAATATATACTCAGCCTCTCATAAGTAAATTACATTGACATAATAGGGATTAATTCCTTAGCATTTGAAGCCTGAATTAATGGAATCTTGATAAAAATAATAAGGTTCAGGCGTATCATTAAAATATTGAGGACCATATTTTTCTAGAACTATTTTTAGGTCAATACTTCTCAAGCCTTTATTTGCAAAGTTGTTGTAGCATTTTTAATTGGTAGCAGAGGAATCCCCAGACATACTGACAAAAGCAATGTTGCAATGTATGCCCACTACTTTCCTAAATGTGCTTGCATGCATGAAAGAGGCGGAGCTTGCAGTGTGTGATGTTGCAACTCTTCTACCTTTCTGAGGAAAGCTTGAGGTCCTATGGGCACCGCTGGTCAGCCATATTACAGAACCATCCTTCTACTAAAGGATTTCATCTATGGATTTTTAAAGGTTAAAAACACTTGATGGATGGAAGTGCTTCATTGCCTTTTTTAGGATTTTTTTTGACCTTCCCAGCCTTATTTATCGGCCCTGAATTTTCCTGGATGTGTCTCATCCAAGGCCTGACTGGGCCTGACTGCATTGTTTGAACATTGTTAGTGTTGCTGCATTGTTAGTGTTGTGAATTTCTGAAATGGCAAATACTTGGTTTTATTAAATATGTTACAAGTTTATATATTTGAGCAACATTTGAAACATGACTCTGCTTTCCATTAAGAATGGTCAAGAACCTTTAAATTTATAGTCAGTCATATGACTTCCCTCCCCCTCTTCATCATGCCAAATTGCAATATTGCCGGGCTGTTTCTTTGGTATATTTTTGGATGATACTGGAAAACATATTTGCTGTGCGAGGGAAACTAATATTTCTTTGGTTGCTATGAACCCTTTATCTCTATATCTCTGCTGATAATATAGGTTGTAACTGTTGACTCTCAGCCGGGATCCCAGCTAGTGATCAGATCTAACAGGGGCAGTTTCTTGGTGTCTTAATCCAGATTATATCTAAGATTAACTAGCACAGTGACACTGTTCTAAATTTGAAATGTAGGTAATAAAGTCTTGGTAATTTGTTAAGAGAAGGAGAATTTCTTATCAGGATTAGATAGGAAACGATGTGCCAGGAAAAAAAAGATTGCTTTCCTTTCTCAGCATCTGGCCTTGGGAAATTCCTTGTCTCTGCAGCAAATGTTGTAAAGCTCTGTGAAATTTGATTTAGTTCTGCCTCTAATCTTCAATTTAGTTTTCATTTTATAATTCTACCCCTTTGGGTTTCTTACCTTGGAGATAACTGCACTGTTAGGCAGCATGCTCTACATACATATGGTTAGCTGTAATAAAATATATATTTATTTTATCTTTGTAAATTACTGATACGGTCAGTCTGATTTAACATTTAACAGTTTACTGAATAAACTAGTTATTGCTTTAGTTTAGTTGTAATGACAGTGTAAAGAAGACATTCTTTAAGGAGAAGAAAGTAATTTGTAGATTTTTATAAATTATTCAAAAGCATGCAATAAAACCAGCTGTTTGGTTTAAGTAAAAATGTCCATTTTTCAGTGACTGGTTTATACCTGTTCCAAATGTAAGGAGATGAGCTATCTGAAAAATTGCAGTGAAAAGTATGTTATTTGACAGTTTGTTTTCTGATTTACTGATGATCAGATGTAAATTATATGTTTTGCTTTTGAAGCTTTTTTATATAATATAGCGCCATGATTGACTTAATTTATTAGGCACAATAGGCCTAAGGCTCATGAAACTGTTTACTCACTTTTTAAATCGGAAAGAAAGAAATGAAATAGAAGTTATTTTCAAGCTAATTTATTCCCATGCCTTTTAATTAAAAAACTGCCAATGAAACACAAACACTTAGAACAACAAACCAGTTACCTTCTATAAGCACAAAAAGACCTATAGGCACAATGTGAATAGTAAAATTTAGTAACTTTGATGATTTGGGATAAACATAATAGCTTGTTGTGAGTTAATTATTATTACAAAAATGCATATATTATTTACTACTCCCTATTTCTCTATAAAAAATAAAGTATTGAATATCATGCAAAATATTTTGAATCCTATTGTTTTCACTGAAGGAGGATCTACAACAGCAAAAGTGCCTAAGAACTACAAAAATCATAATGTGGTCTTGATTAGTGCTATGTGCATATCAGTGGGGGGAAAAAAGCCTTCCTGTTATTAATGAAAAATACCAAAAGCACTACCAGGCTATCCACCCCAAATCAAAGCCTTCCACCCAGGAAACCATGTGATTTATAATTCTACCATTCCGGGTAAGAAATAAGAATTTCATCATCCATCCAGTTCTTCTGAACTTAGTTAAACCTTCTAGTTGCATTCAGGATAACACAGGTTTGTGAGTGATTTGGAATTTCCTTGTTTTGAACATCAATACTTTTGCACAATGATTTGTACTAGAGATGGGAAGCTCTGACCTGAAGGCTGAACTTGGTTTTCCAGACTTTCTATGAAAGCCTTACTTGGGCAGTTGCTGTTTCAAAAAGCTGAAATAAATAGTGCTTCTCTGGGTCTTCACTCACATTTGTCTAGGAAAAGGAACAGGTAATCAAAGCCTGAGAGGGAATGAGTATGAATGTGATATATGTTTAGGTAAGAAGCTTACAAGATGGATGGTGATTTTGCCCATCTCTAAATCCACCTTCATCTCTTTCTCTTCTTCTTTGTCTTTGTTTTATACCATTCTACTCTATTATACAGGTAGTCCTCGACTTACAACAGTTCATTTAGTGACCATTCAAAGTTACAATGCCCCTGAAAAGGAGATTGGTGACCACTTTTCATACTTAGCACTGTTGCAGCATTCCCATGGTCACGTGATAAAATTTAGTTGCTTGGTAACTGATTCATATTTATGATGGTTGCAGTATCATGCGCTGCGTGTTATGATGGGATCATATGATCACCTTTTGCCACCTTCCAGCAAGCAAAGTCAACGGGGAAGCCAGGTTCACTTAACAACCATGTTACTAATTTAACCACTGCAGTGATTCACTTAACAACTATCTGGCTTAGCAACAGAAATTTTGGGCATAACTTGTAACCAGAAATAGAGGATTATGTGTAAGTAAAAATTGTGGGAATTGTTACAACTGTTACAAATAAGTTTCGAAAGAATGTACTGAAGGATCTTTATCCTTTGTTTTTGCATATAGTAAAAGATAATTTCATGACATATAAATAAGCTTAACTTTTTTTTCTGCAGTGCTTACTTATAGAGAAAAGAAAACCCTATCATCAGGGAAGATTTTTCCTGAACTGGTTTGCTGAGAGAGAATTTGATTGCAATTGGCTGTGCCAATGACCAGTCAACTTCTATATTGCTGTTTAATTAAAGGAGGCTGAGGTGGCATTTAATATTTTTCTACAATGGTGAGACTCACAGTTGAGCAAGCTTGTGTTACTCGTATAGATGTAACCAGAATTGTGTGTTTTTGTATTGTTTTTCTCTATTTTTGATGAAGAGTGAATGTAGAGATTTCATTTTAAAAATAAAAATAAAAAGCTGTAATTTAAGTTATTATTGCTAATGGATTATGAATTAATTTTCCTAAATTGTGGGAAACCATGTGTGAAAGGGATTTGGGGAGGACATAAAATAGATTTGAGAGCTGAATGGCTATCCATGAATTAACTCAAGACTGTGATGCCTAGTTTGCCTTTAGAATAGATATCGCTGAGTTCATTTCAAATTTCAGTTGTAATTTAACAAGTCTATAGGAACACTTGCACCTTTTTCTTTGTCAATTATTTACTTTTATAGTACTAAATATGCTATATAGTTAGGTGTTTCTAGCAGGATGAAGTTGGCTATCTAAGGGAAGGACATTTTCTACCCAATGAAAGTAGAAGTCATTGAAGAGAATTTAAGCAGATTAGAGCCAACACTTTATTGGATTAGCCTCTTTGTTTCAAGAATCTTTGCTGTTTTTCTAGAAAAGAAAAATCTATCTGAGATAGTTTTTAAAAAGGAATTTATCTAATATAAACCTCTTAGGTCCGTGATAGCGAACCTATGGCACTCGTGCTGGAAGTGGCACACAGAGCCTCTCTCTGGGCATGTGAGCCATCGCCCGTTGCTCTTCCAGGTTCCGGTGTGCTGGCCAACTGGTCTTCATGTGCATGGGAACACTGGAAACTGGAAGAGCAGCTGCCCAGCGTGCGCCAGTTTCCGGCATGTGCATGCGCTCTGGCCATCTGGTCTTCGCACGTGCATACATGCTAGAAACTGGAAGACCAGGTGGCCGGTGTGCATGTGCGTGCCGGAAACTGGAAGATCATCTTCCTGGTGCATATATGCGCACTGAGTGGCTGATCTTTCAGTTACTGGCAGGCATGCGCATGTGCCCTCCCGTTTCAGCATTTTTTGCCAATACTGTCTTAGGTTATTTGAGGGATCATCTCTTGCCAGTCACATCCACCTGACCCCTACTAGAGCGGGGAGGCAAAGAATGTTGCAAGTGCCATCCCCTAAGGAGGTACATCTGGCGGGACCCATAAAAAGGGCCTTCTCCATAGTGGCTCCCTCCTCCTAGAACATTATCCCTCTAGAAATTAGACTGGCCCCCACTCCAGCACTCTTTCAGAAGGCTCTGAAGATATGGTTTTGTCAGTGGGCATGGGGAAGCCAGAGTGGGATGGAGCTCATTAAATGATTGATTTGAGTGTGTTGTTGAGGGGATGGGTGGGTTTTTCATTTTATTATTATTTTGTTATTTTTACTTTTTATTATTTTAATTTTTCTACATTTTTAAATTATCTGTAAGCCGCCTAAAGTCGCTGTGAGCGAATAGGCAACTATATAAAATATCAAAATAAAATAAATGAACTAGAAATTTAACCTCTTTTAATAATCACTAATATTTTGAACACAACAGAATTCAATTAATGTTGCTAGTTTCTGGGCAAGATCTGTTTAACTTGCATATATTTTAATCTTGTATTTTAAATTTTAAGTTTTATATCATATACTATGCTTTATATTAATCTTGATGCTTCTGACATGAATAAACAAACATCGACAGTCTTTGGGTTAGACCCAAACTTAGTCATATTTAGAAGAAGAAATGGATTTTAGGTTGATCATGATCCACTAAATTCTCTTTCATTTGCACTTATTCTCATCCTGATTCTGGAATATAAATTGTATGTTTGTCAATATGAAGATTCTGTAGAAATGTAAAACCTTCCAATTGTACTCATTATTATTATGCTTGATTATCATGACTTTGAAGTAATATGTAGTATTATCCATGAATGGCAAAGTGAGGCTAGTGGATAGAAACTGTGGTCGAAACAAGCTTCTTATAAGCTTAAGATGGGAATCAGAAATTTCAGCCCATGATTTTTACTGTTTTTTAGGACAGCACAGACAATTTTGGAGCTGCCTTCTAAGTCTCTGCCTGCCACTGATGATTAAAAAAAATGTACAGACCTAAAATTCCCATTGTCTAGCTTTGACCCCAGAACTACATTTAAAGTCAAAACAAAACCAGTTTGGGTGACCCAAATCCCCTTTGGCATGGTGACAGTCCTAGCAAGTGGGAGTGGCATTGTCTAAACTGTAAAGGAAATTTCCACTGGTAATGATCCAAAAGCTTGGTATAGTGTTACCAACCTCAGCCATACTCGTTGATATGTAGTGATTTCACAAGGGATAGATTGCAACATTGCTTTACAGTAAGGGAAAAACTCTTGAGCCTTTGACAATTTTCAGCAATTCTCCATTAGATCCAGAGGGGCCTTAACGAAAGGCCTTGGCATGCTTTTCTCAGTGCTCCTTTAAATAATGTGGGATCCTTCCTAAGAGGCCTGGTGGTGTTGTTAGTGCGTAGATGGGACAGTGTGCCTGCTGTAGTTGGGTTAGGCAGGTTGCAATGCAAGAAATCCTTAAGAGGTAGCTACATTCAGTCTGGATAAAACCTTCTGAACAAAATAAATGACATAGCTTGTTTTTTTAGATAGAAAGCTAGAGAGAGAGAGAAGGAGGGAGAGATAGAGGTAGGTAGGTAGGTAGGTAGGTAGGTAGGTAGGTAGATAGAGTGGATAGAGCATCCCTCTTCCTTATTCTTTTCTTTTTTATATGTCCTGATTTCTAGACATTTATTACAAACATGGGTTTCTAAGCCAGGCTTCATTCTGTATTTTCCAAAGCATCTTAAATACTGGCATATTAACATTAAAAAAACCAGAATGTCTCTTAAGGAAAGAGATTTTTTAAAAAATTATTATAATGAGCTAAACCATCTCAATATAGTGGTGATGGGAAGAGGGAGTTTATTTTGGTGCAACAGAAGCCAAGTGAGCTTGAATTACGACCAGTCTGTCATATACTGTGGTTTATATAACATGTTCAAACCTCAATTTTTCTTTGTTGTTTCCACTTTTGACAGGTTGAATTCTGATTCCCGAGGAAACAGAAGTGTCTTCCCTGCCAGTTAACATCAATATCCTCATGCAAATCCGTTTCCTCACCCCCTTCCGTCTAAACTGATGACGTGGATTCCATCATAGCTCGAGCTTTTGATTTCCAATTTCAAAAGATGGGCTCATTCCGAAAGCCCCGGCCACGTTTCATGAGCTCCCCGGTGCTGAGTGATTTGCCACGATTCTTGGCAGCTCGGCAATCTCTGCAGTTCAGATCGAACTCTGCCTGGAACAGGTGAGAAACATCCTATGAATGTATATCTGATGTCTTGAGACTTGGATTTAGAAGGTAAAAAGTTGCTTTAGAGTGTGCAAGGTGTCTCACATGGTAATTCCTTAAAGCAGTTTTTCTTTAAGGGATGTCTTTCAGGGATGATGTGGTTGCATATTGTAGTGATAGCATATCCTGGGAAAAGATGCATTTAGTATAAGGAATTGTCCATAGGGATGATGTGTACACTCAAGAAAACATTTTTTTCTCTTGTACCCAAAATATTTTAGAGCCCTTTTATGCCTTATAATACTCTTCTTCTGGCATTACTGGATTTCTCCGTGTGTTTGAATTCAAAAACTATTTGTGCAATTCTTTGGATATCTCACCAATTGTATGTATCTTCTGGGAGTGGAACATTTTTTCCACTTTGGTGTACAAAGGAAAAGATTTTGGATTATTGCTTAGCGCATTGTAAGCCGCCCTGAGTCTCCGGAGAAGGGCGGCATATAAATCAAATTAAAAAAAAAAAAATCTGGTTTAAACTTTTCCCAAATGCCTCAAGGGAGTGAGTGAATAAACTTGAGTAATCTTTCTGTTTTTGTGAGATAACATGTTGTGAGAACTTGACAATATCCTGGCAGGGATTTTTTCACACTAGAGAGATTTCTGTGTAGGTGTGTCTAGACTCTAGGTTAGTGATGGTGAATCTTTTCGGAACTGAGTGCCCAAACTGGAACACGTGGACATGCGCATGCATGGACCAGAGTGCTGTAAACTTGAAGACCAGCTGGCCAGCGCGCATGCGTGCGCTGGAAACCCAAGAACCAGGTGGCTGGTGTGCACATGCGCACCGGCCAGCTGGTCTTTGGCGATCCGGCTTGCATGAAGACCAGGTGGCTGGCATGCATGCGCCTGCCGGAAACCAGAAGAGCAGCTGGTGACAGCACACATGCCCACAGAGAGGGCTCTACGTGTCACCTCTGGCACGTGTGCCATAGATTCGCCATCACGGCTCTAGGTGATTTTAAAGTGTGGTTACAAAAAATGTCTTGGAGTATGTATTGAAGATGATTTGATGGGTACAGTTAATTCTACTTTTATTGCTTGGTTAACCTGTCAAGTTATGGTTTACAATTCCGTTAAGAAGAAAAAGTTCCAAACATAGTTCGTTGATTCAGATGTAATGGTTGTCAGTGTAGTGCTTTAGAGAAAAACAAGTGAGCTCCCTCAAGGGCATTTCACATAGTATCAAACTGTGATTCTATGTTGTACAAGTAGTCTTCTACTTATGACCACAATTGGCCCCAGAAAATTAAATGAAATGGTCATTAAGCAAGATGTCATTTCATTCAATGACCTCAGTCCCGGCTCTTCCAGTTGTGATTGTTAAGCATCTTTGCAGGTTGTTAAGTAGAATGCTGGGAAACCCAGGCCCTCTCGTTACCCCACCATGCCCAGGTCCGTTTACTTTTGGATTCTGCAGCTGCTGGTTACTGAGGCCACTTGCTCCATCCTGCAAGTGGGCCCCATTCTTGAGATGCTTCAGAAGGCTCCTTCTCCAAAATCCCCAGTTTGGAGAAGGGGCCTTCCAAATGATTGTGAGAACAATGGCATTTGCTGGCTTTTTTGCCAGATATGAGATTTGTTCCTCCAGTGCATGCATGGATTTTCCCTCGCTGTATGGAGGGAAGGGGAAATCTCTTGGTGCACTGGCGGAATGAACCTAAAATCCCCCCCCCCCCCCCGCATGTCCTTCCCTGCTGGCTTTCCCATTGACTTTCTGGGGAAGCCAACAGAGAAAATTGCAAATGGCAATCACATGATGATAAGACAGTTGACATATGTTTGTAAACGCGAATGTATTACCAAAAGCCTGAAATGCAATCATGTGACTGCAGGGAAGGGGGATAGCATAACCATTTGCCAAGCCATCTTAAATGCAGTTATTAAACTACTGTAAGTTGAGGACTACCTCTTTGTGAATTATCACGAGATCAGTAACTAGAAGCACAGCCCTATTTAAATGCCTGCAGTTAATGGTGCAGAGAGCATTTACAAATTGTTGCAGACAGCAATGATTGATTCTGCTTTCATCTCCCTCTCAACTCCACATGGTGCTAGCTGAGAACTGTGATTGGCTTGAAAGTGGATAGTTTGTACAAATATATTTATAGATAACTGGATTAGTGAAGGAACTAGCAGAAATGTCCTTATTTTCTTGAATTCTGTTATCTTGGTAAACATTTTTTCATGTTTTATGGGGGGGAACCCTGGGTTAATTCAGAGGCTGTTCCACGGTGATTTGGCCATGCAGTCCTGCAGAGATAAGTTTTTGCATCTTGTGAAACATACACAGCACTCTGTCTCTTCTTTCTTTCTTTTATAAGAAAGTATTCTTTTGTGGTACGCAGTGAAGCAAACTCTGTTTAATCACTGGCCTTTGTGTATGCCTGGAGAAGTCAGAATACACAACGGCCAAAATTTTCAGAGTTGGTTTTTGTTTCCAAAGAAGATGATGCAATAGTCATGGCAGTGCTCTAAATAAGAGCTGCATAAGGGCAGAAGAAAACAGCGGTGCACTTAATTTTGACTAGCACCTGCCTGTATTAGTCTCTTGATAGCTGTATAATTATATTTCTCTCCACAGCCGTGGGCAAAGGAGCCTAATGATTCCATGGGGGGTGGAATGCAGAAGTCATTTAAGGGCAATTAATCTCCTTCTCTACTCTCCGATATATTTACACAGTTCTTGACTGCAGTTTCATTGCTTTGTGTAAATCAGGCGATGACATTCATTATTTATGACTGCCCTAACCTTCTCCTTCTGTTTGGCAGTGTTCAAACAGCAGTGATCAATGTCTTCAAAGGGGGAGGCTTGCAAAACAATGAACTCTACATCCTCAACGAAAATGTCAGGTATGTGGATTTAACTGAACTGGATTCAACAGCCTTCCCAGGTCGGGGCAAAAGTAACGCTGAGAGTTTTGTGCTGTGGCAGTAGCTTGTGCCTTGGATTCCTGATATGCTTCTTTTATTGGCACAGGAAAGGAGACTGAACTATGGACTCTTTTTATGATGCTACAGCAGTGCAGAAATTCACAACAGAAAAAAAAAGGATCATATATCAATGATTTTATATGGGAAGCAGGAGAATGGATTTAGGTCCTTCTTCCTCTTGTTACCAGGTGATTTCTTGTAGTAGCAGTGGCAATAATGGATGGTTGAAATCAGAATTTTGTCTGGCTCCTCTTCTAGCAAACTCTTTACATCTCGGGCCTCTTGGCATCACCACCCCACGGGGTGAGGGGGGCATGCTGGGGAAGAGCTGCACAGTTTCCGGCACCACTCCTGCTTCCTGTGCAGCCCCAAGGTCAGTCCGGGTGTGGTGGGAGCTGTCCCTGGATGTGCTTTCCACAGGGAGAGCAGTCCTTGCCCAGCTTGGAGGGGCTGTTGGGCTTGCTATCCTCAGTCCCTGGCCGGGCACCCTTCTACTTTACATGCCACAATTATAGTTAAGTGTCTATCACAAAGGGTATCTTTCCAGCTTCCTTCTGCCATCATAATATTAAAGGAACTTCAGGACGGGGAAACTATCACCTGTAAGAATGGCTTACTGGTGGCTGGCTGGGTTGTTGTTGATGTGGTAGATACAGGTGTTTCATATTTTTAGCAGACAGAGCAACGGAGCTATTTGCATGTAAGCAGGGCTGAGATTGTTTTCTCTTGAATTTTTGCAAAGAGTTTGAGGGGTTTTTCCCATCACTGTTATTCTACACTAATATATGTGGGGTCAGAAATGAGAAAATTTGCACTTTCTGGGGAAAGATTTAATTGAGGGTGAGAAAAGTTCTGTATGAGTTGGTTGAGTTGAGTGAGGTGCTGGGTGAATGCTGCTGCTTTGTAAGGTGATGCTCTAAAGAAGTGGCATCATAGAAAAGAACTAGCCTTGAACAGGGATTTCATTCTCAGACAGGTTTCTGTTTCTATGCCCCTGCTTTTTCTTGAGGTGCTACTGATGCATCTGCTTTGATGATTGGTGTTTTTAGAAGTGGGATGCAATAGGTCTGCTCTTCGAAATCTGAATGGAATCATATTTAGGTACTGAATTTGTGTATATGAAAAGAGGTGAAAAAGCCTCAGTGACAGAGAGATCACTATGCGGCAGGTGTAGAATATTGCAGATTTCAATGTTCAGTTGGGAATATCTTTGCGAGTCGCAGAAGTTTGGATAATGATGAAAATAGGCGCTGATCATGCAATGAATTTATTTGAATGGTCTGGTTAGATGTATGAGCACAAAAAAGATTCATGTCTTGATAGAGCCTGTTTGGTGCAGTTAAGGGGCCAGATTAGAAAGCAGGAGACCATGAGGTCTTCATGCCTTAGCACAAAGCCAGCTGGGTGACCTTGAGCCACTCATTCTCTCACAGCCCTAAGAAGGAGGTAATGGCAAACCACTTTAGAAAACCTTGCCAAGAATATCGCAGGGACTTGTCCAAGTAGTCATCAAGAGTCAACAATGGCTTTAAGGCACCAAAAAACAAAAACAAAGGCATGGCAATAGAGTAAGAGTTTTCTCTAGGAAATGGAAACAAACATTAGTTTGATTATAGCTTCAAATTTGATAAACACATAGAATGATCTCTTTTTTTTCTTTTTCACTTCATGGCCTTTCTTCCTTCAACTCTGTGAACTTGTTTAAACATTGTCAATGCCAAGAAAGCGAAAATGTTTCAACAAAAGGTTATCAGTATCCTCCATGCTTCTGACTGATATCAGTTAATTAAGAACAACTCTGGCATTTTCTCCAGTAGCACAGATTTATGTGACTGATTAAAAAACATCTGTTTAAAGCATGCAGTTTTGGCCATAAGATCTTGCTTTGAGAATAAAAATGAAGCCTTCATAAAGATGGGGTTGTGGTTTTTTTTTTTGCTTTTTGTATCATCTCAGTAAGATACAGTTATTCATGCTCTGACAAATGACTTTGTAAGTTTTTTTCTGAAGTCAGATCCCCCGCTTTCATGCTTATGGATAAAAATCTTACTGCTTTAATGCATACTTTAAGAGGCTTGGAAAGGAAAGTTGTTAACAGCAGTACATTCATTTTGCTCTTTGTAAAGGCAACATTTGTTTTTCCAGCTATACAACTGCTTTCCATGTATGTAAGCAAATGCATATAACTGGCTTGCTTGTGTATAACAAGAAGAGGCAGAAATTTCAATTGGATCAATCAGCTGTCAACAAAACCACCAATTACACCTCTTTTATCATAATTTCCAGAAGGATAAATGTGTTGGCACATCACAGCAAATTTGTGTGTTTCATTTTGAAGACAAATGAATTTTGTTATGTGGATTGAAGTTCACTTGATGCATTAACTAAATTGGGCTCCAGATCCCCAAATCCTTCGTTTAATAAAGCTTATTTTGCAAGGATGCCTGATTAGGTTTGTTCAGTGGATTGGTTAATTGCTGGAGTGAGAAAATGAATAGCAAATGTATTGGGCGAATGCCTGGAAGGTTTTGATCATACAGGATTAGGGAAGGAATTGGTGGTTTTAGTTTACATGAGCTCAGAAAGCAAATTTGTTAGTCTAGTGAATGGGATAATTTAAAAAGGAGGAAGGAAATAACATTGGTGAAGAATGGCTGCCCATAATTTGAGAAGCACTATGGGGTGGAAATTGAGGACAGGAATTCAGAATTCTTACAGATCTCATGTATTGAATTAATGTTGGTACTATAAATTATTGGGTGCGGTAAGGAGAAAAGTGATGTCTCAGACTCTCAGCTTCATGACAAACTCTAACGGAGGTTATGTCATAGTAGTAGCATACTATTGCAAAATGATTTTTAAATTATTTTTAAGTCATAGATGGGGTTTAGTTGAAAGTTCCATGGGTTCATCCTCTCCTTTATTTTCAGGTATTTAAAATTCAAAATCAGCTATACCTCAATTCTGCTTGAAAAGATTCAGATTTGAAAAGCAATATTATAGTGATTTACTTGAGGATAAACTGTTGAAATTGGAATTGTATAATGTTTGTTATTGATCAGAAAATGACAGGGGTTTTCTGTACTGGAATGTTGCTGAAATTGTTTCTCTTCTAGCATGGTGGACCTTGTCTTACAGATTCTTGTAAGGTTTGAAATGGTTTCTTCATGATTATTAGGCATTAAATGCATGTGGGATGGGACATCAAAGCATTACGAGTTAACCTGACTGGAAAGGATAGAAATCTTGGTTTTGCTTTGCTTTCCAGCCCACTCAAAAATAATATCTAGGAATGTAGGAGATGGCCAGATCAGATCTTACCTTCTTTAAAAATTGAACTTGTTCTTCCTTGATAGGATTTAAGTATGAAGACTAAGGTCTTTTGATCAAATTCTTGCTATTAAGTTTGTCTCATACAAATAAGTATTTCTAATCCAGATAGTTAATGTGCTACAAGGAATGCATTGTCAGAATATGATTCTAAATGATTCATGCAAGTGTGGAATAAATCAGATTAAAAGCAAAGGAAGCCTGCTTTGGTTAAATTAATGTTATACTAGTTACCAGCTTGGTGTTCCACCAATTTAGGATTCTTTGTCAACTACCAGATGTGTCATGGGAAAGAATGAAAGAAATAAAATTAAACAATACATAAAAGTCAAAGTATCTTATTAGTCACCTATGCATTATAGAGTTCAGTAAATATCTATTTTTTAAATTATTATTTTCTGGAAGTGTTTTCATGATAAGTGATCCATTTCTTTCCAGGCAGTTGTTGAAGAGTGAGCTTGGATCCTTCATCACAGACTATTTTCAGGTAACATTTAGTCCTTAAGTGGATAGATGAAACAATGAAATTGGACTATCTTTTGGTTAAGTCTTTATGCTGGCTTTCCTTTTTCTTCTCCTTTTTAAGTAGCTGCAAGTTCTTGGATTTTTAATAGAAAACTAGAAAGTGTTTCGGACAACATAGCATGATAGCAAAGGTTAAAACAAAGCTGGACAACCTTATTCACAGAACTACAAATTGATAAAAGTTAGTATTTCTTTTCTTAAAATGGTAGGATTGTATTACATAAAAATGCCCCATTTAAGTAGCTAATACTATGAAGATGATTCTTTTTCTTTAAAAAGTCTTGAACAATTGGAAAGTGGGTTTCAGAAAAAGGGTCACAACTAGTGAATTTTCTCAGCTTTTGGCCTCAAAACCCCCTCTTTGCCCCCAGTAAATGGGGGTATGTATTGCTTAAGTTACAATGCTCACAACTCATGTTTCTCTTCACATTCCCTTCATCATTCTCATTGCAAAACTTATAAGTGGAAATATACTTCAATGCCTTATGAACATTTGGAATAAATAATATCCCCAAGATCTTTTTAGATAATGTCTGTTAATCCAAGATTACTAGGTTCCCCTAGAGCAGTGGGCCCCAACCTTTTGGGCACCAGGGACCAGTTCCGTGAAGAGAGGCTTTCCCGCAGACCAGAGGGGGCATGGTTTCATGTGCTGCCTGCATCCCACATATGGGACTTATTGTGTGGTCCAGTTTCTGGTATACTGCGGACCGGTGCCGGTGTATGGACCCAAGGTTGAGAATCTCTGCCCTAGAAGACTCTGGAGTACTCTTGAACATTATAAAATCAGAATAAAGATATTTGATAATAAGGCATCATGTAGAAGTTTCCACAATCACAGTCTTTGAAGATATTCCACCTTTCAATAAATATTCAACTGACGCTTTAATATTTCCTAATCAGAAATACTTTATGTGGCCTCTTGTACCATAGGGTTAATGCATTTCTCCATATTGATTTAAGATGGCCTCAGTGGTCACCGAGAAGAGACCATCCTTGAGAACAGCTTCCTTCGATGAGTTTTCCTCTCTAGGAATTCATGCTATGATACTTAGCCCTTCCCCACCTTTTTGGAAAAAGCTACCTAAGCAGTTACATAAAATGTACAGTGCAAATACCCATTCTTAGCACTTAAATGTGGAATGCATTTTAGATAAGCTGTCAACCCACATAGTTCCAGCATGCACTAAAATATGGTGTGGTTGTGGCTTTGAAACACATGAACAGAAATCTCATTTAATAAGCCTTTCAGGGAATGTAGTCTGAATAGTCTGCAGAGCAACAGTAATTCAAACACTGGAGGTGAGGAAATGCATGAGTCAGAGTGAAATTGTTATGTACTTTTTAACTGATAAACAGCCCTCAAAGATCTTAAATTTAACCACATAAAAAGTTTGGGTCCTGTTATGTACAAGAGTGCAAAAAAAAAAAGTGTGCACAAATTCATGGCTATTGTTACTGTAGAAAGCAGCCTCATTAGTGAAAATGAAACTTTTAAAACCAAATTATGAATAGGATGTTTCTTTCGTCCACTTCTATAATGGGGACCCAGCCCTATTCAGGTCAGGTGAATGTCATGAAGCAAATTAATAAGTGAATGTTTTAGTAGATTGATTAGTGAGAGCCAATTTTACCCGGCAAGATTGTAGGTTACAAACACTCGTTGGCACTTGATTCTAGTGCATGTAATGACATTTAAGGGATAAAAAAACCCGCCAAAATGTTATTTCCCCCAATGACTTGTTTCTGTAATTTATGCTCTGCTTACTTCTAGATTTTTTTTAAAAAAAAAATAAGTCATCTAAAACAATAATAGAATAAACACTGAACAATAAATCAGCATTATTGAAAATCATGGCTTATGATGAATGGCATGCTGGTGAATTTCAACTTATTTATTACTCCTGCTAGCTTGAATTGTTAAATAAATCTGGAACGATTTATTGGAACTCAATTGGACTAGAGATGTTTGACTGTTGGTCTCCGTGCAAGCCATAATTTCTAAATGAGAAAGTAACCATGGTTTACAATTCTGGCTTGTAAGCAGTGAGATAAAGCCAACATTTTTGATGCAGGCAATGTGCTGAAGGGATGGGATTTGTTTGACCTCTTGTATTAATTGTGAGGAATGAAACATAACTGATGAGCCAGTATATCAGCAGCTCAATTACAGTGAGGATTCTTCAGAATTCTGATTCATTCTATGTGAAAATGGGCAGTGTTTAGAAATATTATTCATTCTTTTTTCAGCATAAAAATAATGGAATTGGGCCAATAGAGCTAGGCTTAAGATTCAGTCCATTCATTTGGACTGAATATTTTCTCCTATACTCTCTGGGAACAAAGAATACACAACCCAGATCTTACACAAATATAATAGGTCTAATGAAATGGTACTTGACCTCAGATAGCAGTAAAATTGACTGAAATTGTGAAATGTTAGGCAATGTGAAATAATGTAATAGTAAACCATGGAATATGCTTATAAGCGTGAATGGACACAAGTTTGAAGCTTTTGCAGATAAGGGGAGAAGAAAGTAAGTTTGGAGTTGCAGCCATCATAGTTTACTTAAAATTCCTGGTTCATGGTTTGATTTTGGCTCATAATGACTAAATACTGTTTGCTATTATATTTGAACTGAACTGCTTATTTGGGGAATTGATAACTTTGTAAATAAAAATGCAAAAATAATCACAAATGTTTTCTTCTATCATGAGTTAGATGGACAGAAACCTCATTTTTATTAAACATTCTTAAAGATCCACTTTCTATTTATACCTGCCCTAATCTTCACTGTAAAGGAGAGTTCCCTTAATAACAAATTTGAGAACTGAAATCTCATCCCAGAAATATGAACTTAATCTGAGCGTGGGAGGCATTTTCTTTTTCTACTACTTTAGATGGAGAGGTTTTTTTAATAATAAAAATATTTCAAATTGAGTTACAAACAGGCCAAATTGTGAGATACCAGATCATCTGATCTGTAATAGTTTTAATTTCCTTTTAAATTGAAAGTAAGCTATCAGCACCCTATAAATGTGTGCATTTTAAAGGAATGATCCTAATTCTATGAAAGAGGACTGTGGAAGACTTACACAGTATGAAAAGTAGAGCAACTGTTTTATTATTTCTGTAATTCTTGAGGACTAGTTACGGTACTATTTACCAAAGTACTCATAACCAAATCACTGTGGCATTTCATGAAAACAGAATTTACCAATCTACAAATGCTTTTTCTCAATAGTGAATGTTTTCAATTCTATAATCACATTGATTAGGGTGCTCTGTACCTTAAACAGAAACGTATCCTTTTGACTTCAATTGCATATATGGGAATTTTGTATTTCAAAGAGAACTTCTAGTAATACTCCTTCCAGAGGATATGTGAGATATATGCAAAGATATACATATGGGATATTCGTTTTCATAAATGTAAAAGACAAAACTTCATGTTTCATACAGCAATCTGACTCAAAAAATACAAATAGTATTGTCTGGTGGGATGTATTGCACTGCTTGCAATGTACCTTGAATAAACTATTCCAACAGATACTTCTCCATATGAAGGAAGCACACTTTGTTTCTCTATTCTTTCCTAGTTTAATTGGGTAGAATATCCCATTTAAAAAAATACTCGAGTCTTGGTTATGGAAATTTGCATAATTAACATTACTTAACCTATATTTTAATGCAGTCATCCAATTTTACATCTGTATATGCAGATTTAAAGGTTCCTTTAGTTCTTCCAACTCATTTATAAAGTGGCTCCACAGGTGACAAAATTTGAGTTTGCCCACTAATTGTTTTAGCTATTTTTTGGATAAATGATGGCAGCAGGAAAACCTTTTTTTGTTTTACATTTTATTGTACAAAGCTGCACATACATCTGATAGGCAATGAACTTTTCAGCTAAGCCACCGACATCTGGAACATGATATCCAGAAGAAATGTAAAGTGTTATAAGTTACCAGTTACTGTTCCTCATATGCTGGAATAGTGTGTAAAGAGATTCTTGGTATCTTGTTATTTAACAAAATAATCTGATTGCTTAGTCCTTACATGCGAAAGAAAGTTTTAAGTGACAAACCTCATGTATTCTATTAAACTAAGGGTTAATTAATCAAGTGGCTTACATTTCACACCGACTACATAGCAAATATATGGTTAATACAGCTTCAGAACTTAAGGTTTATTCAATAAGTCAGTTAACCATTCCATATCTAAGCCCAAAACATGGTTGCTGGGTTTACAAGTCAGATTTAGCCGAACCAAGGAAACAAAATTATGTCTTACCATGATGTGTACATCTAACCACTTACTATTGTTTTATGTTTGAATTCTGGTAGATGAGACCTTATATTCCTTTGTAGCTCCTCAAACTTTTCTTTGTGTTATGATTCTTTTTCAGTCTGGATTTTTAATTCAAGATACTTTGTTTTCTAGTATCTTTACTCAAGTTCATAAGTTATTACAGTGGGGAGAGGAGGGAGAATATAATACATGGCATGGTTTGTGAGAATAACATAAGTAATTGTTTATTTTAGACTTTTGAGAAATTTGAGAAGATGATTGCTTACTTTTGCCCAAAGATATATTTATTGAATCTGAAATAATTACTAAACTTCTAGGTAACACAGAGAAAGGCCTTCTGTTAAAAAAGGGACTCAGACTTCTATGCACCATATAAAAACAAACCATGGGTTATTTTAAACATAGTCTTTATCGAGTAATTTTAATTAGGTTGGCATAGTCTTTCAAAATAAAGCTTCTTGGGAAGGAAGCACTGCAAGGGCATTGATGCATTTCTCAGAATGAGAATAGCTTCTTCCCCATGATTGCTATATATTTAGACCATTTGTGCATTTATTTATTTTTTGCCTGCATTCCTTTTCTTTTGGCTTGTTCTGAATTTGCAGGAAAATAGTTGCTTGGGCAATTGAACATAATACTGCTGACCAATTTTCTGTTTTGTTCACTGTTCCTCTGTGTGCTTGCTTGCACAAAGATCCCCCGTCAGCCAATTATTTTCCATCAGACAAGGAATTCACAACTATTCTGGATAGTTGTGAATTATTCCATGTGCATACAGTATAGGTAAACTGTAGGCAGTGGAGTACATTTATGTATCTCTTGAAAGAAACCACAAACACTCCCCCTAAATGTTAGAGGAATAGTTACTTATAAAAATTACTCATATGATTCATCTGCCTCTTTTTCACAGTGGAAGGATTGCTCATAACCATGGGCATGTTTTATTACATAAAATTCTGTCTGCATGCATAACCTCCAGGCTTTTTCAAACTGGTGTATCCAGATGTGTGTAGGATTTTAATTCCTTGAATTCTTATGACCACTTTGTCTGGGAATTCTGAGAGTCCAGAGGGCACCTTGGACATGATTATACAAAAGACTATTATTATACATTATCCCAGAGGGCAGGAAGACAGATTCCAGTTGAATGTCAGGGAAAAAAACATCTTAACAGTAAGAATAATTTGAAATTAGAATCAATTACCTAGAGAGGCATCTTTCTTATTAAACATTTCTGATTTAAGGATAAGCAGAAGCTAAGTAAGTCTCTGTCAGGGATGGTTTAATGTGGATTTTTTTTTGCACTGAGCAGAGGATTGGACTTGATGGCCCGAGCAGTTCCCCAATTCCATGATTATAAATTTTGTAGTACATTGGCAAATTACAATGGCTACCGATCTGCTTTTGAGTGTAGTTCAAGATGCTGGTTGTGACCTTTAAAGTCTTTAATGACATACGGTCCAAGCTACCTGATGAACCGTAATCCTGCTAAAATGAGCCCATCCTACTCAAGTCGGCAGTGAGAACTTACTGTAGATCCCGTCAGTCAAAGAACCCTGACTGTCAGGATCCAGAAGAAGAGCCTTCTCTGCCGTAGCATCTGCCCTTTTTGCCCTCCAGGGTAAGATCTGCCTCAAACCTCCTATCTTTCTGTAAGAGCCTAAAGATGTGCCTCTGCGAATTGTCCTGGGGATCCAATAGAGAATTCTGGAGGTGGCTGCTAGATTGACAGCAGACTCCACTTCCCTTCACCTCTCTGCTCCCCATGCATCTTTTTTTTTTTTTTTACTAATCATATCAATGTATTTTTTGGGGGGTGGTTCTTTCTCTTTGCTTGTTTTATTATTTTTATTATTGTTACATATTATTGTTATATTTTTTATTATTTATTTAAGAAAATTTGCACGGCCGCCCACTCACTCTCAGTGACTCTGGGCAGCTCACAGAAATAAAAACCAATTTACAAACAATAAAAAAAAATAGTCAATCAATTGGGCCCATAGTCAATTGATGGGCTCCATCCCACTCTGGGATCTTCAAGTCTGTTGGCAAAACCCGGTTTTGTTATATATATATAAAATATTTATTATTTTATTCTATTTTACTTTCCCTTTGTTTAATCTTTCTTTTTATTTCTTCATATTTTATGGTTGTGAGCCACTTAGAGATAGACAGCAAATCAATGTGAAATAATAATAACAATGATGATGATGATGACTGCATTTGCTTAACTTCATCTCTCATTCCTTCTCCCTGCCAGAAAAGTTTAGGTTGCTAGTTCCTTGGGAGATCTATGTGAATATTCTTAAACCATATTCTGCAGAATAACAATATTAACTATTGAAGATGTTCTGTGAGTTGGTCTGTGGTTCTAAAAACTTTTTAAATGGGTTTTAGATCTATTTGGTTTCTAGTGAAAAATGAACAGAAAATGTTGGTAGATCTCGCCATAAACATATATTAAAATAGCTAAATAAAATCACAAATTTCAGTGAAAGTTCACAGGGAACATAGTCTTTGAAATGAGAAAAAACTGACAGTATGGCTTCTTTTTCCTTCAGCACAACTTTGTGAAAATGGATTTTCAGCATATTCTTCAACGACGCTAAATATTGAAATATGCTTAATGATAAGAAATCTTATTGTAAATAAAATGATACTGCATGCAAGGCCATACATCCCATTAAACCGATTATTATAACTGCTGCATTAAATATGAAGAAAACAAGATTGTTATTTACCGTATTTTCTGGCATATAAGACTACTTTTTAACACAGGAAAATCCTCTCAAAAGTCGGGGGTCGTCTTATACGCCGGGTATAAGCCTACTGACGCTCTAACTTCCCCAGCTGACCCCCAGTGATGGTGAGCCACAGCTGTCTGGGGAAGTCGGAGCATTGGTAATATCCACCTGGATGCCTGGGACGGTGGGGGAAGCTCCACGCAGCAACAAGCTGGGTCCAGCATTCAGTGGCATGCAGCCTTGACGAGATCGGCACAGCTTCCCGAATCTGAGTTGCCGGTGCTGACCGATGACGCTATGGGAGCACCGACAACATTGAGGGGTAGTCTTATATGGCCAGTATAGCCCAAACCCTATATTTTAATAGGAAAAGTAGGGGGTCGTCTTATACGCCCAGTCGTCTTATACGCCAGAAAATACGGTAAACAGCTTTTTCATTTGTTTCCCTTTTAAAAAAAAAACCCAAAAGATCTGAGGTGTTCCTCTTTTTTTAAAAAAAAGAAAGTAAAGTTTTGCAAAGTGTGGCTTGCACTGATGATGTAAAATAGAGAGTCAACATTGACTCATTCCTTCTATTTTTTGAAGTTCAGAAATGAGTATCAGTTCTTATATAACACAATTGATACAAGAAGGAGTTGTGTCTGGGGACAGCCCCAAAGTTTTTAATTGTACAAAACATCTTTAGGAAACTCCCTACTTTAAGGGGAGATTCCAAAGTACAGGCAGATTCAATGAGTAGATATACATTTGGATTGGAGCCATCACCTGAAAAATGGTAGAAGAATAAAATGGAATACAATAAAATAAATAATTATAAATAATTATAAATATTTATAAATAATAAAATAAAATAAAATGGCTAATAGCAAATTTGGACATTCCTTCATGCAGTGTATTGTTACAAGTCTTGGTTCTGTTCTAATTTTTAGCACACTGGAAAAACAGTTTAAGTATTTGTAATATTGTGTTGTCCTTTTAAATTCTATATAGTGCAGATCCTGACAGAACAGTCTCTGCACTAATTCCATAAGAATTTAGTTCAGTTGTTTTCTTCCACCAATGAATATTTTACAGCATTGGACCATCAAAGTATTTGCAACTGAGGTATGCCACGTGATTGAACATCTGCAGAACGGAGACTGTTTTTAGCTGATCATATGCAGGGATGCCTTTCTTTACATGTATTTTCCACATTTGTTTGGCAACCCAGAAATATATGCTCTTTGAGACTTTCCAGAGCTGAAAGTAAAATATAAATATAATATTAAAATGCAATACAATGATTAAGGCACAATAATAGCAATAAAATCCAACCTGAAAATCTTTGGACAGAAAAGAAACGAGTTTGATTAGGAATTGAGATATTACAGCTAGAGCATGTAAAACTTTAATTGGCCATGTGTGTTTTGACATACTTACTTGATCTAAAACTAAGGTATGTTGCTGATTCAGTAGATGGGGTAAATCTATTTGAAATAACATTTGTAAAAATTGAAACATGATTTGTAACTTTGAATATTGAAAATCCAACCTTTTTTTTTCTTTTTGGCAGAACCAGCTTCTTTCAAAAGGTTTGCTATACATAGAAGAAAAAGTTAAGTTTTGTGAAGGCAAGTATAGAAATTGACAATTTTGGGAAGGGCTCTGGATTCCCAGAAAGCTTTGTGAATCATCTTCTGAAGTTGCTAAGATGAATTCGTGGAAAAACCAACATATCAGAGTCACGTAGCTAAATATCCCCAGGTCCTAATGTGTATAAGCAACACAATGAAGTCATAATAATAGCATTGAATAGAAATGATTTAGAACAGAGAGGAAAATACCTTTCTAATTGAAAAGCATGCTTTAAATATCTATTTTTCAATACCATTTGTGAAAAAAAGAGAAGAAATAGCTTGCTGTGTAATATGTGCATCATGTAAATTATCACATGGGAGCATTTATCTATATACATGTACCATCGATGACCAATTGGTGGTGAAAGATGTCTAGCAAATGGCTATAACCAACTTCACCATCAAGTCAACATTGTTACAAAAGACTATTAAACATTGTTCATATTTCTGCAGGGAAAGCATGGCTTATGCTTGAATGTTATAGACTGGGATCAGTTATGCTATGCCTATAATTGTCAATCTTCATCAGAAATCTTTTATTATGTTCCACATGGTTTTTCCAATTGGTCTTTCCAATGGGTACAACTAAAACATTGTGGATACATTGTGGTGGCCAGTCACTCTCAACTTTTTGATTATAGTGAAAAGTTTGGAAACTATTGCAGCATCAAGGAGTTGGACTAGAATAGTGGCCCCCAACCTTTGCAGCTTGGTGGCCCTGCAAGATGAGAGGAGAAGGAACTGGGCTGCACCAGTGGCTCTTGTGCACAGCTCAACTTGTGTGAGTGACAGGGTGGCGTGCATGTGCATGCAGTTCAACTTGCGCATATTGAGCTGCATGTGCATGTACGTGCCCACATGTCAGCCTGCTGCTTGTGCAAGACGAGCTACACGTGTATCAGCCTGCTGCTTGCACAGCCTATCTATAAATAGGTCACGGCTCAGGGGTTGGGAACCCCCGGACTAGAAGACCGCCAAGGTTCTTTCCAACTCTGTTTTTCTGATAGTCATTTGAAAGTTAATCCCAAAAATATTGGGGCACACTCCTGATTTTTATGAAATATAGTGTAGCCTTATCTTAGATTGACATTCAGTACATGGGAGAATGTTACCTAGGCCATAATAGTTTTCAGTTGCCAGTCTGCCAGGAAGTTATATGGTCTCTAATAGTTCAAAAGGAAACAGGAACCTATGGAGAAATAAATCTATCCTAGTTTCTTAACCACAAAACCATTCAGACTTCTGACCAGATAAACTTCAATTGGTGCACCTGTTTCTTCACTAGTATGAGCTCTCTGGTTTATTGTTTTTCTATTACTTGGATTCAAAAGAAAAGAAAAGAAAGAAAAGAGAGTTTTGCAGATGGTTGTAAAAGTTGCATGTAATATTTTTATAACTTTTCTTAAATACCAGAGATACTCTTAGCTAGACATTAAAAAACAGATGTGATATGACAGCTCTAGAACCTGTCAACTATATTATTAAATTCCAACTCTCAAACTAATTTCTAATTGAAGTCAGATAATTAGAGTTCCCTTGAGGGAGACTTTTACAATCTTAGTTTATTTTTTTAAAATAAAATTTTATTACGATTCAGTGGGACATAGGCTGCTAAAACTGCAATTCTGAGCCCTTATTTGGAAACAACTCTAATAGCAATGAATAACATCTGCCTATAATGTTGCAATGTGATCTCACACAGTAATTTGGAGTGTGTGCTCATCTGGATCTTAGGTCATGACAATACAGCAGCCAGAAATGTGTGCTTCTAGATCGGAAATAAAATCTGAGTTTGGCAATTCTTCAATGATAAATTTCTGAAACACTCAACTTTATGTGGAAAATTCAGTTGGTGCCCTTTATGTCTGCTGAAAGTTAGTTTGGGAGAAAATGAGTGATTCTTCAGTTCCACAATTACCAGAAAAAAATGTAATGGTTAGTTTTGTTGGCACGGTGCCTGAAAAATATTTGTAAATTATTTAGACCAAAGGGGTTATATCTGTAGTGATGGTGCATCTCGCTTAAAAATAGTTATTCTTTTTTTACCACAATGCAACTGCTAAAAAGCACTTCAGCATGCAGTGTATGTAAAGGCCTTGGGTTACAATGACAATTGGGGTGAAATTTCCTTTGTAAGTGGTGGCAGTTCCAAAACATGATGTCACATGAATGGCAATAGCAATGGCAATGGCAATCCCTTAGTTTCAATTGCTATTGCCCACATAAGGCCAGGACCACATGAGTCTAGAAGTAGGAAGAGTCCCAGACTGGTGGATGAAGTGATGGGGTTCTGTGAGCAGTGGCACTGGATCAGAGCCTGTAGTACAGTGGTTTAAAGCACCCTGTTATTAACATCTATTAACATCTGCTGCTTGCAATTACTGCAAGTTCGAATCCCACCAGGCTCAAGGTTGACTCAGCCTTCCATCCTTTCTAAGGTGGGTAAAATGAGGACCCAGATTGTGGGGGCAATAAGCTGACTTTGTATAAATATACAAAAAGTATGAAGGCTATTGCTTAACGCACTGTAAGCCGCCCTGAGTCTCCGGAGAAGGGTGGCATATAAATCAAATAAAAATAAAAAAAATAAAATAAATAGGCAGGTGTGCAAATGCTGCAAGGGAGTGGGGGATACCTTAGACAGATGCTCCGGAATGTGGGTAAGTGCCATGGGCAGGCCCTGTGGAGTGCAGATATGTGCTGTGGGGGGAGGTGCTGTCGGAAGGTGGTATAGAGTGTGAGTAGGCAAAAAAAACAACAGGAGCTATTTCTGATTTCCTGCTTCCCCCATTGATTTTGCTTGTAGAAAGCTATCAGGGAATGTTGGAAATTGCAATCGTTTTACCACAGCTCACTGCAACAACCAGAATTCTGAGGACTGTTGTAACTTTAAATAGTTGAATGAATTGTTGCGACCCAAGTAGTACTGTATTATGTTTTCAGAAATGAATATAAAGGCACAATTAACATGCTAGGATCTGACTTCATTGGAAGAGGGTCTGACCGGACTCCAAAAATTTTTAATGGATGTTTTACTTTATAAAGAGATCAGGTCGAGTGAGCAGACAGAGACATATTCTTAACCCTATGCATTGGGAGAAATGGTAACAAGGTTTAAAGAGAAACTATATAACTGTGTTTATTTGGATGGAATTATAGTGTTCCATAGTATGCATGCCAAACGCTGACCACAAATTTACTCCTCACTTCAGTTAAGAGTTGCTGAAAAGGGTTAGAGGAAATCCTGTTTAATGGGTTTTGAAATATTAATGCATACTCGCTAACAGATATTATCTTTCCTTGTAAAGAAAAGGTTTTGAGAAGCAATAACTTTATGGATAGTAGTTTTTGATGCTATGTAGAATTATATTAGTAAAAATGTAAGGGATGCATTCTCTTTGACTTATTTTTTCTAATTTGCATTCTTAATTTAGCATTAAACTACTGCTTTGTTAGAACCTGAGCATATATTCAGCAGTTCATGTTAGGACTACTGTACAGTCAGCATCTCTGTCCTTGATCTTTCTGCATTGGGAATTGAATAAAGGTTCTATTCCTATTCAGCCACACATAAATAAAAGCCACTGTATGCAGAGAACCATGATAATGTAGGATTCCTAACCATTCTGAGATTTATGGTTGTGTTCAAGAAACAGCTAGTAGAAAACCCCTTGAAAACCCCTCTCAAGTTCAGGATGTAGGTGAGGACTATGGGAATAGGTCTTGTCTTTATAAACCCCACTTCATGTTTAGCCTGCAGGTGACCTTATTGTAATAGGATTATATAAAATGCTAGCTAGACACCTGTGCTTCGCTACGAAACTATGTGATTGGGCGTGATAAAATGTAGAATGTGTAACTCCGTAGCATCAAAGTGTGTGGCAACTGGCAGTTGGAACAGAGGGGGAGGGGGAGTAGAATGTCCCAGCCCTCAGGCCGGATGAGTCACGCGCTGGCCATGCCCATACCCGGTTTAACATCAGGGCATGTTAATATAAGGCAACTGGCAGTTGGAACAAAGTTCTTTTCAGGAGGGGAGGGGGAGTAGAATGTCTAGCTCCTTAGCATCAGAGTGGGTTAATATAAGGCAACTGGCAGTTGGGACAGAGTTCCTTTCAGGTGGGGAGGGGGTGTAGAATATCTAACTCCTTAGCATCAGAATGTGTGAATATAATACTGTATATGAAATACTAATGATCTGATGGTCATTTCGAAAAATCCTTCTTAGCGAGGACCTAGAAGCCAAGAGGAAGATACGTTCCAAATTTCAAGTTTGTAGGCTTTACTGTTCTGGAGATTTCGTGATGACTGAGTGGTATTAGGCTTATATATATAGATAGATAGGCTTGATTCATAGGTTGTGATCTTGGACAAAGTATTTCCAGTCTCACCAGCTCCTCCTATGAAATTGGACTTTTGGTTTTCTCTGACCACTGTCCTTGTTATACCCTTCATACAAGTATGTGCCTCATTAATTGATATACAGTATTTGTACAACTGGGAATAGAATATTAAAATTCCTTGTACTGAACCCTTTTGACATTTTGTGGATACTGTGGAATCTGAAATGTTCTTTAAATACAAAGGATTGGGGATACCTTATAGATTCTTTTTTCATGAAATGAACAATTTTTAAAAATGCTCTGAAAGTTAAAGCCTGCTAAATTACTACTGTTATTTCTGCCTCTCTCTCTCTCTCTCTGGGAGAATGCCCACATTTTTAGTTAAAGGTTAATGAACTCTAAACAACAGGGGCTTTTTGCTAAGCATATTTTTTTTTCCTTTTTAAATAAATCATTTTTTATAGTTTTCATATGACGTTAGCCTGAGGCAGTATGGAATACTGATTATCCCTCAGAAAAAGTCAGCACATTGTTTTATCTTGGAAGGAAGACAAATAGAAAGTTGGCATAACTGCCACGTGTTATAATTTTTGTATCTGCAGCATTTTTATACTATCGGTTTCATGCAATTTTTGTCAAGGTACCCAAGTGCATAAAAACTCTAGAACAATGGTTCTCAACCTTTTCTTCACCACAGAGCCCCTTTAAATACCTTTTGTGGCCATGGACCATCAAGACTTAACTTAAGATTTAAATCATAACATTTCTTTCATTTCATTTTCTTTGTAGGCCCCTCCCCTCTACAGACCATAGGTTGTGAACCACTACCTTAGAAATATAACTATAAAACTTACCCTATCCCAAAAGATATCTGGAAATAAACAATTTCTAAACAATTTCTAAATAATTAAATGTTGTGTCTCAAAAACTGTCAGGCATGGTCTCATTCAGAGCTCCATAGGTCACTTCTATAATATAGGGACATATCGCCAAAACCATGATGCCGTTCCTCTCGCTCTTCTGATCTTTCATGGGGAAAAGGTACTTTCAGCATCCTCATTTGCAGCAAACAAATCAGATGGGTCAATTCTACTTTAACTAGTTTTGCAGACATCCAGACTCTACATCATAAAGAGCCCTATAGGTTAAAACCAGCATTTTGAATTCTACTCGGAAATCTATTGGTTGGCTATATGCTACCATTTATCTGCTGCTTATCTAGAAGACACTTAGCAACCTCCAATAATCTCACAAAGCCAAGCAATGAGTGGATTTTATTTGTACTTGGAAATGAGAGTTGCGTACCTAATATGTTTCTTGAAAGTTTCCTAATGTTTGTTGTATTTTTTTAGGAGAAGATCGTATCCATGTATTATCTGAAACCTGGGATCACTTCTTCACAGAAACTCTTCCTACACTACAGGCTATATTTTACCCTGTTCAGGTAAATCTAGTTAAATATAAGCTCAACAGGGCAGACAGTAACATTTCAAACTTACCCTATAATTGAAGGAAGACACAAAACTTAATCTGCAAAGGAAAACAATTTTAAACTTTAAGAATCACACATTTCACCAGAATTGCTGTTAAGCTTGTTTGTCCTGCTGTCAATAAGGTTATAAAACTCTTGACTAATTTAAACCACAAACCCCGTTACCCAATAATTATAAATCTACACTGTGTTAAAGGATAAGTTATTCCGGATCAATATTTTGTGTTATTGTTAATTTACAGATCAATATCCATTGTTAACGGTGCATTTTAGTTTTAACCAGCCGGAAGACATTGCAATTGAACAATACACTAATGATAAAAGTCTTTGTCTTCAACCTGGCACCTTCCAGGTATATTACAATAACAAAATTCCCAGCCAACCTGATCTGAGATTTCCTCAAGGACAAGATTTTGTGCTTTCTTTACCTGCTTTCCTCTGAATTCTTCAATCATCTTCATTATAGCTTCTTTTTCTTACCATTGTACCTGAGTAGAAAAACTGGAAAGAAATCTAATTTCCATGGTTGACTCTTGAATTTTAAGTGATGATTTGTAAAGAGGAAGCCAAATACTTGATAAGGTTCTATGGGGTATACTGTATATAGAGGGAGTATATTGGAAGGTAAAATCCCCACTCACATTTTCTGATTTTAGAACTGTCTGTTCTCCTAGAAGCAGAGAAATCATGAAATGTATTTATATTGGCCTCTTACTAAATTGGCTCAACCCACCGTCCAATAGGCCCAAGAATTTGTGTGCCATAGTTAACAATCTTCACTGTTACACCACCTTTTACATAAACCATTTTCGCATTTGAAACAAGTGGAATACTAATAACTTCTCTGTGTTCATTATCCCAGTAATTATACTTGGCACTCTGAGATAAAAAAGGTAATATTTTTCTTTTCCAAGGAACTGAACGAGATCAGTAACAGGGAATTAATTAGAAGACCAAGAAAATAATGTTATCTAAGCAAGAGAAGTTACTGATGGGACAGATTTCTTGTAGAATGAAAGTCTTAGGAAAGTGACATACTATCTGTGCTTTTCCAGAGCTCCCTTTAACAATCCAACCCCTTTTCCCCTCTAGACCAAATATATCAACAGGTAAACACCACTATCTTATGCAAGGCTTGTTTCAAAGTGCAATTTTCCACATTATTAGAGAGAATGTAAATATTTGCTTCTTGCTATAAGAGTCTTGATTTCCCATGCTGTCTCTCTTTCTCTCTCTTTTCTTTTTTCTTTATTCCCTTCCCCTATTCCTCCTTTTTATACTTGCCGCAGATGATAAAAGGTATGTGTGGCTTTACGGGCAGGTGAAGTGTGCACACTTTTAAGTCCTGGGATCCCAATAATATGTCCATGGACATGGGTTTCAGCATATCTTGCAATTCCTTTTTGACCTATCAGGGTCCATACCCCATCTGACTTTACTTTTTGTTTTAATTTTTTTATTTTTTTAAGTGGGAAGCTGCAATATAAAGCATGATCTCCATGTATAAGTAGGAGAGAATATATTAGGAACTCATAAGAGGTTATTAGGACAAATGAGATGAAAATCAGTTTAGCTTCTGGTGGATGGTCTCAATATTCCAAATATATCTACAGGGCCAGAAAGATTGGGGCCATAAATCAATCATTTTTTCCATCACATTTGTAAGCAGATTAAATCATAAAGACCAATGCTGCATCTTCTTTAGCATCTGTCCTAGGGCAAGATGTTTGAATTAAGAAGGTCCACCAAGTCCATTCATAAGCATCATTACGACTTCGGATTTGAAGTGCTATTCACCTCTACCACATACTAAATAGATTACCATAGAAGGTATTCTTTGAATTACCTTCAATTTTGCCGTCTGTCAACACAATAGATTTTACTATGTATATAGGAAATGATTCACTCAAACTTGTTGTACCTTGGTGTGATCTGAAATTACATCCTTTTTCCCCCAACTCATAATATTGCTCTTGCTTTTTTGATTGAAATGCTGTCCTGGATTCTTTTTTATCCGCACTACTGTTCAGACAAGTGCTTTCCATTTTAAATAAATAAAAATAAGCATATTGAAGCATACCGGTTTCAAAGACAGAGCTCAGTAGCATGCCATTTAAAACATTCCTCCAGTTTGACAGAGAAATAATTGAGGTCTTTCTGGCTTTTCAACCAACTGTGACTCCATTTGGTTGAGGTTAGCTGATTGTCTAGCCAAAGTACTATGAAAAAATGGAAAGTTGTTTCTTGAAGTACAGATAAATGGATGAAAGCTTCATATTATAAGAGATGTTTTCATGCAGTGTGCTCTCTCTTTCACACTTTTCCTTCATAAACGTACAGTAGCATAAATAGCACAAAAGAAATTTGCTGTTCTAAAATTCTGTTGTAGCTTGAGTACAGCAACCAAAAAGATGCTGCAATGAATGTTATAATGATACGAAATTCAATGATTATGAATAACACATGTGTACCATACTATAATATTTCCCAAACTATTGAGAGAAAAAGTGCTTGAAAAAATATAATTGTAATATAATATAAAGGGTCGTTGACAGAAAAAAAATGATCCTTTGCTCTTCATCTACAGTAGATTGCTGCTGCACAACTATAGGCTGCCAGTGGAATTGATTTTAAATTGTAAAAATGAACCAGTATGTATAGGTTAAATGAACAATTCTATATAAATTATAGAATTTATATTATATAATTTCTGCATTTGGGCCAAATGTGGAAAGCAAAGGCAATTAATTGTAACATAATATTTTCCCCAAAATAAATATATCGGAAAAGGTTTCATATCATTAAAAATGAAGAGCCAGACTAACAAAATTTGTTATCGTTTTGCCATGAATTGATAGGTATGGATAGTTCTAACCATTCATAGCCTCCCATCTTGCCAGTGTTCCCCTTTAGATGAAGACATATCTGTATTTTTAAAGTTGTTGGATTGTGGATACTTATTTGCTGAGATGTTCCTTCTTGGTTATTTTTTAAAATTTCCACAATAGGTTGGTTGTAATACAACAAAGATTAGATCAAGCTGAGAAGCTCACATAGAAATTTCTGTAGAAATTTCATTCACTTCTTTTTTTCAAGTCCTGCTGCATTTTTTTGCCCATAACCACACCCTTTGAATCTTAAGGAGAGCAGTCCATTTTAAAAACAGGAGGTTTCTGGCTTCAGAGCCTTTGGCTTGTGCTCTTGTTTTGCATTTTGATGAACTTGTTAGTTGTATCATTAACCCTATTATGAATTGATGATTAACGTACATTTATTCCCTCCAGCTAGAATTCTGGTTCATTAGTTGGGGATATCTAAACAATTCCCATGGAGAGCATACAGCATGGTTGATTTTAGCTATTAAAATAGGAATTGTAAACACAGTGCTTAAACAAAGGTTGAAGGGTATGGTAGCTTCATAGGCTTGGCATTAGCTTTTTAAAGATAGTAGCAGATAACAAAAACAAATCTTTTTGAAAATAACACATAGGTTTTTAAATAAAAACTTCATTCAAATGCTATATATTTTATCTCTTGGTGTGCTATTAAATAACTGAAATTGGTCCAGCAAAGGCAAATTAATAAATTAAGCCTCGTGCTTTAAAAAATCCAAGATACATAGTGAAGTTTTTGTGGAATCCCTTGAAAAGGGTACTGCTTCTAATATGCTTTCCCCATCTAGCTACAAAGTAATACTACTTCCCCATTCTTAACCATAGTTTCTACAACTGCCTTTCTATCCACAAACTGATTATCCAGGGGCAGCATAATCTTTGTATTTCTTTTAATTTACAATAATTTCTCTGTCAGTTTATGTTCAAGTTATCAGCTTGTTCTCCAATTCTTCTATGATATTGTGTGGCATTACTGTCTTAAAACATAGGGTTCAGTTTGCAAATAGGATTGAACCATATTCCAATGCCAATGGATGCCATTTTTTTCTATGTGTATAGGGTCAAGAATTGACCATTCGTCAGATTTCCTTGCTTGGCTTCCGAGACTTGGTCTTATTAAGAGTAAAGTTGGATGAGATTCTTCCTCTGGTCCAAAGTAACCTTCCACCCTCCATTATCCAGATGCTGCTGATTTTACAGGTGGGCAATGGTCTTATTTCCACCTCTCATTTATGATGTTTATGTGGGTGGGCAAACATTTCAAGGCTAAAATATTTTGTCTCAAAACATCCTGTTCCAACCTCTCACTAGAAGCGTAGTGATGTTGGAACAGCCTGTTTTAACATTAGATTAATGATTTTAGCCTATTTTAACATTAGCAACCTTGAAATGTATTGTACTGACATCCAAATGTATTGCACACCACTGTTAATGAACATTAGACATACTGTAAGGATGAAATGACTGCTTTCCAAACAGTTTATGAAGCAGAGAATTGCCTTTTGGCCTGGACCTGCATATATTGATTCTCTAGATCACTGGGGTCTGTCTCATAGAAAGACATTGATGATATGCCTGCCCACCCAAATGTCTCTATTCTCATGCTGTAAGCATGACTCTTATGAAGGAAGTCAACATGATGCAGCCTTAATCATGTGTGTTGGGCAAGGTATTTTTAATTAAGAGGGCTGGATTTCTGACATCCGTCTTTCATTGATAAAGTAAAATCTGATTTTCTGAATAATGAAATTAAGTTTAATGTTGCAATATAGGAGTTTCAATTACTGTTTCAAGGATAATAGTTTTGTTTGTTTGAAATTATCATGGCTGAGCTCTGGCCAGGAATTTTGCCTTCTTTTTATTTCCCCCCAATTACAACTCTGATAGTTCTAACCAGCCTCCCACCTTGCCAATGTTCCCTAGTTACAACTCTGATGTTGGGAGAAAGAAAAAGGGGAAACATCAGGAATGCTGTCTTAACTTGCTGGGATAATTTGGATCCAGAGAATTAAAACATCCATCATTTCCCAATTGGGTCGCAAGTCCTGGGGAGAGAGTTAAATATGCTCATATTCTTTGATTTGTTGGAATGGCCTGCTTGAGCTATCTGTTGAGAGCATTCAGTAGGGTGTTGTAGAACAGTGTTTCTCAACCTTCAACTGTCTCACTTGAAGATGGATAGACTTCAGCTCCCAGAATTCCCCAGCCAACATATTGGTTGATATTGAGAAACACTGCTATAGAAAATGTTATAACGTATAACTCCTACATCATAATCTCATACATAATTAAGTTTCTTTTCTTCAGTCAATTAGAAAAATAAAAATGGACAAATGAAATGTGTTGATTTGTATATCCCCGGTATTTGACAACAGGTATATTTTGTTTATGTTTCAGGGAGTCCATGAACCTACAGGTCCCACTAAGGCCTTTATACAACTAGAAGAACTTGTAAAACTGGTAGTTTCCCCATACCTTGGTTTGTGTGAAGAACATTGCTTCCCTGGCAGTACCTGTGCCCTGGGTAAGATGTAAAGTATTGCAAGTCCTGATATTTGGGTCCAAGTTAACTAGAGAATCCATGGAACCAGTAGAGATTTTTTTTTGTCTGCACAAAAAGAGTCCACAAAAACATAGTATTTTTTTTCTGCCATTTACAAATTGGCTATAAACCATCCATAGTCAAGGATGTGTAATCAATACTCAATGCTGGATGAGACACAGAAACTGAGAGTGAAAGCTTAAATTATCCCTGTGCAGATACTAATCAATACAAACTTGAATTTAATTTGTGTACATGCAAAAAAAAACCCCTTTCGTTTTCTTTTTCTATGTCTAACTGAATGATAATAAGACAGTCATTTGCAAATGTTTAAAAGCTAGTTAAAATCTGATTTACAAAAATAAATACAATTTTTAGCTGTGTTGTTTTCCTTTGGCTTTTTAATGAGCTTACCTAATCATTAAGTGTCTTTCCTGTTTTGTATGCCTACCCCTTGTTCCTACAGATGCCTTTCCTTCTCCCCAGAATAGCTTATTTGATTGTTAGAAGAAAAGAAAATTCTCTTGTGGTTACATTAAATCATGATTGCTGTAGACCGCTCCTCCCAGTGCATAGTGCTACATTGTGGGCAAGGAAATGATTGTAAATTCAATAAAGTCAGATTAATGCAGTGGTTCAGTACAATTTTCGGCACAGATCGTTCCCGTCTTGCTGACTGAGATCATTTCAATGAAAATAGCTAAAATTGGGATCTAGTCACAAAGAACGTGGTTTTCTCCAACGGATTTTCACAATTAAGGGAGCATAGTCTGCAGATTTATTTTAATATGATTTGATATGTAGTTTGTTCAGTGGAGAGAATATAAGTTGCTTCCAACCTCTCCAAGGTTAACCATTTCTCCCTGATCATTCTGTTTCTTTGTCTATCTCTTAAGTCCGATTTGAAACCAAAGTTTCCTATCTTATGCAGGAGTATAGGACTCTACTTGTGAAATCTTATCTCCTAGTATTGGGGTGTTGCTCTTGTATGCATATATCCTTGGTGTCTTTAGCCAAGCAGAGCTCTGGGTTTCCTACTAGGTCTTGGCATTAACACCACACCAGATTAGTTTGTAAAACTAAGCAGCTATAAATTCATGACTTCAATAAACGAGATGTTCCTGTCACAGTACAAATACAATCAGTGCACTGTTTACAGCTAATAAAATTTTGACCCTTCTCCTTCAGAAGAAAAATAATACAAAGTGTACAGGAACCTGAATGATAGTGAACTTGTTTATTTGAGGTGGCCATGTGACTGTTGTGAAAGCACTCTGCTATCTTCCAGTCTACCAATAAAACCAGGGTTTATTGTCACAAAGCACATTTTATATACGCCGTGACCTTCAAAGAATTATACATTCAGAATACTTACATTTGGTCCTCCATTTAGAGAACATGTGGGCCCTACTACTATGCTTTGCATGTGTACATTCAGAATATCCTCAGTGCTTTGCCAACTCTAGTCCTGCATTTGGAGTTGACAGCTGTATAGAAATACTGAAATTACGCCTTTAGGGATAGAGCAGAAGTAGGCAATTTTTTGAGTCTCATTTGAAATTTATACCGTGGCTGATATGGAAGGCTGCTTGTTCGCAAAACAGCTGCTGTGGTGAAAATGGCAAGTCACAAATCACCCCTTTATCATAAGATGAACTACACACTCTCATCCCAGTACAACCATCATGAAAGTCAAGGGTATTCCTGTAAATGAATTAGGATCATGAGACTTACGCTTTTTATTGCTAACTTTCACTTTTTCCTTGACTTCCAATGAGAGTGAGGAATATAAGAATTACATAAACCATCATTCCTGACTTCTTTCGATAATTACCTTCTCATATACTATCTAGCCTGATATTTTACAGTTTCGATAAGGTCTTCCATCTTGTTATGTTTCAAGACAAAGGAAAAACAGAACATACCTATTTTTGGATTGATCTGAATTTGGCAGCAGCTAAATTCCCTGAACTCAATTAGTAGTTGATTCCCTTTATTTACTGGGATGAATAAAGGATGAGAAAAATGACTAAAATGATTTTGGAGTTTTAAATGGAAGCTGTAATTTTTAAGATTTGGATGTTGGGATCAACATTTATTGACCTTGAAAAAATTAAGCATCCTATACCATCTTGTGAGCAAGATTACTAGTTTTTTTTTAAAAAAAATTGATGGATGTATATTTTTAGCAAGTGACCAAAGGTTAGCTTAGCAGAATCTCTTTCATTTCTCTTGCTCTCTAAGTAGCAATTAAATATGTGAATGGGAAACAGAAGTGAAGTTTGATCCCTCGAATAATGCTGTGATGTATGAAATAACAGTGAAATGTTAAGACTTGCTTCAGAGTTAAAAGTGAAATTGGAGCTAGAAAACATTATCATTTCAGTGGATTTTAGGACTTAATTAGACACTTGAATGGAGCACATTATGCTTCACGGCTTCCAGATAGTATTTCCTAAAAGAAATATGTTATACGAAGTTCATCATCTTCTCTCCATATAAACTTTAACGATTGAACCAGAATGGGTGGGCAGAAATGCTGAATATTATATCAAGAAACATTTTTTTCTAATCCTAAACGCTACTGGAATAGATTAATGGTTGAGACATCTTTAGGCCCTTAATGTACACAGTCTCTGTTCAGCATAATTGTTGACAGTTGAACAATATCTCCACCTATTGGATATTGAAGAAAAATATCCAGTACTTTTCATTTTTCAAGAGTTCAGTGCATTTTGGATGAAAGTGTCAGAGACTTATAATGATGGATGGTGCCATATACACTGTTCTCACAAGGCCAGACCATAAACGTTCTATGGGTCATGTTTACTTGAGTCTCAACATAAGGAGAGATGTGCCTGACATCTAAGGTGTGTTCATTATTTCCAACAATTGATTACTAGGGAGCAACAGTTAAAATAGAAAAGGGGAAACTAAATGGTTCAAAATAGGGAAAGGAGTGCATCATATAAACAATGTGACAGTGAACATTTAATTTATATGCAGAACATGTCATGAAAAATCCTGGAAGTAGAAGGAAATAAAATCAAAATTGCTGGGAGAAGCAATAACAGATTTCGGTATGCTGATGATACCAGATAGCTCAGTGGAAATTTTAACAATGGAACTAAAATTTAAATATTACCTAATGCAAAAGCAAGAGTCACTGGAGAAGATTCTTAAGCTTGAAAAGAAGTTGACAGAAGATAGGTTGACTAAATGATAACGTAAGCATGTGCTTAGAGGAACTCAGTTACTGAGTAATGGTCCTGAAGAAAGGATGTTCATCATGTCACAAAACAGCAGATGCAAATGACTGACTACTCAGCAACAACTAAAAGACCACATGACAGGAATCTGTGGCATAGCATTCAGTTTGGCTTGGATACTAACTGTTGTGAGATCACTTAGGTGAGATGGGCAACCATACAAATTGCATAAATAAATAATAAATATCTGAACTGTGGAAAACATACCCATTTCCTTGGGCATCTTAGGAGATAGATAGATAGATAGATAGATAGATAGATAGATAGATAGATAGATAGATATTTTCATTCATTCTCTGGTCTGTGAGTTGAGTTCAGATTTATTTGTGACTCTTGCTTTTCAGATGTGTTTTTAAGTCCTTGCTGTTGTAGTTTCATACTGCATTTATTTATTTGACTTCTGAAATAAAGTGGTAAACAATAGCATAATTGTATGGACATTATATATCCATTGTGTAATAGCAAATGTAGTACAAAAGTTTAAACCAGCAAACTAATTGGAGCAATGTAATTATTGGCATGCTCTCTTCTCATTACTGTAAAATAAATCAGTGTTAATCTCATGTCTAGGGAAGTTTGTTTCATATGGGAGGCATTATAGAGATACACCTCCTCCCGGCTTTTCCCCAAAATGTTCTGGTCAGGCAGATTGGTTCTAGTTTAAGGAGATGGTCATAAATATATCTCAGTGCCAAGCCATGCAAATAGGACTATAAAGCTACTCATGATTCTCTTTCCATGACTCTGTAGGTTTCTGGCAGGATCCCTTTCTTTGGTGAAAAGGGATCTATGAAGGGAGTAACCTAGTAGCTGAAAGTAGAAGCCAAAACGGCATCCATACATACTTCCTTATCACCTTTTTTGGTTTATCTACATTTAGGTAATTTACTTCCCTACCTACCTACCATTCCATCTTTTTTTTTCAGTAACAGCTTGGCTCACTTAAAACTAATTTACTTCTTGAGATACAATATAGATATAGGTAATTTTCCATTGCTTCAAGGCCTGGAAAGGCAATATGTGCAATGGGTATGGTATCTGCACACATTGATGGCCATTAGAATTGTTTCATAAGATTTTTTTTCCAATTAAAAAAAGATTTATCTGCAAACTAGAATGGTGCAAAATGAAATACAAACTTGTGGTATCGTTCTTCTTTCCAAAAGTACCGTAGAGTCCACTTAGATGATTAAAAAAAACATCCGGGGGGCGGGGGGCGGGGACTAAGGAGGAATTTTGGGACAGACCAAATCAGAAAATATTGCCTACCTGAGCTGTGAGTACTTTCTTTTCTCAAACACTGTAACACTTTCATAGATGCCGATCTCTAAATGACCAATTAAGTATATTGTAGTTTCCAGTGCAGAATTTAAAAATGGGATGGTTCTCCACTGCAGCAGAAAGAGAGTAGTGAGGTGAGCTTAATTATACCGGCAGTAGCTGAGAATGAGATCAAAGGAATGTCTGGTCCTTCTTCAGTTTGTATAATAGTAATTGTGCAACACATTTATATTTATCGGTTATTTTAGATTGGAATCTGACCATAGTATTTCTGTTGGGGAGATTAAAACACAGTAATAGGCATTTGTAGCTAATGGTTTATCAGCTGATATGAACACAATTCATTTTTTCTTTCAATTTGCTATAGTGCAGTGATGGCTAACCTTTTTGCAGTTGCGTGCCAAAAGTGGGGGGAGCGCGCGGGGGGGGGGGTGTCGCACATGTGCCCACATCCATAATTCAATGCACCCCGCTCCTGCGCATACACACTCTCCCCTCTACACTCCCCACGCTTTTGACACATGATGGCACAGTGGGCCTGGTAGGCCCATTTTTCACCCGTCCCCAGGCTCCAGGTGCTTTCTTGGAGCCTGGAGAGGGCGAAAATGGCCTTCCCCACCCCTCCCAGAAGGCCTGAAAATCAGCTGGCCAGTGCGTGCATGAGTGCTGGAGCTGAGTAGGGCAACGCTTGCGTGCCCACAGATATGGCTCCATGTACCGCCTGTGGCATATGTGCCATAGGTTCACCATCATGGCTATAGTGGTTTGAGGATAGCGATTTGTAGTGTTTGTTGCAGAAAATATTCATGGTGGTTAGCTGTAGTAAACAGGACTGTAGAACAAAGCCTACAGTGTTTGTTTTCTCCGGACTATTCCTGTCTGGCCACCATAGCACTTTTGAATGCCTCCCCCCCCCCCCCCCCAACGGCTTTTTATAGTTATTGTTCCAGATTGGAATGACTTTTTGGAGACAATGAGTTGACAAGAGGGAAATGATTGCTAAATATAACTGTTAATAGTGAAATCACAAGCTGGCTAGGGAATCTATATATTAGATCTTACGATTCATTTGATTTGAGATAAATATTTGCAGCTATTTAAAGCAGTCTGAGCAGAAAACGTACAAAGCATGAGAGCCTACATTTCTAAATTAGATTGTTAATTTTCCCTTTTCTCTCTTTGGTGTTTCTACCATTTTGTGTTTGTTTTATACTTTCTGCATTCTTTTGTAATAAACCTCAGATCTGCCCACCCAGGGTCCACGAGATATTAGTAAACCAATCTTTTCAACCAGGTACCCAAACAGCTGTAGTCTTGGAAATTCTGGTTCACTTGATTTCCAACTTCTCCAGTAGGTACCTAAAGCATGGGTGTCAAGTTTGATCATGTCACGTGATGTATCGTGACATATAGCAACATTTTTGCCTTTGCGGAGCTGGGGTGGGTGTAGGCCGCCAGTTTTTCAGGCCTGACCTAAAGCAGCATTAGTGGTTTTCTGAGGGAAAGGAGTCCTGATATGGATTCAAACCAGTGCCGTCTTCTAGTTCTTTCTCCATTTGCTACTGAAGGTGCTGTTTCTAATGAATAGCTTCAGTGCCTAAGTTTAAGTAGGAAATTTATTCCCAATTTAGAACAGGAACCTACATTGTATTAAGGATCCATGCTGCTCTTTATAGGATAAAAGAGGCCAACTTAAAGGACAGAGAGTAAAGTTGAACAAAGATTATGCATGAACACCTATGTAGCACTGGGTCTCAGGTTGTGCACTCCTCTTTTGTACCACTGAAATGGGATCAGTGATAACTTGGACATTAACCATCAAGATGGTGGGTGCCGTCCTGTGATAGAAGCCCTATCGTCTTCTATGTTTGCTACATCCCCTGCCCTTGAGTGAATAGCCTTTGATGTAAGTAGGTGCTCTCCAGAGAGAATGATCTCAGGAAACACTGCTGGATCTGATTGGCTCATCAATAATTTTTTGCTTCTTCTGTGGCAGTGCAGGCTCTGAGGAGTGCATTGCTCAGGCTTTCCTGATCCAGTTAAAACTGCTCATTGCAATTCCTCTTCCACCTTTTGCCCATTATTTCAGTAATAAGTTAGGGCTGAAAGACCATGATAGTTTCAGTGAAAGAATATAAAAATGTAGCATTAGTGATGCAATGGTTCTTAGCATAACCGTGTAGATAGCATGGATTTTCAGCTGAAATCTCTGGAAGAAGAATGATGTGCATGACAATGGCAATTGTAAGTCTCTCTCTCTCTCTCTCTCTCTCTCTCTCTCTCTCTCTCTCTCTCTCTCTCTCTCTCACACACACACACACACACACACACACACACACACACGGAGGGAGGGAGGGAGGGAGGGAGAGCACCATATCCTCTGGCAGGAAAGAATAATCTATCAGCCTCATTGGAGGCAGCCTTTAAAATATCCCAAGGAGATGGATGGTGCTTGTTACAATTGTTTTGTATTAAAACACAGTAGAGAGACTTTAGGATTTGTTTACAGCTTTGAAAATAAATTTTAGTTACAAGTTTCACTTCACAATTTAGACTGGGATCCTCAGTTATAAAAAGTAGCAGAGAAAAGTATTATTTCCTCCAAACATTATAACGACTAGTCAATCATAGGCCAAGAGGTCTCAGGTCCTCTTATGCTTAGCTATCTGCCTCTGGTCTATAAAGAAAAGGTTCCCTCTCACCTTGGCTATTTTTCCTTTTAAGAGAAAGTTTTAGTTATCCTGGGATAGCTGCTGCTGTTCGGAGACCTTAGACACTAGTTAAAGGGAAAAAGAGACCTCTCCTTCACCCTGTGCTACTGGAGAAATAAATAGCTATAAATGTTACCCAAGCAGAAATTCATTGGCCTATAAAAGACTTAAAAGAACTTGCTGTGGGACTACTCCTATCATTTAAGGCAGGTGTTCTCTCTGTGTTGATCCTTGCACATTGAAACAAGGAATGTACAGGCAGGGTTGAGTTTTCAGCACAAATGAAAGTATGCATGGAATTTACAAACTACTGCTTCACAGCAGCCTCCGATTTGTGGTCAAATTGGAATGGACTTTCTGACTATATAATTCTTGGTTGTCAGATAAAGGGTGGCTACACCTCAGCATCTACCTTTTCTCTTTAAGGGACTTGTTTCAGTGTTTCATTCCTGACTTGTATTATGAATTGGAATAAAAAGAAGGGAGGTGACAGTCTAACTGCTAATATTTGCTCCCAGTTATAGGTTTGGATAATATTGAGACAAAATAGGTTAATTCAGTGTTCTCCAATAACCATTACCAATGGAAGAATAAGCTATTAGCTTAATCTGAGTTCAGTTCAGATATGAATTGGTTGAAAGCGGGGGTGAAATTCACTTTCCTTCCCTACTGGTTCGCAAATGTGCAAGCGCCGTCATCTGCGCATGTGGAAAGCCTTCTGTGCAAACGCAAAGCCTTCTGCGCATGCGCAAAGGCTTAAAATAATCGCAAAAAAGTGACATCATGATGTCCATAAGGGTGGGCGGAGCCTCCCGTAGCCACCACTACTGGTTCGCCTTAGCCAGATAGAACCGGCTAAATTTCACCCCGGTTGAAAATAAATCCATTACAACTTACATCTATGAAAACTAAGGAAAAACTATTTAGATAGATTTTTTAAAAATTATTTTTTATAAACAACTCAAGGTGGCAGACATACCTAATATTCCTTCCTCTTCCTATATTTCTCACAACAATAATCCTGTAAGGTAAATTGGGCTAAGAGAGACTGACTGGCCCAAAGCCACTCAACTGTCTTTCATGCCTAAGGCAGGACTAGAATTCATGGGTGTTAGCCTGGTGCAATTACCAATAGCTAGCCAACTCGATAGAAGCTTTAAAATGAAATATCACTGTATCTCTGAAATTTGGGGTGTTATGCTTATTTAGTACCTCTGTCTTGGTGACACAGCAAGATAGCTATGATTTCTTTCCCCATAGATGTTTTTTTAATGCTTAGTCTTGTGAAAATGTACTGTGCTGTAAAATGTGGTGATCCATTTTTGAACTCTTCCCGTGCTGCAATAATAAATGTTGTAGCAGCTATTTTGGATGTAGTGTTTCTGTTGAGCAGAACTATCAGGGGAGATGTCTGCTAGAGAAAAAAAAAAGTTGAGTTTTATTGATGTCATACTTTTCTCTCTGGCGTATAAGTGTGTTGGAAATGTTTTCAGAATGGTACGAAGTAGTGTGAGGATACCAGCATACATAGCATCTCTCTATTCTCCTTTTCTCTACAACCCTGTGAGGCAGGTTAGGCTGATAGTGAGTGGTGGATCCAAATTCATCTAGTGAAATTCAAATGTTGAGTGTGGACTGGAAGTTGAATCTCCCCAGTGCCAGTCCAGCATCTTCACCGCTATACTATAGCTACTCTTCGACTTATGACCATAATTGAGCCAAAGATTTATATTGCTAAGTGAGACAGTTGTTATGAAAGTTTTGCCCCATTTTACGATCTTTCTTGCCACAGTTGTTAAAATGTGAATCACTGCAGTTGTTAAGTGTTAAGTAACATGATTGTAAAGTGAATCTGGCTTCCCCTTTGACTTTGCTGATAAAAAGTTCACAAAAGTTGATCACATGATCCCGGGACACAACCATCATAAATATCAACCAGTTTCTAAGCATCTGAATTTTGATTACACGCCCACAGGACGGTTGTAATGGGCATGTGAAAAATGGTTATAAGTCACTTTTTTCCATGCCGTTGTAACTTTCAACAGTCACTAAAAGAACTGTTGTAAATCGAGGATTACCTGTACAGTGTCTCTATGAACTTAGAAGAGGTGCTTTAGTACATGTGGGACCATGAATGTTGTTCATAAGTCCATGACTTATTAAAGCAGCTGTATTTTAGGGAGATTCCTGTATCTTTTTTTAAATATAACTTTTATTAAGAATTTTAAATACAATACTAAAAGCTAATGTAAACTTAGAGAAAGAGAATGGAAATAATGAAACTTGCAAAAAGAAAGGAAATGACTTCCAAACTTCATTACTTCATTACAATATAAACACATTTAATAACCCTTCAGCTCCTGTAACCTTTTCAGCCCTTATCCCATCCTCATCTATAAATAAATCCATAAAACATAAACCTTTCAGCCCTCATAAACCTTTTGGTGTCAGCAAAAAGTAAATGGTTTGCCAGAACATTGCAAAATATTGCAAATGTTGCAGAACAAAAAAAGCTTACTTTAACCTTGATCAAATAAACCAACTTTCTTTCTTTCTTTTATTCCTAACAGTCTTTAATTCAATCAGATATAGTTTTAGGATTTAATTTCTTTTCAATTCTTCTTTATCCTATTATTTATTTAGTTTATTCAAGGCTTTATAAAGCAAGCCTCTTTTGTAAATCCAATAAGAAAACATTTTCCAGGTCTTTCTCTTGGTTTATCATTTATCATTTTAATTTTTAAAACTCCAGCCAGTCTTCCCTTCCCTTTGCTCCCCTCCCCTCCCCTCTCCATCTCCCCTCTCCTCCCATCAAATTTCATCAAATCTCATCAAAAGCAACTCTGGGCAGCACCCAACAATCAAGGATTTTTTATACACAGTAAGTGTTCTTTTCCAAATCATTCTATTGATCTGTTATTTGTAGTTCAGTGCCTTCTCTGTCTTGTCAGATAAAATTTGTTCCATATAGTATCTGTCATAACTTTGTTAATATCTTTTGGACTCTAATATCCATTCTTCAAATAACTCATTTAATATTTCCAATGTTATAACGTTTGATTGTTTTGGAAGTCCCAGTATTAATTGACATCAAAACCAAATTTGTATTTTTTCTTCTGCTTAGAATCTTTAGTCCCTTCCATTGTCCAGTCTCTAAAATCATCACTTATCTTTGTTCTGACTTGCAATAACCAGGATGGCCAAAACAAGAAACTGTTTATTAAAAAGAAAATCAAAATCTTATAGTGAAAATCAATATTCCATATTCATCTGAACCTTTGATCCATTTATAACCTTCTTAGGTCAAAATTTTATTTAGCATTTTGCTATTTATTTCAAGTTCTGTTAAGTTCTTAAGCCTATAATTGATTTTTCTTTTGTTCAGAGATGAAGATAAACTCACCTGAGGAAAATTTTGAAAACTTGTCTTGGAGGTCTCTAATGGTTTACGATGGTTTGGCAATTTTGCCAATTTCCAAAAAAAATTAGAAAATGATTAGAAAGTGGGGTTTGCAAACTTAGTGTCCTTTAAAAGGCTTCACTTGTGAGCAAGATGGCTTATCTCTTTGTCTCCCAGCACTCAAACCTGATGAAAACTGTTGTCCTGAAGCATATATGGTGGTCTCCCATTTTCTCCTTATCTGGAGAGGTTCAGATAAATTGCTGAGATTATCAGCTGCACTTTGCAGAACTGTCTTCAGTTTGCCATACCTTCCCCAGAAGCAGAAGGATCCCTGTTTCTAATACAGCATACTGTTTGATATAAGGAAATGGAAGAAAAAGGAAGTGGTACAACTTTGTAGTTCAGGAGCAGGTAGAAACTAGAGGAGAAACTATCAGTAGAGTTCTGAATGATAATACAAGGATTTTCAGTTCCCAATAATAACAACAGCAACTATAAAATGACTCCTTATTTAATAGTATAACTTACTGCAAATGAAAAAAGCTTGAGGCGAGTAGACATGGAAAAATGCACGTTCAGGGATTCAAAACAAATTCCTGAGTTCATAATTCTTTAAGAGTTTGGAATGTGCACATGTTTTTCCTTGGGGCACTTAGGGTTTGAGAGGTCCCTCCCGTAAAATAAAATTGAATCTGACTGCGCTTTTATACTGTACCTTTAGAATATGTGACCTGTAATTCTATCCTCCTCATTCTTATAATTGAATGTACTAAAAGTTGCTAGTTAGATCCATGTGAATTCCTCCCGTGTAGGAAATACTGTTGGCCAATGGAACTGCAAGAAAGCAGTATCTACTATTTTCATCCATGATTTCCATTACCCTAGATCAGGAAGAAAGTATCTGTTGTTGTCTAGCTGTAGTTGAATTAAAGTTACTACTATCACTCAGCACTGCCCGTGCTAGCTGGAGATGCTTGGAATTGGAATTCAGCCAAATCTTAAAATGTTAGTGATTTTCTCCACCTATCTTGTAACAATCCTTTTGTTAGAAATGACAATGAATTCAAACTGGGAAGCTCACTAGATCAGTGATTACAAAAGCTTTCTCTAAATTAGTATCCACCAGAAACATAGGACTGCAATGGACTCCATAGGGTATCAAGTTGAAAAAAAATTGGGTTCATAGTAGAAATATGCAAAATGACTGCTTGGAGAAAATTTATCTGCCCAGGGTTTTGAGAATAAGAATTTTAAATATTCTGTCATAGAAGCAAACTTTAAAATAGACAGTTCTTGTCTCAAAATGATCCATTCTTGGGTGCTAGGAACTTGAAAATGAAGATATGTATGTTCTAACACTTTTACTTTGTTCTGACACAAGTTATTGTTTTAATAAAATGTTTCAAGTAGAGTTGTTTTTTTAGGTCTGCAGTAAATTTCTCACAGATAAGTTTGTTTTGCTTTGCCACCAATTGTTATGCTGTTAGCTTTGCCCATAATACAATCATTCTGAACTGTATATGGTGAAAAGTTACATCAGGGAAGAATCTGTGTCAGATTCTATGTAATATCCAGAAGGATAATTAGTCACACACAATGCATGTCACACACAATGCATGTACAGGTTATAAATTTATACAGTATTTATTAGACACCTCTTCTAAATACAATGGACTTAGGGGTCAAAATTTAGCTTACTACTACACACTTACCCTTTTAAGTGTACGACAACTTGAGAAGAGGGATTATATTACAACAATGCCAAAGTTCTCCAGTGTCATAAGTTCCTCTCTGTCATAACATGGACTTCTAACATAGGATCAAGCAGGAGATTAAAGTATAATCAATCGTATAACTTGTATTTTATTTATTCCCAAATATCCTTATTATCCACATGTTGCAACTTGTTGCCAAAACTAAAGATGAAGAAATATTTATTGTGCCTTTCACATAAACAAAATCTGGAGAAACCAATTCTTGCAGTGGTAAACAATTAACACAAATGCCTTCTTTCCCCTTGTTTTCCAGAGAGACGGTATTACAGATCTCGTTACAAACCCAATGGGCTAAGCATCTCTTCTCACACAGTGGCAACCCGACAGGTCAGTGAGACCGCCTTGACACCCCTGACTGAACAGGAAGGCGAGGCTTACCTTGAGAAGTGTGGGAGCATCCGCCGACATACTGTTGCCAATGCTCATTCTGATATCCAGCTGTTGGCCATGGCTTCCATTATGCACTCAGGCATGCTAGCAGAAGAACCAGACAATGGGGACCAATGTCTCCTCTTGCAACCCAGTTTGAACCACAGACAGTTTTCTAGTGAGCCCAGCATAGCAGATGGACCAGAAGAACTGGCCACCTCAGACATGGAGGAGCCTGCAGAACTGAATTGCACATCTGTCTGTTGAAACAAAGGAACAGAACACTCCTGCACAGCAGAGGAAGCCGATGTTACTTTTCATGCTGCTTAGATCAAGAATTAGATCTACAGGGCACATCCTGAAGCTGATTGTGTTCTTAGGCTCTAATATTATGAGGGTCCTTTCTTTGGACTACAAAGGTACAAAGTTGTTTCAGCTGAAACATTCCAATGTTGTCTCAGAGCAATGGTTTCTCAGAGTTTGTTTTTCCAGCTAGATTTTCGTGCCCTCAGCTGCATTCCGTTTTTGTCTTATCCGGAGGGTGAACATTGTAATCCTAGTTTTATTCTGCCTTGCAGATTGGGAAGATGAACTCCAATGTTAACGACAGGCAGTTATTTCTTCTCAATTGCAACGTCTTGTGAAAAATACAAGGACACCAAGGTTGTTGCAGTGGTACATCCCTTTGTAGGACAATGAACCATTTTCATTATAATATGGTGTACACCTAAACTATAAAAATAGGAGCAGTAAAACTTCTTCCACTCTATCATCAGAGCTGGTCAGAGTAACAAATTCTATTCTGGGTGAATAAAATAAAATGAAAGCAGTAGCCTAAAACAAAACTACTGTGGCTAGCATATTGTTTTGATGTTTTGATTGCAGTACATCTCAGGAATTACTCAAATTATTTTCAGAAAACTACTAAAAGCAGGCCTTTAGGAAAGGTATCTGACTGCTTGCCAAAAACATAACACCAGTGCTGAGCTGGTAAGTATGCAATAATGATTTTGAGCTACTAGCGTCTATAAATTAGGGGTTGCTGGGTTTAAGACTGAATATTCTGGAAATAGCTTTTATTGATAACAACAATGAAAGAAGGTTGCATTTGCATTAGTGCAGTAATAGCAGACAACCCCTTTGGCTGGTGGGAATAGCCTTTATTGTAGGAAACCCTTCTGTGCAAAAATTCCATACGGAACAGGGAATATCCGCAACTGCTATAATGATTGACTGCTGCAAATATCAGGATCAAGTTAGATGAGGTTTTTGGAACTGGAATAGTGATTTCTGGAAATATTTCCATACATCTTTGGTAACCAACCCATTCTGTTAACAAAGAGAATAGAGAAAGAATGTTTTAAGTTTTGTGGCTAGTTGCCTTCCTCCTGCAGATCTCTTGATATTGATGGGGCAATGGCCTTTAGTATCTAGAATTGATAGGGGTTTTTTGTTTTTTTGTTTTGTTTTAAATCCAGTTTCCTAATATAATTTTCATATGTATAATGCTTATTTGGCAGTGGTTCCCTTTTGATGGAAGTCATACATAATCCAAGGAGAAGGCAAATTTCTTCATATAGCTGCAGATAAAGAAGTGCTATTGGGTGTCTTAGCACAATCCAACCATAACTTATTTAGCTGTTTAAATGGTAAAAATAATTGCATTATGCAAAAAACCCAAACAGTAGAATAAAATCTGTGTGGAGAATGTGGGATGTGTGCTTTTCCTGCCAGTTCAAAATAAACATTTAATAAATACTACCCAGGTTCTATTGTGTATGCAACTTTCTTGTCACAAAAAGTACAGTTAATTAGGAAAACAAGAAAACAACATTTTTCTATGTACACTGACTTGTAACACAACCTGTTTGGAAGATGCAAGGTTAGGAAAAACTCTTCTGCTTGAAAACAATAATTAGTTATTCAAAATATCTGGTGGAAGTAGACATAAATCAAGCATCATACACTTTTTTGGGACAATGAAAACAAAACCAAACCTGAATTTTGAGAAGGCGTCACAATCAAGCTTACAACAGGGCTGCCATAAGGAGTATGGTTTGTCACAAAAACTCATTTTTAAGAAAATAAAACACTAGGAAGGAACTTTCAACAATTGCAATTCAGTGCAGAACTAGATCCAAGTTCAAAAACAGTTTTCAGCCCACTGTTTTGATTCAACATCCAAATTATAGGTAGTTTGGCTGAAGAACTGAATGTAAGGGAGATGCACGGGCTGAGCCCTAATGTGAAATCATTTATTTGTCAAAACCGTAACAGAATTTAAACTTTACAGATGATCAAAAAATGTAGACACCAATGGCAAAGTATTCTCTTCCGTGGAATAAACTGCAGGCAAGACATACTTTTTTAAAAAAATCATAAAAATTGCCTCCTTAATTTAAAAAAAGAAAAAGCAAACAAAAGAGATACAGAAAGTCCTTTCAGACATATTGACTGTTAAGAAACAAAGCTTTGTTACCTTTATTTGACATTTTCATGTGAAACAGCTTTGAGGCTTATTCACATATTTTTTCTTTTTTTGCATATAACCAAGATGGAAATGTAACCCTGTTTGACAAGCAGTTCTCACTTTCTCAGCCTTTCTTATTGCCTTAATTCTCTTTAAAATCCGTCTTGTGGTTCATTTGCACTATAGCCTCAAACCCAAACAGACAACTACCATATCCATTGCTAAAAGCTGCATGCTTAAAGACCTTGGCTCCCTTCTGGGAAATGGTGATATAGAAAAAAATCAACAGTGGTGGGCAAGTAAGATAGCAAGGGAGCAGGGTCCACCAGTAAAATAGCTGTTTAGCATGCAGTATGCTGCCCAGTTTGCACCATCCTTAGTTAAAAATTTGGTAGTGAAGTTAATCACTACAAAGGACTCTAAAATAGAGGTAGGGAATTGAGACCAGGGTGGCTAGGAACTGCATTTTCTCCATGATAGCAACTTCCCCATCTGATTCCACAGATAGATGCTGCCTGACAAAATTGGTGATACCAAGCCACATGGCCAAACACGATACTACTTTATACCAGATACCTAAAAAGACCAATAGATTTGAACAAGTATGCAACACAGCTTTTAGTGTCTGTGGCCGGGGTGTCAAACTGGATTTCTTCAAGGGCTGGATCAGCAATGTAGTTCTCTACGGGCCGGTAGGAGGGCAGATGGATGCCTCCTGCAGCACCCTGCTGGCCAAAATGGGGCATGGGAGGGTCCACGAGTGGCCCCTCTACACCTTGTTTTTCACTCTCCATGGCCTCCTGTAACACTCTGCTGGCTGTTTTTGGACCCCTTTTGTCTCTGTTTTCGTCCAGTTTTCGGCCCGCCAGAGGACTGCAGGCAGCCATGGACAGTGAAAATGAGGCATGGGGGGGGGGGGGGGGGCTCATGCAGCCCGGTTTAGCTGCCAGAGGTACTGCGGGCCAGTCCCTTGATATTTCCAGGCTGGCCCTATGGGCTGGATTTAAGCACCCTGCAGGCGGGATCCTGACACCGCTGGTCTATGGAGATTCATAGACATGGTATTTACTTTTACCAAAAGTAGAAGACAAGAAATATGAAAATAATATTGTATCTGAAGACATAACTTTGGGGTAAGTATAGCATTCAGCATTCAGAAAGGTTGTGATCACTTTCACCTCTTCCAAAGACTCTTCAATCACACACTCCATCATTGCTGAAAGTCTGCTGACACTTGCCATTTTTTATTTAGCCTAATCCCCCGTTAAGATTTCTTTAACAATATAATTTTATTAAACTTTATAAAATACCAATGAAAATAAAAATTGTGGAGAAAGGGGAGAAAAGTGTAGGATAAAGAGGAAGAAAACCCCCAAATAATTAACTTCCGATTTTTCAGTGCAGAAGAATGAATGAACATCATGTTACAGAGTCAACTTTTTACTTTGCATACTTTGTTTATACTAGCATTTTTATAGCAAACCCCCCCCCTTGTCTAATCAGTAAATTCCAAAGTCAAAGTTTCATTTTTTTTCTATCTCAAGCACAAAATCCAGAAGTGGTTTCCAGACACAAAGTTAGATGTATTTTCCCCTTTGATTAAAGCAGTTAATTAGTTCCATCACCTCCAACCATTCTTCCGTTGTTGGAATTAATATAGCTTTCCATTTTTGCGCATAACAAATCCTTGCTGCTGTCAATACCACAAAGTTCCCATTTTTAAAAAAGTCCTTTGACCATTAAACAGTTAAGAATTACGTTCAACTCCCGGAACCTAAATGCATGACATATAATGCAGAAGCTTTGCCTGCTTTCAGTGAAACTGTTTCTGCTTCGGCTTTCTAAATGAAGTGCTGTGGCTTTTTTAAATGCAGTCATTTTCTAAAAAGCAGCTGTTGGCTCTATTGATTTTTAACATAGATGGGGTTTTTTTGTATATCTGTCTTTGAGTCAGTCTTGACTCCTGGAAAGTACAGGAAGAAGTCCCTGCAGTTTTCTTGGTAAGATTTTAGAGGGGATTTGTCTTTGTGTCCTTCCTAGAAATGAGAGAGAATCACTAGCTCAAGGCCACCACCCGGTTGAAGGCAGGATTAAAACTCAGCCTTCAACCAAAAGAGCCAAGGGTCTCTTGCTTTCTAGCCTGGTGCTTTAACCACTACCTGACCGGACTGGCTCTTAATGGTCATTAATCAATTGCTATATAAAAATCTTGACCTTACAAAGAGCAGTAGAGACTATTCAGAGGAAAATAGCATGTAATATTAATTGCTAATGCAACTTATTGAAGTAAGTTGAGCCTGCATTGGCAGAAGGGCCCATCGTAGGCATTTGCGTTCTAAGCTGGCAGAATGGTTAATAGTGAGGAAGATGTGTATTCTCAGCTAGAAAACAGACGAGGGACATTTAATGGGCATATTTGGAGATTTTTCCTTCTTTTTAAATTGTGTTGGGCACTGTCACCAAATTATTGTGCCAGGCAAAAAGCCTATCCGTTGATCAAAGTGGCTGTTGCGCCTGGTCACAAAATATTTTTTTCATGTGGCAAATAGGTAAGAAAAAATAGGTCCCCAAAAAGCATTAGTCAGAGATGGTGTTCAAGTTCCAAAGTAGAAAGTACAACCATGAATTAACAATTTTCTTACACTACTCCGTAACAATTTGCCTTACAGAGGGAAAATAGGCGGCATTAAGAAAAAAGTAATTTGGTCAAGAAATGAACTACATGGCTGAGATAGGTCACTTAAGGCGCAATACAAGTCTCCGTAAAGACGGGCTGACAATGCTCAGCATATAAATGAAAATGAAATACTTGAATAATATACTACTTAGCATTTAGAAAAACAAAATACATTTCTTTGTGTTCCAAATTTTAGCCTATTTTTTTTAATCACTAATTCTTTCTACATTCATCATCTGAGAATACTTCACAACAAAAATACAGGGCTATTTAATAATAACATTATCTTTGCATGAAAAATTTGCTATCTAGATTCCTGAAAATGAAATTGTAAAGAACTCATTAAATCATTAAGGTATGGAACCTAGTTAGTATCAAAGGAAGTATCCGTAAACACATTGCTACTGACAAGAACTCCATTCAACATATACTATTAGGGTATCATCTTATAGATGTAATATATCCCTAAAGAAGCCAACATATCCCTATATCAATTTTTAAAAGTTTTTATTTGTGGACCAGTGCCAACTCTTTAGGAAGGATCCCTTTCATATGTTAATAACGTCATAGATCCTAGATTTCCAAAACTATCCCCCACGAACCAGCATGCTGGGGAAAGATGACTAACATAATGCCCAGGTGGAATAGCCTAGCATACCATTTTGTAAATCTTTTCAGTTTGTTTTTGTTCCTCCTAATCTAGAAAAGCTTCAGTTTTTGCTAGATAAAATGATAGCAAAGGTCTTCAACCTGTGGGCAAAGACCCACTAACAGGCCGCGACCTATATGCAACTGGGCCATGTGACACAGCCCCACTTGTGTGAGTGTTGTGGAGGCTCATAGCCCCAATCATGTGAGCATCGCAAGAGCTTGCAGCCCCTCTTGCATGAGCATCACAGGGATTTGGAGTCCATTCGTATTGAGCATCACGGGCGCTTGGGGCCCCACACACGAACATTGCAGGAGCTCAAAGCCCCACTTGCACAATGATCACAGGCACTCGGGGCCCACTTGTGTGAGCATCAAGGTCACTTGGGGCTCCACTCATGCTAACATTGTGGGTGCTCGGGGCTTCAGTTGTGCAAGCGTTGCAGGTGCTCGGGGCCCCACTCATGCACGTGCCTGTCCCTCCCACAAACCCCCCCTCCCCCCTCTCCAGGCCACCAACCCAGAAAGATTAGAGAATTCTGACCTATACACTAGCTAAATCGAAAACCTATTTTGTATGTTTTTTTTAAAAAAAGTCTAGTTGGGTGGCCGTACCTGGGTAACTTTGGTCAATCTCAGCAAGCTAAGCAGGATCAGACATGATTATTACCTGGATGGGAGACTGCCAGAAAAACAACAGTGCTGTGGGCCAGCTTAGGAAGCTGGAAAATCCCTTCAGAATGAACATTCTTTCAAATCATTCTAATTGAGGTAACTGAAATGTTCATGGGCTTGCTCAGACTTGGAAATAGAAACAGATGAGTTTGGGATCAGAGGAAGATGCTTCTTCCTAGGGTTTAGAAATAGAATCTAACCTGGCAACATCTGCATTCTTTATCCTGCTGAATATACTTTTAGTGACTTTTTCTTTAAAATTCCATCTGCCCTAGATTTAAGTCTCTCTTAACAAGGTGATGAGGAGTTGCTACTGACGGTTCCCCTGAAGCGCTCACAATTTATTTAAGAGATTGTTTCCTTGTGGCTGTGTTGTTTATTTATCGCCTCAATAGCTGGATTTCCATTTAGTATTTATCATTCGTTTAGATTGTGCAATCTCAACGTAAAAAGAAAGCAGTAAAATCTAACTATTTGGTAAGCGCTGCAAGGGAAAATTTCATGGTATAGAGCGTGTGTTTAGTTAAACTGGTCTGCAGTTGGGCCAGTGAGCAGAATTTTAAAATCTTCGTCTTACCAATGATTAAAAGCATCTTTCAAAGTTTTCTTTTGAAACAGCAGTGTTGCACTCAATACAGTAGAGTAATACTGCCCCTTTGTGGGCACTTTAATCAAAAACATGCAGATGAAAAAGTTGGCTCAAGCTCTTTTAGAATTTAGAATACCCATTTACTGTATATTCAGAAGCTTAAGTTAAATGGGGCACTAGTAATAGCTTACTATATGAAATTAGTTAATTACATTTAAGCACATCAACAAAGCCAGTGTGAAAAATGCTCATAGCAGAAATATCTGGAATGTACGGCATTGATGTGCTACACTTAACATAGAGATATGTAAGCCATGAACTCATGCTCTGGTTTGTTGAATGTGATCTTATTTTATGTCTTGAAATAAGGAGGACTTTTCATGATGATTTTTATTTTGAAAAACCCAGCATTTTTAGCAGTTACAAATTGTTCATTTTCTCAAATGGGGATACTGGATGTGCAAGGCAAGCAATGTTTTCAGCAGCCACTAGGCCTCAAAAAAGATTTGCAACCATACAAGTTACAGTTAAGCATTTAGAAACACTACAGCAGATGGTTCTCCTGTTAAAACTACTGCTGAATTCACAATTCCCATTAATGGCAGCCATTATGGATTACAATTGGGGAAGGAGTTGCAATCCACATCATTGAAAATTTATGCTCATCCCTATAATTCAGTACCGAAACACTGTGCATTCCACTCACCAGCATAAAACAGTTTTTGCTATTTTGTTTTTATTCAAAATAGACTCAAATTCACTTTATCATAAGCAAGCAAGAAATGCCCCAGTTTCTCCAGGACTTCAAAACAGGAACAGGAAAATCATGAACACATGTGCATTAAAGAAATCAAGTTGAGCAGCTATGCAAATGAGAAACTAATTGCTAAAGTTAATGTCTTTTACCCATTCAACCACATTTTTGAAAACTTTGTTCCATCTGTTATTGACAGTAAGAAACACGTTGACAATTCTTGCATATATAACTCACTGATTGACAAAACATTTATGGAAAAGTTGGATGAAAAAATAAAGCAAAACATTATACATTTTAAAAAACAGCTTGGTGTTTGGGGACATTACATAAAATTATGATTCAGAAGACTTTTAGTCTAGGTTTGTCCATGTTTTGTTACTTCTGATATTTTTGCCCATGAATGTTACAAAAACAGTTTTCGATGAGTTGCATTTGGGTTTTACATTAGTGCATTTATTAAACATTGTTCAGAGGCATTAGGAAGTTTGACAGCATGTAATATTTTAGTGTGGTGTTGTTACTAGCACTTTTAATTTACTGGATTATGTCACAGCATTAATTCATTTAAAGACCTGCATTTTAATTTAAGTGCTACTTTTCCATTGTAGTTCACTTGTCTATTTGTATTGGTTCAACATATATTACAATAATTTGACATTTCAATGAAACAAAAAACCAACTTGCAATACCTTATTTAAAATATATAGGAGGCCATATACCATATCTTGATGTGGTATCCCAACAATACTTAGCCTATTTTGCCAGCCTCATTTATGTTATTCTCAGAGCTTCGTGTTTATGTTTAATAGCAAAAGCACTTATATACCCTTACAGTGGTTTACAGCCCTCTCTAAGCAGTTTACAGACTCAGCAAATTGCCCCCAACAATCTGGGTCCTCATTTTACCAACCTCAGGAGGAAGGAAGGCTGAGTCAACCTTGAGCTGGTCAGACTTGAACTGCCGGTCTGCTGAAAGCCAGCAGTCAGCAGAAGTAGCTTGCAGTATTAGATAAAAGAACTTTGTGGTAAAATGCCACAAAAAAGAGAAAAAGAAAAAAGAAAACTTAAAATAGATCTGCTTAGCCACCCGGAGTGAAAATATCTCCATGCTCTCTCAAAGCATCTAAAAGGGGCAGAAGTAATATACCTAGCTTTCTGGATACATTAGTGCACTACCTATATACTCCACGCCGCTCCACTAAAAAGAATAAAGAAAAAAAACATGGTCACCAAATAGAAAAACAATTCCACTTCATCGTATATTGCAAGGTAGTTAAGTATCCAATTTTGAAAAAAATTGTGATACAGCATATGATCCTGAAAGAAAATATACACAGAAAAATTTGACCTCTATACAGCAAGCAGCAAAAACATGTCTTCGTATGCTATTCTTTTAATAAACTTTATCTGATCTAAAGAAAATATATTATTCAATTTCTATGTACTCCAAGGAAATAGAAGGTTTTTACGCACACATACATAATTATAAACACACACAGTGATCAACTTCAATTGCACAATTCTTCAAAGTACTGGATTTTTCCATGTAAGAATAGAAAAAAAAATTAGCTTAAAATGCTCAAGAGAATCCAGAGAGATAACCTGGGACTTTTCAAATCTTGGTGTGAGTTACAGTTCTGAACATTCCTCATTACTAATGTTATTGACCAAGTCTGTTGGGAACTGGAATTCAAGACAGCTAGAAGTCTGAGTTACCTCTCCTCCATTCCATGTATGAGCTATTGACCTATAGTTTATGAAAGCTTATGCCTTTTAATGAAATTTGTTATATTAAAAAAGTACACCCAGCTGATTTTTCCTCCTGTCCTATTCCCACTATATGGCAGAATATAAAACACTGAATAAAAACAGTAGCATGTTACACAGATAAGTACAATATATACAATGAAAAGGGATGGGTAGCTGGTAGTAAGGAAGCTAAAAACCAGGTAATTAAAAATAAAATCTAAGATATGGATTAGATCTTACTGATATCCATCTGCAATTAATTCCAAAATTAGGACTCAAAGTTTTGAATTAAAAAACAGGATAAAACAGAAGCTAAAATATTGCAAGTGATGGAAAATAAAATTAATTTAATTAATAGACAAAAAGTACAGATATTTTAAATAGGAATCTTGACACGTATTAAGCCAATATAATTAAATAATTAAGCCGTATTATTTGAAAGTCTATTCAGGTTGACTTAACAGTTGTCCATAAGACTACCTGAAGCTGAAATAAATCTACATATAGTAATTAGCTCCTACCTTTATTTTATCAGAGAAGGATTTGATTTATGACAATCTGAAACAGCAACTGATAAAGTCAGGATATGCTAAATAGTTTATTAACGAAATGGAATATGATTCCTTAAAGGTTAATGCTTATTACAATAAATTACTATTCATAACCTGTACCCTGGAAAATTGGGATTTTTTGTCAAAATAGCACTGTAAATATGCAGTAAATTGATACATTGTAATACATAATACTTCTGTATATAAAAATATCTTAAGATGCCAGCATTCTTCTTCTTAGCTTACTAAAAGATAGTTAGAAGTAAGTTCCAATGAGTGACATGTACTTTTGGATAAGTAAAGGATCACACTAAGAGTTTCTACATCATCAAAAATGACATCCATACAATTAGATCAAGTTTAAATAAAGAATAATCTATACTGTTCTTTTTCATAAAAAAGCATGAGAATAGATAATTATAAGGTACAAATCAGTATTTATAAAGGTTTGTATTCAGAATAGACAAGCAATTATTTGAAATAATGCACATTTTCAGGGCCTGTGTAGGGTGGGAGTTTAGAAATGGTAATGTAACTTTTTGCTTCCAAGAAAGATTCTCTTCTATAAAAATGTAGAATAGGTAACCTTAACACTCTCATACTCACATTACGGCACCAAGTAATACTTTATCTCACTCCCAAATGCTGGGAAATGTTAGATTCAAATAAGCTTTGTCACCATTTGTGCCTTTTCACAGGCAGGGTTCTCATAGGTGCCCTCAAAATCTGAGAGATCAACTCAAAATCTGAGTTTTTTCATGATTGCTTCATTGCTGTGTAGCTTTTATTTGTTTGGAAGGCAGGGAACATACTCTGATTCTTCTTATAAAACTGTAAAGAAAGATTATGCTCTCATGGAGCTACAGGTTTACTGTCATATGTTCTCAAAGAATACTAGTGCAGACTTTGGGTGATTAACTGTTGCCACCAGTACTAGTTATATCGGTATTTTTTTTTTCAAAGTAAAGTTAAGGCTGCCTTGATTATTTTTCTTTCACACATCAGAGCCATATATTCATCCTTCAGTTAATTTTGGTCACGACTCCACATTTTTGCTCTCATGGCACACGGGTATTATCAAGAGCACTTTCACCAAAATGTGTGTATATATATATATATATATATATATATATATATGTATGTATGTATGTATGTATGTATGTATGCATCAGAGGTGAAATGCTCCCGATTGGGACCGGATCACCCGATCTGGTAGCGATGGAGGCAGGTGGTTTGGAGAACTGGTAGCAAAAATCCCTGTCCCCCCCCCATGCCCAGCTGAGTCGCACAATCATCAAAGGCGGTTTTTTTTAATTTTTAAAAGCATTTTTTCTATAACCTCTTCAGAGGTTGTAGAAAAAATGCTTTTAAAAGCCTCTGACGATCCAAGCTGAGTTGCCTGATCGGAAGAGGCTTTTAAAAGAAAAAAAGCCTCTGCCAATCAGGCAACTCAGCTGGGATTGTCAGAGCCCTTTGAAAGCATTTTTTAACAACCTCTTCGCCAAAGAGGTTGTAAAAAAAATGGTTTTAAAAGTAAAAAAAAGAGGCCATGCCTACCCAGTCACATTACCTCCACCCCCACCACCAAGTCACCCCCACAGAACCGGTAGTAACAAATTTTAGATTTCACCACTGGTATGTATGTATATATGCCTCACAATTTAGACCTAATTTATTAGCTTATATACTCAATTCACGAAATCATAGGAATTCTTTGGAATCCATTGGAAGGTAGCTTGGAGGCTTTATAATCCAAGTCTTCCCTCCCAGGGTAGGAATCCTCAAATAATCCAAGTGGCAAGTGGTTGTCCAACTTTAGCTTAAAAATCTCCACTGAAGGAGTACCAATGGTTCTGGGAAATACATCATTTGCTTTTGTCCTACATTTAGGCATTAGGCAGAATAAATCCATACCTTCTTCACTGCAACAGCCCTTCAAGCACTGGAAGACTGCTATCACTGATATCATGTCTCCTATTACCTTTCTCTTACTTAGGCTAAACAAATCCAGTTTTTGAAAGAGTTCTTCATAAGAATTACCTTCCAAATCTTTTATCAACTTTATTGTTCTTTTCTGCATTCCTCCCTGGCTCATGCTTAATCTGTGGTCTACTAGATCTTTTTCATGAGATCTTTTTCACAAGTACTATGACTGTCTATCTTCTACCTGTGCATCTGATTTTTTTCCAACCTAGGTGCAGAACCTGACTTTTTTTTTTGCCACTGAATAGTATTTACTTGCATTAAGTCCAATTGTTTAAGCATAATGAAACATTTCGAACCTTGAGCATGTCATCTGATAGCTTTGTGCTATTTGCAAATTTGGTAAGTTTCCCTTCCATCCTTTTCTCCAAGTAATTTATAAAAATGTTCAAGAATTCTGGGCCCAAGACAGAACCCTGAGGTATCCCACTATCTATTTGCCTCTTATGTAGACATATTTCATAATATAACTTCTGAGATACAAATACAACATTTATAGCTTTAGCTGTCAACCTTCTAATGATAAATAACAATAGAATTTGGCCCACTCCTGACTGTACAGTAAGGCTCTGTTTTAATTACAATTTTTAGCACACATCAGCTACTGAGAATAGTCAGTCAGTTATCTAGCTCACCAAAAGGAACAACAGAGTGCATTAGATATATATTTTGTCTTATGACAGAATAACGATTTCCCCTTTCCTGAAAAGCATACTATTTTTCCAGACTGACAGTCTAACTTCTGCTTCAAAGATCCGTGATTTTTATGAATCTCACCCTTCATTTACAGTTCTGCAGATTCTTCATATAAAAAGATAGAAAAAGCAGCTGCTATAGGTGAAAGATTTTTCATGTAGCAAAAAAAGGCATTAAATGTGTATTTATTTATTATTGCTGCCTTTCGATTCCTAAGGAAGAAGTGGTGGCACTACCAGAATTTTGCTACCTCGGGTTAACATTGTGACTTTTTTTCTTTTTGAAACAGGAGCTTCATTTGCTGCTCCCCTCAGGGGTTTAAAAAAATTTAAACCAAGCTCGGTTTTCATAATTACATAACAAACAAGACTTGACAATAGGCTATGATGTTCCATCTGTACTACGAGGCTGAAAACCTTCTCTTCGGAGACTGGTTAAGTCCAAACGTGTTAAAACTTCACAGCGTACCAAGAGAATATCATCTTTTATGTATGTCCTTTGTTTTAGGGCTTGCAACTGCATAAAAGTTACATATCCAAAGCCCTTTGGGTTGCGATGGACCATAGGACGTTGAAAGGCTAGCAACTCAGGCTTGGTATCCATTACTTCTTCATGGTTGTGTCTTGGAGATCCTTCAGACTGATCCAAAATTGATAGACGTATGGTGCCTTGGAAAGGCCAAGGGAGATGACTGTCATAGTCCCCTTGCATGGTATGAACAAAAAGAGAAATGTAGTTAGCACAACGTTGAGCGCTTGGTAACTGGATATGCAGACGCAAGCAAAGTTTATATCCTGGTTTCCCTGTGTAGAAACCTGGACTATGGATCACAACAGGTCTTTCTTCCTCCTGGGCTTTCAGGTACGCACTGAAATTTTCAATTTTCCACAGGAAAATACCATTACATTGTTGGGCTTCAATGTCAGCCATTTTTTCCTCTAGAGTTCGGATGGTGCGTTTGAGATCTCCCATCTGGGAGTGTTGTGTCTCCATTTTTGCAATGAGTTCTCTAATTTGGTGATCTTGCCTTACCAAGCGACCTTCCAGCTGCTGAATAGTCTCCTTAAAATTCTGGACCTCTGGGCTACACTCACACGAGGGTGGCATGCCTTGAGAGAAGAGTGATGGATCAAAGGGTAAAGTTCCAGAAAAATTCATGGAAGTTGGAGTAGTAACACTGACGCTCCGAAGAGTCTGAGCCATCATTCTCATATGAACCTGAGTAAATTCTTGCATGTGACGCGCCAAATCATTTCTCTGCATCTGCAATCAGACAAAAGTAAATACAACTCTATTTCTTTTGAGTAAAATCAAGGACTAAGACTTAATGGAGAAAGGAAAATATTGCATTAAAAAAGAAGTAGCTTTATTGCTTTATATTAGCTGAAACAAAGAAGGATAAACTGAACAGAACTGAACTATTAATATTGTAGGGATTTCAAATGGTCAGAAGCAGATCAGGTCTATGAAAATCCTCAGGTGTAAACAAAATATTTTCAGCTACTTAAAATAGCGTCAGTATTAGTGATCATTAATATAATATTCGAACTATGTCATTTTGTATGTAAATGGTATTTTTAGAACTTTGTTTTTAAAATTTATGTTTGTCAAGAATGTAACCCTTCACATACTAACAATAACTTTTTAACATTAATGGTCAGGCAAATAGATTAGAAAATATAAAGACTGTAATGAATTTTTTTCTTATTTAAGTACAGGAAGAGCATAATCAGCATATACTCTTTTCCTTGTAAATGTTTATTTTTATAATAAACATTTGAATAAACATTCTCACATGAATATATAAAGTTTGCAAAACAACAGCTTAATATGGGAAGCTGAAAAACATTTATGTATTTTAAAAAATCTGCAAAATTATAAAAACTTACTGAAGTATTTTATTTTCATTTTTACAGATCTACATTGTTAAAGCACTTTATTTTTCATATACTGAAATATTTTGCTTAACTGTGTAAAAACATTTCTGCTGTTACTCCTTTTTCTTTAAAAAGTCATGGTGATAACTCTACAGAATTGATTTACCAACATTTTCCGGAATTTATTAGTTAATCCCCATTTTAGAATAATTACAAATTTCCACTCCAATAAATTAGCAAACTGAGATCAAATATAGAGAGATTATTATTATTTATATTATATTAATTACTTGGCTTTATTTTTACATTAGTATATACTTTAACCTTGGAATAGTTTAAACTTCAACCAGAAGCCTTGTGCTACAATTCCTAATCACCAGTGGCTAGTTAGAATCCTGGTTAGAATTTTGGACATCATAGTCTAATGTTATTTGGAAGACTCCCAGCTGCGGAAAGTCATATAAAGCGAGAATGACAAGCTTGTTCTTCTGAAATAAATATGAGATTTAAATTCTGTATGTGCTATCCATTATTCAGCAGCTCAAGGTATTTCACAGCCTCATTGGAAAGTTCCTTTTCCTTCCCTCTACATGGAATCTACTCCATCCTGCAAATTTTATCTACAATGAATTATTGCAAGAGAAGAAATTAATAATTCAGAACAAAAACCTACCATATTGGTTGGAAAGAAACTATTTAGCAGACACTAAATTGAAATCCCACTAAATGAAAGCTAATTACTTTCACATTAGCAATTACAGAATTAACTCATTCCATGGAAAAATCAAAATAAATTCTGAACTGATTTTCTGGAAAGACAGACTTTTTCTACCTAGAGCCTGGATTGAAAAATGGGCTATATTTTGACAATCATATATACCTTAATAAACAAAGATTTTTCCCCCCTCCAAGGTCCATTTCAGCTCCAGCCTTCTTCTTCCTCTGTTGATGAGGTATGCGTAGTCCTATGCAAGGCAGCTGATTGTTGTGCCATGACTTTTTCCCAAGACTACCGTATGTGATCTTTTCCAAATTGTGCAATGCGTCTCATGATACTTCTGAGGCCTCCCAAAAGCTGGTAAGAAGCCCTTACGCAAGTCTTCAAATCACGGACTGCCTTATCACAATGCTTCTGAGGCCTTCTAAAACATTGCAAAAAGGCAGTGTGTGATTTGTAGGAGGATGCAGCCTAAATTTTCTTTGTCTCCGGGCTAACCAAATGATCAGAGTGGGAGCAATCTTTATACATTTTACATTAATTACAATACTGTTTGATAAATATTCTTCTAAGATCAACAAGCATATGCATATATAAAACTAATTTAAATTACCTTTTCGAGACATCCAAATGCATTATAAGTACATGGTACTGGAGCAGTAGGGCAGTCATTATCAAAATGATTAGGCAGCTATAAAAAGAAAAAAGAGTGATCTGTAGTTTCCAGAAATCCTACACTGAAAAGTAGATATGTATCATTTATACCAAAACAGAATTTCTTAAATTAATATTCTTGGTAGTGAAAAAAGTTGAAAATTCATAGCAAATTTGACATATATTGTCCAAATGTTTACGCTCAAGTTCAGATCATTTTTCAGGCATCAAATAAAATAACAGATTCAAAAACATTGCCATTATTACTATAAATATAATTCATCAGTAGCATTATACTCCACTGAAATTATATTATATTAAATGTAATACCTTTAGATGGTATTGCCAAAAGTTTAAATAAATTATTTAATTTATTTTTATAAATTTAATTTAATTTTATATTAAATTTATTTAGTTATGTATTTTTTTTGTATAACAAGACCCAATTAGCCAAAGTTTTGATAAAACTGACAAGCTTTGCAAACATCATCATAAAATGAATCCTAGGATTATATTATTATCTATTCTATTTTAAGTTGTCTACAATGAGTGATACATAAAAAAAAAACTGATTCAATTTCAATTTGGCTGCCAGATCTGTTATTGGAAAACAATGGAAAACAAATTTTCTTCAGATCAATAGTATCCTATTGATAAAAAAATAATTCCCCAATTAAAAAAAGTTTGAAAATTCTTCTTTTTTCATTATAGAAATATATTGTCTATTGCTGGGATAAAGTTCAGTTTAGACAAATATATTGTATTACAAGTGTTTTAAAAATTCTGTACTGCCAAATTTAACCTTTGGTTTTCTGTCTCAGATTTATTTATAATTATAGTATTTTTTGCACTATAAAATGCACCTGACCATAAGAAGCACCTAGGTTTAGAGGAGGAACATAAGAAAACAAATATCAGACAGAGTCTGAGAGGACCACAGATAGGTGTCCTCTCATGTGCCAGCTCTGCCTATTGACTCCTGCACTGCGGAAAAGAGACAGAAGAGGCAGGCAATGACAAAGAAAGAAGAGGTGGGGTTCAGCACTGTAAAAGGACCCCACCACCGTGGCCCGGATGCTATTCACACCAGTCCACCATTGGGGACCCCTGAGGTAATACATTTCATGGTCTATGATGCAATATTCGCTCCATAAGACACACAGATATTTCCACCCACTTTTGGGGAGAAAAGTGTCTTATGTAGTGAAAAATACGGTATGTTTATAATATGTAGTTTATTTGTAACTGTCATAATACTTTTTAAAAAACTGTCACCACCAATTTTGTTCCTTGCTTTCAAAACCTCTACTCCTCGTATAACTAACTCAAGATAAAAGTACAAATAAAACATACTATAAACAACATAAAAAATAAAGCACTTATGAAAATAACTTTGCATCAAAGTTTTTTTTAATAAAGTCATTATACTTTTTAGCAATTTAACTTAGCTGATATTTTGTGGTAGAGTCAGATCAAGATAAGATTTAATGCCTGAAAAGATTAATACTATAATATTGGTGGTATAAAATAAATGGTATACATACAATTTGATATAAAAATTTAAGAGAAACTACAGTGACAGCTTTCCTGGGAAAAACATTCTGTGAAAATCAGTCTAAAGCAGGGCTGTCAAACTCGCAGCCTGTGGGCCAGATGCCCACGCCCACACCCAATTTAGCAAAGGGGAAAAAGTCATGATACATCACATGACGACGCGAGTTTGTCTAATGGATTCTTGCTATAGACATTAACTGCTTAATATAAGGTGAAGCTTTCAGATACTCAGGTCCCAAGATATTTCTGCCTGTACATACAAACACACACACAAAAGTCTTTTGAATCTAATTATAATATAGATCTAAAATCAGGTAGGATAAAACATAAGATAATGTTCCTCCCTGGCATTTAACTCTATGTAACAGTTCACACTATCCCTTTATGCTTCATGATAATGAAAGAATTCTTTATAGAATAGAATTCTTTATTGGCCAAGCACAATTGGACACACAAGGAATTTGTCTCCTGTGCATAAGCTCTGAATGTACATACGACTAACAAGTGATAAATTATGATCGTGATCATAAAATACAATCATTGTGAATCATAAGATACAACACTCAGTCATAGGATACTAAATAAAAGCAATCAACATAAATCGTAAGATACAAACAACAAGTTGATAGTCATAAGATGCTAAAGGAATAGGTAATAGAAAAGATGAGAAGGATAATAGTAATAATGATATTACTATTAATAGTAATAGTGATAATCAGAACTATGACTTAGCAATTTGTGCTATTAAGACTTTGAGCAAAGTAATAAAAAGCAAACAAAATATGTCCCTTACCTGTTCTCTGATTAGCGCTGTATTACAATATTTACAGAAGACATTTGCCAAAAGGCATATTTCATCATGAACCTTTATTTTAGTGAAAGCAAAAAAAATAAAGTAAAATTAGTTGTCATGGAAAGGGAATGATTCATAATTAGCATTACTGGATATTTTACAATCTAGGATACAACTTCTCTCTCATAATTGCAGAAGATTGTGAAATAAGATCGTCTGCCTTTCTCCCAGAATAAGAATTTTGAATTAATAGAGGGTACCCACTCAGATGAAGTCAGAGGGATTGGGAGCATTTTATAAAGCCATGCTTCTAGGGCAGAACTATTATCCTTTTTTTCAACTCATGTATGTAGGCATGTACATTCAAATTTTGTTTTCCATGGGAGTTACATTCTTGAAAAATCCCATGGAAATAGAAACTGTGTTAATCAAAACAGTGATGTGAAAACAGGTGAACTAGTAGCAGAATGGCGTGGAGATTCGTTAGCACAATAAACACCATGAGAACAGGAAGGTGGTTTCCCTTGGTGTAACTCTTGTCAATGCTGCTGGTAAGGCTCTCAAACTTTTTTCTCCACTGCTACCGTTGTGTACAGCTGCATTGAGACATTTGACAAAAAAGTAACTTCTATAGAATCTACAGCAGAATATTCAGATGAGGAATGAGTATAGTTTTATGTACAATTACGGTATGTATATAGCCATTGACTTATAGCCATAATGAAGCCTGCCCGTTACAATGGTAAGTTGTGATGATCATAAAAATGGGTCACCCACGTGACTTTTTTTGTCATTAAGCAAAGCTGGCAGTTGCTAAGTGAGTACACCAGTGGTGGGTTTCTACTGGTTCGGGCGAAGTGCATGCAAAGCGTGAAGCAAACCAGTTGTAACACCGTTGAAACTCACCACTGGAGTACACCGGTTGTAAAGCAAACCCAGTGTTCATAATGGTGTTTTTTTGCTGAAAACAAAAAATGCCAGTTTTCAGCAAAAACATCATAAAACATAGTAGTCACATGACGAGATGCAGCAAACAGCCCTAAATACAAGTATGTTGTTGAGAGCCTGACATGTCATTTGTGATTATGGCAGGGCCCTCCTGTCAGAACTTCAGAACCAGGTTGTAAGTAGCTCTAGAGAGGTCAGTTGTAAGTTTGAATAGTCACTAAGCAACTGGTTGTAAGTTGAGGACTACCTTTACAGTTATTTTAAAAGTAAGTGTAACACAAACATTTTGTTCAAATCATTTAGGACATGATTGAACAGAAGGGAAAAAAAGCCATATACCACTTTCTGCTCTGACACCAATAAATACTGGTCTACATCCAATATTATCTAGAAAGAGTTTTCATTATCCTCATCTAGATCAAGATAATGACCAGGCAGAACTGAAGAAGGAAGAATCATTTCCACAGAAAGATGTTATTACCTGGACTGAGGAATAGGATACTCCATTTTATGGAATATACCATTTTATATGAGACAACAGAAAGAAACTTTAGAAATAATTAATCCATTATTAAAATAAGCTTATTAAATTAGTATAAATATAAAAACAGTTATGCTTTGCAATATACCTTTTTTTCTTCATAAGGCATACACATGGCACAATTTGGACAAGCAATTTGCCGCCGTGGACATTCTAGCTTAATATGTTCTTGTAACTGGTTCTTCTGGAAAATCCCTTGACATTGAGAACATTTTTCTGATGCGAATCCACAATGTAGCTCATGGTCCTGGGGAAAAGCCATTAGAAGAACAGTCACCAAAAACCAAACCAAATCAAACCAAAACTCTACTATTTTTTTACATAATTCCTGAATATAGCATTTAATCATAATTATAATATTAGCTGACAAAAACATCATTGGTAACTATAGCTTTAACAACTATAAAAGCAAAAATAGACAGATGGTTTCATATGGTTTTTCTTAATGGTGTTATAGAAATATTGCAGTGGTGAAATCTAAAATTTTGTTACTACCAGTTCTGTGGGCGTGGCTTGGTGGTGGTGGGTAATGTGACTGGGTGGGCATGGCCATTTTTTTTTTACTTTTAAAACCATTTTTTCTACAATCTCTTCAGCGAAGAGGTTGTAAAAAAATGCTTTCAAAATATTCTGATGATCCCAGCTGAGTTGCCTGATCATCAGAGGCTTTTAAAAGAAAAAAAGCTTCTGCCGATCAGGCAACTCATCTGGGATCATCAGAGGCATTTAAAAGAAAAAAAGCTTCTGCAGATCAGGCAACTCAGCTGGGATTGTCAGAGCCTTTTGAAAGCATTTTTTCTATAACCTCTGAAGAGGTTGTTGAAAAAATACTTTTAAAAGCCTTTGACATCCCAGCTGAGCCACACGATCATCAGAGGCTTTTTTTTTTTACTTTTAAAAGCATTTTTTTGGCTGAAGAGGTTATAGAAAAAATGCTTTTAAAAGTTTTTTTTAAAGCCTCTGATGATTGTACGGCTCAGCTGGGAATGGGGGGGGGGGGCGCAGGGATTTTTGCTACCGGTTCTCCGAACCACCCACCTCCATCGCTACCGGATTGGGCGATCCGGTCCAAACCCAGAGCATTTCACTCCTGAAATATTGTCATACTTGGTGACCCACAATCTTATTTTTTTTCATTTAAAATCAACCTGTATTAAAAAATCAATAGTAAACTTAAAATGTAACAAATATTATGACCTGCTTCAGTCGGAGATAACTTGTAAGTGAGTAGCTGAAATCCATTTATGAAGTACTCCTAAGGGCATGGCCTTCAGAAGACTCTTAATGTTATTACAGGTGGCTCTTGGTTTGCAACTTCTTTGCTGACTCAGCAGAGTCAATGGAGGAGCCAACAGGAAGTTGCAAACTATAAGGACCTCACCCATAGTGATTTGCTTAACAGCAGCGACTGAGAGTGTCAGAAATGCTGTCGCTAAGCAATGCAATTTTGTGACATTGCACTTTAGGATTGTTGCTAAACTATAGCAATTCCAGCCCAATTAACACTGTAACTGAGGACTATTTGTAATTTATTCTAACGTAACAGATTTAACCCTTTCATCCATTTCTTTCAAGAGTTGTTGCTTTCCATATCTTAAGTATCTCGTTGTATAAATCCTAAATATACTGATCAGAAGGATATAGAACTGAACCTTAATTCTTAAAACAAAATACACATTAAAACTTACCTCTAAGTGCCTTAGCTCCATCTTTTGACTGCAGCCTTTGTTGGGACATTTCACTGTCAGTGAGAGGATTTCACGTTTTGCAAAGTTATCAGGGAAGAGTTGATTTTCTAGTAAGATTTCATTGTCTATTGGACATTTATGACCTGCATCTCTGTCAAAAAGAAACAATATAAATGTATGCGTCTATGCATGCTTGTGTGCATATACCGGTATGTGTGTGTATGCTTGAATGTAGCTGTATGTATTAATACCAAATAGCATTTGGCTATAATATGGTTCTTCACATTTCTCCAAACAATCAGCTTTGGTTCAAAAGTGTCTCACATGAACTGGAAGTCATTTTTATTCCTGCTTGATTGCACCCCCTCACAGCCACAGTCTGCAAATGTATCCCTCTAATTACAACATCTTTTACATCTCATAGCAGATTAATTGAAATACCTTAGAGTAGGGAGTAGAGATTGCAGCTGGGAAGGGAGTCAAGGAAAAGTAATATCCCAGATATTTTTTTTCTTTTTGCTTGCATTTATCCAGGTTGAAAAATATACACTTTCACTCTCTCTGTGTGTATATGTATGGCCAACACAAGATATAAACATATTCATTTCATATATTTACGACATGTAACGTGGTGTATTTATTTCTTAAGACAATATATCTGTTTCATTCCCATTTTTAAAAATATTTAAAACAGAACATACAGAATCAGAATCAGTGGAGAAACCGGAATGTGTGGTTTGATGCTGAAAGAGAGTTCCTGGATATGTCCATATATCTAAGGCCTGGACTTTTTAAGTCAGGATTTAACATACTGAATTTCTAGTGCTAAATGGATGGATATACGTATATGTGGGATTCACACTGCTATACTATTATTTTTAAATAGATTGTAAACAATTAAAATATAACTGAGCCCCCCCCAAAAAGCACTTTTAATTTTTTAGACATTTGTCTAATAAATTCAGACATTATGAAAATCAAGAAATGTTTATTTGAGGAAGGGAAAAGGGAAGCTTATATTTAAAACTCAGTCAGCATTATAGGTGTTGAACTTCATGGGAAGGTTGTTAAAATGATTTTTCCCCCCAGTGGAATAAAAGCTAAGGCCCATGATTCTAGTACTAAAATAATGTGAAAAAGTATTGAGAACTTGAGTTCCTACAACCTCTGTCACACTAACATAATTTATAATGCAGTAGAGGCAATTGCTTGATCACAATTCTCATAACAGCAATCCAACTTCCAATTAAAAATGGACATTGTAATTTTAACTTCCATTCATAGTCTACGTTTACCGTATGTTTCAATCTTTATTTAAAATAAAAACACAAAATACTGGGAAGTTGCCTTGGTTTTTAAGCAAAATAACTTTCATAATAATGGAGACAAAGCAGTGTAGGTGGAGGAATGAGATTAATACTTTATAAAAAATAAAGATTTGCTGAAATCATTACACTGCATATCCGAAGTTGCTATCAAGTGCTACGCTTCATTTTTATCCATAAGGCCAAGTGATAGTCATGTATCATATGTAAGTCATTTATTCAAAGAATTAAAATCCCACGCCATTTAATGGGTTTCAATGGCTCAGTTTTAGAACTTTTTCCCTTATGTGGGGCAATCACCAACTGACTGTCATAACTCAACGACTACTATTAAGACCTGAATAATGGTACATATTTTGCACTTAAATAAGATTAACAGAGTCTGAGGAATCGCCACTTGTTTGATACTATATTGATTCTTAGGGCAGAAATGGCAAATGTAAGAATACAGTGCTGTGGTCCCCTGGTTATTCAGGGGTGATTCTCTATTATTAAAATGATTGTTCTAATTTGAACTGCTGTGGTTTTTTTTAACTGTTTTAAATTGTTTTTGTTTTTTTTTAAAATTTGATTTATATGCTGCCCTTCTCAGGAGACTCAGGGCGGCTTACAATGCGCTAAGCAATAGCCTTCATACTTTTGTATATTTTATACAGAGGCAGCTTATTGCCCCCACAAACTGGGTCCTCAATTTACCTACCTTAGAAAGGATGGAAGGCTGAGTCAACCTTGAGCCTTGGTGAGATTCGAACCTGCAATAATTGCAGGCAGCTGATGTTAATAACAGGGCTTTAGACCACTGTACTATCCAAGGCTCTTTTTTGATTCTGTTAGACACTAAGTCTACTAGGGCAGCAGCTATAACAAATTTAACTGAATCAATCCATCAGTAAATTATTCTGCAATACTGTATTGCAGCTCTCTTAACAGTAACAAAGGTCTACTTTATGTCAGCATATCACAGTTTAAAATCAATCAACCATCAAACCAATCATACATAGAGAACACAAACTGTGTCATGAAAGACCACAATTGAATGATTAAAGACAATTCTGACCTTGCAATGATTTGTTGAATTATAAATAATTTTGGAAACGGATAAGACAAAAAGGCCTTAAAAGCAGACTGTATGAATTTCTCTCAGGTGATTCACAGTAATCTTTCCTTTGATACCATTCATTCGCACTCACAAGAAATTTTAGTTTTAATTTTTTGAAGATTACACAAGAATTTTCTGAATGAAAATTAAAACCTGGATAGAAGAAATAACTCAGAATACAATAGAGGGAGAACCAGAACAGTTTTTGTTAGGAATCTCGATAGAAAATTATACTAAAGAAATACAGTACCTCACATTGCATATATTGACTGCAGCACATATTGTATATGTGCAATACTGGAAGAGAGAAAACGCATCATCCGAAGAGGATTTAATTAAGAAAATTCTGGAATGCGCAGAATTATATAAACTAACTAAAGAAATTAAGGGAAAAGAAGAATGGAAAGGACACTGTTAGGAGACTGAACCTGGGGCACTCCTGATTTCCTTTCAACAGGCTCACTGTCTTACCTTATGGATTTGACAATGCAAGCTTTGCAAAAACGATGTCCGCACGGTGTCTGTACTGCTTCCCGTAGAGCCATTAAACAGATAGGGCATTCATATTTACTTTCCAGTGGTGGGTCAAACTCCACATCATAACCTTGGGTTTCCTCCATGAAAGAGTTTGAAAGTGTCCCACCAGTACCATTGCTGATGGGGGCAGTGAAGCTTTCCTCCTTGGTCCCAGCACTGCAAGCACTGGCCATGGCTGCACAGCAGTCACTCTCTTGATCATTGATTTCAAAACTTGTGTTACTATGTAGTAGACTCATAGTAATTTAAGAGGTGGTAGGATACCTACAGGCATGAAAAAGAAAAGAATAACTTGTCATACTTAGATATTTATCACATTATTCCCTTTGGGAATATTAGGAAAAGTGTAATTTTACACGAAGTGCTACAAGAGTGAAAGAGCCATCACTGGAGAATATTCTATACTTCTCCATATCTTTTCTAATGCTTCTAATGTGTTTAAGTATCATTTCATATATTGCTTTTCATTCCTTTATATAATGACTTATAAAGTTTAATTTTGGGAAACCTTACCAATTCCATCCAACGACAACTATATTTCTACTCAATCTAGTCTTCTTTCCTTTTTGTTCTTATTTTTTTCTATGATTTAATCCTTATTTACCTCTATATGAGCAAACCTCTTCAACCTATTTAGTACCAGTCTCTTATTTGGGGCAAAATGGTTACTGTAATGCTGAAGATAGAATGTTCCAAATCCATGTACCACTCAACAAATGTACATTCTAATAGTTCAATAGTATCCTATTTCTTTTACAATCACACACAAGCACTGTGACTCATGTTTTATTATATTTCTATCATCCATCCACATCAACTTGTCTGTCTGTCTATCTATCTGTCTGTCTATAATCTAAATTTCCATTAACATGTTATCAAAACCAATAAAAAATCCCTTATATTTATGCAAATGGATTATGAGAGTAAGGATATATAATTCTACTATGATAGAATTAAAAAAAAAAACCAAGCTAGATCCATAGCTATTCAAGAACTTTATATAAGTACAGTAGAAACTATTCCATGTTTGTTACACATTACAATAATGCACTATCCTATGTAGTGGAAGGTTTGAGCAGTTTCTATTCAGGTATAATATGTTTAATTTGAAGTTTAAGAATGCAATTCTGCCCAATCTGAAGGAGTGTTCAATTTGGCAGAATTCCCCTTTGTTCAGAATTTTTAACGAACAAAGTAGCTACACCCTTCACAAAACTGTTTCCTAGACAGTGGGCATTTTGCCAGTTAAACATTTAAAACAGGATGTGGACAGCCCAGGGAAAGAACATGCTTAAGCTGTACTTACATTGCCTTAATTCAAGAATTCAAGAATACCTGGCCAAGTCTTGGTAGAAAGGATTTATCTCTTACAGAATTCTGGGCAACTTTTAAAGTCCTCTGTACACCAATATTCATTCCACTGATGCAACGATAGTCCTTAACGTGCAACCACAATTGAGCCCAAAATTTCTGTTGTTGAGTTTTGTCTCATTTTACAACCTTTCTTGCTACAGTTGTCAAATGTTGTTTAGTTAATAACACAGTTGTTAAGTGAAACTGGCTTCCTCATTGACTTTGGTTGACAGAAGGTCACAAAAGGGGATCACACGACACTGGGACACAGCAACTGTCATAAATATGAGTCAGCTGCCAAGTATCTGAATTTTCATCACGTGACCATGGAGGTGCTGCAATGCTTATAAGTGTAAAAAATAGTCATAAGTCACTTTTTTCAGTGCTGTTGTAATTTAAAATGGTCACTAAATGAACTGTTGTAAGTTGAGGACTACCTGTATACTGTAGGATATATTTACACCTTGGCACAATTAGTATGTGAAATCACAGAAAAAGAAAAACTCAGGAGATAAGGGAGTACCTCTCTCTGCTCTTGTGCATTTTAAAGAATAAAGGGCATTAAAGATAGGACTGCTTTTTTTAAAATTTGATTTATATGCCGCCCTTCTCCAGAGACTCAGGGCGGCTTACAATGTGTTAAGCAATAGCCTTCATACTTTGGTATATTTATACAAAGTCATCTTATTGCCCACATAATCTGGGTCCTCATTTTACCTACCTTAGAAAGGATGGAAGGCTGAGTCAACCTTGAGCCTGGTGGGATTTGAACTTGCAGTAATTGCAGGCAGCAGATGTAAGTGGATGTTAATAACTGCCTTAGTCCACTGAGCCACCAGAGCTTTTCAACATCATGAAAAGCAACTTTACAAAGATATTAAGTGAAAAGCTGTATTTTGCTTGAAAGATGAATTTAAGATATTGCATTATTTGCTAGTATTCCCAAAGTTCATAGTCCTCCCAAGACAGTATGCCAAAGGTTATTTCCTATTATAGAAATTCTCATCAGCAAAGCTTCCAATAATTTGATAATGACATTTCTGCCTGTCAATGAACAACCACATCATAATATTCTGAGTTCCATGTAATAAAGAGTTAATATCAAAGAAATGACATTTAGTCTACAGAAGATACCTCAAAAATAAGAGAGGGGGCAAGATTTTGAAAAATTCCCATCTCTCTTCTAGAAAACTACTGTTAACAAAAACATGATCAATTTTGAAAAGACAGCTGTCAAATAAACTGACATTTTGCTTATTTCAGAAAGATTCTTTATTAAAAGTATAAAAGAGAAATATAACAGAATATTTAAAGTACAACTTGCAGTAAAGGTACAATCCATTCAATCATCAAAGCTTTGGTTTGTTTAACTCTTATTTTTTAAAAAACAGGATTTAAGAATTCTCATATGGGGAATGTGTAAAATGCACAATTCTCAGTTGCAGCCAAGGTACCTCATCTTCCAGGAATGGGATCTGGGTTCCTTTCCCTTTTTTTCATTCTGTCCTTTTCTTACAAAGCAACAAAAATCAAAAACCCAATCTCTGTTTGTTGAGCAGTATCAGCAGCAGAAGATATCAGAACAACTGTCAGTAAATTAGCAGGAATAATATAGATGATAAAGTCATTAATGCTTTTTTTGGCCAGCCAAGAGCTTCCATTATGAAATTTCTTGCCTTCCAAATAAACCTGGGTTTTTGTGAAAGATAGTTCAAATACTTCTGATCTTAAATGTGTGTGTGTGTGTGTGTGTGTGTGTGTGTATGCATAGATTCCTTGAGATGCAAAATAAATTTTATAAATTACATGACAGCCTGATTTACTTGTTTATTCCCTTATTGGGGCAATAAGACGCAGTGGTGGCAGAGATTAGAATGCAGTATTGCAGGCTAACCCTGTCCACAGCCAGGAGTTCAATCCTGCCAACTGCCCACAGTTTGATCCTGAGATCAGTAATTGCAGGCAGCTGGATGTTAAATGCTGCCTTAATAGGAGGCATTAGCCTGCTACGCCACTCAGGCTCCTTTACTTCTTTTACTTCTTTATGATGCAAAATGTTGAAAAAGATGATATACAGCTTTATATTCTTTAAAATAATGAAAGTCTGAACTGGTTGCTTAATGGGAACAAAGGCTATAAAAAAACTATTTGCCCATTACTACCTAAATGTGTATTTAGTTCTTCTGAATTCTCCACAGAATAAATTATTTCCCACTATATTTCCATGGAGTAAATTATTTCCCACTATAATGTTTTAGGGGTTATTAATGCACACTATATCCAAAGCTGGACAATGGAATTAAAACAGTTTTAAAATCTTTACTTTAAAAAAATTGGGATGTTGCGAAATTACTTGCATTGTTAGCTAAAAAGTAGTGAAGCTATTCTATAGGAACCAGACCAGAAGAGCAACATATCCCACAACTGATGAAGAATTCTTTAAATATAGGGACTACCGTATATACTCGAGTATAAGCCGACCCGAATATAAGCCGACCCCCCCAATTTTACCCCCCAAAACTGGGAAAACTCATTGACTCGAGTATAAGCCGGGGGTGGGAAATGCAGCGGCTACTGGTAAATTTCAAAATAAAAAAAGACTGGTCAAAAGTGCGAGGACCTGTCAGAAATCACTTTTTTCAGCCCTCTGGATAGTCCTTTTGTGCATATGGACTACTCAGAGGGCTGAAAAAGTAATTTTTGACTGGTCCTCGCACTTGTGACCAGTCCTCGAATTTACGACTGTCCTCACATTTTACGTTTTTGCCCTATCTTGTCACCATGGTGAAGAGAAGCAGTTGTGAAATGAGTGACACGGTTTTAAGAATGCTGCACGGGCATAAATGTGAGGATGGTCGTAAGTGTGAGGACCAGTCAGAAGTGTGAGGACCTGTCAGAAATGACTTTTTTCAGCCCTCTGAGTAGTCCCTATACACATATATCACATGACCAGCTAGCCACGCCCACCCAGTCACTGGCTTGATCTAATTTCAGGCAAGTTGAAGCCTCTGTTAAGAGATACCAGGGCTGGGCAAATGTGGCCCTTTTACAACCTGTGGACTTCAACTCCCAGAATTCCTGAGACAGCCAAGCTGGGGGAACCAACTAGCTAGCAGCCAATTACAAGAAGGCTAGCTAGCAGCCAATTACAATCAGCTCTCAACTCAAGCTCAGTGCACATGGGATCTCCCTAAACGGTGAGGATTTCTTTGTTTCTTTCTCCCTTTAAGCCCCTCCAGCCCGTTTTTGCTTCCAGGGAGCTGCAGAGAGTCTTGCTAGGCACCCCCCTCATGCCCCTTAGCAAGCCTTGGGAGCCAGTTGCAGGGAAAAAGTCATTTCTTTCATGACCCGAATATAAGCCGAGGGGGCGTTTTTCAGCCTGAAAAACGGGCTGAAAAACTCGGCTTATATTCGAGTATATACGGTATTTTGAAAATATAAATTTCCTTATTTCTGTATATCACTTAGGAAACAGTAACAGAAAAAGTTACTATGTACATTGCCTATAGAATTATACAGTCAGTCTATTCTATCTCCTGCCTTTACCAATTTAAAAGGCTTCCCATAATGCAACTGAAAAATATTTCAAGGTGTGTCCACACTTATGTATATATAAATATATACATATACAAGTAGACCTCACTTAATGTCTGGCTTGTTTAGCACCGTTTGAAATTTTCAGTGCTGAAAAATTTATGATCTGTCCTTGCATTTACCACAATTGTAGTGTCCCCGCAGTCAGATGATCACCATTTGCGTACTTCACAATGGGTTTCCAACAAGCAGAGTTTATGGAGAAGTTGGCAGTAAAATTACAGTCATGTGATGTCTCACTTAAAGCCCATGAATGATTTGCTTAACGTTCTCAGTGGAATTGAGGTTGTAAGGCCATCATGGTCTTGGGGTGTTTTGCTTAGCAGTGGGAATTCTTGATTCCAATTGTGGTCGCTAAGCTATATGTAAAATAAACAATAGCCAAAAATATCTAGAGCACTTAGCATTAAAGTGTATTATTTTCATGCACCTTCTCAATACAATAATATTGCTAATTTTGAACTACATATTGCTTCACAACAGCAACAGTTTGCTAGCTGAGATTATGAAGAGAAAAGAAGATAGTCCCATCTATGAAAAATAAACAGCAATAAACATTTGGTCTTCAATTACGCTTTCAGTTATGCAGCTGCATGCAACTATTTTTATTCATGGAAGTTACCAAAATAGGATGTTTTAGTTTTACTTTAACTAAAGGAAAGTTTGTTTTTCTTATAAATTCTACATAGTTTTTTTCTATGAAAATAGAAACATCATATTCTTACACCCACTTTATTTTCTCTTTAGGAATGCTAATTTTCTCATAAAATATAATTACTGAGCTTCATTTACCTGGTCACTGAATGCTTTTTCCTCCTTTTACCCAGTTTTTGTTTATTAGGACTGAATCAAAATTTCAGTTTTCATATATTTATTAATTTGATTTATAACCTGGGTTTATTTTATACAACTCAAGGCAGTATTCATCTCCTAGTCCTAGAAGTCCTTCTTTGTACTTCCCAGAAGAGATGCTGAACTAAAAACTGATAAATGGAAGCCAGCTGGATCGTTTAGGGCCAGACATTTTCTCTCTCAACCCAACCCATTCTCACAGGGTTATTGTAGAAAAAGCAAGAGAAGCAAGCATTTATGCATACTGCCTTGAGTTGTATTAAAGAAACCCAGGTTATAAATCAAAATAAACATATGAAAACTGAAATTGTAATTTTTCAGATGTTTATATTTTCCTTCCTCTTTTTAAAATACTGTTTTGAGGTATGCAGTCTGTTTGTAAATGAAGGCCAGGAAAGCAATTGTGTGAAAGGAAATTAGTTGCTCTCAATGGTGCTTAATATATACTGGTATACTAATTTGTGGGGGGAATACATATCTAAATTTCATCTTTGCTGTTTAACTTAACAGCATAGTTACACATGTGTTACTGGTGAGAATATATACTCAGGAACACTTTATTTCTAATAATCTGTCATTAATGACTGACTTTGGAAAAACTTTAAAACTACATGGCAACCTGGATTTGAAGAGGAAAAAACAAGACAGTTAAATTACATTTATCAGCAACTGTTTCAAAAAGCTATATCTTTTCCTGATTATTGTGCCATCCAAGGACAAGTCAAATTTACTTTAACAAGGCAACAGTTATTATAACTTGTCTGAAAGCTCCATATTGCATTTCTCCATTAAATCTAGATTTCTGCATAGCACTTTCTCTGCCTTTGTATATCAGAGCTAAAAACAGGATGTATTTTCAATGACATGAGTGAAATGTAATGTATATCTTTCTTTTATCAGGCCCACCAGTTTCGTCATCTCAGACAGCTACTTTTGTCATTCAAAGACATTCGCTTGAAGATAGATTTAAGAGATTGCTTACTATTTGTAGTTTAGCAGAGTTGGCTTCATTACTACTATACTATGTATACACTACAGACATGGTAATAGATTCTCAAACCTATTAAAAAGCTATAATACTTCAATTCTTACTTTCAATTTAAAAATAGTGAAGAAATAGTGTATGGAATTAGGTTACATGATCCTCAGTGTACACAATACTGGAAAGTAATTTAATCCAGTTTCAGTTTCCATTTAGAATCATTGCCAATTAAGGAAAGCCCATTTGTGTTAAAAAGGAAAACACAACCGGTTGCATAAGTTCCAATTTCTATTTCTGATAACAAACAGACAGCAGTTTTAAGAATTCACATCTTGATCCATTAGCTTTATATTAATGTGATTATGATATCAATATGATTTTGAAATGCGCTTTGCTTTAATTTCAACACTAAAAAATTATACCAACAAATTCCTCTATTAATCGAAACTGTGGAAAAAGGAACAAAGTATGCTCATTGTCACATTTAAACATGAACAATGCATGGAACCTATCTGTCATCACTGCAGTATCTGATACTAGAAGTTCAAAAAAACTGCTTTGCAAACTAGTTTAAGTACTTGAGGAATTATTCAAAAAGAGTATAAACGTGGTAAACAAAGAGAGGGGAAAACACTTTTTCTTCCAAGCCACTAAATAATAAGAGAATATTCAGTTTTAAGGCCAGTTCAGAAGCTAGGTTTCATTATGCTAAACAATGTAATTACATTAATCAAGAAAATAGGTTTAAAATGCTAATTACAGTAGTGGGAAAGCCCCTGTTCAAATCTTTCCTAAAGAGCAGGTAACCTTTGATAGTCAGTCTTTATTTCAATATATTGATTAGAAAACAACAAACAAACTTTTATCTTAATATGTGGTCTGTCAAATAGAACTAAACACAGTTTCATTCCATTCAATCTGTGGTGCAGACCATCTTCTATTCATTTCATTGTAATTTATTGGATTGTTGTGAGTTGTCCACAGCTGCTTGGAATTGGCAGCATAAAATTTAATATATTATTAAAACATGGGGTCAATAAATGTGAAAGCTATAATATCAGGTGTCGACAGATACGGTCGATATACAGTAAGGTTTGTGGGATTACTTTAACGTTAACAGAGAGGTGCTATTTTTATATGAGGCCTGAAATACTTCTTGCAAGTTCTATTCAAAACAGACAGGTTTCTATCATATATATTATTCAGTCTTTGCAACTATAGACAAAGCATACTTCGAGTGCAATTATATGACATAAAAGCCAGACTCCTAATCCATTGTCTTTAAAATATGTGCTGTTCAGAGTTAAATTACATTTATCAGCAACTTTTTCAAAAAGCTTTATCTTTTCTTGATGGAGACACCCTTCTGACCTCAATTTCAAGGGGGATTTTACTGTTGGTTTTATCACATTGTACCAGGACCTCATTTACAGGATGACTTCATTTTTGGGAAGACAATCTTGTGTTCTAATCAAGCCTCTTGTAAATTCATGTTAGCTTTTACATCACTGGTTTACAAGACATTCTTCTGATGGATTAACAGATAATCTTCTATTTAATGTGTTTAATTATGACTATGTTTTATGTTGTATGGTAATTATTATGAGATTTTAAATTACTAGGAACTATCTATTTCATTGTGATATACAATTATTATTAAGAAATAAAATGGTAATACTAGGCTGGTCCCACCGTGCCTGAAACATCCAGCAAGGGCATTCAATATCTAGTAAGTTTTAACTGGCAAGATCAGGCAGCAGTGATAATATCATCATGATAATTACAAACAGAACCAGTTTGTAAATTTTTAAAAAGTAATTTAATTAAAATTTCTCCAGTAGCAAAATCAACACTTTGCCAGCACATTAGATATTCCCACTTAATCCACATGATTAAACATAAGAAAGCAGCCTTTTTGAAACAAAGTGAAAATTAAATATGCTACTTAGAATTAAAATATTAAGGAATTCCGGTCTGAATACTTAAGAAAATGACCTAATCAAAAGTGCCCACCCATAGCAGCACAGGTAACTGAATATATCCTTTTAAAGTTTCGAGGACTAAACATTAGCAATAAGGCATTTAATAAACAACCATGTTAGGCTTATGTCCTGGCTTCCTTTATTTCAAACCAGATCTTGATTTAGGATAGTTATTACTACACACTGTTAAATGGGGTAGTAAGCAGATATGATCTCAGAAAAAATCCTGGTTGCCACATAAATGAAAGCATTCCTGACTTCCTTTTGCTACCAAGGTACGTATTTTTGCTTTGATGAAGAAACTAGCTTTTTTTTTTTACAGGTCCGACCCAAAAATATACAGGAGACAGAGAGAAAAAAATATATAGACAGCCAAAGAAGGGGTGAGAGACAAGTGAAGAAACTGCCAAACAACAAGTGGGACATTATGATCCTCAAAGGCCAGGATATGGGAAAGGGACAACAGGAAAGAGGTTGCACCCTTCCTACTTCTACCTCTTAACTTTTCAACTTTAGAAATTGTTCTGTTTATTAAGAGACACAAAGAAAACACACACACTTTCTATTTATTGATAGAACGTAAAGTAATAAGAGTGGTAGAGTGTGCACTCTACCCACGCTCCCCAAAATGGGACAACATTCACTTAACTGTCTCACTTAACGACAGAAACTTTGGGCTCAATTATGGTCGTAAGTCCAGTACTACCTTGTAACTCCCCAACATAGAAAGCGACGAGTGGCGAGGAAAGCTCATAGGTGGAGTCAGTTTGGCAGAAGGCTGTTAGGGGCGGACATTTAAGCACACATCCGCGGGTGTAGCCCTAACACAAGAGCCCGGCAGAGACGACCAAACCTCCCCCACTGAACCCACTCGGGGTCCCACGAACCATTTCGGACAGTCTTGTAGCCAGAAGCGCGGGCTAGGAAAGGGGGCCCCCAGCAACGAGACCGGGCGCCAGAAGAGAGGAAGGTCGTCGGGCGGAGAGACAAGCAGCCCCACGACTTTTTGCACTTTTTACAAGTTTTTTTAAACTTATTTTTTTTACACGCGCGCTAGGGCGGGCACCAAGCGGGCGAGTCCACCCCCCACCCCCCCACCCCCGGTTAGGGAACTTTTAAGGAAAAGGGAGTGAGTGAGGGGAAAAACAGGGCGCCGCGCTTACCTCTCGCCTTTCCGAGACTTCTCCCCAGCCGCTACGCCAAGGCCGCGACCGAAGCGGACTGACGACGGGAAGGGGGAGGCGGCGAAGGAAGCAGCGCGAACGGAAAGACGCTTCCGCCTCCGCCGGGTTTGAGACGGCTGAGCTGCAAAGGAAGAAACCGCTCCACAGCGCCCCTCGGCAGCCAGCCAGGCAGTCTTCCTACGCCCGGCCGGGCGAGCCCTTTTGCAACGCGTGGGCGGTCGAAAAAAAAATAATAACCAACCCAACCCCGCCCGCTTTGCTGAGCTTGCCCACGCGGGCGGGGAAAGCTGTCCTTTTGGCTTGTTCGCTTGCGCTCTACGTTTGGAAGCCTGGCCTGGCTTGGCTTCCTCTCCTGGCCGAGCCGCCTCCGCTCTGCCTTTGCGGAGCGCCATCGGCCCGCGGAGCCGCTCTCTCTGCTGTGAAGCGGGGTTGCTGCGTCCACCCACAAGAGCCGCGTCCGGTGGTCCTTGGGTCGATGACGGGATCGGGTGTCCTGTTTCTAGAGGCGTAACTCGATAGGTTTAAAACTCCGAAATGTAAACCTGGCCCTCAATAGTCTTCCACGGAAGAAAAAGGTGGGTGGGTTACACATTGGGGGTGCCCGCTCCTTCCCTTCTTGCACCGCCTTGTACCTTTCAGTACAGTAGGACTTTTCATGATAATTCTGTTTAAGGCTTGTTTGCAAACCTAAGTGAAGGCAAGGAATGCAACTGATTTGGAATTTGCAAAATAAAAATGCTACCGTGAAGAAAGATACTTCTGCCTTTTGTGCTATCGTTCTATGCAGGCATGTTGTTATAGTATTTTTTTCCAGATAGTTTTTAATTCGTCCGTTTTCAAACAAATACAAAACAGTGTAAAATAAAATAAAATCTGAACACATTATGCACAGTTTTACTTTCCAAATTGGACGGCTCATTGCATTATCAATTTCCTTTTGGACCTTTGCATTTTTAATTGTTTTTGCTCAACGACTCTCCCAAGATTTTCTGAGAGTGGGGACAATCAACCAATGAAACAGAAGTTGCCTTCAGAAATTGTGGGAGCTTCCTCATTGGAAGCTTTCAAGAAGAAACTAGACTGCCGGAAATAGTGTAGGGTCTCCTGCTTGGGTGAGGGTTGGGCTAGATGACCTACAAGGTACCTTCCAACACTTATCCTGATCCCCCCCACCCCAAATACTATTATTAGGGTTGTGTTGCCTCCCATTTTATACTCAGGGATTTGATTTCACTTTGGTAAGTCAGAATTTGTCTTCATTTCGTTTTGTTATTCTACTGGCTTCAGCCCTTTGCAATAGTATATCAAAATTATCATAAATTTTCTTTCTTTTAAAATCCTGGCTTCCTCATCTGATTTTCTGTAATCTTGAAAATTTGATGAGATTTCCTGCCACATCTTCATTTGTCATTAATAAGCATATTAATGAAACAGAACTTTATAGTCTGCCACTTAATACTTCAGTTTGATGAGGAATCGGCTGACGAGCATTTTTAGCACATTTGCTCATCCTCTTCCAGAAATTGTTTAGACATATAACCCAGAATTTAAGTAACTTCCTAAACACAACTATGTGGAAAGCTTCATTAAATATTGTGCTGGAATCTAGATATATTATGGGGACAATATTTCTATAGACTGCTATGGAGTTACTTGATCTAAAATAATAAAGTAAGGATAATTTGGCAATACTTGCTTTTTATCAAAGCCATGTGGATTTCCAGTGATTACCATATTATTTTCAAGACTAGATTAGTTTCTTTATGACCTGCTCTAGAATATCCTAGGAACTGATTGTCAGATTTGTTGGTCTAGACCTGTGATGGCGAACTTATGGCACGCATGCCACAGGTGGCACGCAGAGCCATATCGGTGGGCACATGAGTGTTACCCTAGCTCAGTTCCAGCATGCATGCACGTGCCGGCCAGCTGATTTTCGGGCCTTCCGGGTCCACTGGAAGTCGGGAAACAGGCTGTTTCCGGCCTCCGGAGGGCCTCCGGGAGGGTGGGGAAGGCCATTTTCGCCCTCCCCAGGCTCCAAGAAAACCTCTGGAGGCTGGGGAGAGTGAAAAACAGGCCTACCAGGCCCATTGGGCCAAAAGCATCGGGAGCGTGGGGTGGGTCGTGCGCGCATGCACGGGGGGTGGGGTGCATTGAATTATGGGTGTGGACATGCACGCGCATGACCCCCCTGCATTCCCCCCAACTTTTGGCACACGACAGCAAAAAGGTTAGCCATCACTAGTCTAGACTATAGTTTCCTGGATCTTCCTTTCCCTCACTTTTTTGAAAATAAGGATATTTGCCCTCTTTCAGTCTCTTTGGCACTTCACCAGTTAAATATAATTTCTACATAGTACAAAAGGCAGAAGTATCTTTCTTCATCAGTTGTACCAACAGATATTGACCTCTGCCAATTGCTGAATCTTTCAGTAAGATAGAGATGCTGTTTAATAGATTACCAGCCTTTAAAACCAGTAGCATATCCAGCAATACTTAGATCAGTACTGGTTACTCTTTTGCCAATATTGCCAAAATTTAGTTGCAGACATCTTTAATCTATGGCTACTGAACTTACTTATTTGTTAAATGGTGATGAATCCTATATTTTCTAGCCAACAGATTAGCTAAGATTGATGAAGATTACAATCCAGCACTCAGGAGATCTGGAGATAAAACATTTAATTTGAGAATAAGGAAATGGTCTATTAAATTCTTAAATAAATGCACAATAACATTTTAAAATAATCACATTTTTCAAAATAAGCCAAAAGCATTTCAGCACAAAAGTGCTCATCAATGGCCTAATGTACCATCATATGGCCAAATACAATAAATCAATAGATTTTTTTAATGTTTTATATATATGGCATGAAAAGAAAGCAAAAAACCCAGCAAGGCAGTTGTTAAGTGAGTTTTGCCCCATTGTATGACCTTTTTTGCCACAGTTATTAAGTGACTCACTGTAGTTGTTAAGGAAATATGGCTTCCCCCCCCTTGACTTTGCTTAAGGAAACTGTCTGGGAAGGTTACAAATGGCGATCACGTGACCCCAGAAACTGGGGAACTGTCAAAAATATATGCCAAGCGCCCATATTTTGATCATGTGACTATGGGGATGCTGCAACGGTCATAAGTGTGAAAAATGGTCAGAAGTCGCTTTTTTCAGTGCTATTGCATCTTCCAATGGTCACTAAACAAATGGTTGTTTAGTGAACTGCCTGTAATTTTATACACTATAGCCAACCTTGGACTATGGCGAAATAAAGCAGAAAACACTAATATGGGTACAGCTAAAAACAACACAAGCCTTTTTCACTCATTGGGATAGGAAGGAGATGAAGACCAAGTTATGGAGAACTCAGCAGGGGGAAAAAAAAGATGTTGACAAAGCATGTTTGTATCTTGATGAGTACAAATGGGGAAAGACTGCAGGTAGTCCTTGATTTACAACAATTCATTCAGCATCCGTTCATAGTTACAACAGCCCTGAAAAAAGTGACTTGTGATCCTTTTTCACACTTACAATCATTGCAGCATCTCCATGGTCACGTGATCAAAATTCAGATGCTTGGCAACTGGTTCATATGTATGACCATATGTTGCAGTGTCCCGGGGTCATATGACTCCCTTTTGTGACCTTCTGCCAAGCAAAGTCAATGGGAAAGCCACATTAATTTAACAACCATGTTAATAACTTAACAACCGCAGTGGTTCATTTAACAACTGGGGCAAAACTCACTTAACAAATATTTCACTTGGCAACACAAATTTTGGGCTCCACTGTGGTTGTAAGTCAAGGACTATCTGTATTAAACAGCCAGATCACATCTGCTTTTAAAGATCAAATGACAATTATCATCTTTAATTTTCGACACCCATTCCAAATCACTTTTGCAATTGCCATTTTTTGTGCTGAAGCCCTTTCTATGACCTGATCTTTCCAAATTTTCATTCATTGGTTCTAATTGCTAGTTGTCTTTCACCATATTCCCCCTCCTGTTTTTCTCTTCAACAACCTCCATGATGATGGTGTTGTTTTTACCATGATCTACTAAAATGACATTCAACATTAAGACAATAATCTGGACACATACACACCCTGCAGAAAGCCATAGCCAGTACTGATTTGTGAATACTATCCTTTTTCAGTATATAATTGTTTTAAAAATACACTGCACAATCCATGCCTGTTGGATCATCACTTCAGAGATATTTCCCTATCTAAAGGACTATGAGTGAGCCAAAAAGCAGTGGGTGAGGCACCGATTTCCAACTTCCTGCTGGTTCCCCCACTGAGTTTCCCTGTGGATAGCTCCCTTGTGACAAAGAAAGTCAGTGGAGGAAATTTTCCTTCCTTCCTTCCATCCTTCCTTCCTTCCGTCCCTCCCTCCCTCCGTCCCTCCCTCCCTCCCTGGAATAAGAGAAGAAGGGAAGGAGAAATGCAGCCAGTTTACAGAATTCTCAATAAAGGAGCATTGTAGTAATCTACTTCCTGATTTGAAGAGCTGAAATAGATAAATAACGGGATGGGTTGGGTTGGGTGGGGCAGTAAAGAAGAAACTACTGGTAAGTGGTAGAATTTCTGTTGTAATGCCAGGATATAAACCATGTGACATGCAGACTTGTATCCACTGTTGCTACACGAGCATGAAAGACTGACATTTGCATGGTGCCACCATAATAAATACATATTTGATTTTTTGAGTCATGTCTCTGCCCAGAGATGTTGTAATAACTAATAAGCATTTTGAACGTTCATAAGAGATAAAAGAATTATTAAACATTCCTCTTCTTCTGTCATCTTTCTTTTCCATCTCTAACTCCTACCTCACAAGTCAGTTTCTATCCCATTAGCTTTTAACTTTCTATGTTGCTAGATATGGAAGGATGTAGTCAACTCCTGCTAAGCAAGGTTTACTCCAATTCTTGGATGGATGACTACAGGGAGATTCCTGGATTGTCAAAATGGAAAGTAAAAGAAAAATCCCAAAGAAAGCAAAGAAAAATCATTTTCTTATAATATAATGCTGCCAAGAAAACTAAATGCATTTTGGACAGACAACTTTGAATCTAGGCTCTTTACTGTTTCCTTGTCAAAATTGGTGGTAACACCTAGCTTATCTAAGATGATATCAAACAACTAAGAAATTTGCATCTGATTCATACTTGTATGTAAAGTCATCAGGAAATACCAGATCAGTAACCTGGAGTTTTAAGTTGAAACATATTCTGGAAGGATATGGAATGGAAAAATCACTCCTAAATTTTTACCAAAAAAACCTAGGCAGGTATAATGTCACCCATTAAATTGAGATTGTTTTCATACTTAATTCCAGTGTTCCTAAAATGCAGAGGTCTCTCAAGTATTTTTTTTCTTGTAAAAGAAGTGCCATATGATGGCACTGTTATTAGAGTGAATTGCAAAATTCCTACAGCAAAATATATTCATTTTCATCAAGTTTGTTTCAATCACTTCATCCAAGCTTGCAATCCCTTGATCTCTCCCTTACCCAGCAGCCGCCAATTTCCTGGCTGATGGAAAGGGAAAGAAAGGAAGGGAAAGGAAGAACCCCCATGAATCCTTCCCTGCCCTTGCCAGCCCCCATGCACTCCCCCAATCTGTGTTGCCCTTCCCCAGGTGCTTTCCTTGATTCACGCTGCCCCTCTATTATGTCTTCCCTGACCTATGCAGGACTTCTTGCACATTCCCATGCATCCTTTCTGAATCCCACCAACCTCCTGGATGCCTTCTCTGACCTGCACAACTCTTCTGTGCCCCCATGTGCCTTCCCTGACCCATGCAAAACTTCTTATGCACCTTCCCCAATCTGCACATCTTCGCCAATCTATGTGGCATTCTTGGACACTTCCACATACTCTTCCTGATCTGTGTCACCACTGTGTGCTGTCCTTGACCTGCACAGTATCTCTTGCACACTCCCAAGCACACTCAGGCAAACTACCCAACCCAAGTCACCCTTTGCATGCCCTGCGCAGCACCTCTTGCACACCCCTGGTATCCTTCTTGATCAATGCCAAACATCTGCACACTTTCCACAACCCATGCTGCATCTCTGGTGCATAGCTGCACACTCTTCCCAATACACATGACACCTTTCATGTATTCCCATGTACCCTTTCTGACCCACATTTATGCACTCTGCCTCTCCCACCATTTATCATCCTGCTCGCCTTGTGCTTGGAACTACCTACTGGCTTCCCCACTGACATTCTCTATGCAAACTTCCCAGAAGCAAAATAAATGGGAAATTCAGCAGAATTAAAAGGGAGGGAGGGAGGGAGGGAGGAGGAGGAGGAGGAGGGGAAGGGGAGATATTGAGAATGACATGGAGGTAGGGAGGAAGGGAAGTAGAAAGAAAGGAAGGCTGAGGGAGGGAGGGAGGGAGGGAGGGAGGGAAGGAAGGAAGGAAGGAAGGAAGGAAGGAAGGAAGGAAGGAAGGA
>WNWU01000001.1:27062773-27093957 GCA_012654045.1 Ptyas mucosa
GAAGGAAGGAAGGAAGGAAGGAAGGAAGGAAGGAAGGAAGGAAGGAAAAATTCCAGTAATGAAAAATTGGTTGGAACCTATAGTTCAAAAAGTACTCATCAATGAGCAGGTTAAAATATTACGGGGTTTCCAAATATAGACTCATAAAATCTTGGCTTATAATAAAACAGAAATAACTATGGCTGAAAAGAAGAAAGTGTGGATAATTGATGTGACAATACCAGGAGATATTAGAATAAAAGGTAAAGAACTGGAGAAGATCACAAAATAGCAAGATCTGAAAATAAAAAGACATAAATCTACCATGATGGTTAGTTTTTGCCACATCAACAAATCTTTGAAAATCTGCATATTGACAAATTTTCCATCTGTCGGCTACAAAAGGCCACATTGTTTGGTTCCACACATACGTATATTATACTGATACATTACAGCATCCTATGTTCCTGTGTGCATGTAATAGTACGGTAATAAGTTATGGAATTTGGCCATAAGATTGAAACAGTGGTTTGGGTTTAGCATTACATTTGGTTCAGGCTTAGGATGGCATCACAATACCCTTTCCCCATCCCCAAAAATCATATTTGACCCTGAGCCAGGACAATCAACAAATTCACTCTTCTGCTCTGTCTTTCCAGTGAAAATCAATGCATTTTCAGTCCACAAAGTTGGCTACAAGCCATCTGGAAAGGGCTCAGAGAAATCCAACTGTTAAAGATAAAGACATTTTCCATCTTTCTTTGATACGATCATCTGTCTCCAAGAAAGCCATATGCTTCTATCCATGCTATCGAGATGCAGCCAGCGGGTCAGCTGTGCCCATTTTCTTGCTGAAAAGTCGGTTTGATGTCAGTTCAATTTGGCAACTGTTTTTCTGGAATCATAGCAATTCAAGGATATTTAAAGAATGAACCTGGGAATTTACAATGCTTAGTTCCAACTGGCCTTTTATTTCCCAACACAGGTAGAACTATGTTATGAATTGCGTGGACTTAGGGGAATTGTTTCCCAAATTCTTCCTTTTAATAGCAGTTCTGCTGTATGTAAATGAAGCAACTTGTCTAGTAAATACACACCATTCAGGAAGAAATGCCCATCACAAAGAGATCCTTTAACTGATAAACAAGAAAACAAACAAGGACTTAAATATGGGTTTTTTTTTGTTATTGTTGCATCACTTCATGAAAAGAGGCAAACAGCCTTCTACACTGGCCACCCGAGACCTCAGACCTGTTCAGCATCAGAACCTCTTGGCTTTACATGTTAAATATAGAAAGAAGGTTATTGTTGATAGGAGAACTAAGTGAAAAAAAAAATCATTTGAAAAAAATCAATCATTTTTGTTTTATAGTAAGAAAAATGACTTTTCTTTACATTTCCTATTCCATTTATTCATTTGAATTCTTTCGAACCAATTAATGTTTAATTTTCCATAAATTTCCTGAAATTGGGCCAAAGGGATTAGTTAGTAAAATTTATAAAATTATTAATTTTGATAATAACTCACAAATGGTAATGAAAGAGAATTGGGTATTGAAATTTCTAATCAAAATTGGAATATGAACTGGGTTAGCAGAATAATGAGGACATTATCAATAAGGATTAAAGAACATAACTATAAAGTTATTTGGAAGTGGTATTTGACCCCAATAAGACTTTTTCAAATGGATAATAAAGTGGATAAAATGTGTTGGAGATGTAAGTGGAATTTGGGACGTATGTTCATATATGGTGTAAATGTAATGGGGTTGAATTTTTTTGGTCCAGGATAGAAAATGAAATATTTGAAATGATTAAGAAAAGGGTCAAATTGAGACCGGAAACCATACTATTATTAATATTAAATGAAACAACATTAACAACTGGAGAAAGAGAGTTGGTGAGAATTTTGGTTATAATGGGGAGAATTATAATTGCTAGATATTGGAAATTAAACGTTGACTTAAAATTAGAAGAATGGTATAATGAAACATGGAAATTTGCATTAAATGATAAATTGACGTGTGATATTAAAATTAGAAGTGGTATATATAAAGAGAACTTTTTTTGGAACACTTGGCAGCCGTTTGTGGACTTTGCACTTGGGAGATTGGACAAATCGGCGCCAGTACCTTATCAAAGAAATGTTTGGAAGAATTGAAGATTTTAATCTCCTAAAATCTCCTTTCCATTTGTACAGCATGCTGGGGGGTAAAAATCTTTGTATTTTTGTATTGGTTTTTTTTCTGTTATTCTTTAACAATGAAAATATAATAAATATTTAAAAAAAAGAAAGAAAAATGCCCTTGATGGAAATATATAAAAACCATTATCTAGGCAAAAGGGTCTGAAACATTTTTTAAGTCCAGACCAATAAGATAATATTTGGAAGTGACTCAGGTACACACCTTCCTAATTGATTAAACATAGCACGATCAGACTTGCAAGATTATGTTAATGTAACCAATTTCAATAAAAATAGTTTATTGGAAGTATTATTTACTTCTTTTGGAGTTAATTTCCTGGTCTATTTAACCTAGTAAGCTGACATTTTGCCAATTGTTTTTGAGGATTATTACATTTATTGGGGACAAATCTGCTTATCATCATCACTATTATCATTGTAATAATAATCAACATCTGTACCCTGACTCATTTCTTTGTACTCTTTTCTTTAGGCTGTTGCACAGAGCAACAACTGTAACAATATTATCAAGTGGCATGCATATGTATCTATCATGCCATTCCCTTTTGAAACATATGCATAAAAGGGGTCAAAATCAGGAAGCCAAAGAAATAAAGACATACCTTAAAACTAGTGTGCACTCTAATATTTACTTTGCCATATCTTTCTACCCTTGAAATTGTTCTTGCTTTCATCATGTCCGTACAAGGCTTCTTACCTTGCCTTTTGTTCTTAAAACCTACCAATTCTCGCTTTCTTGGGATTTCTGCTCTTTCCAGTCACAATTTTCTTGATCTTCATCTTCTTCTTGACCCATTCAATTATCTCTCTTAAGTTTTTACCCTTCTTTCATATATTAACTTTGCAATTTAATCTTCATTTTATTTATTAGTTCAATTTATATGCCGCCCTTCTCCGGAGACTCAGGGTGGCTTACAATGCGTTAAGCAATAGCCTTCATACTTTTGTATATACCTGTTTAGCAGGGCTTTCGGCCCCCCCTAAGTGGTGTTCTTTTTTATACAAAGTCAGTTTATTACCCCCACAATCCGGGTCCTCATTTTACCTACCTCGAAATTTATACTTTCCACATGACTAAATCACCCCAATCTACTTTTTTTGTACTTTTCTATTCAATCCACATTAATTTAATATCCAATTGTTCTTAATCATCTCTTTTGGTTTTACCATACTCACTTCTTAAGAAATCATTCCCATTACACTCAACTTATATTTACGTTTTTACTAACTTACCTAGCCAATGTTGACATCTATATAATAAAGATAGGAGAAGCAAGCTCTTATATGGAGCTGTTTTAAGTTACCTCAATCCACATCATTTCCTTTTTGTCAGCATATGTACTTATTAATTTTTTTCTTTCATTTTCTTATCTTCAGCAAACATTCTATCAAATAAAAATATGTATACTTACTATGGTTTTTCATCATTTATGTAAAATCCAACTTGCAACTTTGTAAAATATAGTTACTTTGGGTTTTGTTATACATTTGCTTTATTAATTAATTAATTAATTAATTTATTTATTTATTTTTGTTTGTTTACTTATTTACTTACTTATTTATATCCCACCTTTATTATTTTTATAAATAACTCAAAGTAGGAAACATATCCAGCATACCTTCCTCCTATTTTCCCTGCAACAACAACAATCCTGTGAGGTGAGTTGGGCTGAGAGAGAAGGACTGGCCCAAGGTCACCCAGCTGGCTTTGATTGTATGATCCTATTGCATCATACAATCTATCCAGTCATGCAGGTTCTGTGTCAACAACATGGCATCTTCTGCATGCAAAAGGTACTCACATTCATGTTTGCACAACACAAATCTAATGTCTCTACAGGCTTTCCTCATCTTTTATTTATAAATACATTAAACAACCAAGTGGGCACAATGCGTCTGTATCTAGTCATAGCTCAATGACTCTGCTGTGCAGATGATTCAACAGCATCCTTAATTCATAAAATGGTTCCTTGCGGTTCTGCTCTTCAAAACCATGGAGCAGCTGCAGCTGCCCAAAGCTCGGTGTGAGATTGTAACACTCACCCAACCCCACAAGCCTTCTATGCACACACATTAGATACAAAGAAGAACTCATGTGGATTGTGTAGCAACTTCCCAAATGAGTATGATTGTTTCGTGGATGTGGGGAATACAACTAGTCATGGCTGAATAACCATTTATTCAGCAACGACTTGAACTTATAACAGTATTGAATGAGAGGTACTCATGACAGGTTCTCGTAGTTGTGGCTATTGTAGCATCCCTGTGGAAAAGTGACTGTGTTTAAGGTACTTAGCAATCAGCTTGCAATTGCAATGTTGCAGTGTCCTGTGGTCATGTGATCACAACCTTCACAGCTAGTTTCTGACAGTCAATAGTCAATTGTGAAGCCTGCAGGAGGTCACAAAAGGCAATCATCTGACCACAGAACACTGTGATTATGCAGGATTCGCCTAATGGTGGCAATTGGGACTGCTGTTGTAAGTCAACATGGTCACATGATATCACATCTTATGACTGTGTCACTTAGTGACAGAGTTTCTAGTTCCAATTACTGCCAATAAGCAAGAACTTCCTATAGATCTAGAAAGGGTCTACCTGAATGATATGCACAAAGTTAGTGGCAGTGGTTGTAAATAGAGATATTGTTGCCACTCTCCTAAAAGCATCACATTTAAATTTTTTTCCCCATAGGAAGGTTTTATGTATGGGTTCTCTTCACATTGTAACCAACACCATCATATTTAAATATGATGTAGCTAATAACCAGTGATGGGTTGCCCCGGTTCACACCGGTTCTATGGAACCGGTAGTAAAACCAATGGGAGGCTCCACCCACTGAGTCCAACGTCATCAGAACGCTTCTGCGCATGCGCAGAAGAGTCTGCATGTGCATGAGCAAAGCAAGCACGCGTGTGTGGCCCCATTGTGAACCAGTAGTAAAGGTAAGTAGAACCCACCCCTGCTGATAACAATATGCTATACCCTAAGATACTTACTCCAGAAGTGGTATTCAGCAGGTTCTGACCAGTTCTGGAGAACCGGTAGCGGAAATGTTGAGTAGTTTGGAGAACCGGTAAATACCACCTCTGACTGGCCCTGCCCCCATCTATTCTCTGCCTTCCAAGCCCCAGCTGATTGGGAGGAAATGGGGATTTTGCAGTAACTATCCCCTGAAGTGGGGAGGGAATGGAGATTTTACAGTATCCTTCCCCTGCCACGCCCACCAAGCCACACCACGCCTACCAAGCCATGCCCACAGAACCGGTAGTAAAAATTTTTGAATCCCACCACTGACTTACTCCCTTCTTAATATTCTATTTTGTATAGAAACAAAATATTTATTATGTCTTCAGAAAGGGGATAAAGCCCATAGTGCTTATTTCAACTTCATTAATCCCATCCAGGTATTCTTTGAATGGTGTGGTGGCCTAGAGGTGGAGCTCTCGCCTCACAATCAGGAGGCTGTGAGTTCGATTCTAGGTAGAGGGGGATATTTGTCTCTCTGGGCATGGTGGAATATATCTGATGAATATACGGTAACTCTGTATTGGCAACAGGAAGGGCATCCAGCCAGTAAACATTCAGCTTCATTCAGTTGCCCAGACTCCACCTTGCAGGGGATTATGGGGTCATTAAAAGGAGATGATTCAGGCGTTCTTTCAATTAGACTATTTAACTAAGCATGCTATATAGGGAGGCATTACTGTATTGGGACTTTTGCTGCTCTTGTCCCATATTCTGGATTTTTGGTAGAAAGATATGTAGAAATTGAAGCCCAAATAAACAGCTCACATTTATATGCCATATAGGTAGTCATCGACTTACTTCCACAACTGGGATCAGAATTCTTATTGCTAAGCAAGGTGATTGTTTAGTGAGACACACCCAGTTTTATTATCTTTTTTTAGCCATGGTTATCAAGTGAATCTATTAAGTGAATCATATGATTGTTAAGCAAATCTGGTTTCTCATGTTGACTTTGCTTGTTGGAAGCCAGCTGGGAAATGTTGTGGCCCACCAGCAACCTGCGCGGATTGTTGCTGATCCCAATGACGAGGAGGCTGGTGTGGTGTCGTGCCAGCAGCCTGTGCAGCTGGTGCTCGAGTTGGACAGCGAGGAGGCTGAAGAAGATGTAGTGCCAGAGGCAGGGATTCAACCAGGGCCTTCAGAACCTCCAGAGGCTGCTTTAAGTGAAGAGGATGAAGTGGAGGAGCCTCTTCTCAATGCACGGGCACGCAGAGCTGCCAAAAGGCAGGAGTGGTTACTCAGGAGGAGGTCTCCTCAAGAGTAAGGCTTGGGGCTAATTGGCCACTCCCTTAGCCTATTTAAGTTTGCACACAGCTTGTAAAAAGCTGCAGGAAACAATGTTTGTTCGCTGATCATTGAGTTTGGATTTTCTCTGCAAACCTGGCTTCTGGGCTTTCTGCCAACTCTTGTAAGAGTCTATCTTATCTGTGGAATTTCTGGCAGGTTGTTAAGAACGTTTTATTAACAGCCTGAATTTGCAAAAGACTGTGTTTTGAAGTAAACCGAGTTTTGTTCAGAGTTTGTGCGTGCTACATTCTTTGGGATCCGTAGCTGGGGCAGAACAGGAAAGTTGTAATGGTGACTACACAAATGGTTCTAAGTTGAAGATTGCCTGTAGTTCTTTCTTCAGACAAGGTCATGGTTAGCATGTAGTGTGAATGTTTTTATTACATGAAGATTTTTTTTCCTCAGACTGAACTAAAAACTTTCTGGAAAATCCAACTGTAACATTCTGCCCCTTAGTTATTATTTTTTTTTTTTAAAAAGGAACGCCCTGATAGTACAGAAGATTTTTACATATAAAAGACTGCATGTAAACAGTGTATATGGTGTAAAGTTCTTCAATTTAAACTCAGCTCATGGTGACTGTATGGAGATGTTCACAGCTCATAATAGCAATAGCATTTAGACTTATATACCACTTCACTGTGCTTTACTACCCTCTCTAAGCAGTTTACAGAGCCAGCATATTGCCCTCAACAATCTGGGACCTCATTTTACCAACCTTGGAAGGATGGAAGGCTGAGTCAACCTTGAGCCGGTCAGGATAAAACTCCTGTCAGTGAGCAGAATTAGCCTGCAATACTGCATTCTAACCACTGCACCACAATGGCTGTTTTATAAGCAATTTTCTATTACCTTTTTCTGGGATCTTCTTTGACTTCCCAGTCTGGGCTGATATTCTATAGAGAAATCCTGTTTAAGAATTAACCATTCCTTTTTGATGCTTATTTTTGGATGATGTTTATTTTCTGAACCCAGGCAAGGTCATCTATGCACTGTTCTTGCTAAGGTAAAGGATTCTATCCAGGGAAGTCTGTATGCCTAAAAAGTTATTACAAATTTGCTTGTTTCTTAAATGCAGATCACAAAGCAACTGAAAAGGAAAGGACATCTTTTCAAAATCAACTTTACTGTAATGTAACATGAAACTAGGAAGAAAGATTTTGAGCTTTAATTTCTTAAAATACAGTGACATATTACAATGCAGAAATAATTTCCACCACATGGTGGTGCTGACTGAGCGCAAAATGAATCTTTTTTTTTCATTGACTCATGACTTTGTGGTTTATCCCAATCCGATGGCTGAGACCTAACATACTAAATAATGTAAACGAGACACCCAAACTGGCATTAAGTGTACGGCAATCTTATTTCTGCAGGATGATACTTTCTAAGGGGAAAAAAGATTTATATCTGTGGAAATATTTGGCAGACATAATTTGTTGGAATGTATGCATTCCAACGATGTAATTATGCAACCATAATGATTTTTTTTCTGTTTATAGATAGAATTGATAGCACTATCCCTTAGTTCTATCCAAAACATTCAAAAACCTTTTCGGAGGGTGGGGGTGGGGGCCGTGAAGTAAAATAGTTATTTTATGCATCAGCCTTTGGAGACAACTGAAGCAGTTTTGAAGATGTTGCATAAACCTAGCAAATTATGTGGTTTCTTTAACAGTTAGAAAGGGATTTTAATTGGTTTACACAACAGTACTATTATTAAAGGTGTAAGAATTCTGGATAATAACCAAAATGAATCCAGGCTGGATTTAGTCCCAAGTACGAAGATGTAATCAAACTGATATTGTCTGGCTATGTTCAAAGTGCACTCAGTACTGTAGGGAATGTTAATTTGATACAATTCATTTATCTTACTATTTCCTGCACTGATTGCTCTATTTTATTTGTCGATTTATTTATTCCTTTTAATTTTTTTAAGGTTCCTTTTAATTTATTAATGGTATCGCCTATTGGATGGTTTCTGATTGTTATTTAGAGAGCCTTGGTGGCCCAGCAGACTAAGTGCTGTTAAGTAACACCAGCTGCCTGCAATTACTGCAAGTTCAAATCTCACCAGGTTCAAGGTTGACTCAGCCTTCCATCCTGTTGAGGTAGGTAAAATGAGGATCCAGATTGTGGGGGCAATAAGCTGACTTTGTATAAAAAAGAGCACCGCTTAGTGGGGGCCGAAAGCCCTACTAAGCAGGTATATACAAAAAGTATGAAGGCTATTGCTTAACGCATTGTAAGCCGCCCTGAGTCTCCGGAGAAGGGCGGCATATAACTTGAACCAATAAATAAATAAAATAAATAAATTCTGATGACATGAATCATTGTACTATTTTTCCTCTGGTTGGGTTTTTCTTCTTTTTCTTTTTCTTGGTTGTTTTTTTTAAAATATTTTCATTCAGTCTTGCTCTTTAATGTCCTTCTGCATAGACTCTTGTCTAGATTTTTCTCTGTTGCTGCCGGCATCCTTCAGATGTGTTGGGACTATAACGTCCCGATTCCTATCCAGCTGCTCATAATCTCTGAGTAGATCTAACCTTACCATATTGTTCTTTGTCTATCTATATCCCTTTTCTATTTCCTACCATTAGACTGCCTTCTGACAGCTGGCATGGGCTGTCCACTCCTATTATAATGGTCAGGTGAACACCCACAGGCTTGAGAGTAGATTATAGTCAGATATATTTTAGATACAGCCAAAATCCAATTTTTTGTTTATTTTCTAAGCTTCTATTTTCCATTCGAAATTGCTAACTCCAACAGCTTTCTTTTTCCATGGTTTCAAAAACCTAAACAATATGCTTCATTTTAAAATGAAATGAAAACCAGTTGGCAGTTATATGAAATAAGTGACAGGAAAAAGGTTGTGGAGTTCCTAGAATAATAGGGCTCGATGGGACCTTGGAGGTCTTCCAGTCCAACCCTCTACCCAAAGCAGAAAGCCTTAAAGCACATCACAATGCTTCCAAAGAAAAATCATCATTGGTTGATTTAAACAATGTAAAGTCAACAAAGATCAACAAGCTATATTTTGTACCCAGATTTTGTTCCTGGACTTGGGGAGAGGGGGGGTTAAATATAATTTCATATTTCCCACCAGAAATATTGCCAATGGTAGAACCTAACTTTAAAATATAGTTTTGAAATTGACAACAAAAATTGGCTGAAGCCAAAGTTGAAGCATCTTGGTCTGTCTTGGGATAGAATACACTTTTCCAAATCAGGAGAGTTTGTATTCTCATTTCTCCCACTTCTGTATTTGTTTCAACATCAATTGCTATGATACAATGAACCAATTCAGTCAAATTAACTGTAGTATTTAAATTAAATCCAAATGATTAAATATTAAATTTAATAATATCATAAGGGAATATATAACGATGTCTTTCTACAGTGTTTTATATAAGATTACTGAGTTAAGTCAAAGTTGTATTGATCTCCATTTCTTTCCTCATAAATGAAGGGAAAAAGTGACAAACCCTTAGTATTTAATAACTGAGCTGAGAGCCCTGAGTAGCTGATTTATCAGTTGTTGCTTTCCAGGAGATTTTTGCCAGTGTTATATCATTACGCAAAGGAAGAGCTAATAAAAAGATGATTGTTGATGACAATATTTCCAGCAAGAGTCATGAGGAAAGTGGGTTGAATCCTAGATCATTTCAGTTTTGTTGGCTACAGTGCTAGTCTCAGGACACCAGAAGAGCAATGGTTTGTTCCCTCAAAAGTCTGATTTCTACTTATCTCTGCGAGTGCATCTCTTTGAGTCAGTTTCTTTTAACTCATGGCAATTTCATGCACTAGATCCTGCAGTTTTCTTAGCAAGGTTTTGCCATTGCCCCATTCCTAGGGCTAAGAGAGAGTGACTGGCCCAAATCACTCAGGTGGTTTTGTGCCTCAGGAGGGACTGGAACTCATGATGTTCTACCTGATGTCTTAATCACTGCATCAAAGTGGTTCTTTTTATCTGTCTAGAATCTGTCTACAAAATTGGGAGTAAATGGTTTGAGGACAACAAAGGAAAGGCATTCAAACAGAAAATCCACATAATCGGTCTCCAAACTATCATTTCTGTAGTTAATTTGCGCTAAAACCCAACAGCTTATTCAAGAAAGTATTATGTAACTAGTTTAGTTGTGCTGTCTGAATGGATTTTTGTTAAAATTTTCTTTGTGTGATTTTGGCCTTCCACGGTTTTCACTTTTTAAAAAAAGCTCTTTGTCTATGTGCAGGACTTTAAAGCAAGCTCTTTGTCCATGTGAAAGACTGCATGGTGACTTCTGTTTGTTAATTCCTCTACATCTGGGTAAGATGTTACCAAACATTTCCTTCTTCCTTTTTTTTCTAATTCTGGGCTGAAAAGCAAATTTCTTATAGAAATATAAGCAGAAGTGTCTTGTTCCTAAAGGAATGCAGTGGCTCAGTGGCTAAGACACTGAGCTTGTTGATCGAAAGGTCGGCATTTCAGCGGTTCGAATCCCTAGTGCTGCATAATGGGGTGAGGTCCTGTTACTTGTCCCAGCTTCTGCCAACCTAGCAGTTCGAAAGCACGTAAAAAATGCAAGTAGAAAAATAGGGACCACCTTTGGTGGGAAGGTAATAGCGTTCCATTCGCCTTTGGCGTTTAGTCATGCTGGCCACATAACCACGGAGACATCTTCAGACAGTGCTGGCTTTTCAGCTTTGAAATGGAGATGAGCACCAGCCCCTAGAGTTGGGAACAGCTGGCACATATGTGTGAGGGAAACCTTTACTTTGTTCCTAAGATGAGTCAAAATGATGCAAGCTTTCCCTTTTTGTACCTGTGATGTGATCTTGTATAGTATTGTATCAGGTGCTGGTAAGCATCATAGTATTATGATGTAGGCTTCATCATTGCATTCAGTGGATGACTGAGGGTAGAAGGGCTAAGAACTGCCCAAATTTTCAGGCTAAACATGTCAGGATTGCATGCCAGAAAGTTCAGCCTTACTGGTGAAAATTCATTGTAATTATTATTTTACTGAAAAAATCCTTGGATCAAAAGACAGTACATGATCTTAATTACTAATCAAAATTTGACTAAAAATCATCAAATGATTCAAAGTGCAGATTGTTCAAGGAAGCAGAAGATAGATTGCAAGAAAATTGCACAAACCTATCAGAAACAATGACATTACACATTTACAAAATAATTCACTGGTAGATCTGCAAAAAATACGTGACATGAATGAAAAATTGGTGAAACGTACAGTTAAAAAAGTAGTTGAAAAGAAGCAAGTTAAAATGTTGTAGGGTTTCTGAATACAGACTGATAAAATCTTGGCTCATAACACACCAGATATGACTGTGGTTGAAAAGAAGAAAGTGTGGATAATTGATGTGGCAATACCAGAAGATAGTTGAATTGGGCACAAAGAATGGGAGAAGATCAGAAAGTGTCAAGATCTGAAAATTGAAATTAAAATTTTGTGACATAAACTGGCCAGGGTGTCCCAGTATTATGGGCAAAATCTTGGTGGCACCCATAAAATATTTGCATTGACAAAATTTCCATCTATCTATTACAAAAGGACACATTGCTGGGATATACTACAATAGTTTATGACATCCTAGATTTTTTGCGGAAGAACTCAATGCATCTGAAAGGAACACATGCTAATGAACTGGCAGCCATGATTTCACATTGTTGTATGTATAATAATAAGCATAAGTGGGCATGGAATGTTGCAAGTACACCAGACAGTTGAAGAAGGAAAAAGAGGATTGGGAGGACATCTGAAGGACAATGAAGAAGATGTACTGAAGGTAGTGTACCATGAAAACTTACTGAAGACCAAGCTAGCCTTTACTTGGAACAGTTTACATCCTGTGAATAAACCTTTAACACCATCAAACAATAACATCTCCCTAGCCCAGGATCTTAGGAAGAACTTGGTAGGTGAATAAAAATGCCAAATCCAGTCTCAATATCTGGCTAACTGTGCAAGCAATCATAATAATTACATGCTCTGCGGTGGATGAGAGCTATGCCATAGGTTCAACCATACTGGAAAGATCTCTCCAGAAGATCCAGAGGAAGAATGCTTCTTCATAAGTAATACGATAAGATGTAACTTCTAGAAATCCATCCCAGATTGGTCATCGCAAAATCAACAAGGACCATGTTAGGAGTTGGAGGTCTTGGACATCTGGTGAGAAATGGGCTATAGAGTCAGTGAGCAATCAGGGCCTGCAGCTCCAGGACTACTGGAAGAAAAGTTGTGTACCCAACACAAATCTATCATATCATGCAGTGACACCTTTAACACTGTCAAACAATGTCCTCCTATCTCAAGTCCTTGGGAAGGACTCAGTAGGTGGATAAAATGCCAAATCGAGCCTATATATCTGGCTGATTGTGTGATAAACCATAATAAACATTTAATATTTTTAAAGCACAACATATGTCTACAGGTCATTGGAAAGGATTCAATAGGTGGACAAAAACACCAAATCCAGTCTAAACATTTGGCTAACTGTGTGGCCAACCATAATAATAGGAATCCAAGTTCCTGCACCATGCAAAGGTTCAAATATTGGGTATAAAATCTATAGCAAGAAGAGCAAGCATGACCATAATTAACATTGTTTTGATTAGCGGTGTGGCATGTTAGAAAAAAAAAAACCAGGTGTCAGCTGGAGCTGAGACTCCTCAACTGTGGATGATAATAAGCAAGTTGTGGTTAGTAACCAAAATGTTCAGGGAGTTGGGAGGGAGAAGGTTAGAGTGAGATAAACAGCAGCCCAAGGAACTTATAAAGCACAGGAAAAAGGAGAAACTTGATCTAGATGCCAACTAAGCAGCCATACAGACTTGGGAGTGGAAGAAGGTAGGCTGATCATATTTATTACAGTTTTCCAGTTTATTGTGTGATTTCTAAGACTGGAGTAAACAAATGTTTCTTTTGCCAATTAGTTTTGTACACATATTATCAGATCCACCTAGCAGACCTTGACTCCATTTCAAGGAGAATACAGACATAAATCAATTAAATATTCATCTGAGAATCTGGGTCTAAAGGAGAAGGGGTCACAGAAATAAGGCAAGGAAAACAATGGATATACAAATCAGTTAATCCTACGTTTTTGAAATAAGACCTATTTGCCTATAAGTGCAAATCTGGTTGTACTTTTAGATCCAAGTTTCATTCAGTCAAAAGAAGAGATCCTGGAAGCTTTGGCTAGAAAGCTAGTATTTTTGGCTAGTATTTTTTTTTGTTTTAAAATTTTAAAAAATGAAGTGAGACATGAGTGTAATTGAAACAATCTGTGGCTACTTATCAAAGTAAACACTAGGGCTACTGTCCAAGTTCTATTCCTTTCCTTAGAGTTTACAGGTGAGATGTTTCAACTGGATAGAATTATCCAGTAGAGCTAAATATGCAGAGAAATGTAGGAGTAATGTATGAGAAAAACATTCCAAATGAGACCTTTTAAATAATCTCCTGAGTAAGTACACATGAGTTATTATTCAACACAAGACAAAGTATTTGATTGGAGAGGCATTAAGTTTGAGAGAATCTACTCCTGACATTTTAGCTCTGAACTTTTCTTAGCCAGAAGATGAAATTAATCTCATGCAACCTCTGACCAGCATAACTATGGCAAGCATTAAGTCAAACTCTGCTGGTTGGCTCGATGGAAGACAGTTATGACTAACTTTGATTTAATCACATCCATTGCAGTGTGCTTCACAGCAAAGAGTGAAAGCAACCTTGTCTATTCCTGTATCCTCCAGGTATGTTAGACCACAACTCCAATAATTCTCAGCCAACATTGATTATATAAGTTGGAAATCACAAGAGCAGTCTATTATATATGTAGGGAACCAGGCTGGAAAAAAATTGACCTTGAATAAACTGGTTTCTTTAAAACATCTAAGAAATAATATAGAAGGCCATCAGCAGTTCAATCTTAAGCACATTTGTTAATCCTTTTAAAATGATAGGCTTATTTTTAAAGTAAACACGATCAGAATTGTTTTGTTAATAATCTGAGCCCTTACTTTAGTCAGATATACCCCTGATGCATGTTCGCAGCCCTTTTTTATTTGATTTATCAGAACAAAATCCTAGTGTTATGTCAAGGTATGATGTAAGAGCTACAGAGTACTTCAACTTGTAGTATAAATTGTATTTGGCCATATAGACTTAGAAAGCAAAGGTTACACTTTTTAGTTCATTCTTTTCAAGTGACATGTTTAAAAGTAGGGAATAAAGTTATTCCATTGTGATTACATAGATCTCAGAGTGAAACCAGCATATATTTTTAAAAGGAATATTTTCATTTAAGTATTGGTCCTATGGAAAACAATGACTAAATGAATACATGAATGGAGGCATTTAGAGAAAAAGTCCCAAAGTTTAGAGTTTTATCATGACTCAATGGTCCAGGCCATTTAAAGGCTTATTCTAGAGCAAGCTAAATTGAAGTTTAAACTTGACAACACTGATATCTAGGAAATAAGTCCCATTGAAGTTAATGGGATTCGTTTCATAGTACCTTACAAGGATTGTGTCTAATCTTAAGCATGAGACTATTCAAAGAGCATTTATAAATGTCTATTGTGACCTACATATTACTTACATTTAGAACATTTCAGGTGAAAGAGTCAAGTAATTACTCTGATGTACTTTAAGCCAATCTGTCTACTATAATAAGATTTTTAATTCTTGTGGGATCATATCCCTTGTCTGTTGCATATGCTGGCACAGTAACTCATAATAGCATTTCTATACTGGTTTCGACCATTTGATACATAGAAAAGAGCTGGTGAATATTTTCCCCAAATCTTACAATAAAACACTGGGATGGCAAAATGCTAAAACTAAGTAAAGCATGTAAAGAAGAGTTTGGAATGTGAACAGGGAATTTATGGTCATTGGATGCTGTTGACTTTGTACTGTTAGCCAACATAGCCAACAGGTAAGAAATCTGGATATTGTTGGCAAATAACACTGGGAAGATTAGATTAGTGCTTATTGGTTCAGTCACTACATGTAGTGAATTTATTGAGGCATTATATGCTTAAGGCCTAGAAAAAAAAATCTGTGTGGGTTAGACTTGGCCACTCTGCTATTATGTGTTTTGATGTTATTGGCTTGATATAATTTGACTTTTTTTTCCTGGAATAAAATATAATGGAAGAAAAAGCTTAGGAAGCACAATCTATCTACATCTAAGACATCCCTGTGAGCTTGTTGGATATGACATAATTTAGTGGATATGAATTCCTCTATTAGAATTTAGAAGCACTAAATTATCATTATACAACAATGTACAGAGCTGTGGTAGCACAGTGGTTAGAATGCAGTATTGCAGGCTAATTCTGCTGACTGCCAGCAGCTTGATTCTCACTGGCTCAAGGTTGACTCAGCCTTCCATCCTTCCGAAATGGATAAAATGAGAATCCAGATTGTTGAGGGCAATATGTTGATTCTGTAAGCCACTTAGAGAGGGCTGTAAAGCACTGTGAAGCGGTATATAAGTCTAAATGCTATTGCTACATTTAGTAGACTGGTGGTGTTTTTTTTTTCTATTTCTGTTAGGCAAATTGTACCAACCCATGTTTCCATCTCCTTTGCAGTTTTTAAAAGCACAGCCTTTGTCCAATGCCCTGATTAAGATTTAGCAAAGGCTTCCAAAGAGATGGCTTGCAATGTGCGCAGTGAGACTGAAGCACCTTTCATTGAACAGTTTAAAAAGCTGCATCTTTTGCAAACCCACACAACTATTTCAAAAGTGGGCTCCAGGGGCAGGTGTGGGCATTTACCACTTCACTTTGCTAGTGGCCCAGTGAGAGTATTGCCTGTGCATGGCCATACATGCAGAGACAACCAGGCCCTGCTTTCAAAATAGTTATGTGAGCCTTGCGGAAATTGTGGCTGCTTTCAAAATTTGAACCATCTATTTCAAATGCTTTGGATAAATAAGCTTGATTTGTATTTGAACGATTTAGCTGTGTTCTGGGGAGAAAAATGCCACTGAAAACCAACTGTTTTGCCATAGGATTTTATCATCTGGGAATGTATGTGGAAATGGAGCTGAATGTTTTTTTTTAAACTTCCCAGACCAACCTACAACCCTCCTGATATTTTGTGGAGGTCTAGCATTAAAGTAATAATGTGGTCCAACTCTGCTTAGTCCAAATGAAGTCTCCCACTGAGAATATGGGCCCTTCCCCACTTGTACCTAACCATGATTCAAATATGCCTTGGCAAAATACTGTGTCCCTATGACATTGTCTTCATCTGCCAGCCTGTGAATGCTTTAAGATGTCTTTAGCTATACTGGTATCGAAGTGCGTTTTCCCTTCAAATGGAAACTTCTGCTGGCAGTCACAACCTGTGTAAAATCTGCTCTGTTTTGCCACTAGTTTACTTCAGAGACAAAAAAACATGGCGGGTGATGCATGGGAATGAAATCAGAGCAACTGTTTTGAGTGGATAAGAACCTTCCCTCAAGTCGCTGGTTTGGATTGTTTGCTTCCATCCTGCTGCTGACTAAAAATAAGAGCATTAATTGAATAATAGCACTAGGGTGGTCAGCCAGATATGCTGCAAATATTTTAACTCTGTGACCCTTATCACAAAACTGAAACAGATAGATGATTGGGCACCTCTCTATCCTAATAATTACCATATTTTTCGGAGTATAAGACGCACTGGCGCATAAGATGCAGCTTAGTTTTTGGGGAGGAAAATAGGGGGGGGGGAAATCTGCCTACCAGGTATTCATCTAGCTAGCATCCTTAGTCTGGTCAGCTTCAGCACACTAGTTTGCTGGTTTTTTACCTTCTGCTTGGGGATAAAAAACAGCTTCTAAGGCACAGCTGAGAGGAAGCAGCAATGAGAAAAGCAGGCAAAGCATGGGGGTTGGGGGGGGGAGATTCCTTCATTCGGCTAGCTCCTAGTTAGGGCTGAAAAAAAGCTTCTAAAGAACAGCTGAGAGTCGGAGCAAAGCATGGAGATTTCACTGGCTAGGGCCTCGTTAAAGCACAGCAGAGAGTCAAGGGAGCAGGCAAATCTGGGAAGATCGCTCTCTAGTGCCTTGTTATGGCTGAAAAACATAGCCTCGTTAGGGCTGAAAAAAAGCTTCAAAAAAGCTACATTCAGAGTATAAGACACACCCAAATTTTCAGCCTCTTTTAAGGAAAAGGTGTGTCTTATATCCGAAAAATATGGTAGGTCCTGAGTAGAACTCACTGGAATCTGGAACTCAACATTTCTTACCTATAGAAAGAAAGGGAAATGAAGAAGAGAAAAATCCTAAACAAAAAGGTTGGTTGTGATTCAGATCCCTTTATATCTCTGCCCATTTCTAAACATTTAATTATATTCAATATACAGCCTCATGGGACGCAGAAGGAGGGACACAGAGGAGCTTAGAGTTTATCAACAGAATCCTACAGTCAAATCTATCCATTCCTCTTGCATTGCCAAGACTGGCAGATATTTGTCCCAAAGGCTAGTGATGTGCAGAAAGAGAAGATAGTAAATTTGGAGGAATCAACCAATTAATTTGCTTATCAGCTACTACACATGCAAAATCAAGAGCACCCTTCAGCAACTAGTTGGAAGAACCTCAATAGAAGCATGAGAGAATCAGCAGTGGGGACTGCAAATTTGGTGCCAGTAGCATTTTCTGCTGATTCAGATTTGGATAGATAGTACTTTAAGGCTGCAATGAGAAAAAGTCCTGTGTAGGGTTCAGATTCCCTGAGTCAAACATAGATTTGGGATATAAACTTATAGTTGGATGCAGATTTAATTCTACCATTACCAAATATAACCATTTTTTTCCCATATGGTTGTAAAATAAATTTTATCTGATTCATCTGATTGTTAGACATCAATGGGTATGTAAGATACCCATTTTTCTTTTTGAAGCGTGTTTCCCTCCCATGTTCTCACTACTGATTTTCTGATGTTTAGAAAGGTTGTATACTTTTGAAAAAATGCTTTATTCATTGTTTATTTAAGAAGCCAAAATTCAACTGCTGTATTGTTAATAAAAGTAGGACTTTTTTTAAATGGCAAGCTTGTTCCTAGGGAGAAGAATGTATGATATCACTTGGGGTAACCAATCAGCACTCTGCAGAGCTGTAGACTACCAAAACTGGGATCTTTATATTCTATTTATATTTATCCCAAAAGATGGGATAAATGTATCAACCGTAAGAGACCTGCTTCAGATTTGTTCTTGTGTTTAAATAGGAACACATGTTCTTATGTGTTTAGAGATGCTTTATCAAGATAGCATCTGTGGTTAAAGACTGGTAATATTCCTCTTTCTTCTCATTATGCAGGAATATATTCATCCCTCTCCTAACCAACATGTTTATACACACTGTCAGTGCTTGATAAGCATTTTGGTAGAGATGAAGTAAAATATTGTGGACTATTTATTAATGAAGCATTCTTAATATTTAGCATTGGTTTTTATTCATTTTCTATCAGGTTTTATTCATTTTCATCAGGTTGTTAATCATGGAAGTTCCTTACCAGTTTCTTTTCTCTCTCTTTCTCTCAATAGGTAATTCAACATCTGCCAGGATGGAGAAGCTACCCCCACCAAGCATAAACTTGTGTTTTGGACCAGAACATGTCCAACAGCCGTATATGAAGTTTTCTGAATGGAAATTCAAGCTGTTCAAAGTGAGATCACTTGAAAAGCCTCTTCCTGAAGACAGCCACCAGGCTAACTCTGCTAAAGAAAATGTGACAGGGTCTCTGGACATCACTGACGAACAATCTAAGGCAGTAGCTGTAATGTCACAAGTGCCCTTTGAAACAGACACCGAGTTGAATAAAAATAGCTTGGCAAGAGAGAAAGATGTCTTTCACATGAGCCAAAGGGAGATGGAAGCTCACCAAGTAAACCTGCAGCACCTCTGTCGCATCTGTGGAGACTCACTGAAAGCTGACCCATACAAAAAGTGTCATCCAGTTCATGGGCCAGTGGATGAGGAGACCCAGGCTCTTTTGAGAAAGAAAGAGAAAAGAGCCACTTCCTGGCCAGATCTTCTTGTCAAAGTTTTTAAGATCGATGTAAGGGGAGATATTGACACCATCCACCCTACTCATTTTTGTCACAATTGTTGGAAAGTCATTCAAAGGAAAGTCAGCAATGCCCCCCATGAAGCACATCTTCTAGAGAAAGACCCAGTGGAATGGCATGCCCATTCAACAAGCTGTGACATTTGTGTCACTTCCTTTCGTGGAGTCAAGAGGAAAAAAACAATGCTGAATTCACAGCTGAGCAAAAAACTCAGGATTATTGCTGGGCATACGAGAAAAATAAGATGCATCAGAAAGGTAAAGCAACTGAATAACAAAAGTTTGATGAAAAAGATTTCAAACTGTAAGCAAATCCATCTCAGCACAAAAATCCTTGCGATAGACTACCCTGTGGACTTTGTAAAGTCAATATCTTGCCAGATCTGCGAACACATCCTGGCTGATCCAGTAGAAACAACATGTAAACACTTATTTTGTAGAGTCTGCATTCTTAAATGCCTTAAAGTAATGGGAAGCTATTGCCCATCCTGCCGATATCCTTGTTTTCCTACTGATCTGGTGAGCCCTGTAAAATCCTTCCTAAGCATCCTCAACAATTTGGTTTTGAGATGCCCAGTAAAAGGCTGTCATGAGGAGGTCTTTTTGGAAAAATACTGCCAACATCGTTCTAATCATAAAGGGGCAGAAAGTACAGACAACTATGTCTATATCAACAAAGGTGGCCGACCGAGACAACATTTGCTTTCGCTGACCCGGAGAGCTCAAAAGCACCGCTTGAGAGATCTCAAGCTTCAAGTGAAAGATTTTGCAGAAAAAGAAGAAGGAGGAGATGTGAAGTCTGTGTGCCTAACTTTGTTCCTGCTGGCTTTGAGATCTAGAAATGAGCACAGACAAGCAGATGAATTGGAAGCTATAATTCAAGGGAAGGGATCGGACCTTCATCCAGCTGTTTGTTTGGCAATCCGAGTCAACACCTTTCTTAGCTGCAGCCAATATCATAAAATGTACAGGACAGTAAAGGCAATTACAGGAAGGCAAATTTTCCAGCCTTTGCATGCTCTCCGAACAGCCGAGAAGTCCCTTCTGCCTGGTTATCATCCCTTTGAATGGGAACCTCCTTTGAAAAATGTGTCTAGTAACACAGATGTAGGCATTATTGATGGGCTGTCAGGAATACAACAGTCTGTGGATGACTACCCAGTGGATACAATTGCAAAGCGATTTCGATATGATGCAGCTTTGGTGGCTGCACTTATGGATCTAGAAGAAGAAATTTTAGAAGGACTGAAAACTCATGACTTGGATGACTATTTGAAAGGACCCTTCACTGTAGTGATTAAAGAATCCTGCGATGGAATGGGAGATGTCAGTGAAAAGCATGGCTGTGGCCCAGCTGTTCCTGAAAAGGCAGTTCGATTCTCCTTCACCCTCATGAGCATCACTGTAACTCATGACCATGGCAGTGCAAGGATTTTTGAGGAAAACAAACCCAATTCAGAGTTATGTTGTAAGCCTTTGTGCCTTATGCTGGCTGATGAGTCAGATCATGAGACACTCACGGCTATCCTGAGTCCTCTTATAACAGAACGGGAAGCCATGAAACATAGTGCACTGATCCTTTATATGGCTGGTATTCCTAGAATTTTCAAATTCATATTTAGGGGCACTGGATATGATGAAAAACTTGTCCGTGAAGTTGAGGGTCTTGAAGCATCAGGCTCTACTTACATTTGTACACTTTGTGATGCTACCCGCCTAGAAGCCTCTCAGAACCTAATCCTGCATTCTGTAACCAGAAATCATGCTGAAAACCTAGAACGATATGAAGTGTGGAGGTCCAATCCTTACCATGAAGCTGTTGATGAACTACGCCACAGAGTGAAAGGTGTCTCTGCCAAGCCTTTTATTGAGACTGTGCCTTCAATAGACGCACTTCACTGTGATATTGGCAATGCTGCTGAATTTTACAAAATATTCCAGTTTGAGATTGGTGAGGTGTACAAAAATACCAGCGCAACCAAAGAAGAGAGAAAGAGGTGGCAGTCAACTCTTGACAAACACCTTAGAAAAAAGATGAATTTGAAACCTGTAACAAGGATGAATGGAAATTTTGCAAGAAAACTCATGAGTAGAGAAACCGTGGATGCAGTCTGTGAATTAATCAAATGTAAGGAGAGACATGAAGCTCTCAGAGAATTAATGGACCTTTACCTGAAGATGAAACCAGTATGGAGGTCTTCATGTCCAACCAAAGAATGCCCAGAACTTGTATGTCAATACAGTTTCAACTCTCAGAGATTTGCTGAGTTGCTGTCGACTAAATTCAGTTATAGATATGATGGGAAGATTACCAATTATTTTCATAAAACACTTGCTCATGTTCCAGAAATTATAGAACGGGATGGTTCTATTGGTGCCTGGGCAAGTGAGGGGAATGAGTCAGGCAACAAACTGTTCAGACGCTTTCGAAAGATGAATGCCAGGCAGTCAAAATGTTATGAGATGGAGGATGTTTTGAAGCATCATTGGTTATATACTTCAAAGTATTTACAAAAATTCATGAATGCTCATAATACATTGAAAAGCCAGATGGTCCAAATCAGGCCAGAACAGACTGAGAGCGATGTCATGATGATGGAGGATTCTTTGGAGACTCCTGATTTCATGGACTTCTAAGTGGAATTAAATTTTGCATTGGTCTTGCAGCTGAAAAGTCAATATTCATTTGCATCCAGAAATAGTGGAGAGGTTTTTTTTACACTGAGTTGTAAAAACCTTGAGGAAAGCTGTTTGATGGTGGGCTGTGCTGTTCTAACAACAGGTCCATAACATGAAAGTGTGCGTGAGCAGATGTGGCCTGGCTTAACAGCCAATTTTAAAGAGGAAAACAGAACCAAAACCAGTAATTATTTTTCTGTGACCACATTTAAATACTATGTAGAAGGCAAAATAGAGCAATTTCAGTAAAATTTGTAAAAGGCTAATGATAACATATTGCTTTTATAAATATTTATTAGCCATGAGCAAACGTCCCAATATTTTAAAAAGGGGGGACAGAAAAGCTGGGAAACTAAAACCACTTACTTTGAAGTCTATTAGTGGTCAAAATACTAATACAAATAGTGAAGAACCAAGTTTATGATCCTTTAGAAAATAATTTAATTAGCTATCTAATTAAACATTTTCTTTTAATAGCTTCTGGCTCCAATTCCTGATCAATCAATCTGCAATATGGAGGCATTTATATACAGGCCTATTATAGCATGCAATTGTAACTAGATAGTAATTCAATATTTTAAAAGTAATTTCTAATCATTTTCATTATCCTAAAGTTTTAGATTTTAAATAAACACAAATGAAGATTTGAAAAATACATTTACAATTTATTTTAAATTAGACTATAGATAGATAGATAGATAGATAGATAGATAGATAGATAGATAGATAGTTACCAGAAGTTAAGCTCATCCTTTACCATTTATGTGCCATGAAACCAAAATGTGAAGCTATTCATTTCTCTTTACTATATTCTTTGAGTTTTGAAAGAGTTGACAAATGCTGTAAATGGATCATGGTGTCAGTTCTTTAACTTCAGTAGAGGGTAGGATATATTTTAAATAATACTTTTAAAATAGTATATAAAATAGTACTTATAAAATAGATATGATTTTGCTACTCTTCATATATCTAATTAAAATTAATGAGATGCAAATGTTATATATAGCTAACTCATAAAAGAGAATATTTGTAGTTTAGGATTGAAATGAGGGATCCTTGGTGCCCTCTGAGCTTGGTTATTTTCTTGCAGGCTTTCATTAGCCAAACTAGGTAACACTATCAGTGCTGATGATGTTACCTAGTTTAGGTAATGAAATAACTGCAACAAAACAACCAAGCTCAGAGGGCGCCAAGGATCTTTCATAGCTAATTCGTTCTGGACTGGAGATAAAATAAATCTTTGTCCCATGATTCTTCTACCATCAAATATATTTTATGAAATTTCCCAGTTCATCATAAAGCAGAGTTTGCTAGCAGAATCCTACAGTGTTCTCTCACATGTTATTTTGTAATGCTTTATAACAAGAGTAAAGAATCAGTGTCCTTCCAGCTGATATTCGATTATAACATCCAGCATTTCCTTGAGGTTGGCAGTTCGATAAGAGCTAGAGAGAAATGAACATGAGTTTTCCATTATTGACTAACTATTTACCTTGAAGGACTGTTTGGGGAATTTTGCTTGGGGAACATTGTTCAAATACTTTGAAAGAGCAACTGGTGTAGCCATTAGTAACAAGCAACTTTCCCCATTATAATCCATCTAAACTAGGTTAGGAGGTTTAAAGGGGTTAGAAGAACAATGTGGTGAAGAAGGAGAGAGCTACAAGGACCCACACACTGTTCACAAACAACAGGTTTTCAAGATATTCTTGAAAATAGATCCGAGAAATATTTTATAGGAAATGTTTCTCTGTTCAGAAGCTTCTGAGGTCAGATTGCTTTGACTGTTGTGTTTCTCAACCTTAGCAACTTTAAGACACATGGACTTCAACCCAGAATTGGAAGTTGAAGTCCATGCATCTTAAAATTTGCCAAGCTTGGGGAACATTGCTATACAATCAGAAACCAATGAATTGGGGAGAGTGGGATAATTGAAACATGGTTTCACCAATAATACATGTTTACATACTTAGAGCTCTTTATTGTCATGGGGGTGGCGGTAGTGTCATGGAATGTGAAACCACATTGTTTCATTTATGATAGATGTCTGTCACAATTCTATCAATAATTTCTCAGAGCTTAAAAGAATTCTCCATGAGTGTATTTTACCTAACTTTGCTTTGCTTTTAACTGCCTAGTAGGATTGTAATTAATATAAACGTAGCCCTTTTTTTTCGCTGTTGCTTACCTGTTAGTTCTTACCTATAGACTAGCCTTTATTTATAAAAGTATTTACGCATTAAGATGGCACCAACCACAGGATATGTTTTATATTTGGTTGGCAAAGTTGAGCAAATATTTCTATTGATGTAATATCAGACTGTTTTTCATTAAATAAACGTTCTATTTTAAAACGAACACTTGCATTTTATTTTTACATAAAGTGATTTAGCTGAGCAGCAGAATTTACAAATGGACACAGACACAAATACACACCCAATACTTAAGATAAACTAATTCATATCCTTTACTTTTAAACAGATAGTTTTTCATATATTGAATATTTTCATTTTCGTTGTCCTAAACTTATTAGTTTGTTTCTATTTATAAACTAAGGTTGATGCCAAAGGCAGATTACAATCCAAGGGGTGGGGGAGTGTTTCTATACAAGGCAGTATTGTTTGTCTTCTCTCATTCTCAAGGAGCCAGAAAGTTTATTAAAAAGCCAGTGGAAAAATATCACATCTGAGTTCTGCTTTTTCTTCCGAAGAAAGCTAGGATGCTATGTACACCCTAGATAAATATAAGCACTCTGAACCACATTGTTTTTTAGTAGAGCCTTAGGATTTAACAGATTAATAGAGTTGGAAGGGACCTTATAGGTCCATGATGGTGAACCTATGGCACATGTGCCACAGGTGGCACACGTAGCTATATCAGTGGTAGGGTTGCCAGGTCTGCTTCCAAAAAATAGCGGACAAGCGTGTGTGTGTGTGTGTTAAGTAGTAAAAAAATAAAAAATATATATTTTCTTACAAACATTTTAACACGTATTAAAATAATCACTTCAAAACTTTACTTAAAATTCAAAACATCAAATATATTATAATAATATGTAAAACATTAAATTACATTTTACTTTGCTGTCGTGTGTATTTTTTATTTGACTGCGCAGCTTTGATCAATTTTTAGTGTTTAAGGAATAATTCTTTAATTTCAGTACAACCTTGAGAAATATTAAAAAATATACAAAGTTCACTTCGAACTGATGGTACAAGCAGCTGGTTACGTTCATCAGTCCACAAATTTCCCATGATGCTGAAAATTCATTCAACATTTGCATTTGATACCGGAATTGATGCACAATGCTGGAACAGTTTCAGTAAACTCGGAGCTGGCTCTTTCTCGAAAAAGTACGTCCACTTATCAAGGGATGAATCGCCCTGCAGATAAACATAGATTTCTTCTAAGGCAGAAATTTCATCGAAGAGAGTGTTGGGTGGAAGTTCTTCTCACCATGGTGATAATAATCAGATGTTCGTCATTTCTTCTAAAGTTGGAGGATTATTGCGATCAATTAGATTGAAACAATTTTATATACTTTTATTAAATGTCTTGTGAAACAATTGAGTATGATTAATAATTTTTTTGGAGAATCGAGTTCAATGGATATTCGATCTTTGTCTCATTCTAACTTACGAAAAAAGAGACAAAACGCGATTCTCCTATCCTTATTCTCTTAGACTGTACAGCTTTAGATTACGTACCATTTCATCATAAAGCTTTTGAATAAAAAAATATCCACTATTTTGTGAAAAAAAATAGTGAACATAATGTGAAAAAAGTGGACTGTCCGCTCAAATAGTGGACATCTGGCAACTTTAATCAGTGGGCACGCCAGCTCAGCTCTGGCGCGCAGGTGCGCGCTGGCCAGCTAATTTTTGGGCCTTCTGGGCCCACCAGAAGTAGTGAAACAGGTTGTTTCCTGCCACCAGAGGGCCTGGGGGTGGCTGGGTGGGGAAGGCCCGTTTTTCTATCTCACCTGGTTTCAGATCCTCTCTATGCATCCGGGAAGGGCAAAAACAGCCTTTCCCGCTCCCTCGGAGGCTTTCCAGAGGCCTGAAACGGCCCATTTCCCAACTCCTGGTGGGACAGGAAGTGACGTTTTTTGCTGTCCCCAGCCTCCAGAGACTCCTAGAGAGCGGGGGGGGGAGGGGTTGCGTGCGCATGTGCAGGGCAGGGTGCATAGAATTATGGGTGTGGGCATATGTGCGCGCGAACCTCCCTGCCCTCCCTCTCCTGCTACGCGATGGCAAAAAGGTTAACCATCACTGTTATAGGTCATCTAGTCCAACCCCCCGCTCAAGCAGGAGACCCTATACCATTTCTGACAAATGGCGGTCCAATCTTTTCTTTTAAATCTCAAGTGACAAAGCTGCCACAACTTCCAAAGGCAAGCTGTTCCATAGATCGATTGTTCTCACTGTCAGAAAGGAGTACAAGTAGTGTAAATTATTCTCACTTGAGACATTAGTTTGGAAATTACATTTTGACTTACACAAGACTCTTGGTTGGTTTCCTTGGCCTGTGCTGGTACCAAGCAAAGGAAATACTTTTTGCTTTTATAATTACTGTATATAAATTTTAATCCCCATTTGTGTTTTCTTTTCTTTGTCCCTGTTGCTTAAATAAAGGCATCTCTTTATCTGAGAGATTGGAAACTCATTTAGACTAAAATAATATTCTTCCAAATTAGATTAGATTAGAAGATTAGATTAGATTAGAATTCTTTATTGGCCAAGTGTGATTGGACACAGACGTAATTTGTCTTTGGTGCATATGCTTTCAGTGTATATAAAAAGAGAAGATACATTCATCAAGAATCATAAGGTACAACACTTAATGATAGTTATAGGTACAAATAAGCAATTGAATCTTACTAGGAAACAATATAAATCGTAAGGATACAGCAACAAGTTACAGCCATACAGGCGTAAGTGGGAGGAGATAGGTGGTGGGAACGATGAGAAGATTAATAGTAATGCAGACTTAGTGAATAGTTTGACAGTGTTGAGGGAATTATTTGTTTAGCAGCATTAGGGGAAAAAAACTGTTCTTGTGTCTAGTTGTTCTGGTGTGCAGTGCTCCATAGCGTCATTTTGAGGTTAGGAGTTGAAACAATTTATGTCCAGGATGCAAGAGGTCTGTAAATATTTTCACAGCCCTGTTTTTGACTCGTGCAATATACAGGTCCTCAATGGAAGGCAGGTTGGTAGTAATTGTTTTTTCTGCAGTTCTAATTATCCTCTGAAGTCTGTGTCTGTCTTGTTGGATTGCAGAACCAAACCAGACAGTTATAGAGGTGCAGATGACAGACTCAATTGATTCTTTCTGAGTGGAAGAGAGGAACAATAAGATAAAAGCACAGGCGTGCATCTGAATTTTTTTTTTTAGTGCCAAGAGATGCTCAGTGTATTGACTCAGGGCTAAGCAAAATGGTTTATTGTGAAGCTTGGGGAGTCCTGAAGAGGCTATAAATAAGTGAAAGCACTTAACACTTTTTCTTCTCTTCAAAATTACATTTCCTTTCTCCACTAAATGGGTATAAATAAATGCGCCTCACATGCATACATCTTTAGTTGTGGGTTTCTTTTTGCTCTTGTTATTAAATTGCTCAAACTGGGATTTCAGAGTAATAATTTTCAGTAGTTTTTCTATCTAAAGATTTATGTGTCTTTATAGCAGGATCCACAGCCAAGAAATCTTGACTGAAGCTAATTGAATTAATTCACATCAATTTAACTATTGACAGAATTTCAGTTTCATTTTGATTTATCTACTTTGAGGGTCAGGAGTGCAATAGCATACTCTGGAACAATAGATACCTTTATCCACACAAACTACTTTCTATTGGCTCACCATATTCTTTATAGCAATGTTGCTCAACTTCAACAATTTTAACATGGATGGTTTACAACTTCATGCATGCTGGCTGGGAATTCTGGGAAGTTGAGGTCTACCCATCCTAAAGTTGCTGAAGTTGTAAAGCACTATTTCACGATACTGGAGTTAAAAAATTGCCCAGAAAGGCATCAATCTATGGCCAATATTGGTTGACTTTAGAAAGCAGTCAGGGGTTCAACTTGAGTGGTACTTGAGTGACAGATCATCAGGAAATGACAAGACTGTAGGCTAGATTGGGAAAAAAACCTGGAAACCTGCAACACAGATTACTTTTATAGTGTTGCCATGAAACCTATATCATGGATGATCTATGAATTCATTATGTGAAAAGAATTTGGCTTCATTTAAGAGTTACTTGTCATACAAATATTAATATCATGGAGAAGTCTTTCTGTGAATAACAAATATTATTAACTCTTCATGTTGTTGTTATTGTTAGTTGCGAAGTCGTGTCCAACCCATTGCAACCCCATGGGCAACTTTCTTCCAGGCCTTCTTGTCCTCTACCATCCCCTGGAGACCATTTAAGCTCACGCCGACTGCTTCAGTGACTCCATCCAGCCACCTCATTCTCTGCCGTCCCCTTCTTCTTTTGCCCTCAATCGTTCCCAGCATTAGACTCTTCTCCAATGAGTCCTTCCTTCTCATTAGGTGTCCAAAGTATTTCAGTTTCATCTTCAGAATCTTCTAAAGAGCAGTCAGGGTTGATCTCCTCTAGGACTGACCGGTTTGATTGCCTTGCAGTCCAAGGGACTCACAGGAGTCTTCTCTAGCTCCATAGTTCAAAGGCTTCAGTTCTTTGACGCTCAGCCTTCCTTATGGTCCAACTCTGCTTTACTATACTGGTTTTAATCATAATCATTTCCCAATTCTCATTATTTCACCTCTACAATTACAAAGGTTAAACAATTACTTCTGTCCTAACCTGGTCATCTTCAAGGATCTTTGCAAGATGAAAATGCTGTGCTAAACCTATTACCTCTGTGAATAGCAATAGACAATGAACTTAAGACGTCCCAAAACAAAAACCATGTCCTAAAGCTCAGATGATACTTACAAATAATGTTTGTCCAGGAAATGTTTTTCTATTTTCATGTTCTATTATCATCAAAACAGCTTTTGAAATGCATATTTTGTTATTTCCTTTACCATGGTTGGATACTTCTCATGGACAAAGTTATTAAATGCATTCAGAACATCCATGGTCTTCTTCCATTTCAGTTCAATGGTGGGGAACCTGTGGTCTTCCAAAAGTCAATGACCTGTACCTTTCCCTAATCCAAGTTCTCATCTAACTTCTCATCCTACTCTAATCACAGCCCTTTTCCCATACTCTTTTCTTTAAGCCTTATTTTCTTTTACTGATGTTAGGGTAAATGAATTGGAGCAACTACAGTCTGTCCAGAAGGGCTATGCAATGCTTTGGTTTTGGAGACAAAAAGATCCTTTGGAGCCTGTTGGGGCACTTATACCACAGCAGTTAAAAGCTCCTTCAACCAGCTGCAGCTGTTTTTCAGGCTCACACAGCTGCCTTCTGCCACAATGGCAGTATGATCTAAGAAAAAAACGATGCATTTAAGGAGTTTCAGATTGGTGCTACTTGCATCCCTGATGCACTCTGAACTACCTTTCTGGTTTCAAATAAAATAAACCATAATTATTTTAAACAGTGACAATTCATGCAGACATATCTTTGGAAGACTAATAGCAGATTTTCCTAGGAAAAATGATAAAAGTAGTGAACGCATTCACAGCAAAATAAGGTTTGTTAAGTTTTCTCATTTCTTTCTTTTTTTTAAAAAAAAAATTGGTCTTAAATCATTCCTATAGAATACAGATTAACAGGGTTGGAAGGGACCTTGGAGATCTTCTAGTCCAACTCTCTGTTCAAGCAGGAGATCCTATACCATTCTGGACAAATGGCTGTCCAATCTTTTCTTAAAAACTTCAGGTGATAGAGCACCTACAACTTCTGGAGGCAAGTCATTCCACTTATTAAGAAAATTTCTCCTTAATTCTAGGTTGGATCTCTCTTTGCTAAACTTCCACTTGTTACTTTTTGTCTTGCACTCAGGTGCTTTGGAAGATAGGTTTACTCCTCCTCTCTGTGATAGCCCTCAAATATTGGAAGAGTGCTATCATGTCATCCCTAGTTTTCTTTTCTCTTTGTTAGACTAAACTTTCCTAGTTCCCACAACTGCTCATTGTATGGTTTAGCCTCTAGTCCTGAAATCATCTTTGTTGCTCTTTTCTACACTCTTTGTAAAGTCTTAATATCTTTTTTATATCATAGTGACAAAACTGGATGCAGTATTCCAAGTATGGTCTTATCAATGCAATATAAAGCAGTACTAGCACTTTTTGTGATCTAGATACTATCCATCTGTTGATGCAGCCTAGGACTTTATTGGCCTTTTTGGCAACTGCAGCATACTATCTCATATTTAAATGTTGTCCTTCTAGGACTTCAAAACAATCAGACACAATCAGACACAAACACAATTTTTCCCCTCATGCTATCACTCTGCTAAACAATTAATTCCCACAAGTCTTATGCCCTGGAATGCCAAACCACCTAGTAGGGCTGTATTACTTTTATCATTATCCTTTTCATCTTTCCTATTACCTATTTCCTTAGCTTCTTATGACTTATTATTTGTAGTTTATGATTTATGCTGATTGATTTTATTTAGTATCCTATTTAGTATCCTATTTCCTTAGCTTCTTATGACTTATTATTTGTAGTTTATGATTTATGCTGATTGATTTTATTTAGTATCCTATTAAGATTTATGTTGGTTGATTGATTGATTATTTAGTATCATATGACTATCATTGAGTGCTGTATCTTATGATTTATGATGATTGTACTTTATGATTATGATCATGATTTATCACTTGTTGCTTGTTGCTGAGAGCTTATGCATTGGAGACAAATTCCTTGTGTGTCCAATCACATTTGGCCAATCCTCTCCTCTCCTCTCCTCTCCTCTCCTCTCCTCTCCTCTCCTCTC
>WNWU01000001.1:27093967-27149347 GCA_012654045.1 Ptyas mucosa
CTCTCCTCTCCTCTCCTCTCCTCTCCTCTCCTCTCCTCTCCTCTCCTTCTCACAGTTACTGCTGTTGAGCCAGGTACCATCTATTCTACACTTGTACATTTGAGGTTTTTTGCCTCAAAAAAGTGTAAAACCTTACATTTCTCACCACTGAATTGCATTTTGTTAGATAGGGCCCAGTGTTCCAGTCTGCTAGATCCTTCTTGATCTTGAACCTATTTCCTAAAGTGTTGGCTATTCTCCCCAGCTTGGGGTCATCTGTAAATTTGATGAGTTTTCCTTCTAATTTTCATCTAATTTTTTTATGAAGATGTTGAATAGTATCGGTACTAAGACAGAACCATGTGGTACCCCATGGCATACTTTCCTCCATGTTGAGGTAGTTCCATTGAGGATTACACATTGACCCAAGTTGGTCAGCTTGTTGCAGTTAATTGGTTCTCTTACTAAAAGTTTAAATATGTGGTTTAAATATGTGGGGAGGAGAGTTCTAGTGATTTGCACCTGAATTTTCTGATTCAATCATTATTTCATTACATGGAAGGATACATTTAGGGACAAGGAAAGGAAAATATGATTTTGAATTCCATTTAAATGTCCCTTGGAGAAACATAAAACTGTTTAAATTCTTATGTAAATAGAATAAGGTGGCATTCCAAGTTCAATATAGTATTAGCTTATTTATTCTCTAAGCAAGAAGGAGTTTGAACTGAAAGTTGCCTCAGAGTAGAGGAAATAACTTTTAATTTTTCAGGAACTAAATAAAACTTTAAGTATAATTCTGCACAATGAAGCCTAGACATGATTATTTACTGAGAACGAAACCTTGATTACAAGTACATCCTGATCTGATTATCATCATTGTATGAAGATTGAGACAGAAAAGTGTGGTTATTATTGAGCAACTTGAATTAGAAGGTTATAGATGAAGAGTCTAACTTCAGAAGAATATGAGTTTAAGTGTTTCCTTCTCAGAGAAGTAATGCTTCTTTGAGATAGGATGATTCTGAGTAAACTAATAAAAGGAAAAAACAAAGAGCCTGATAGAATTTTAAATAACTGTTATTGTAGCTGTTTGAAACCAGAGCCTGTGAGCTACAAGATGGAGTTGATTCAAAATGGCAGCCAAATAACTAGAACTTAGTTAATCTTTACAAGCCAACAAGAAAGAGGTAGGTATTTCCCTCTTCCCTCCAGTATGAAGCCATTTTCTCGAAAACTCTTTGGGTTAGGGTGACTCAACCATTCATTCCATTCCTTTTTATGTTGACATAATGAATGCTTTAAGCATTCTCTAATGCAGGGGTGTCAAACTGGCAGCCTACGGGCCAGATGCGCCACACACAGGCCATGCCCACCCCAGCTCCGCAAAGGGAAAAAACATCATGATACGTGACGGCAACATGACACTGTGAATTTGATACCCATGCTCTAGTGTTTTGTAACCGTTTTAATGGTATTAACCCCACCTCTTAGAAAACAAATCAATGGATTCACCACTTCGCACCACTTCGAGAGAATCAGTTGTTAACTTTCTGAGCAGTTTGGTGAACTGGTTGTTGGAAGAAATTATTAGGGCAGAGAACTGGTTGTTAAATTACTTGAATCCCACCACTGGGTTAACTATGCAACTCACGAAATCACATTAAATTTAAGGATGTTCTGAAATTGTTACTGCAAAAAAGGAGAAAGAAATAAACCTTTCTTTTTCTTTCTGAAGTCTCCTAATAAGCATCCAATTTAACAGCTAAAAGCCTGTATTTATAATGAGATGAATACTGTATTAATTTGTGGGGTCCTTTGAGATTTCTGAGCTTGGTTGTTTTCTTGCAGTCATTTCATTAACCAACTAGATAACATCTTCAGTGCTAGAAGAGAGTAGAGCCATGATGGCGAATTTATGTCATGTGTCCCTGAGGTGGCATGCAGAGCCCTCTCTATGGGCATGTGTTAGCCAGCTGGTTGTCGAGTTTCTGAGGCATGCATGCATGCCATCCAGCTGGTCATCGGATTTCTGGCACTCTGGTGTGCACGCCTTATGGTTTGGGCACTCTGTGCCTAAAAGGTTCGCCATCACTGGAGTAGAGATTGCTCTGTTTATATATGGTGGCTTGCCCTGGCAGTGTTGGTAGGGTGTTGTTTTCTTCTTGATAGCTTTTTGATTAGTTTATTACCGTGATCCTGTCTTCTATTTTTTTGAAACCCAAAATAAGCACTTGGCCTTTTTTGGGGGGAGGTTTTATTATTTTGGGGTGCATGGAGGAAACCAGTGGAAATGGTGGGAACCAACTATGCATGTGTTTAAATATTTTTGAGGAGGGTTTATTTTTGGGGAGGAGGCTTATTTTAGTGCATGCACTCAAAAGCCCAATTGGGGAAACAGGGTATTTAATGTTTGATTGCTTGTCTGAGTTGGTAGTTGGTAGTTGGCAGAGGGCTAGCAAAACAAACTAAAAACAAAACAAAACAAAAGGCGAAATGTTTCCCCTTTTGCATTTGAGCATCCAAGAAGGGACAGGAAAGCATCCAAGAAGGAAAGAGGGAAGGCAAAGTAAATGAAAGAAAGAAAGATGGGAAGAGAGCAAGGAAGAAAAAATAAGTAAAGAGGGGAAGGAAGAAGAAAGAAGAAGAGGGAAGAAGAAAAAAGAAGAGAAGGAAGGAAGGAAGGAAGGAAGGAAGGAAGGAAGGAAGGAAGGAAGGCGATTATAATGAGAGGGAGGGAGGGTCTGAGGGAAGTACTGCCTTAGCCACCACAGTGATGTCAAGGTGACCACGCCCATCCTGGCCCCCTGAGATCAAACACAACCCTGATGCGGCCCTCAATGAAATCAAATTTGACACCCCTGGACTAGAACGTATATAGGCATTTCCAATTTATGTTCAATATGAAAATAACAAGGCAGGACATTTGATCATGCTTGGTGGATGTATGTAAAAAAAAAATCTGAATTTTGGCCTGGCTTCTTCTGTTTCCAAGTCATCATTAAAAAAAAGGAGAGATTAGTTTTTTTAATCTATTAATGTTGTCTTTGCATCTTCTACCCTATCTCTCATTCTCTGCAGCTTTCCATTAAATGAGGAGCATAAAGTATCACTGAATTAAACTCCAGAAAAGAAGAATATTCAGTCTTCCTGGCATAGACAAGAAGACAGGGATGGGTTTTGCCGCTAATTAATTTCTCAGACATATAGTCCTATTCAAGCTATTCACTTTCCCTAATACAGGTAATCTCCAGCTACAAGACAGCATAATAGGCTAGTCTACACTACACATCTAGGAGGGTCTATCAGCTTGAAAAATTTCTGCCTCCAGTTTCATGAAGGAAGAGCTAGGATCTACTGCTGGCTTCATCTTTTCAGATCTAGCTATCCATAAATCAGTAAAGCAGGAAAAAGAATTGTGCTGTACTTCTCTGTACTTTCTCTTTTTTTGAGAATCCAGTACATGCAGGACTCTCAACAACGTGGGGAATCTATATACAGCTATATACATAAAGGAACTCCCTGCTTCAGGCTGTACTTAAACCGTGCAGAGAAGGGATATAAACCAGAAAACATGACCCTGTTCTCTCTTCACTTGATTCGAGTACTGTAGGAAGCTAATGTCTAAGCAAAAATAATAGCAGATTATCTTAAAAAAAAAAAAAGCTTTCTCTGCACAGTTGTTTTGGGAGTGTCGTGTGAGTTATGTGATTTATATAGGATAAATATCATTATCTGAGTCTCTGTAGGCAGCATTACTTTACTTGTGGAGTGTTTCATTACTGATTTGCTACGGACAATAGTCTCTTGCTTATGTCAGCAGGATCACTGTCAGTCTGCACAGAGCAAGAAAAGTAATCTGTTTAGCAGACAACTCGTATAAAACACCAACAGATTTAGCTTGGGTCTTTGGAAATTCCTTTACCACACTTTGCAGGTAATCACATACTTTGGAGCCATGTATAGCATAACCTTCTACAATCAATTTTCCTCCAGTTGCTCTGGATTAGAACTCTCAGTGCCATCAGACAATGTGGCCACATAATTTCCATTGGCTTTAGGCAATATGAGGATAATAGGCATTGGCGTTCAAAACTTTTATAAAGGGAAGCATGTTCAAGAAACTGTGATAGGTCAAAGAAAACTTTTTACAGTATATTTTACCCTTAAATTAGGAAAAAATAGTATCCTGATGAAGCTTATCTTCTTCTCTTTCTTTTCTTTCTTTCTTTCTTTTCTTTTTTTTTTTACAAAATTTAAAACTTTAGGCAAAACAAGTAAGAAATAATATCCATTTCTAAGATGTATCAATGTAGAGGAATGGTAAACTCTCACAAGTATTCTTGAGTATTCAGAATGGCTCTTGAAGATGAAGGAATAGCTGTGAACTAATTTATACTTCGAAAAAATTCCTATACAGAAATTACACATCAATTATCGTATACAATCTATTCTACACATAGATAAGATCATTTCACATGTTGGGCCATTTTTATCTGTGTCTTCTATCAACATCATGTGAGGTTGGTTTATCTCCTGTGTTAGGAGAGGCGTATTCTCAGTCTCCAGCTCTAGTATCCAAGAATTAGAGCACAATGCCTCTTTGCCCAGTCATTCAATAAAGTGGATATAAAGGGTTCTTGAGCCCTGTTGCCAGGCAGTGAATTATTTGTAATAGCATTGTAAGGTAGATGTGAGTAATCAACATTCAGTTTTGCAACACCATCAGTCAAAGCATTCCTAAACATTTTTTCTTACAGAATAGGTTTAATTGTCAAATTGAGGCTTCTTCTTTTTAATTCAGAGATGTGCCACCTTTTCTAGCAAAGAATTATTCTTGATTTGTGAGTTGCATGAAAACAGCCATACTTTCAGAGCCAAGGAGCACCAGGAGAAGAGTCAGCGGGGTTAGGTCAAAAGGTAAAATGGATTTAATTCAAATTTTATTACCATGAATTCAATAATGCTCAATGTATTTAGCTATTTTTGGTACATTACAACTCCAGCTCACCAGTAAGCATTAGAGCAAATCTATGAATTTACATGTCATATTTTCAGTTTTGTTACTGGTCCTCAGACTTTTTGTTCCATAGGGTTAAAATAAAGGAATTTCTAAGCAATTTGTTATGAATATGCCATACAAATGCAGGGTAGACTGAGTAACATTTTCTGACTATTTATACAGAAGCTGAATGGATAACATTTTTAATAATTCAACTTTAAATTTTTCCCTATATTGGCAGAAACTCACTTCAGGTGTTTCTCCATGGAACATCCCTAAAGTACTCTATAGATGTTAAGGATGTGCAAAGTGATGAGGGTGCATACGGACAAAGAGTTTTACACTGCAAAGGTGGATGATACAGTTCTCTTTTCAAGGCAAACGAATTGCCTATAGCAAATTCACACACGTTGCTTCAAAAGCACATCCACCAAAGCTTCATACAGCTATTCAGACTGTTAGAAGAAGTCTTAGAAGAGTCAATGTCTTTTGGAGGAAAAAAAAATCAGTGTATGTGAGAACAAACCATCACAGCTCCCAAGTTATCACTTTTATCACCCACTACTTCCACTACTTCATAAGAACAAGTTGTTTCTTTGTAGAGGACATCACAAAGCCATTTGTTTTACTAAGAAGGTTTATTGTCTGCATTTCCACTGTAAAATAATTTGCCCTAAGAGGGCTCATATAACAACAAAAGCAACAGCAATTGAGCAGATACATGCAAAAAAATAATAATGAGAGCAGATATAAACTACTTTAAAACGAAGGATTAATTCAGAGGAACACATCAACTAGAAAAATCAGGTGCTTGCTGGCAATAAAATATCTTTGGAAAAAGGAAAAGTGAGGCTTAGTAGAGCACATGCCTTGGAGGATGGCGACCCCAAGTTTTGATTTCTAGCAACTCCAAAATGTTAAAGATGTATTGAGCTATGTGGAACAATGAATTGTCTTAGGAGGAATTACATTTTTATTTGGTAGGCATATATAACTAATCACAGTCCAGGGTATATTTTTTCCCATCACAACAATCCTGTGTGGTGGAATGGACTGAGGGGTACTAGCCAAAAGTGAGTTTCTGTGGTAGAAAGTCAAGTAAAAATCTGAATTTTCATAGTCAAACAGCGTGTTCCTAGTCTAACAGTCTCCCAGTGTGACTTAGCATAAGAGTGCTTCCTATGACTCTTATGCAATGAGTTCTGCAATGAAGCTATGATCATAGAGATTAGAGATTATTTCCATGCTGTTGCTTAAATTTTTCTATGAAAGCTATTAGGTAACTCCTCACAGGTTGTGAATCAGAAGGGAGTGATGGGCACAAACCATTGGAGATAAATGGTCCCTCAGAGACCAAGCTCTGTGACACAAATTTTGAATTCCACTCAGAAGTCAATAGGTAACTAGTGCAGTTTGAATCATACAAGCATATGATTGCCTACACTGCTGCATTCTGGATTAACTACAGTATACGTTCTGGATGATTTTCAAAGGCAGCACTATGTAGAGTTCATTACAGTTATTGAAAACATGAGACTTCTGACTCCCTATCTGCATTCAGCTAAATTGGGGGTCGAGTTCATTGTGGGGAAGGAATTTGGCCAGCAATTTGTTTTGTTGTTGCAGAGGCAAACATGGCTTCCTTCTTTGACAATCTGGGTTCATTTTGGTCTAACTTCGTTGGGAGAAAAATGGCAAAAAAAAAAAAAGGTCCCCCAAAGGTTTTACACAATGGCCATTTTGTGTGAATGTGTGAGTGAGAAAGAGCTTTGAAATAAAAATTCTGAAATTGTTTTACATCTTCAAAGAAAGTTTGCCTCAAGACTAAACACATGAAACAGCCTTATATGAATTAGATCACTGATCTTCTAGCACCATATCTCTTTTGTAAAAACATTTCCATTAATTATACTAAGTTTGATTGACATTGACTTAATTGTGCTATGTAGGCAGTCAAGAGACTCAAAAGAGGTAGCATTATTGAATTTATCTATCCCCGTCCTACCTTATAATAACAATATTGCCAAATGCTAAATTTAAACAAAGCTGTAATGATCTAGTTAATACGAAGGTCTGATAATGCCTATAATGTTGTAGCAGTGATTCTTCTGCGTTGTATAATTATATTTATAACTTAAGGTGAAACAAAAATATTTTAAAATGTTTTAAAATGAAGGCCCATTACTATTTGGAAATTTAATGTCTGCTGAAGTTAGCAGTGGTTTTTGATTTGGTACCTAAGATTTGCACACTAAAATATTATTCATGACTGTGATTTCTATTCAAACAGTTTACGAATAAAGGACTTTTTTGCAGGACTCAACATTTTCATAGGCTTTTTTCTCCGCAATGCTTTCATGGGTTTCTTTTCTATAGGAGGAATTTCCTTGGGAGTTTTCAATCCCCTTGCCAAACTGATATGTTCAGTGCAGAAATACTTGATATCTACTTGTGACAAATAAATAAGCATATTTTCAGACAAGTCCATACACTGAGCATGGACCCAGTGGCCCTCACCATTTGAACAAAATATCATGGCTGGTTTGTTGAGTTCTGTGGAGTACAAGGGCACCCAGGTGTTGATGTCAACATCACAATCTGCACAGCAGGTGATCCAGTAGCCCGATTCAGACTCATTTTCATTATCATCTTCATTACAGGTGTCCGTATCTATGTCAAAACTGAAAGTGAACTCCTCTGAATCTTCAAAAGGAGTGGACTCTCCAGCATCTTCTGTAGAGCTCTGACTACATACTGGTGCCATCTGTTCTAAGCTCTGATCACTTTCTACTTGACATTTTAATATGTAGAAATAGTTTGCATCTGAAGTCAGTTGCCTATTGTCTCCTGGTATGCCAAATAAAATGGATCCATTTCCCATATCACTCCCAAACCATATCTTGCAATGCTTGATATCTGGAGTCCATTCTGGTGGCTCTGTTTCAACTATCTCTATTTTGTTATCATCTAGGTTGATAGTATTACAGATCATCCTTTTCTGGTTGTCAGAATGGTAACCTCCTACAACAACAAATTCCTTTTCTCTGGTCTGTGTCATGATGGCACTGGAGACTGAGATTCCTCCAGGCAAGATTACACAGCTCACAGCTGGACTGCCTAAGGGAAGATCAATTTTTATTTTATAGAAATTGGGAGGTCTGATATTATTTTCCAGGGAATGTCCTCCTATGATATAGATGATATCATTTTGGACAAGAGAGAGATGAAAAGAAAAGCCATTCTGAAATTCTGGGAGAGCATATGAAGTACAGCATCCGAATTCAGGGTCAACCAGAAATATATGTGGCATACAATCAACCACACTATTCCATTTTTCAGTTGTCCTCTGTCCAAGAGCTATGTAAGATCTTCCCCCAATTATAACTATCATACTTTTGCCTCGACTGTGAACCACATTAACAGTATGGCCGTATCTGCCTTCAGGGATCTCTCCGACTAATTCTTTTTCAGTACATGTAAATGTAACTTTTTTGTTATTCTTGCTAGCCAGACATATAACATACAGTTTATCAGAAAGTTCATTGTTTGGTGTTTTCCCTCCATGGATGAGATATTGGCATTTCTCTGACTCTTTGATAGTGCAGATAGCAGGATATCGTAGGGGAGGAAGGTAGCAGGAATCCTTGGAAAAGCATGCTGGCTTCAGTTTAAGTTCATCCTTTTTGAAATCAAGAAGGAAGACCCCAGTAGGACAGGACCTCTTTGGCCAGCCCTTCTGTCCAAATAGGAAAACTTGCCCATCAAAGTTCATCAAAGAAAATCCTGGTTGAATCAGAGAAGAATTGTTAATGGTTGGTATCATCTGAAGAGACATCTTGTCTGGCAAAGACGTCATGCTGTCGTCTATTTCTGAGAAACAGAGAACAAGAACACAAACCATAGGGTCATCAGTTGCATTATCACTTGAACGTGTGACATTGCCTGAACAAATGCAATACATTCTACACGGAGCTGCCCTTGAAAAGTTTCTAGAAATTGCAACTAGTACAAAACGTGGCATCTAGGCTGCTAACTGATCTAAGGGACAAGAATAATATGAAGCCTACATTTAAATATCTGAGCTGACTATTAGTATCTACTAGGCACAATTTAAGATACTGAGCTTGTTGATCAGAAAGGTCGGCAGTTCAGTGGTTCGAATCCCTAGTACAGGTCTCCTGCGTAGCGAGGGATTGGATTAGATGACCTCCAAGGTCCCTTCCAACTCTGTTACTGTTAAGATATTGCTATTAACCTTCAAAGTCCTGAATAGTTTAAGCTTAACTAGTAAGGGTCTCCCTCTCCTCTCCTGAGATTTTATCTCTTTACTTAGATGAACATGAAAGACCCTTTGACAGATGCTCAGAAATCTGGTACGTGATTGCAGGGTGTGTCCTGTGTTGTCCCAGACTATGGGAATGTAGAGGTGTTTTTGCTTCCCATTCTCTCCATATTTAGGGCAATGGCAAAAATGCATCTCTTTCATCAAGTTTTTAACTCCTAATTAAACAGAAAGGTGGGGTTTATTCTTAATAATGATAATAATAGCAGCAGCAACAACAACAATCTTGTGGCCCCAACATCATTGCCTTCAACTGAAATAATACCACATGATTTTTTTCCCTTAAGAATTCCTTGAGAAAAATGCTAAGAACCTGGCAAGAAAAAGAGTAGTAAAATGAATAACCAAAATAAGACGCAATAGAGATTGGGCTAGATGGATCTCTTAGTTCTGCTGCAGAGAAATAAATGTTTAGTGAGGTTTTACAGGAGCAGAACAATAATTAGAACCGTGCATATCACTTTTTGCTCAGCTAAATAAAAAGAGAGGGAAGATTGGAAAAAAATAAATGAACAGCAGGATGGATCCTTCAAATTGGATCAGTTCTGCAGCCAGATGTTGAGGAAAGAGGAACTTGGACTACACAAGCTGTCCTCAAGCTAAAGCCTTGGCTTATGTAGATCTCATCCTTCTGGTACTTTCTATGCATAATTTATACTGAAACCAGTAGGATACGGGTGAAATAATCTGCCATAATCTTCCACAACTGCCTTTCATTTCAAAGATAAGGCCAATCTACTGAGTCCAATCTAATGCCCACTAAATAGTAATGTTTGCATGTATAGACTAAGCTATAAAGTTCATGTTTTCCTTTTCCCACAATCAAAACTTTGTGTGTGTGTGTGTGGTGAGGATTACATTAAGAAAAAATATTTTGTTTTCATGTTGGTTAGTTGTAGTTTCATTATATATTGAAAAAGTAATATATGAAACAGTTTCATTCAGTTTCATATACGTACAATATGTTCTCCTCCTTTCCCCTCCCCTCCCCTCCCCTCCTCTCCTCCCAGACAGCTGGGTAACAAATGGACCAGATTTAGGTTGATTCTAAACTATAATAAGTATGAATGACTCCAAAGATGCCATTATATTCTTAATCTATGGCATTCCAACTGCTGCTAAATCCCATTTCCAGCAGGTCTACTCAGGGTAAGTAATGATGCACAAAACTTGGAAGTGAGTTCAACAAAAGCTGAAGGACAATATGCCTTCTGCTCTACTTAAGGAATATGAGCATACATGAATGGGCTAAATAATCTAGCAACCTACTTTTACTATCCCGTTATTATTTGTGTGAATTTAACAGAGTCATTTCTTCATGAGACAATGGCCCTCACCTTAGAGGAAGACCAATAGGATAGTTGATGAATATTGAATTCGAGTAAGGTAATGCTGGCAACCTCTTACATTGTGAGATAACGGACCATAACCCTACAGATTTTGGCTAACAAATGTCTTTTATTCTATGGGGAAGGAACCATTGTGAGACTTGGGACTGAAAATGAGCAAGGACCCTTAATTAAGATCTTTTCACATGGTTACTGCTCTCATTTTAGAAGAGTGGGTCTGAACCCTTATCCCTGTCCTTTTCTCCTTCAAATTTCTTTCATTAGGTCTTCTATTAATTTATAATGCGTTTATATAAAGACAGATTACATAACACTATATGACACTAGCCTTCTCCAATTTCCAGATAAATAGGGTGGCAGGTTTGCAAAGACTGATATGCACAGTGCAAATAATACTTAAACCTTCTTTGAGAATGTTTAATTACTTTGCCAGAATTGGTTTACTGGGTTTTAAATTATAAATATATATGTGTGTATACACCCATCCACCCACACACCTAACATCAGCTATACTTTATAGCTTTACAAGTCCTTAGTATAGTGCTAAAAATGCACTGCAAATTCCTTACTTCCAGTCTTCCATTTTTAATTGCATTTATTTAACAATTCTAACAGGCCAGTTTACCTGTTAGAAGTATCTCATAGTCTTACTTTAAATGGTAGGTTGCATGACAGAGAAGCAGTTATTGAGGGTACAACCAATTGGCCCCCAGGAACTCATAATAGTTGTGATGGCTTGGCATCATTGTGTGCTCACATACATAGATGGTCAAAAATCTAATTTTTGACAGCAGCTGTTCTATACAGGTAGTCCTCAAATTATAACCATTTGTTTAGTGACTGTTCAAAATTATAACGGCACTGAAAAAAGTGATTTATGACTGTCTTTCACTCTTATGACTCTCGCAGCATCCCCATGGTCGTGTGATCAAGATTTGGACACTTGACAACTGGCTCATATTTATGATGGTTGCAGTGTCCTGGATCATGTGATCAGCTCTTGTGATCTTCTGACAAGTAAAGTGAATGGGCAAGCCAGATTCACTTAGCAACCATGTTACTAATTTGACAACTGGAGTGATTCACTTAATGACTATGGCAAGAAAGGTCGAAAAATGGGACAAAACTCACCGAGGTTACAGGGCAGGGATGGGGGAGTAGCGGTTATTATTAAAGAAGGTCTGAGACCGAGGGAGACCACTGTTCCTCAGATGGCCGGCTGTGAGTCCCTCCTTGTGAAGTGGGGTCATGGGGTTCAGATGGGCTTGCTGATCACGTACCTGGCTCCCTGTCACATGGCAACAGCCCTGCCCGAGCTCCTCGATGTTATCGCCACGGTGGCGGTTGATACCCCCAGACTTATGGTCATGGGGGATTTCAACCTGCCATCCGTGGGCGAGACGTCGGAGGTGGCTCGGGAGTTCATGGCTTCCATGACAGCTATGGACCTGACCCAGCTAATTCATGGCCCTACCCACATTGGGGGAAACACGCTGGATCTGGTTTTTGTCTCTGGACAGTGGCTGAGTGATCTTGAGATAGGAGACATAGATCTTGAGATAGGGGACCTTGTCATGGTCAGATCACTCCCTCCTTCGTCTTGACCTTCAAACTGTTATACCCCGTCACAGGGAGGCGAAGCCGGTAAGATGGTTCCACCCCAGGTGCCTGATGGAACCTGATAGGTTCCAGATGGAGCTTGGACCATTTCCTGAGGCTCTGGCACACGCCTCGACTAGCAATCTAGTGGTCGCCTGGGACAGGGTGGCTGCTGGAGCTCTGGATCGGGTCATGCCTTTGTGGCCTCTGACCCGGCGCCAATCTCGCTGGGCTCCTTGGTTTACCGAGGAGCTGAGGGAGATGAAGCGCCGGAAAAGACGCCTAGAGAGTAGTTGGAGGGCCAGTCTTTCTGAATCCGACCGGACACTGGTAAGATCTCATATTAAGAATTACCTAGTGGCAATAAAAGCAGCGAAACGTACACATTTTGCTGCTCTTATTGCATCATCAGATAATCGCCCGGCCACCCTGTTTAGAGTGACCCGCTCCCTGCTCCACCAGGAAGCGCGGGAGGACCCCTTGGAGGGTAGAGCCGAGGATTTTGTTCAATATCTGTATGACAAAATCACTCAGATTCGGGAAGATTTGGACTCCGACTGGGTGGCTTCAGGAGGGATGACTGAGGCGGGTCTTGAGAACGTTATCTGGGATGAGTTTGATCCTGTGACCCCTGACGACGTGGACAGGATTCTGGGTGGACTGAACCACATGTTTATTGGACCCGTGCCCCTCCTGGTTAGTGCTGGCTTCCCGGGAGGTGACGCGAGGCTGGCTCCAGGGAATTATAAATGCTTCGCTGGGTGATGGTGACTTCCCCGCCACTTTGAAAGAGGCGGTGGTGAGGCCTCTCCTCAAGAAGCCTTCCCTGGACCCGGCAGTGTTGGCTAATTATCGTCCGGTCTCCAACCTTCGTTTCGTTGTGAAGGTTGTTGAGAGTGTGGTTTCACGACAGCTCCCCCAGTACCTGGATGAAACAACGTATCTGGATCCGTTCCAGTCCGGCTTCAGGCCTGGGTACAGCACGGAAACAGCATTGGTCACGTTGGTTGATGATCTCTGGAGGGTTTGGGACAGGGGATGCTCCTCTGTCCTGGTCTTATTAGACCTCTCAGCGGCTTTTGATACCATCGACCATGGTATCATGCTGCACCGGTTGGAAGAGTTGGGAGTGGGAGGCACTGTATTGCGGTGGTTCTCCTCCTTTCTCTCCAATCAGTTGCAGTCTGTGTTGGCAGGGGGACAGAGGTCGACCCCAAGGCCCCTCATATGTGGGGTGCCACAAGGGTCGGTCCTCTCGCCCCTTCTGTTCAACATTTATGTAAAGCTGCTGGGCGAGATCATCCGTGGTTTCGGGGTGAGATACCACCAGTACGCTGATGACACCCAGCTGTACCTCTCCACCCAGGACCACCCCAACGATGCCCTTGAAGTGATGTCCCAGTGTCTGGAGGCCGTGCAGATCTGGATGGGGAGGAACAGGCTCAGGCTCAACCCATCCAAGACCGAGTGGCTGTGGTTCCCGACGTCCCGATATAGTCAGCTGGCGCCATCGCTGACTATTGGGGGTGAATCATTGGCCCCCACAGAGAGGGCTCACAACTTGGGCGTCCTCCTGGATTCACGGCTGTCTTTAGAAGAGCATTTGACGGCCGTGACCGGGAGGATTTTTCATCAGGTTCGCCTGATCCGCCAGTTGCGTCCCGTTCTGGATCGGAGCTCCTTACACACAGTCACTCATGCCCTTGTCACTTCCCGCCTGGACTACTGTAATGCTCTCTACATGGAGCTCCCCTTGAGGAGCACCCGGAGGCTCCAACTGGCGCAGAGTGCAGCCACGCGGGTGGTCACGGGAGCGACATGGCGCTCCTGTGTGACACCTCTCCTGCGCGAGCTGCACTGGCTCCCGGTGATCTTCCGGGTGCCCTTCAAGGTTCTGGTTACCACCTTTAGAGCGCTCCATGGCTTAGGACCTGGCTACTTACGGGCCTGTCTTCTACCACAAACAACCTCCCACCAGCTGGTGCGCTTTCACAGAGAGGGGCTCCTCTGGGTGCCGTCGGCCAAACAATGTCAGTTGGCGACCCCCAGGGGGAGGGCCTTCTCTGTGGGGGCACCCACTATCTGGAACGAGCTCCCCCCGGAGATACGGAAGATCCCAGATCTGCGCACCTTCCGCCGTGCGCTTAAGACTCTCCTGTTTCAGCAAGCCGGCCTGGATTAACCTCTACCCTGTTTCTTTTTTAAAGTTTTTAAAAATTGAAATTTTAATCTGTTTTTAAATTATTGGGATTTTAATTATTCGGGCTAAATTATTTAATTTGGTTTTATTGATGGTTTAACTTTTGTATTACATATTTTATTCTGTGCCTGTTCACCGCCCTGAGTCCTTCGGGAGTAGGGCGGTATACAAATCCAAATAAAAAACAAAACAAAAAAAAACGTAACAACTATCTCACTTAGCAATAGAAATTTTGGGCTCAGTTGTGCTTGTAAGTTGAGGACTACCCGTATTTAGCATAACAATCCCTGAAGAATTTTGTATGCATGAGCCTATGTTTGTATGTGTGCATATGTGAAATATTTTCAGAAAAAAGTCAGTGGAGAAAAAAACATTTGAAAACGATCATAGAATTGATTTTTTCTTTGTCTTCTTTGAATGATTACCTTTGTCTTTAACATTTCTAAACCTCCATTCCCAAAGTTAGTTCTCATTATAGCAATAGCACTTAGACTTATATACTGCTTCATAGTGCTTTACAGCCCTCTTTAAGTGGTTTACAGAATCAGCATATTGACCCCAACAATCTGTGTCCTCATTTTACCAACCTCGGAAAATGCAAGACTGAGTCAACCTTGAGCCTGGTGAGTTTCAAACTGCCAAACTGCTGGCAGCCGGTGATCAGCAGAAGTAGCCTGCAGTACTGCACTCTAATCACTGCGCCACTGAGACTCTTTTAATGTCACTAGTCTAATGCACAATTATATTTAATATGCATAGGTTCCATACATTCCAGGTGTTCAAGACAGCAGAGATATACACGGTGATAGTGCTTTTATTTGAAATTCAAGGTACTGTAAGAGCTTTTGCTGGTTTTAGCAAATAGGATTAACCGATTAATTGCAAGGTCTACTACATTGAAAAAATGCAGAAATGTGCACATGAAAAATATAAAGCAGCATAAATAATGAAGAAAAGATGATACCTTAAAATTGTGACCCAGGTACTGTAGTGATTTCCTCCTTACCCTGAAGCCTAGTGGATGGATAGAGAGGAAGGGCAGGTTAATGCTTTAGAGTAAGTATTAACTCTCCTGCTATACTACAGATGTTGACCATTGAAAACACTGAATTCCAAATGAATTTATATTTACTTTCTTAAAATTTCTTAGAAGCGTTTGATGTTTTTAATCACAAAAACATCAATGCAGTATTAAAACAAAGGAAAAAAATACATGGAGTATATTAGACAATGTGTAAATCCAGTTTGGAAAATTACAAAGAATGCACAATATGATATTTGTGTATGCCCAAGTGTGCCTAGTATACATTTATATGAAAGTATGACTCAATCTCAATTTATATGCATGTATGTATGTATGTATATAAAAATTATATCTAAGGTTTATTGCAGAACTCTTGGTCACTTTTATAAGATAATGCTCCCAAGTTCTTTTATAGATTTTTGTCTACTCTGACGTTCTTCTCCTTTTACTGAAACATGCATATGTCATTTCTCAAAATAACTTCTTTTTCTCCTACAGAAAGTGCATATATGTTAGTTTTGGGACCTACCTGGGTGATGGAGAATTTTGCTTCGTATGGTTATATTTGCTTCAAAAACAGAGAATCAAATGTCAATACTTGTGGATCTTTCTTTGACTGCTTTGTGGCACAGAAATGAAGCAGGCAGGAAAAGTGTTTGTTTAGTCTGCAGATGTGCTCTTGAGGGCTTCTTGATTGATGTGACTAACTGACTGTGACCATTTCCCCCACTTCAGATGGTGTAGAAGGAAACTTACCACTCGTTTACAGCTTTAACCCTTACAAGTCCTAGCAGTTTGGAATCCTGAAAAGCGACTAGTCTTAGGGTATTTTTCTATCTAGAAAAACATTAATTTATGGCAGCCTGGATGATTTGAAACATTGCAGATGTTTTAGAAATTTGTGAGCTATAACTCTAGCAATGGAAATTATTTCTTTTAGGAAAAGAAAGGAACAAATATGTTTCTATCACAAGGAGCTAAAAAGGTGAGAATCCGTTTATACTTACACAAAATATATAACTGAGCAATTATACCAGACTGCAGCAATTATACTTAACACAAAATATATAACTGAGCATCACTCAAAGGCATATTTCCACGATACTCTTAAAAGTAAGGACACAACAATCTATTTAGATGCCCTAAAGATAGTAGCACAGTATGGTTAATATAGGTTGCTTACACTCTAAACTAAGACAACTTCTTTCCTTCCTTCCTTCCTTCCTTCCTTCCTTCCTTCCTTCCTTCCTTCTTTCCTTCCTTCCTTCCTTCTTCCCTTCTTCCCTCCCTCCCTCCCTTCTATGGAGGTGTATTACTCACTTCTCCAAATCTTGCAACAACAACCCTGTAAGGCAGATTGGTTTGAAAGAAAGTGATTTGCTCGAAGTCAATGTGACTGGGGGCAGACTTGAATCTGGTGCTAATAATATCACGCTCGGTTGCTTAATAATAGGGGTGGGACAGGGTGACACCTATTCCTATAAATATAAATGATTCTCATACATTTCTGTCTGCTGTCCATATTTCTTCATCTTAAGAATTCATACAAATATTTTAGATTTTATACCTTGAAAATGAAACGAGTGACTAGCCATGATTTGGGTTGTTTCTAATATCCAAGTGAAATTATCTATACTCCTTTGTGAATTCTATAAACATTATAGGCATCTGCATGATACATTGGTTTCATCAAAATGAGAAAAGCAACATTGCCAATTCATGACGAAAGCCCCACCCTTTTCTTGATGTCATGACATATTCAAAGGGAGGAGCTTATACCAGGTTGATGCGGCACTACTTTCTTCATTTGCCCTCTCCTCCCTGCATTCCCCTCTAGACACCTGATATCAGGAATCGGCACCATTTTGTCTCTCCATAGCTATAGATGCTAATAGTTGGGACTGCCAATCTGTTGCAGCACTTGAAATTGAAGATGAAGCTTCCTTATTATTGATAGCTTCCTCTCACTTTCTTCTACTGCCATCTTCTATGCCTTGATTGGGAGTGAACTTGGAGCAAATTTTAATATTTTCCAATGGGTGGTGTTCTGTTCCCAGAGCATCTGGCATCTGTAGTCCACATGTCATGGACTACATTTCCCATAATGCAATCTCTCTCTACATCTCCCACAATGCAATCTCTTAAGGAGACAGCTCTTATTTCTTAGGGTAACTAATTCACTATAATTCACCATCTGAAACAGCACAGGTGATAAATCTCTGTGTATAAAGAGCCTGCTTAAGGTCTGACAAGTGCTTTGAACAGAATTAGTTAGAGATTATATAGGCTGCTGATTTTTCAATGCCAGATGTCTATCTCTCTCACAGTCCAAGCAAGGCAGGATAATGATCAATCACTAAGAGGGAGAAAGTCGACCCACAGCAGCCGATTGTGATCAACAGGGCCAGCTTTAGGCTAAATAGGTACCAGCCCAGGGATACCAATCTTTAAATGGCACCAATGGAACTGGAGATGAAACAAAATAATGTTATAAGAACATCCCATAGTTACGTGAATTAATATGAAAATGAATCCTTAGTTCAAAATATGTTTCCCATAACTGTTGTTTTAACTTGGATATCCAAGTACTGTATTTATTCTGCTTATTTTCTTTTTGCTGCTAGCTAAATTGTGTTGACTAAAGAACCATGACATAATGTTACAGAACACCACATATAAATGGGTAATGTGTTGCTGGGGCTGAGCTACATTTTTCAGTGTTTAATGGAATTAATAACTGTGTAATTGAAAGCATGCTAATCCTCAACTGACCTCAGCTGTAGCATTCCTTATTTGACTTAAACAATGGGGAGGAGGATTCTCATTTGGAGACACATAAATTGATTCTGCACAATCTGCTGATGATCAGCAAAGCTTAATGAATGATAGCCTCAAGTAACCTCATTACAAAGAACATGGATGGGTGAGCAGTGAAATGCATATTTTTCAAAGGAAAGAAAGTGGTTTCTGCTTCGGTGAATCATTTTCAGTTTCTCCTCAGAGTTTCCAGTATGCTATTTTCCATGCTTAAGAGAACTTTAGAGTAAGATCTGTTATTATTATTATCAACAATTCTTGGGAAAAATGTGTGCATTTGATTAATGAAATTTCATGCAGAAGAGACCAGTGATGCCATTTACAAGATCAGGGACAGCTGAGACTCGCTAGAACAAATGAGGTGATTCCTATGTCCTCTTATATAAGATGTAGGTGAATTCAATGGGATTTATTATAGGCAAATGAAGGATTGCGCTGTTGAGTTCTCCAAGGCCACAATCAGGGATGGGTTCTACTTACCTTTATTACCGGTTCGCAATGGGATCACGTGTGTGCACTCGCTTTGCTCGCACACGTGCCTTGCTTCTGTGCATGCACAGAAGCTTCTCTGATGATGACCTCCAGGGTGGTGGGCGGGGCCTCTCGCCAGTTTTACTACTGGTTCTTGCAAACTGGTCTGAACTGGGGGCAACCCACCACTGGCCATGATCCAGATAGGCCTAGGCTTGCCCTGCACACCCCTGCCTTCCCATATGATCTTCTTACTTGCCCAGAAAATACATTCAGGCAAAGAATTCTAACAGATATACAGAGATACATCATCCCTCTAATACCCCTGATATCTGTAGTACTTGAGAATTGTTAATTAAACAAACAAACAAAATGTGTGCACATATTAATTCTGCCTCCACTTGACAGAAAAACAAGGATTTAGGGCTTTTCTCTTCCCACCCCATCTGCTTCTTTGAAAGCAATGCTTCTTAATTCAATAATTATTCTCTTCGTTTTCATAAGTGGAATCTGCCTCTGATTTCCTCACTTTGATGGCACAAACAGGCCTATCTCCCCAGCATGTTTCCTTCATCTTATCCCCAGAGATAATCTTTTAGGTATAGTAGTTTAACAGCAGTTATTCTGACACCGTCAAAGGTGACCATATGAAAAGGCTTATTACCTTGGATGGAAGTTAGGAGGCTGGGAACAGAGGCAGAATAGCGATAAACAATAGGGATAGCGAATTTCATGCCAGCGTGATCTTCTATCAACCCCAGGTTGAATGGAAAGCAATCCAGCCAAAGAATGGTTAAAAAAAAAAGATTGACTTAGATATCAATTAGTTTTAATTTAAAAATTGATAACTGCCAAGGCTAAATGCACCTACACTTTTAGAATGGCTATTAGCTGATTCAAATGACCATTGCTTCTGGGTAGACTGTTTAAATGTTCTGCTTGAGCCAAAATGAGGATGGGCCACCTACTCTTTCCAAAGGTTAGGAGTATATAACATTGCTTTCAGCATACCCTGACCTGGCTGGAAAGGCAGCCTCCAATTGCTTTCTCTTGCTCTGCCTAAAGATATCGTTTTCCAATCTCAGCTGATTATCATTAATTAGATGCACTACTAGATCCTGCACTGGGCAAGAGTTAGATTGGAGAACTTCTAGGTGCATTCCAACTTCTTTTTGTGAAGCCATACCTTGCAATCTGCCTGCTGTGTTTCATTTTTTCATTTTTCTCCCTTTGGTCACCATTCTCCACAGCCATTTGGTCCTAGGTTGTTGGGCCGACCAACCACTTGGCAAGGATACTTCCATTTAAAGCCATGGCTAGGGCAAGAGAAGACTGGTTAATTATTGGATTTCCCCATCACCTATCTAGTGGAACAGTGAAATGATGAGCCTTTCTATATTAAACAACAACTCAGTCCAACCAATGAGTTTGTGATATGATTGGACAGTAAAACTGCTTTTTGTTTTGCTTCACTTTACTAGTTCATTGGTAGTCTAGTGAAATGGTTGAATGATGAAACCAGTAGAACAGACTGGACCAGTTCTATCTCATCTAACAGCAAGAATGGTAACATTATGTAGTCTTATGTAAGACTGCTAAACATCTGTCAAGAAGAGCACCAGTTTCAAAGAAAATTGCAAACCACATATCTTCAAAGATGCATTGGCAGAAAGGATCACAATTCATGAGTTGGACAAAGTACCAAGGGAGAAGCTTCTGCATAAGATGCAAGTGGTTTATGACTGCTATGTGGATGATATCTGACTGTCTGTTTCTCAATGGTAGCACTTCCGTTTTGGTACACAGCTGTCACTGAATCTACCATCTGTGTGTAGAACATGAGATTGAGTGGTCTTGGAACAGTCACAAGCCTTCAGTATAACTTATCTCAAAGGAAAACAAATTCTAGCACCCAAATTTCTGCTACAAAAATGCATTTATCTCCTTTTATAAGTACACACCATGTGCTGAAGCACATAAAATACAATATTTATATGTGATATTTATAATGGAAAAGTTGCTTTCCTTGCCTACTAATCAAAATGTATCTTTGAGCACATCAGAATTTCATATTGACCATATATATATATATATATATATATATATATATATATATATATATATATATATATTTGCAGTAACAATTAAAATATTTTATTGCAATTACTTGTCTCAATTAGCTTGTAACTGTCAAGAGCCAGGAAAATCAGAAGATCCAAGCAGTTCAAATGAAGTATAAAGATTTATTGCATGCTTAAGCTGTCTACAAGAATCCAAATTACTAATGGTCCAAGCAAATTGGTGTTAGATAAGAGTCAATGGAATTCAAGGTGGGCTGGACTTAGATTTCTTATGGGTGTGAAGGAGCTTTTGACTAATGGCGTGTTTGACCCCTTCCTTGGGCTTAGCCTGCTCATCTCCTACAGTGACATAATCTTTTATTGATTCACTATACTCCTTAATATCAGTCATGAAACAATATTTGTTCTCCACCAGAGTCATGTACAATGTATGAGACAGGTGGTCTTATAAATTAAGTAAAAATAAATAATAATTAGACTCATAGCAGACATCTTGCAAGAATTGTATATATTGGTAATACATTCTTTTCTTAAAACCATTTACTTAAAAGTAAGTCCCAGGGAATTCAACAGAAAAAAAGACAAATGACTAGGAATATAGTCTAAATCTCCTACAGTGTATTACTTTGTTCTTTCTTTCTCTTGGACAAAAGAACTTACTTTCTATTTCAAAAGAAGAGTACAAATTAAGGTATAAAAGGTTATTACTTACTTAATTATATACATGTGTTACTCCATTCCAAACAGTGTACCATATCATTCAGACACCATTCAGTATTCACATCTATTATTTGCACTACTCGCTATTCAACACAGAATATAACACTATGTATTTGCTCATGAACCAGAAACAAAAGAAGTCACAATGGAATCGGTTATGGGCAGATTTGTGTCACAGGTTTAATTCTGGTACAGGCAACAGTATAATACGGAATTGGCTGCTGACATCCAGAAAACAGTAGTGTAAAAGCCCTGAAAAAGAATGTACTCTTTTGAAAGTTGCACGTAAACAGTGGAGGTAATGTTTAAAAGGCATTTACAGTGGTAGGAAAGGCTTTATTAAGAAACTACTATGTAAATTAGAAGAAATATCACATGGAGGCCATCTACTTAAAAACAATTGGCAACAGTTGAGTCACCTACATACTTAACAATTTTGTTTTCTTTAAATTGTAAACAGTTAATTCAGTGTTAAGCTAATATGGACTATATTCTACTAATTCATACAACATTAGTTTGAATTTTCTCTCTTGTGAAGTTTAAGATTTTCTTTTCTTTCATCACGAACCTGAAAGTCTACTGTTAAGTCTTAAGACAGCATCTAAGAGGCATACGATCATCTCTAATGTCCCCCCTCTTTACATCTGCAGGTTCACTTCTAATTATGTAAACACTTCCTTCACATTTTGCTATTTTTCCAGAAAATCAGAACAGGGAAGGTATGTCTGTGAAAAGTTGGATCTGCATTAGTTTCCTCCTCCTGAGTAAACCCTGTTTTTTCAACACACACACTTACTTGTAACCATCTCAAGCTTTGTTCCGTTCTTTTGGTCTCTGAAGAGAATGAATATGGGGGATCAGATATCCTTGCTTGTCAGCAAATCTTTTAAGAGTTACCAGTAGAGCTGAAACTAATTATCTTTACATGCCTCAGTTGGAAATCAAGAAATAAGCTGTGGATGGGCACAGTAGGTTAAACAAGTTGAGGTCTCAGTTGCTAAAGATAAGGAGTTGTGGCCAAATAAATTCTGAGGGATATCCACTGGTGTATCCTAACTATTATTTGATTTTCTTCTATATAAAGAAATGTTATTCACAGTATGGAAAACATGGTAATGTTTTATCTGCAGACTATGTTGAGCTAAGAACAAACTTATCTTCCACCCAAGAAAGTTAATCATCTGGTACATTATGACTAGGCGCATGCAATGATAATAACCTACATTTTATATCAGTGGTGGGTTTCAACATTTTTTTACTACCAGTTCTGTGGTTGTGGCTTGGTGGGCCTGGCATGCTTGGTGGGTGTGGCAGGGGAAGGATACTCCATTCCCTCCCTACTCCAGAGGAAGGATATGGTAAAATCTCCATTCCCTCCCCAATCCAGGGGAAGGTTACTGCAAAATCCCCATTTCCTCCTGATCAGCTGGGACTCAGGAGGCAGAGAATAGATGGGGATGGAGCCAGGCAGAATTTTTACTACCAGTTCTCTAAACTACTCAAAATTTCCGCTACCGGTTCTCCAGAACTGGTCAGAACCTGCTGAAACCCACCTCTGTTTTATATGCTGTATACAAGTTTTGCCTTTAAATGCAGCCATTAAGGGGTGGTCACAAAGAAGAGGGAGTCAACCTATTCTCCAAAGCACTTGAAGGCAGAACAAGAAGCAATGGATGAAAACTAATCAAGGAGAGAAGCAATTTAGAACTAAGGAGAAATTTCCTGACAGAACAATTAATCAGTGGAACAACTTGCCTCCAGAAGTTTTGACTGCTCCAACACTGTTTTTAACAAGAGATTGGACAACCATTTGTCTGAAATGGTACAGGGTCTCCTGCTTGAGCCGGGGGTCAGACTACAAGACTTCCAAGGTCCCTTCCAACTCTGTTATTCTGTATTCATCCTTTATAATTTTATAACAATGATCACCAGGACGAATAACAATGATTGGCATCCAAGAAACAACACAAAATGTAATTTCTTTTAGGACTACATGTGCTCTTTCGCATTTTCCAGAGGCAGGTGCTGTATAAGGGAAACCATACATGATTCTTTATTATTTCTTTGGATACTCATATGTCAGAACAATTACTCTTAAGAAAGTCTGTAGGCAAATAGCACACGATGAATGGAATTTTAGAATAATGACTATAATAACGGAACAGTAATGAAAAATAAAACAACATTTCTTCCTCTTGCAAAACCACTAATATTTGCATAAACCACTCTAATGGTCTGGTAAATGATTATCTGCACAGTCAGTCCCTAGAGAGATTAATATTATTTTTGTTTTTGTGAAACTTTTAAAAAAAGCTTTTATTTTTTTAAATCATTGAAAACAATGTTTATTTTGTTCCTGTCAACATCATCTTTCAGTTGGTACTGTAGTCAGAAGACCTGCTATATCCTATTTTGAGAACATAATATTTACAACTATAAACTTGAACTTGGGCACCTGCATTCAAACTCCCACCCAGCCGTAATGAATGGCTTGTGTGCTCAGATCACACTTAGTATATCCACTAAGGTGTTAGATTTGAATTGGGTAGTCTTAGCTTGACATTCTTCCTGGATTGTGAATTTCCCTAGGTATCAGCCTAGTGATACCTAGATTCCCTAGGTATCAACCTAGTGTACAAGTAGTCCTTGTACACTGAGGCCAACATTTCCGTTGTTAAGCAAGATAATTGTTAAGTGAGTTTTGCCCCATTTTATGACTTTTCTTACCACAGCTGTTAATTGAATCACTGCAGTTGTTAAGTTAGCAATATGGTTGTTAGATGAATCTGCCTTCATTGACTTTCTTTGTCAAAAGGTTGCAAAAGGTGATCACATAACCCAACTGAATGCAACTGTCATAAATTTGAATCAGTTGCTAAGGGTTTAAATTTTGATCACATGACCATGGGGATGCTTCAACGTAACTGAAAAATGATCATAAGTCACTTTTTCTCAGTGTGTAGTAACTTCAAATGGTCACTAAATGAACAGTTGTAAGTCTTTCTTCCTTGGAAGAAAGGAAGGATAGACATCTGTTAAACATACACGAACATTTCAAGAATGTGTGAGTTTCCATTGTTTATTATTAAAAGATGGAGTGCTTTTAGCACTGTAGACTAGTTTTTCCAATCCAGCCTTCTTCCAAATTAGCTGGATTTTAGTTCTGATATTTTCTAATGATAAAGTTGGGATTCTTGAAAGGATACTGTATGATGAAAGTCAACTTACTTGGAGGGGTCAGGTTAGGGAAATGAGAGTTGGATTTTAATTTCAATCATAACGAATTAAGATAATCTGTGCTTAGCCATATAATTTTAAAACGGATTAGAATTTCAGTTTACCTGGATCACTGGACAGTGAATTTCTTCATTATGTTAGGTTCATTGTCTCTCTGTATTATATGTTTTTAATATGTTATTTTTAAATAGTTGTAATATTATGCGAGAATATTAATAACATTGCATTTCATGATATGTTCCAATAAATCAAAGAGCTCTGATAAATTGTATCTGATAGGTAAGATTTGATTCTATAGATTTGATTGTGTTTGATATCTATAGCTATGGATACCTCTTAATAGATCATTATTAAATTATGGGAACTGGACTCCATATGATACAGAGAAAGTAAGCTATAAACACAGCTTACAGAGGAGGCTGGGGAATACTTGGCTACACTTAACTATGATTCCAGCTATTATGTGCCTTCAATGAAGGCAAAAAAAATAATAATACATGAAGCTATAAAATATTATAACTGGGGATATTCATCAAACCCATTACATCACAAAAATCAATGTCTCACCATAGTTGCAGTCACCTGGATCAATATGTGGGTTGCAAAACAGGAAGCTGTTGGTGATTGTTCTTAACTGCTTGAAAGACTGTCCTGGCACTTTACAAACTGATTTCTGAGTCAGTGAACTTACAGTCTAAATTTCTTCAACGGGAGATGGATTGAAATACAGGGAAATGAGGATAAAAAACGATGGACCGTGTGCTTAGGAAAGAATGGATTCGCAACCCAGAATAGTAGAAATGGATTCTAATGGGTTTACTTACCAGGGGATCTCTCTACTAAGTTGGTCTGTAAGAAATACATTAAAAAAGTATAATAATCAGAATATCTTTTTTTAAAGCAATTAGATATCCATTTCAAAAAGTTCTGCATGCATTTGAACTTCTCCACTCTTAAATACAGCTTGCTGAATTTTCGGTAACTTGCTGCCTTTGTTCCAAGCAACCTCCAAATATCTCATCCCCGAATTTTCACAGAAAAGTTCTGTTTGAATCCAAGCCTTGTATCTGAAGCATATCAGAGGGGGAAGTCTTGAGCAGATGAACCCTTTTAATCAGCCTTTGGAAATGACCATGTCAGGTCCATCTTAGCCAATCATCTTCTATGAAGAGTAATATCTTCACTTTATTCCAGAAGCTATTTGTTTTCCAATAACAGCATATGGCATGCTCTACTGATTGGCGCTTTAGCACCTTGCTTGTCCTTGTCCTTCAGGCAAGATTCAGCCCTCAGTCACTCATGTCAAGCACCGAAGCAGAAAAAAACATGAGGAGGCCATCAAGAGGAGGAGACAATGTGACAAGAGAATAAACAATGTTTGCTCCTAAAATGATATATGCTTTGGCAGCAAAATGTAACACTTTAGAGGAATGAAGAGAACATAACTGAAGGCTATGAACTGCCTATCACCAAATGAGTTCCCTTTTAAAAAAAACCCCAAAAAGCAAAGGGAAAAACCCCCCCGAAAAGAAAACATTGATTCAAAAAAGAGTGTGAAGCCCATAGAACACCATTTTCTGCTACATTTGCTTTCTTGACTACATAAGGCATGACAATCGAAGTGATGGAGCTGGGTATAACTTCTTTGTATGTGTATGCACTTGCCTTTTCTTTCTGGTTATTATTATTATTATTTGCACAGCCTGATTATGTGTGCTTGCTGTGATGATATGCTAGTGCTCATTTGAGAACTTTGTGTTCATAAGAAACAGAGAATCTCTTACCTTTCTCTAGTGTTCAAATATATTTTAAAAGCTTTCATCCTCCATAATTAGGAAATGTTTCTCTGCTTACCTTTCTCTCTACTCAAATTTTAACCTTCCTATCCCCAGATTTTGGTGGAACGTTCCCTCAATAGTTGTCCAACTTATTTTTGATTTATTTCTACCCATGGCTACACAAGTAAGCAAGTCCATGGGCTCGTTATTTAGTGTTCCAGTTTGATAATGACATATTCCCCTTCCAAATTCTATGGATACGTAATTGCAGGTGGCTTATAAACCAACAGTGCAATATATGCTGAGATGAACTTTGGATCAGGGACTCCTTATGATCTTAATCATGATACTTCACATTCTTTATATGTAGATACTCATTATACCAGAGGTTCCCAATCGTTTTCGGTTCGCGGCTCCCATAGCAATCCGACTTGCAACTGCGCATGCGCATTAGACGTTAGACCCAGCGGGCGGAATATTTCGCGGCGCCCTTATGACGATAGCGCGGCTCCCCAGGGAGCCGCGGCGCACAGTTTGGGAACCACTGCATTATACCATTAGGCTGTGGCTGAGATCATGACAATTGGGGGGGGGGGGCAGCTGTAATGGAGAAAATCTCTGCCCAAAGTATCTGAGGATGCAACAACTTTCTCTATAGAGAGCAATTTTCATGTTGGAGACCCAATCTAACATCAGACAATCCTAGTCCTAACTGGATTAGCAACCTTGCCAACGATAACCCAAAATTTAGCTGTTTCTCTCTAGTTTAACAGCAATTTGCCTGTAGTTTCAGTGGGAGATTCTATATTCTTTCATCTGAAATGTTACCCATTAGATGTCTGTGCCATTGCATGGGAGGCCTTTCTCCTCTAATTACTTATAGCATCCTCTAGAACAACTTTAAAATATGTGGAGTTCAACTCCTAAAATTCTTCTATCATATGGCCACTGCTAAGAATCCTAGGAGTTGACTCTACACAACCCCTTGTTGCTGAAATTGGGAATAGTGCTTTAGAGCCAGGTATCATTGAAGTGATATAATGACAGTACTTATAATTGGCACAATGATGCTCTGATCGCTATAGAAGTGGCATTTGTATGCCAATAGGCCTTTCAAAAACTGTGTTATTTCGCACTGTCTGCTTAGAAAAACAAAACAGGAAGCTGGAAACTTAGTGACTAGTCTACTGTTTCCAGGTGGCATTCAATTGGCATCTGCTGAGCTGTTTTGGTCAGCATCATTTAGTTCCCTAGTGAATTCTGAGCAGTGTTTTTAATTCACAGTCCATTTGGCAATAACTATTTGCTTCTTATTATCTGTTAACCATGCTGGGGATAGGGATGGGGGTGTTGACAGAAAGCAGCGAATCAAACTTTAAACTTCTCATCTAAGTGGCCATGAAGGCACTGTACAAATGTAACTTTAATGGCAGAGACTACAGCTAAAAATAACACCAGGCATGGCAATAAATTTACTTTAATTTAAAAAATGGGCCAATAGGATGGCGTTATCCTCCTGAGAAATTTGTAGGAGGCCTCGTATGAGTGGATTTGCCAATAAAAGCAACTAGGCACTTCAATAAAACTAATTAAATTAATCTGTCATCCCCAGGGAACTTAAGCAGGGCATGAAATAAAGAAACAGCTCCAGTTCTAAGGCTGGATTTTTTTTAAAAAATGAGGGTTTTTTTTAATATAATGTTGGAAGGACCAAATCAGGAGAAAAATGTTTACATTTTCTATTGATCAGAGATTTAGGAACCATCTTAATATAATTGCCTTTCCTGATCTTAAAAAAAAAATCAGCTATCACTTAAAAGTCACATAAAAAGCTGGTTCTATATCAATCAACACCAGATTTTTTTGTAGTCAACAGAGGTGACTACAAAGAGGTGATATTCATGATATCCTTAACAAATAAATTTGGTTTGGCACAGCAACCAAACAAGACAGGCACAGACTTCAGATAGTTAGGACTGTAGGAAAAATAACCAGCCTGCCTTCCATTGAGGACCTTTATACTCCACGATTCAGAAAGAGAGCTGAGAAAATATCTACTGATCCTTCACATCCTGGACATAAACTTTTTCAACTTCTTGCCTCAAGAAGACGCTATAGGGCATTGCATGTCAAAACAACCAGACACAAAGCAGTTCCCTCCCATGCTATCACTCTGCTAAACAACTAATTCCCATAACATTTTCTTATGCTCTAGGACTGTGATGGCGAACCTATGGCAAATGTGCCACAGGTGGCATGCATAGCCATATTGGTGGGCACATGAGCTCAGCTCCAGCACACATGCCTGTGCTGGCCAGCTGATTTTCGGGCCTTGTGGGCCCACCTGCTATAGGGAAACAGACTGTTTCCTACCTCCGGAGGGCCTGGTGGGGGTGAGGAAGGCCTGTTTTTTGCTCTCCTCATGCTCCAGAGCCTTTTTAGGAGCCTTGGGAGGACCAAAATGGCCTTCCCCACCCATTGGAGGCCTTCCGGAGGTCAAAAACGGCCCATTTGCCAACTTCTGGCAAACGGCCATTTTTGGCCTCTGGAGGGCCTCTGAGGGGGTGGGGATAGACATTTTGCCCTCCCTAGGCTCTAGAAAGGCTCTGAAGCCTGGTGAGAGCAAAAAACGGGCCCACGGGCCCACTGTGCCAAAAGCAGAGGGGGGAGCATGGGGGGTGTCATTTGCGCATGCGCAGGGGCAGGGTGCATAGAATTATGGGTGTGGGCATGTGCGCGACCCCCTGCGCTCCCCCACTTTTGGCATGTGATGGCAAAAATGTTCGTCATCACTGCTCTAGGATGTCAAACCACCTATAGGGCTGTATTATTTATTATCCTTCTCATCTTTTTATCTTTCCTATTATCTATTTCCTTAGCTTCTTATTACTATAACTGTTTATATCTCACGATTTATGTTGATTGCCTTTATTTAGTATCCTATTATGATTTATGTTGATTGATTATTTAATATCCTATGACTATCACTGAGTTATGATGCTTGTATTTTATGATTATGCTCATGATTTATCACTTGTTGCTTGTATGTACACTGAGAGTTTATGCACCAGAGACAATTTTCTTTTGTGTCCAATCACATTTGGCCAATAAAGAATTCTATTCTATAAAGATACAAAGAAGAAATGCAAGTAAACTAAGAGCACAGGGCTGATCCAAAACATTTTTTTTTAAAAAGGACTATTGAGCCCTTTATTTCTTGCCTAAGGGAACATATAATTTTTCATTGCATTAAAATATATTGATGCGAATTGTAGGTAAATCATACCTCGGTGTTGACAGTAAAATATTATTCTCCGCTATGCTGGGGTAGTTGAGGGAGGGAGAACTGATTGTCTGGCACACACAACTATCTTTTACTACTTTGCTACTTATTGTCTTTTCCTCGTCCAACATCTGCTCCCTGTTGGCTTTTTCAGTCATGCCTAATGGTAAATCAATGAATGAAAGAAGGAACAAGACAGTGACTGAATCAACACTGAAATCCCTGGGGATATGTATTTGCTTTCTCATTAAATTAGAAGGAAGTTAGGCTCAATTCATGACTGAATAAAATGTGGTGACTGCAATTCATTCATTCATAATTTATTTTGAAATGTTCAGTGAAATCTTGCAAGGTTTATGAGAGAAAATATATCCCATTGAGTTAAATGGCTCTTATTCCAAACTAGTGAACATAATATTTTAGAATTGAATGGGTAACAAATTGCAAATTCCTTTATTGCAGGCTATACCATATTAATGTTTTCAGTTTGGTTTCCAAATCTCAGGTCACAAACACAGAGAAGAGATCTATTTATATCATCATATAGAGAGATAGGAATGGTTAGAAAAAAGCAACAGACTTAGAAAAGAACTTGCAAACTTGTAAACTATAGGTATTTTGCTCAGAATGGCGGTTTAGTTCTAAGCGAGATGGGTGGCATATAATTTAATAAAAGCAGTAAATCTTCAGAACTACACAGTGCTCAAAATGGGGTATGTCCACAATAGAATACAATTGAATGATTTGCTTGATTTGGAATTTTCATTTCTGTTGCTGCTATCTTATAACACTGTTGGCTCATATTCAAGTTTGTAATAAACTACCATTACAAATCTTTCACAAATATTAGCAACAAGCCAGAGACATTTGTTAAGTGAGTTTTGCCCCATTTTATGACCTTTCTTGCCACAGTTGTTAAATGAATTACTGCATTACTAAATTAGTAACATGGTTGTTAAATGAATCTGGATTCCCCATTGACTTTGCTTGTCAGAAGGTTGCAAATGTGATCACATGACCTCAATTGTCATAAGTATGAGTCAGTTGCCAAGTGTCTAAATTTTGATCGTGTGACCACAGAGATGCTGCATCAGTCATAAGTCACTTTTTTTCAGTGATGTTGTAACCTCAAACATCATTAAATGAACTGTCATAAGTCAAAGACTACCTGTATGCAATGTAGAGCCAATTTGCTACTCCATAATACCAAGAAAATAATGTTTGGAACTCAAGCAGAATAAGTTAGAATTAGAATAACAGAATTGGAAGGGACCTTGGAAGTCTTCCAGTCCTACCCACTGCTCAGGAAGGAATCCCTATACTATTTCAGTTCTGCGGCACTGTAATGGTGTGCTGAAGTTGGCTTAAGATATTCAAAGCTGAGAGGATTGACAGTTGGATCTTTCTTCAGTAGTCCTCCTGGGACTGTCTTGCCCACTGCAACTTAAAGGACAGCCTAACTTAGGTCTATTTGTCATAACTCTTCTGTCCTCCAAACCTGACTCTTGGCTCTTAGATTCCTTGAAGTAGTCAAGGCAGCTGCCACATCCTGCCCATGATTGAACTGGCCCTGAGTTGGTAACTTGAGTATTATTAAAAAAAAAAAAAACTCTGTAGGTGTCAGCAACTGAGATTAGATGAAAAAATTAGTAGTAAAAATTCTTCCTAATATATTAGATGGAGTTGGGAAATTTTTCATGTTTCATGCCTAGAATGAATGGATATTTTAAAATGAGCAAAATTTTATCATCTTCTTTATATCTAGTATCCATGAAGTTTTTAAAGCTAAGTTATAAATTGAGGTAGTTCTTTCGATATTTATTTGGGCTGAATTACTGCTGAGTGTCTCCTGTTCCTTTTAAAAACCAATAGAAAACTGGCATTCTGGTAGATATGGAAGACCACAGAATTTTACCAACTATGATGGACACGTAAAGGATCAGAATGGGCATGGCAAATTGGACAATTTCTGAAAGCAAAGTATTTTGCAGACTGAAACATTGTACTGAATGACATTGGATTATTCACTCGTTCCTTAGAGATATAAATCTATTTTGTGGATTCCCTTCCCTAGTATTATTCCTCCGGTAGCTGCTCTGAGATATTAGCAAAAGAAATTTCTTGCTGTAGAATTGAACTTAGGAAAAAAAAAGTGTTTTCTAGTTGAATGATTTCTCATTACTGCCACCTCCATGTCCTTTCTTCTGTGGTCCTCCTTGCCCCACCTTCCCCCAACCTTCAGTTCTATGTCTTCTGTATGGACCTGGCTTTGATCTAAAGAATAATATTTTTCACTTGGTTCTTGACAAATTTAAGGTTATAGTTCCAAATAATGTGTCAGTTATCCTCTAGCCAGGGAGAAGGTAGAACATTTCCCTTTGCTCAATACACTAAGGCTATTTTTCCTCTTTGCCAGTTCCTTTAAAAGAAAGACAAAATATACAACTTGGCAGCCTTCAAAATACTGACGGGATATTTTAAAAGGTGTACCTAAATTGTTTTTTTTAAAAGACTCATTCCATATGGTACCACCATGGTACATAAACCAATTAAAGCCCCCCCAAATATTTTAAGTAAACCAGTAGCCCCAGATAAAAAAAATCAGGAGTCATCTATAACATACAGCATAAAGCACATCCTTGAATATCAATCAGCAGTCAGAACACATGATGAAAACTCCTTAATTGTTCAGCATGTGGACAGACTTCACTATAGTTTCAACTGGGAAACTGCGAACATCCTAGATCAAGCTAAGTCTAAAAACTCTAGAGAATTACTGGCAGTCAGACAAATCAGCCATCAACAGGTACTTATCTGTTCCATCTATAGACCATTAAAAAATAATAAGCAAAAAGCAAAAAGACTACAATACCTCCTTGCCAGCAATCAAACCCCCAATAAGTAGTGATTAAAACCAAGATTAATACTTGATCAACAATCGAGCAAAAACAATACCCTGATCAACAAATAGCCTAATCAAGGAACCACCAAGAACCCTCCCATCAACACTATCAGGGCAAACCATTTGTACAAAAATAGAGAGCAAATCCCATTCCCTTCTAGCACTGATGCTGTTAGTTTACCTGGCTCCTTGGTTCTCTGAGGAGCTGAGGGAGATGAAGCGCTGGAAAAGATGCCTAAAGAGCAGTTGGAGGTCTAGTCGCTCCGAATCTGACAGAAGACGTGTAAGGTCTCATATTAAGACCTACCTAGGGGCGATAAAAGCGGCAAAATTTAACTATTTTTCTGCTCTTATCGCATCGGCAGATAACTGCCCGGCCGCGCCCATCTGGGAGCGTGGGAGGATCCCTTGCAGGGTCATGCTGAGGATTTTGTTCACTATCTGCACGATAAAATCACTCAGATTTGGGAAGGCTTGGTCTCTGACTGAGTAGATACAGACAGGATGATGGAGGCTGGTCTTGAGAATATCATTTGGGAGGAGTTCGACCCTGTTGCTCCAGAGGATGTGGACAGGATACTGGGGTGGCTGAATGCGACCACATATTTATTGGACCTGTGTCCCTCCTGGTTGGTGCTGGCCTCCCGGGAGGTTACATGACGCTGGCTCCAGGGGATTATCAACGCTTCCTTGAGTGAGGGTATCTTGCCATCCGCCTTGAAAGAGGTGGTGGTGAGGCCCCTCCTCAAGAAGCCCGCTCTGGATCCGGCTGTTTTGGCTAATTACCATCCGGTCTCCAACCTTCCCTTTGTGGTGAAGGTTGTCAAGAGTGTGGTGGCGCGACAGCTTCCTGGATACCTGGATGAAGCTGTCTATCTGGATCTGCACCAGTCCGGCTTCAGGCCTGGGCACAGCACTGAAATGGCATTGGTCGCTTTGGTAGATGATCTCTGGAGGGCTCGGGATAGGGGTTGTTCCTCTATCCTGGTCCTGTTAGATCTCTCAGCGGCTTTTGATACCATCGACCATGGTATCATGCTGTGCCGGTTGGAGGGGTTGGGAGTGGAGGGCACTGTTTTGCGGTGGTTCTCCTCCTATCTCTCCGACCGGATGCAGTCGGTGTTGGCAGGGGGGCAGAGGTTGACCCCAAGGCCCCTTCTGTTCAACATTTATGTGAAGCTGCTGGGCGAGATCATCCGTGGCTTTGGGGTGGAGTTCCATCAGTACGCTGACGATACTCAGCTGTACATCTCCACCCCAGGCCATCCCAATGAGGCTTTTGAAGTCCCGGTGCCTGGAGGCCGTGTGGATCTGGATGGGGAGTAACAGGCTTTGACTCAACCCTTCCAAGACCGAGTGGCTGTGGCTTCCGGCATCCCGATATAGCCAGCTGGTGCCATTGCTGGCTATTGGGTGTGAGTTATTGGCCCCCACGGAGAGGGCTTGCAACTTGGGCGTCCTCCTGGATGCATGGCTGTCTTTAGAAGAGTATATGATGGCCGTGGCCAGGGGGGATTTTCATCAGTTCGCCTGATTCGCCAGTTGCGTCCCTTTCTGGATTGGGACTCCTTACGCACAGTCACTCAGGCACTCGTCACTTCCCGCCTGGACTATTGCAATGCTCTCTACATGGGGCTCCCCTTGAGGAGCACCTGGAGGCTCCAACTGGTGCAGACTGCCGCCACGCGGGGGATTATGGGAGCGAGGGGGCACTCCCATGTGACGCATCTCTTGCGTGAGCTGTATTGGCTTCCAGGGGTCTTCAAGGTGCACTTCAAGGTGTTGGTTACCATCTTTAAAGCGCTCCATGGCATTTGACCTGGGTATTTGTGGGACCGCCTTCTCCCGCCGATAGCCTCCCACCGGCCAGTATGCTCCCACAGAGAGGGACTCCTCAGGGTGCCATCAGCCAGGCAGTGTTGGCTGGTGACCTCCAGGGGGAGGGCCTTCTCTGTGGCAGCACCTGCCCTCTGGAACGATTTGCCCCCGGAGATACACATGATACCAGATCTCCGGGCTTTTCGCTGTGCCCTAAAAACTTTTCTTTTCCACCAAGCAGGGCTGTTGTAACCCCCCCCCTTTTTTTGAGATGTTAGATTTTAATTGTCTATGGGTTTTAGTTGGGATGTTTCAAATTTTGGGCCAAAGTTGTATAATTCTTTAAATTTTTTAAATTTTGTATTGGAATGTTTTTTATTTCTGGCTGTGCACCATCCTGAGTCCAGTAGGAGAAGGGCGGTATACAAATTTAATTAAATAAATAAATAAATACCTAGTTGGGTACTGAAAAGTCTAGAAACAAACAACTAAGCTCAGTGATCACCAGGGACTCATAGTTCAACCCTGAGCTACATATATTTTATTCTATTGGAATGATGGGGTTCCTGGAAAAAAAATCTGAAAAACTGGTGCCTGAGGAAAAATGATGATATTAAGTCAAACCTTTTTTTTCTTTCTTTCAATGATTTTAATGCAATTTTTTAACTTGCTGAGTGGATCTGAAATGCTAAGTCACAACATAAACGTACTACTCAAATGTTTTATTTCCAATAAAAAAACACATTCCAGAAAGGTGAAAGCTATAATTCTGAATAGAAAATAACAAATCTGTTTCATCATTCGTGATATCAGTAAATATTTCATTTGTAATAACAGAAATTAGATAGATTATGTTTTTATTACATATCATTTTGATGGAGTATATATTTCCTTTTTCAAAAGCAATGTAATTTCTTTCTTTTTTTGTCTGGATGGAAAATGTGATAAAAAGCCAAGAATACAAACTAGCTTTATTGAAACAGAACAAAATAAACACAATCAAAACTATTTTATATGTCTGAATTCTGAAACTGAATTAAACAAAATGTTCCACTTCTGAGAACTGTCAAATTACTTTTCATTGTAACCACTGAATGAAAAAGAGGTAGCAAGGTACATTGGATTATAGGCAGAAAAATCAAAAGCCACAGTGTGTGCATAGAAAGTGAAGAGTTCATGATAATTTAAAGAATATGCTCTGAAATATGTGGGAAAACTGAGGAAAAATATATATTGTAAACTAGTGTGTAAAGTTAAGATCAGAATGTGAGTCACAATGGACAGTTGTTAGGGTACTTAGAATGATCTGTCATATTTTTAATGTAATAGCAGCTGATGAAAAAGACACGTCAATGCCCATTAATTGTCCATTATATTCATGAATATGCTTATATAATGTGTGTAAAGACACACACATTTGTTTGGATATTATAATGTGATTAATGTAATACAATAAATAGAATATAATATATCACAATGAAAAGAAACATAACTAAACCTAATTTAAATCATCATTCAATATGCTTCTCCATATCTTAATGACTTTGCAAACATTTTTGTTTCTACCACATCCATGATTTTAGTTTATTTAAACTAGAGGTTGCTGAGAGCTATTTGGGAATTGGGAGGCCTATAAATTAAAAAAAAAGCAAAATCTAACTAATTGAATTCCTTCAGACTTTGTTTTTAATTCTTGCACTTCTCATCTATTTCATTTGAGGGTTAAGGTTATTGTATCAAACCTCTTAAGATATCTGTTCTCCGTTACATTTTAATTATTATCTTCTCTCTGAGATCAAACCACTTCAACATACTTCCTTCATATTGGTCACTTCAACATACTTCCTTCATATTGGTCACTCAGCTTTGTATTCAGTGAACATTTATTCAGCAGCTATAGACTTTTTAAGGACATTCCACTTATAGGTAGTCCTCGACTTACAACCGGGGTTTAATGACCAGTTGAACTTATGATAGCCTTGGAAAAGCAACTAACAATGGACAGTAAACATCTCCACTCTGCTCGTGACATGACTGAGTTTTAGGCATTCGGCAACTAGCTTGCATTTAGAATTGGTTGCAAAGTTCCGTGATAGCAATTCACAATGTTTATTTCTGGTTTCCAACAAAAATGCTCATTTGAGAGAATGAATTTTCTGTATGACCTCATGATTTGCTTAATGAGAACCATAAAACAGTAAAAGAATTGGATAAACTCGCATAGGTGCCCCGACTTATGACTGCAATGACTTACAGTCCTTATTGTAAGTCATAAGTCATGGACTACCTGTACTTATATGCTTCTTTAGATATTCCAACTCTCACTTCCGTGAAACAAAAAGAAGCATATTTTTACAGAGACGCATATGGGACAACATTTATTTTTGGCAACAGATCATATGCTACCTGCTATCTTTGAATGGGCATATATATGCCTTAATATTTTTCCATCCATTTCTCCAATGTTAACTCTTTAGTTAACATTTACCATAGGACAGAGATCCGTTCCTTTCTTTTATTTATTTTTTTACCATTCATGTATAATAGTTTGATTCACTCACATTTTCTTATGAAATGCAATTACCTTGGTTTTTGATATATTAATTTTCCATACTTAGTTACATACATACTGATCCATACTTGTGCACCTCATACGCATTGCAAATCACCTTCATTGTCAACCTAATGTGCCTTCAAAATACGACCATTCACATCTTCAGCTAATATATCTCTAATTTCACTGTTATATACACTTCTGTATATAACAGCTGCTCCTTGCCCAATATTTATAATATTTTATTTTCCTTTCAGTTTTATTTTTTTATAATTTTAAAAGCCTTAAAAACTATTTGGTTTATAAATATTAATTTTTTTTTCAGGTTTGTTGCTTGCTTGTGAGATGGGTAGCCATATAAATTTGAAGGAGGGATGAGCATATATATTTATCTCTAAATGCATTAAACAATCAGGAAAATATCACACACCCATGTCTCACTCCCAGCTGAGAACTGAACTATTCCCTTTTTTCACAGTGCTGTATTTCCATCTTATGTCACACCCCATAACCAATCTTCAATTTTATAGTTACAAAAAAAAGCCATAGTTCAAAACTACAGTATTAATTGAGTCATGCATTTTTTTAGATTGACAATGTAGAATAAAATTTGTTTGTCACAGACATAAATTATTAGTGATTTGCTGAAGAGCAAACATCTGCTTGGCATACTTCCTGTTCAGCACAAAGCCTCCCTGTGCTTCTTAAATTTGCTCATCACTTATCTTTTCAATCAGAATTCTGTCAACACTTTCTGAGACATATTTAACAAATGAATCCCCACATATGTTTTTCATTTTCCACCTTTTCTTATATAAATACCAATCATCTATGCCTTCTAATCATCTGGTCCGAGTTTATTTATTTATTTTATTTATTTATTTGTCAAGCATATATAAGATAACAGGTAAAAGTATAAATATAATTTGAATACATGAAAAGAGTAAGAGTAAAAAGGAATATTAGGACAGGGATGGTAGGCACGCTGGTGCACTTATGCACATCCCTCACAGACCTCTTGGGTATGAGGTTTAGCCTCCTCCACATTGTCTCATCCTTGTCTTTCATATTATAGCTTTATATTTCTAAAGTTTCTGTTCTGTTCAGATTCAGCCTTCACAAAATGTTAAAGAAGTCATCTAAACATAAGCAAGGTACATTTATATTTAACATTTATCCAGTTGTATAATCTAAGTCTGCAACCTTACATGTTTCCCCAACACTCTTACAGCATTTAATATATGAATATTCTTTTCATCCATTTTTCTTAGATACTAGCTGAATCTGCTTTTAATTTTATATTCAATGTATTTAATTATTTAACATATTATTTGGATGCCCAGCTGCCAATGTCTATGGAGATTCTCAATTATCCAGGACATGGTTGTCCTGAAAGTCTTTTCAAAAGTCAACTGGATTTTCTTTACTTTTTCTTGAAAACATTTTGCTTCTCATCCAAGAAGCTTCTTCAGTTCTGAAGGTGCTTTTCAAAAGGCAACAGGATTTTATTTTTTCTTGAAAACGTTTTGCTTCTCATCCAAGAAGCTTTTTCAACAATTTTGCTTAAAATCCAGGTTCCTGTGAGACTATGTTCTCCAAATGGATTCTGCCCACTTGGTAAGATCCACTAGAGAGCTTTCTGTAGATCCCATCCTCTTGGAATATTGATACCAGAGCCTTTGTCTGTGCCAGCATTCCCACTCTGGAACAGCATTCCTGAAATAAGGGCAGACTTTTCATTGCAATTATTTTGAAAGAGCTAGTTTTTCTAAAGGACATTTGAGGAAGTTATAAATATCCAAATGACTCCTGAAAGCATGGCAACAGGGAGATGAGATCCTTGTTACATTGGATTGTTTTGTTTTTATTTTAGCTGTTTTTGCTGTTAGCCTTAATTGTGTTTTAATTCAATTACTGGATTGTAGAATGCATGCTGCTCAGAGTCAGATCTAATTGGAACAGCATATAAATCTTCCTAATAAATTAATAAAGAAATACATCTGAGATGCCCTTTTTAGCAGCCATCCAGCCCTACTAAATCCTTGAGGTATAGCAACCATGAAAACAGTATGCAAATGATGCAATTATATAATTCAGTTTAATACTTCCCACTCAACACACTTTTTACAATTATTATTTCATTACACCTTCCAAAGAAATATCAGAATAAAGAAATATCCCAGTACAATTTAAAACCTGGTTAATAGCATTTAAATCCAGAGGAAATCCCGTCAGTGATTTGCTTCTTCATCCAAACTTGCCTTTTAGTAGAATTCACTTTAAACAGAATTATTCATTAAAATACCTTGAATGATACAACAGAAGGCTTGTCTTGTGCTGTTTTTCTCATTAAAAATATGGCCCACTCATTGGAGTAAACTGCATTCTGGGCTTTCTTTAGCCACCAAGGGTTTAGATTTCTGCTTCATAAAGCACCACCAGGCTTCCATTATCCCTTCATTAATAGAACATCCCAATATTTGTCTTTGTTACTGCATTAAAAAAAAGTTTCAGGCATGTTTTTGTCCCATTAGTAGCGGTAGATGCAAAGGAAGCAATAATTGAATGAATGTTGCAAAAACAGCTAAAGCTACAGCAAGAAGAATTTGCTATGCACTGAATACTAAAGCCTAGAAGGAAAAAGAGGTATTTATATTTAAAAACCCTAGCTTCTAATGGGAATGAATGTACAAAAATACTATTAGAACGTGTTGGAAGAAATGTCCATTTTGGTTCAGTTCCAAATGGGGAGAAATACACTGGAAACATGGACACTGCTTGGAAAGATGATTTAATGGTGGACAGGACCACATGGTTTTGAGATCCTGAGCAAAAAATGGGGGCAGAGATGCTGAGAGTACCTGAGTTTTATGCCTTCTGTTGGGCTTTGAATTTGAGCTTGTGTTCTGATTGGTTGTCAGACTCCCATGGGGCCATGCATGGGTAACTTTGTAGGTTGTCTTTTGAGTCCCAGGCTTGGTTGACTCTTACTGCGTGATGATGTAATGAAAGGGCTTTGGGCAATTCTTACTAGAGCTTTGTCTGAAGGAGGTAGATCTTTGTTATGGAGAATAGACTGGCCCAGGCCTTAATGACCCATTGACAAAGGTGGGGGGGGGGGCTGAGTTTCTGCCTCTCTTTTAGGGGAAACATTCTTTACCAGTCATCTCAAAATTAATCTTTCCTGTGAAAACCTTCCTTTAACCTTTAATAAATTATTATCAAGTAGAGCATGGGTGTCAAACTCACGATGTCACGTTGCTGTCACACACACAAAAAAGGGATGTTTTTTCCATTTGTGGAGCTGGAGTGGGCGTGGCCTACTCATGAGGCATCTGGCCCACAGGCCGCCAGTTTGACACCCCTGAAGGATAGAATTATAAGTAGTAGAAAGGTTTCCATGGCTTGCTAAGCCTCTGTAATTGGTTCAGAATGGTGGAATCCCTATCTCCCGTCCTTTAACCAAGTTTGGAGGCTTATCCGAATCTCAAATGCCACTAATTTGGGCTTACAGATTCTAGTACATGGCTGATGTTGGTATTCAATTTTCTGCAAATTAAATACAGCAGCACACCTGAAGTCACATGAGATATCTCAGATATATTTCTACACATAAATAAATAAATAAATAAATAAATAAATAAATAATAATAATAATAGCCCAGTCATATACTATGACAAATGCTTATCCTAGAAAACTCTGAACTGGCCTGTTGCTCTCATCAGCTTCCCATTCAGTTCTATTGAAACAACTATATTGTTAGTCTAATTTGCTTCTATGGGGCTTTTCTATGCAAGGTCATAGAAGACTGATGCAGGTAGACAGCCCCATAAACTGCCGATATTTGTTTCACAGCCTGCATGTTCCCTGACTGCTAGGCGATACTGTTAGGGATTCCCCCCACCCCTACAGAAACAGAAAAAGAAATGTGGAATGTCAGAGTTCATCTCCTCAAAAGTTTTTAAAAATGATTATTGTCCCCCCTCCCAAAAAAAGGGGGTGGGGAACCTTTCCAGGTGTGAAGTGTGCATTTCCTTGGGATTTTTTTTTCTCATCCTGCTCCAAAGTCATCAGTTCACAGTTTGTTTTAAATACTGTAGATCTTTTTTCTGTAGTGTAACAGAGTATACAGGGTATTATTAAAGAAAATGTAAAGAAAATGTATTATCAAATATATTAATGGCAGCCACCTAGAGTTTGGTATAAGATGAACAGCTAGCTATATAAATGATTTCAATAAATAATATAAGGCTATTATTGTACAAGATATTACCTCACAAATCTTTTTTAAAGAACATTCCTCAAACGTTCACAAACATTGATGATGGTTAAAATGTGAAAAAAAATATTTAATTTTTCCTGGACAATGCTAATGTAAAAAAGTAGAAATCCTCCCGCCCCAATAATTTTGCTCTCTCTACCCAAAGGGAAACAAATTACAAAATCCAATTTCTAAAATTGAACATTAATATCCCAATTGTTTCAGAAGAGTTCATAAGAAGAATTCTTTTTGATTTTTCTCTCACAGATAAAGGATTAAAGATTTTAATCAGCATTTTTATGATCATTTTTTTACAACATCGTAGCTTAATGTCTTCCTCTTACTTTACTTCCTTCATAATATTCTTTTAGCTTTTACTTCGAGCCCCAGCAGAACAATTAGGCAACATGGATGTTTCCTTTTGATTTTTACTGGGCATTTATCCAGGTAACCAATCAATTTAATTTGGATGGTTTAAAATAAAACATTGGCATAGATGAGACATCTGCCGGAGGAATATGTATTGTTATATTTATCTTCCACTGTGAAAGCTCACTGTCTCTTGGCTGCAGCAAATACAGTTTTCTTTTAAAGATTTCAAGGGAACCTAAGTTATGTTTAGTGGGGAGAAGACTTTTACTGCTGGCACTGTCAGTAGAATATGGAACAGGGACAATTCCGCCTTCTCGTGTCATGATAAAATTATTTATGGTATTAATACAGATGACCAAAATCAGTGATAGACAAGCAAAATTTTCTCCTCTAGAAATGTATAAAAACTCATGAGATGAGAAAGATTGTTACAAAGCTCATGGATTATCTTTTAAATCACAACAGCTGTGTCAACATAGGATTCAGATCTTAGGCTTTTCTATGCCCTTAGTGGCATAAATACACACACACACACAGACAGACATGTTTTCTGAGGTTTTCGCGGGTGTTTGTATGTAGGTCTTTGGTTATTCGGGTTTTCTCCCACGTAAAATTGGAAGTGTCTTGGCAACGTTTCGACGTTTTGGCCCCCACCCAAACATTTTGGCCCTCACCCAACATTTTGGCCCTCACCCAAACAGAGCACACCCCCAGCCAATCAGAGCACAGCCAACCCCCTATCCAATCAGAGCACAGCCAGGCCCCCAACCAATCAAAGCACACCTCCACCCAATCAGAACACAGCCATGCTCCCACCCAATCAGCTCCCACCCCCACTGGCAGTTAAAAGGAAGAAACAGCTGCGGTCACACATTGCTCCTGGAAGCACAAAGCCGAGAACACCAGCCTGAAGATGACGAATGAGACTTCGTTGAAACGTTGCCAAGACACTTCCAATTTTATGCGGGAGAAAACCCGAATAACCAGACACACACACACACACACACACACACTGTTGCTCCCACTTCAGAACAGGTAGGTAAATAGGCTTTAGCCCTCATGATGCAGTAGTTACATGCCACAGAAGTCATCTGTTGAGACTCTCAATATGGGTCACCAATTGGCAGAAAGTACCCCTTTCTTGTAAAGGAAACCTAAAACATTTGATTTTAGTGCAGGGCAAGTTCTTTTTCAGCCCTTGCATAGCTATAAATCAACAAAAATATAAAGCATGTTGTTTATACTTTTTCTTTGATAAGTCAAAGAAGAATTTAGGGCAGGTATTCGAGAGTTGTGACATTTCAGGTGTTGCTGAGTCTCTACCTAGTTTGGTCAGCAGAGAAAGTGCTAGGAGTGCAGATATAACCTTTTAAATCCTACAGCTTGTCTATTCCCAATTAACAGCTTAGTCTTACAATTTATTCCCTTTCGACACCTAATGATAGTTGGTCATCTGGCATAATGAGATGATTTACTGTTCAAGGCAAAGACTGCAACTACTTTTGGAATTTAGTAGTGATAAGCTTCTGGGATAATAGGCTAAAGTCTAGTCATTTAGTATCCTGATGTTTCACCAACAAGAAGAAAGACAATCTAAAGGTTAGCAAACCCTGATTTCCAGCCTTATGTAACATCGAAGTAAAACAGTGATTAACTAACCAACAACATATAGAATCTTCAGCCATCTCTCCCAAAAGGATACTAAGCTACAGTAATGTTTCAGAAACAGACCAATCAAGAATTAGCTTCTGTGGGAATTTCTTCAAATTACAACATTTACAAATTCCCCCGGAGAAACTGGGGATCACCAGGAAAGCCATCAGAAACTGGCTTTCCTAGTGACATGCTCCAATTGGAGATGAGTATTGCAAACACCATAAGGTATTCAGTTCTTTTCAATTGCCTATGAGATGCCAAGAGGTGTAACTATGAAGCAGATCATTTTACCTCTAAAGAGATCAAGCCACACTTGCTGGTAAAAATTCAGAGATCATCTTCATTGGATTGATGTAGGCCATGAAAACCTGCATCAATATACTTTTTGTATTACCAAGATTTTGTGCTCCAGCTGTGCTGCATCAACTTCCTGCAATTCAAATTTAATTTCATTTTACCCTATCTTGTTTTTTCAACATGGAAGAATCCACATGCTTAAGATGAACCTAGTGGCTAAGTTCAACAGGAACATAGTATTTAAGAATTGAGAAAATGTACATTATAAAAACAGTACACCGAACTATAATTCAGGTTCAATGTCAAAAAAACATGTCTATTTATTATACCAGTGTTCAACTCAAGCTGTAAAACCTTGCTGTTTTTTAAAAGTAAAAAAAAAGTCTTCTTAGCATTGAGTTCTAAATTCAAGCCCTCTTCCTCAAAAGTTTCTACCCTTCCCTAGATGCAACGATTGATCAACAAGAGACTGATCTCAGGGTTAACCCTCATTTGAGCTGAATAATTGGCCATTAAACCATTTTCCTTCCTCTCTTTTTACTATGACATTTTATAGACGCATCACTAGTTTGGGAAGGATGAGATGGGATCTCAGCTGTCACAATAATGCCATTCTAGCATGTTGGTTGTTCAAAACAACCATTTAGGGCCACAACTTCATGGAAATTTTGAATGTACAAATGACAGCTGGATCTGCCTTAACATTTAAGCTATGATTCGGTCCAGTGCAGAAGCCTATTCCAAACTTAGTAGTTTGCACTGAAAACTGTTGCTATGGATTTAGGCAAGAGCAGATGTAGCCAAAATAGACAAATTCATTTTTATAAGTTTCAATTACTGTCTCAGTGTTTCCTATTTCCTTCAATAAACAATGTTTTGAGATTTAATAATTTCCTTTTGTCTATAATGATTCATCTAGGAAAGTAACTGAAAGTTACATATTCCATGATTTTTAAGTTTGCCACACTCAACTATTCCTGGAATCTAAGTATTATACAAATGCATAATTCAGACAGGTGTTCCTCTTTGAAGTAAACAAGGTGAGATCCAAATTCTCTTCAGTTTTTGAATATCAATGTCTCCTCAATTATATCCCCCTGTAATATGCCACTGGCAGTATTCGAGGCCTCCTGGTTTCTAATTAAGCACCTCCACTGTGAATGTAATTAGCAGCTTAATTAGGATCATCATTCCCTAGCACTGTTTTAACAATCTAAACCAACTGCGAGATCCTGGCTAGATTTTAATGAAATCCTACTGCTCTTATAGACTTAACTTCTGAGGGGAGGAGGCTGTCAACTCACTTTATGCATTTCGGTAGGAATTTATTGATTAATCATGATCAGAAACAGGAACATTCATTGCTTCCTAGTCAGAGAAAGGAAGGACACCACTCATTTTTGACATGTTTATTGCCTGCCCACACTGCTGATCTTTTACTTTCCTGCATAGATGATGAAAAGCAATGTGAAACAGGGCTTCTATTAATAAAGCACTTTAAAACTCAGAGGTGACATTTTGTACACTTGCCTTTCTATTTCTTTCTTCTTTTCTTAAAAGGTTGTCTTTGGGGGATAGTAATAGCTCAAAGTCTGTGCTTGCCACAAACAGCCCTAATATCAAAGACCTCTTTGATAGCACTAAGGCAGTAGCCCCCAGAAAGGTTTTTCCATGGAGCAGAGGGGCCTGTTTTTGCATGCTCCCTGCATCCCACGGATGGGGCTTTGCTTCTTTGTGCGGACAGGTTGCTGGCATGCCGCATACCAGGGCCAGTCCACAGATCGGGGTTGGGGACCCCTGCACTAACGCATCTAAAGAAGATTATATATCTAGCCTTATACTGACAACTTTTTAATTAGACAAGGGCACAATAGCAGGTTTTAAGTCAAATCTTCCTCAAATTACAAAGACATTTTGACTTTAAGCTATGGTATTTCAAATTTATTTTATTGACAGGATTTTTTTTTTAATTCTAGGAGTTTGGTGCTCAGGATAACATATAGCAAACATGTGAACATCATGTCCAAAGTCTAGTGATAATACTGTATTTATAATAAAGGAGGCAAGCAAATACTGTAGTCATGAGGGAATCAATGTCATAAACAAAACAAAAACAAAGAAACAAGAAACAAAAACATTGTTCTATGATGAGTGTTTAAGGCTGTACTGTGAAGCCATAGCCAAAAGTTTCAAGAGTACTGATTTATCCAGGAAATTAGTAACAAAGTCCAAGTTCAGGTTTATAATTGTAAGAATAAGCTATAATAAATGTTCTAGTACACAACTGTGCTTAAGGATTTTTTTTTTATGCAGGAAGTTTTATCTTTCCACTGGATTCATCCTGATGCTACTAAATCTTGAGCAAAACTTAGAATCACTCAAAAGCTATCACTTCTAGGTAGATTGTTCTTTCCAGAGTTTTCTGTCATGGAGTCTGGTGTTCCTATATCCCTTGGCCTTCTGATATTTGACCAGGGGTGATATTATTCCACTGAATTAGTGGTCCACAGTCGTGGGTATCTACTCTGAACTGTCTTCAAAGGCAGTTCCTTCAAGTTAAATGGCTTTCATAGTCCTAGACTTCTTGTACAATGATCTCTTTCTTTGATCAAAATTCATTTTACTATGATAAAATTAAGCTGTGCTATTATTTAAATGTGTATTTCTAATGTTATCCTATTATACTGCACATTACAAATATTTGTAAAAATGCTTTCTACAAAGATATAAAAAGTGACTCAGGAGATGTAGCAGTTCATTTTATTTCTATTTTAAAATTATTTATGTAAAACATTTGTATGTCATGTCTACAACTCTAACTGGCTTCCAATCCATATATAGCAATAGCAATGGCACTTAGACTTATATACTGCTTCAAAGTGCTTTTACAGCCCTCTCTAAGTGGTTTACAGAGTCAGCTTATTGCCCCCAACAATCTGGGTCCTAATTTTACCCACCTCAGAAGGATGGAAGGCTGAGTCAACCTTGAGCCGGTGAGATTTGAATTGCTGAACTGCAGCTAAAAATCAGCTGAAGTAGCCTGCAGTACTGCACTCTAACCACTGCGCCACCTCAGCTCAAATTACTTCTAAGAAAAATCCAAAATTAAGACAGCATCTCTCTGTTGCTATACTATTTAAAATCTTTATTTCTGAATGGCTGCATAAACAGACTGGCTTTCCTAAACCACAAAGAAATAGAGCCTTTAAATTTGAAGTATTATTCAAATATTAAGAGTTATTATAATTAATGTGTTATTCTACTAAACCTATAGCCCAAAGTACATTACAACCTTATTTGTTTATTACTTTAGTGCATGCTGATTTTCTAATTATTATTGTTGCATTCCTAGTTTATTTATAAAGAAATTGCACTATGTTGCCTTGAGGAAGTAGAATACCATCCACCATTTTAAGTTGTATCATATTGCTGTAGACACTTGATTATTTGATGCTAAATAACTCTTTTCTCTTATCTACAAATTCAACTTAAAGACCTACCTAGGAGCATATCTTGTTTATAACCCTTGCCTTAGATCCTAAACTTCAAACAATTCACTGTATTATAGTTAAGGATATATTTTCTGGTAATATTTTATTGGTCTGCATAGTCTTTCTGTCTCATTATGAATTTATACAAATATTTGTTATAATTTTTTTAGAACGTTCTGGTTTTCTACAGCCATTTGCTGAGAAATTAGTGAGCATCTGCCATACACTATCTATGGATCCAGAAATTCTGGGATATATTCTAAGTGCATGCTAAATTTAAGCTAGGCACCACAAGACTTGTCTCAATAATAGGATTTCTTACCAACCACATCAGTCAAAATAGATCAAGTACTTGATTCCACATCATTATATAGTAATAGATTGAAGCAAAAGATTGATAAAGGAAAATAAGTTGTCTTTTAGGGAAACCACTCCTAAGCTTTGTACTCGTAAAAAAAAAACCTTTCTGAAAAACATCTAACTATGATTAAGTATTCCTAGATCACCCTTTGAAAGCTGCTGCATTAGAAATCATATACACATGAACACAATAAAAATATAGTTCCTTTGTAAAATTGAAATTAAAACATTGGAAGGAACTGTACAGTGATATCATTCATCAGTTTAGAACAAATGACATCAATCAGCAGCAATCATACATTTCCAGTTAAAATGTTTTTCCTGCCATCAGAACTATATTTTAAAAAACAGAAAAATGAAGTCACGGAATGTTTATAAAGGTTCATGATGGTTAAACTAGAATCAATGTTCATTTTGCATTGCAAAGCCAAAATTATCATCTGAGAAAGTTGTGATTTGAAAAGTGCCTCTAATTCAAACCGAGCAGTCGCATTAAAGTCTAATGATCAGAATGTGTTAAATCAAGTTTATTAAATATTTCAGTTGATTAAAACATCACAGCTTTTTAAAAAAGCCAACAGCAACTGTCACACTGTTAGGATCTCATTTATAATTAGTGATGATTTTCACATGGTTATTTTTATTTATGTGATGAAAATTGAATTGTGGAAAGGCCTGTATATGTTGAACTATTCTCAGAGGGAAAAAAAAGATATGAAGGAGAACTGTGATTAAATCTTGGAACATATACTTCCTGCTTTAAATGACTTCTCAATGTTTCTGATTGGGTTAATTGTATTTGCTTGACCCTTTCTCATTTACTTAATCTAAATTATTTTCTTTAAATCTGTTGCATCCATTTCTGGAGAAATAGAAATAGTTATATCTATCCATATGATGCTCCTGTTTGTTTTACTATAGAAGTAACAACATTGGAGTATAGCAGTAATGGTATTTAGATTAGAAAAACAAAGTGGATGGATGCATTGTGCACTCTATTTCCTGCCACTGCTGATCCCATCAAAATCAGCACTCATCTTATTATTTTAGCTCATAGTTATAGATTTGTATTATTTATTTGTTAAACCTGCAGAGGCCACTCTAGGCTGCTTACAGAATTAAACTAAAATATGCTGTGAAACATTAAAACAATAAATAATGATCATAAATTTAAAATTCAATTAAAAGTAACCAGGATGGAGAAGGAGGGAACAAAGTGAGCACAGGAAGGAGGTGGGTGTTACTAGCTGCCTTCAAAGTGCCACAAACCCATTGGGGCCCCTGGCTAGTTGGCACAGCCATGTGTTTAAGGCCTTTCAGAAGGCGAAAAGGGTGAATATGGATTGCATGGGGCCATGATGTTCTAGAGGGTGGGAGCCATGGCAGAAAAGGTTCTTCTTCTGGACCCCACCAGCTAAAATTCCTTGGCTGATTGGGACCACAGCATGTCCCTTCTGCCAGTGCAGATGGGGAGGCTAATCCAATCCAGATAAGACAGTTTCTCAGGTAACCTGGATCCATGCCACTCATGGCTTTAACGGTGATAGCCAACACCTTGAATTGGGCCCAGAAGCAAACTAGCAGCCATTGCAGCACACAGAATATGAGCCACCCTAAGGGACTCTAAACTGCCCATTGCAGCTATGTTCTGCACAAGCTGAAGCTTCCAGATACTCTTCAAGTGTCACCCATGTAGAGCACATAGCAGTAGTCTAAGCATGAGAAAACCAGAGCTTGAATAACTGAGTGCAGGGATTCCCAGTACAGGAAGGTGTGCAACTGGTGCACCACATGAAGTTGTGCAAAGGCTCTCCTAGCCATGATTGCTATTTGGTCATCAAGCAGGAATATGAGTACACGAGAAACCTCAGATTGCACACTATGCCTGATCGCGGTAGTGCAACCCCATCCAGAACTAAATATCATATGTCAAAATCCCAGAGGCCGAAGCACAGAAAGCTTGTTGTTGCTCCATTCAGACCCCTATAGCCTCTAAGCACTGCCTTTTGGCAGCGACAGCATCACTTAGGTCAGATGGGATGGAAGTGTAAATTTGAGTATTGTTCAGTGTACTGAAGGTACCTCATCCCATGTTGGCCAATGTTCTCTGCCAGAGGCTTCTTGTAATGGTAAAATATATATTATACACATACATACATACAAACACATATATAGAGAGGTTGACAGAGAAAGAGATCTGATTGCAATATTTTTGACAGGTTTTTTTTTGCTTCCAAATTCTTACTATGTGTAAATATAAAAATTAGGAGATTTTGTGTGTGGGTTACTAAAATACTAAGATGTGCAAGGCAGTTGGAAAGCACATAGATTTTAGTTGTGTCATGGAATGAAAACATTTCTAATAGGATTCATTTGACTTTCTTTAGATTTATCTTCTATAAAACCTATAGATTCTAATTTTATGCTCTTGAGTTCATTTTATTTCTGTTGACAAATCGACTTACAAGGGAAGAACTTCCTTCCAAAGATAACTTTCAACATTTTTATTGATAAGAGTTGTCCCCCCTTCTTTCCTTTTTTTCATTTAAATTTCTGCATTTTTTCTACAAAGGTAATTGAAAAACCTAATAATAGGTATGGAGAAAGGCAAATTATTTTTTATCCCAAATTCTTTTTTCTCCTCTGATTTTTGAAATCAGAAAATCAATCCAATCCTTTCCCCCTTTTGTTGAAAGGAATTTGGCTGACTTTGCCCTCAAATGCCTATCTCATAATTAAATAGGAATGATTTCTCAACTGCTGAAAGAGCTTCAGCTTCAGTTAATGTAATAATATGTCATTCATGTAATTGACTCTTGGCATGTTAAAGAAGAATGTGGGAGGCAAGTGTTTGAGTGTTGGCACAATCCCAGATACATCAGTGAGTTCATTTCACTTCTATTCATGCTAATTTTAGGTTGAGGCAATGACATTATTGAACATCACTAAATGAATTTAGCTGCAGTGAGTCAAACTGATTGCAGGATACAAATGCAATAAATAAATAAATAAAATTTAATGAGGTCATGACAAGAGAAAGGTTATCAAGGCTATCACTAGCCCCTACAGTATCAGTAAAAGTAATGGTATTGTATATTGTTTCTAGAAATGATCCAGAATGACAAATGGTTCTAATGAAACAGCTTTACACTCTTGAAAACTAATTAGTGAGGCAGCATTTGCAAATTAGAGAGAAGGAAACTATCAATAAAAATCAGTCACACGTTATACAATTGAAATCAAATCAGTTTTAGATAAAGTGGGTTCACACCGCAATTTCTGTGGCTAACCAACAGTATTTTTATCCAGGTGACAGAGAATTTTCTAGAATGATAGGTAACTGGATGCTAGTGATTTCTCTAAATATGAGGTTCACAGCTGAGCCAAGATGTGGAAGATTTATGAGAGGCTTCAGTTTCACAGTCATTCATCTGCTTAACAGCACTATGGGAAGAGGTACGATTATGACAAGATCCAGTGCTTCCATATCTCTGTGTGGGAAGTAATAGGAATGAAGATACAAAAATATTATACTTTCTTCCCCTTTCTCCTTATTTGGAGGAAGAAAACAAAGCCAACTGTGGAAATGATCTTGATCTTGTTCACAAAGAGAACCTGTAGATTAGTGTTTCTCAGTCTCAGCAATATTAAGATGTATAAATGTCAACTCCCAGTATTCTCATCCCAGTATTCTCCAGTTGGCATGCTGACTGGAGACTTAAATTCTGGAATTTAAAGTCCACACATCTTAAAATTGTTGAGGTTGAGAAACACTGCTGTAAATAAAAACCAAGCATGTGCTTTTCTGGTGTATGAATAAAATTCTTGACCTCAATGTTACCCCAAAATGTTTTTATTTAGTCAATTTATATGGCTGCCCATCTCACATGTCTGATTCTGGATGATCAACAATATTAAAAAAAAATCTACATACAAAAACCATATAACTCATAGCAGCTGAGAGAAATTTGCAAAATATCACACAGTCAACACAACTGGTTTCATCACACCTCCACAGTTCAAGGCTTGGCACAGAACCAAATCTTCAAGGCCTTGTGAAAGGCTAGCAGAGTCAAAGACATTCTGATCTCTGAAGGGATGGCATTCTAGAGAATGGGTACCATGGCAGAAAAGGTTCCCCTTCTGGTCCCTAATCAAATGACATTTTCTTACAGATGATATTCAAAACTTGTTCCTCCTGCAGGACTGGAAGGGTTTTCCATGCTTTCGTTAGCATATAGATTTGAACCCAGATCCCCCATACCGCGGGTGGTGTTTGCAAATGTGAGCGCGCACATGCATGCGCTCGCTTTGCATGCATGAGCCACCTCCATGCATGCTCAGGGCCTTCTGTGCATGCGCAGAGCATCAAAAACTTGGATAAATGGGATGTGATGATGTCCGGGAGGGTGGGCGGAGCCTTCCACAGCTGCCACTACCGGTTCACCCGAGCTGGATAGAACAGGCTGAATACCACCACTGCCCCCATACTATTTTGGCATCTGTTTCAGGTGACCATCCTCAAATGTTTGGAGATTACAACATATGGAGGGAGGCAGAGCTTTTACAGTCTCTGACTTTGACAAGAGTAGAGCAACTACATGAAAAAGCAAGCCTGAAATGCTCCAAATTCCTCTTTCACTTTTCTCAGAAAATGAATAGAGCCCTTTGGTAAGCACACCGACTGCTCAGAAAATGCAGGGAAGGCATGGAAGAGTATATAAAGGAACTGATGGATTGGTCCATGTTCTATCCTCACTACACATTAACCTGTGTGTAACTCAACATGCATCTAAACCCTTCTATCCTTCAATAAACCAGACCATAAACCAGGGGTGAAATCCAGCAGGTTCTGACAGGTTCTAGAGAACTGGTAGCAGAAATTTTGAGTAGTTTAGAGAATTGGCAAATAGCAGCTCTGGCTGGTCCCAGAGTGGGCTGGGAATGGAGATTTTGCAGTATCCTTCCCCTGCCACACCCACCAAGCCACGCCCACAGAACCAGTAGTAAAAAAAAATTGAATTTCACCACTGCCATAAACGTATATTGTAATATTTTATTAAAGAACAGGATGAAGTGAAACCTGCAATGTTATGTATGTCATAGCGATTTTGTCCTCAGAAGGACATGTTTCACGGACTAAATTGGATTCTTCTAGATGCTTCTGTTACCTCAGAATGCTATAAAATGGGTCTGGCTTCTCAGGATGCACCTTTTTTCCCCAGAATGAGGGATAATGGAAGGATAGGAACTCTGTAGGGTCAAACTCCACCAAACCAACTTCCAAACAATGAAAGATTTGTGTCTGGCCACCAGATGGAGCTCAATACATGTTAAAAAACAACATCAGCAATAAAATACAGGACTATATGCTGAAGGCATGATAGTCCCTTTCTTATAACAATAACAAACATTTATCTCATATAGTATAGTTTAGATTAGCATTTCTTTACCCCCCACCCCACTCTTTCTCTCATGCACACAGATACTTAGCTGCAGTTGTGGAAGGAAAGGAAAAGACCCATTTCTTGTAATTTACAAATAAATGCTGTACAAATAGAGGCCATAATTTAATATTTTAATCCATCTTGTCTATTCACGCATCAGATAAAGGGACAAAATAGCCAACACTTAATAATCTTTTGAAATGATAAGGTTTTATTTAAAGGATTCTATTCCAAATCAACTTCCAGCAAAATGTTCTTATTATTATTAATATAAGTGTTAGATCTTTTCCCCCTTTCCTCTGCATGTGCATTGGCTGCAAATGAAAATAATTTCTCCATTCAGAGGCTTCTCTATTCATGTAAATCATATGGGCAAATCTTAAACTGGATCACAAATTGTATTTCCAGAAAGACTCCAAAAGGATTCAATTAAATGTTAAATTAGATATCTAAAACTCTCATATTTCCTTCAGTTCCATAGGGAAAACTAATAAGATAATGCTGTAACTTGATATGCTGTAAGTTTACTTTATTTTTGAGGGATTCAGTGCTCCATATCAAAATTTCTTTCTTTTGAAATAAATGGGAATTTGACTTTTCACTTTAAAATGAAAACAGTTGTGGATTATTTTCTAATGAAGAAAGAGGAATGCATGGGGATATGGAAGCAAATCTTTTCCACAGTCAACAGTGTTTTCAATTGTAAAGTAGAATGGGAAAAATGTGCAGATTTGTTTTTGCTATTTCTACTGCATGATTGCAGCAATTATAACAGGCCAATAAAGATCCAGATGTGCGGAGTTACCATTCTGTAGCTTCAAATCTGTTTGCACATGGGAGAGTCTGAGATATTAATTTCGGGATGTCAGAGTTCTGATACAAATTTGAAAAAGAAAATTAAAAAACATGAAATAAAACCCTCCCATGTTCACAAACTATTAGGAAGCATCTCTAGAATGTTAAGTAAACACCCCAAAGGTTTTAATTTAATTTTTCTCAAACAAGTTAATGGGACCCAACCTTTTTTTACTTGTTCCATTTTTAATTGAACCCTGACTTTTATTTGCATATTTGCATTTGCATTTTTGCCTATTAGAATAGTGTCATCAGCAAATTGTAATTCGGTTTATTGATGTTTCTTCCTCTAGTTTCAAAAGTACAGACTCTCATCTTCTTTCAGTCGATCTTTACTCAATATATATTCAGCCATATAGGTTGAATCAGGGCTGGGTTCTACCTAACTTTACTACCAGTTCGCAATGGGCTTGTGCGCGCTCGTCTAGCTTGCACGCATACCTTGCTTCTGCACATGCACAGATCGCTGATGATGACATCCGGGGCAGGGGCGGGGCCTCCCGCCGGTTTTACTACTGGTTCTTGCAAACCGGTCCGAACCGGGGGCAACCCACCACAGTTCCATTGAGCCATAAAGGAAAAGTACCTAATCTTGTCTTAGTCCTTTGCTGACCTGTGGCCAGTCTATTTCACAATAGTGCCATCTGAACTGTATATTTTGCATGAGGAAAATAAGGTGTCCTAGGATTCAAAGACTTAGAACTTCAATGCCTTTAAAACCACAGGAATCTTCTCCAAAACCTCTAACTACTCCGGAACCTCAGAAACTGCAATTAGCACCTGGATGAAATAAACACGAGTAGCAAACGTCTGAGTTGAATAAACTGCCAAGAAACATTCCCAGGTAAAAGAAACTCATAGTTCTTAAGAACTTTGAAGCTGTTTGGTTGATGTGAATTCTTATTATCACTCATGTCCTGGCCCTGGGAATCAAGATCCTATTCCTGCCTTCTTCTGTCTGTCACTAATTCCCAAATCTCCATCTCTATAGAAAACAGAGAAATTGGGCCAAATACCTTGCTGTAAAAAGGCTTGTCTGATGGTCTATTTCACCTTTACAAACTGGCAAGACGTTTTTGAAAACATGAGGGAATGCAGCTAAGTTAAAATGTTTTTCTTTATAAAAAAATGTTATTAGCATAACAACAGGTGCTGTACTTGTGTTCCTTGGTATCCATGCTAAATTCTTTTCATTCCATTGAGGGCAACTTCCATATCTGCTTTCATTTATTTTGTTAGGAACTTAATTTCGCTTTTAATACCTTTTCATACAGGACTCATACCTTCCTTCACATTAGTTTCCTCTCTTTCCTCCTTGTCCCTCCCCCCCTCAGCTTCATTCTTGACCTTACCAAAAAATGGTCTGCTTCATATAGGATAGGATAGGATAGGATAGGATAGGAGAGGAGAGGAGAGGAGAGGAGAGGAGAGGAGAGGAGAGAAGAGAAGAGAAGAGAAGAGAAGAGAAGAGAAGAGAAGAGAAG
>WNWU01000001.1:27149357-27168732 GCA_012654045.1 Ptyas mucosa
AGAGAAGAGAAGAGAAGAGAAGAGAAGAGAAGAGAAGAGAAGAGAAGGAAACCCTATAACATTTCAGACAAATGATTGTTCAATCTCTTCTTAGTACATATCTGGAGCATTCACAACTCCCGGAGGCAAGTTGTTCCACTGATTAATTGATCTGTCAGGAAATTTCTTCTTAATTCTTGGTTGCTTCTGTCCTTGATTAGTTTCCATCCACTGCTTCTTGTCCTGACTTCAGGTGCTTGGGAGAATAGGTCAACCCACTCTTCTTTGTGGAAACCCCTTAGATATTGGAACACTGATATCATGTGACCCCAGTCCTTCTTTTCATTAAACCAGATACACCCAACTCCAGCTACTGTTCTTTATATGTTTCAGCTTCCAGTTCCCTAATCATCTGTTGCTTTTCTCTGCATTCTTTCTGTATCATTCAACACTTCTCTCATATTTTTCCCTACAACTACCATTCTTGTTTATACTGTTTGATTTCACTTCGCTCTAGTAAAGTTGCCAATTATGTTCTCAGAAATAATTGCTCAGGTTTAATGGCCAATTGAAGGAGTCTGAAAAGTTTTTGATAGTCATAGAGAGGAGGTGCTTCTGGTATAAATAAGGACCATGGTGGCACAATGGTTAGACTGCAATGAGAGAAAAACTTGTATCCGGATAACACACTGATTGATTAACGATGTAATGTTTGTTTAAAAAAAATAAAATAAAATACTTTTTATAAAAAAAAAAAGAATGCAGTATTGTAGGCTAACGCTACCAACTGCCAGCAGTTTGATTCTCACCAGTAAAAGGTTGACTCAGCCTTCCATCCTTCTGAAGTGGGTAAAATGAGGACTCAGATTTTTTGGGGGGGGGCAATATGCTGACTCTGTAAACTGCTTAGAGAGGGCTGTAAAGCACTGTGAAGCGGTATATAAGTCTAAGTGCTATTGCTATTTGATGTAAACAAGCCTGATGGATTCTGAATTACTGGAAAGTATAAACTTATCAATCAAGAAGTAAATTCAATTAAAAAACTCTAATTCCGAACCATCTATTTTAGTTAAAAAATATAGGTAATACATACACATGCAAGAGCACAAGCATACAAATTCACATGTGTGCGTATAGCCACACACCCACAAACACACCTCCCCCAAATCAAATACATTTTCTTTTGGCTTGCGAATCCAAGCATTGCTAATTGCCAAAGTTATGACTGCAGCTGTGAAAAATCATCATGAAACTGTAATTCAATTATAACAATTACCTTTATGTTCTTGAATTAAGTGAATGAGATCTAAAACAGAGCAACCAAACCTGTGATTGGAAATAGATTCCCATTTGGATTCTACATATTTTAAAGCAAAAATTGGCAGTACAAGACTTTCAGCTGCAGTACAAGATTTAGCCCAATAAAGCAAAGGCCATAAAAGAATGGTTAAAATTTTCTTGAAATTGCAAATCCAGTAAACTCACTGAAATGCTTCAGGAAATCTAATCTAAAATGGATGAAGTTTCATGAGGTTTAGTGACAATGCCTGACTAGCTATTTTTTTTTTTAAAAATGCGTTTATTAAAGGGATGCTGTAGGTAGTGCAGCTCCCATGGAATAGTATATTAACAAACCTGTTTTTAATAACTTTTGGAAGAGTATATGATCAAAAATCTTCTTTTATTTCATGAATTCCTTGGAATAGATACAATAACCTGTAAATGCAGTATTATTGTCATAATAATGCACTGCTGTCTATATTCAGGACATAATGTATATCTCCACATTTCATTAATGTAAGCCTTCACTCTTTCTGATTTTATTCAGTGCCTTCAGAATTATATACCCTTGTATCAAATTGCTCCGACTCACTTTATTTTTCTGGGAAAACTTTTCTAATCTTTCCTCATAATAGTGGTTTTGATTGTCTGTAATATTCTGATGTGGTGTAATTTAAGCTGTAGTGTGCACAGTATTCCAAATAAAGTTGTACCAAAAAATAAAGGAAAATTATTCTTAATGCTTGGAAGTATGAAATATGTACAAGGAATGTATTACCCAAGGAATATAGGTTACCCAAGTTCTAAGAACATAAAGTTTAATTATATAATAATATATTCCTAATTAGTTGAACATTGCCATCAAGTTGGTATTATCTCTTATTATAGCAACCGCCTACTGCAGATTTTTTTCTGGGACATTCTCTTCCCAATATGTTCTGTCTGATTTTCCAAGGGCCAAATCAGACAGAATTGTTCCCATGTGATTTAGCACAGAATAGATCATTTGTTGATCTTAGTTTAGACCTGCACAACCTATGCAATCTGTATTATGTGTAAGTGTGGTGGTTAAAAGGTACCTCTCCATATCCATGTGAGCTGCTTAACTACCAAGTTTATGAGATTCCCCCTTCCCCCATACCATATGAACTATTTAAAATGCCCTTGTAGTAAAACATTCATAGCAAGTTGACTTGACCCTAACAGTGACTTGACACAATCAGCAACTTGTGGCCCAGTAAACCAAATTGTTTATATTCACTAACCATATTGCAAAGGTAGTATAGCTGCCATCATGATCTAATGTCAAAGGAATAATGTCACCCAGATGAGTTTATCTAAAACATTTCAACATCATGCTTTAATGTCCACTATCTGGACCTTTTTCTTTGACTTGTCTTTGAAATACAGTAAGCCAAAGGTATATAAGTTATGGCTCTGCTTTTGCTCAGGCTGCTTAACAAACTGCCAATACTTTTCTAGGAGACCAATTTACACTGTTTTGTTGTTCGGTGCCTAATAAAATTTTGTTTTTTTTTAAGTAATTGGGTTGCTTTGGGTGAGCCAGGTTTTGGTCACAACAGTTGGGTGCCATGACTTGGATCAACATAAGTTGCATTCATAGAATCTTTGAGATTCTATTGAAAGAACCTATTAATTGCAGAGAGCATCTTAATTTCATCAGTAGAAATGATAATAAAAACTGAAAGTGAATGACATGTCACAATTATGGAAATCTAAGATCTTAGTGGGGACGGTGGGTTTTTTTCTTTCAGTGGTTACTTTGGCGCCATCAAGTTGGATTCAACTCCATATGGGCAACATTTTGCTGTCTCAATTTGTCTCTGATAATAACCTACAGCTTTTCCAAGGGCATTGCAGTAATCTCTTTGAATCTGTCCACCCACCTTTGATTGTTTTCCTCTTCATCTACTTCTCTCAACCTGGCCAAGCATAATAATCTTTTTTCCTAGCCCATCTGCTCACATCACCTGCCCAAAGTATGTGAATTTCTGCTTGTTGATCATTGCCTCAGAGGAGCAGTCAGATTTTATTTGTTCTAAGATAAAATGATGGGTTTTTCTTTTAGTTACTGTCTCCAGATCCATAATGTGAAAGCACCTATCTTTTTCTCTCCCACTTTTTCTCAATGTCCAGCTTTCACACTCATATACTGCCATGGAAATGACTACTTTTTCTGGGCCAGCACTGTAGGTAGCCAATAAATAAGATAGCAAGCTGATACTATGATACCAGCCATAGTCCATTGTTATGAAAACTCAGGCAAACCTTTTAGAAGATATTTACCAATCTCTTAAGGTGGCAATTTTAAACGTAGTCATAGGCCTGGTATAAGTCAAGGCCAGGAATCTGAGGGAAAAGATGGGAGACAAAGTATGGTGGCATCCAGAGTTCAATGCATGGCACCACAAGGTAAACATGGGAGGGTTGAGGGTTGAAAAGTTGTTGTCAATAATTTTCTATTGGGAAGTGAACCCAATAAATTAGCTATGCTGAGCCACCATTCAGATGCACAATTCCTTTGTTCATGAGAGTCTACTCCCATATTTGCCTATTTTTGGCCAATCTATCTGACCTGCCGAACTCAGCTGCCTATTGCTGTATCTTTACAACACACACGTCTACTTGGGATTGGGTGGGTGAATTTCCAAGTCTTAGAAGCTGTAATTGAATGCAGGCAGGGGGTTTGCTGGATCTGTCAAATAGCCTTGAACCATGAGATGGGTGGTAAATAAACAAATAAAAATTTGCCACAGCCAAAGTGGGATTAATAATGTCACCCTGCTAGAATAATTCCCTTCAGGACTATTAGCCCCAGGTGTCTCTGGCTTTATTATCTTGCTTATATTTGCCATTATCTTTCTTCCTAGGCTTAAACCAGCAGCCCCAAACATTTTGGGCACCAAGGATTGGTTCCATGGAGGTAAGTTTTTCCATGGGCTGGAGAGGATATGGTTTTGGATGCTGGCTGCATCCCGTGGATGGGGCTTCCCCTGTTTACATGGCCCGGTTTCTGGCAGGCCATGGTGTGGTACTGGTCCACAGACTGGGGATTGGGGACCCCTGGCTTAGACTGTCTTTATTTCTACAGCACGTTATCCACTTCTAGCTTTTCTTGGGATCAAGAAAACAATGCTATTTACCACTTTCACATCTTCCCTGCCAATGGTTAATATGCTGCTTCACGTTACCTTTGTCTTCTTAATCATTAACCTCAATTTTTCACTTTCCATTTTTCTTTTAAAAAGGAGTCTTCAAACTCTTCTTTAGTCTTGGTAGAATCTGAGTATCATAATTTGTTAGTTTTTTGACCTTCAATTCTGCCTTTAATAATGGCTTTCAGTGGACTAATGGATAAATCAGAGAATTACTTCGCAGCTGAGCTCACCTTTTTAATGATAAAATGAGAGATAAATGACTGATTCCTTCCAGCTGCACAAAACATTATGCAAAAGAATAAGTTTTGCCTGCAGTTGGGAAACAACAGGTGCCATTTGGTAAGCTCAGAAGTTGCAGCAAATCTCCATGGTAACCCATTACCCAACTGCATATTTTGCATAAGTTGTCATAATCACGGATCCATTGGGACATTTTCAGTGGCTTGCATTACCTGCAAATGCTCAAAAACATTTTTTCCTGAACAGCTTTTCCAAGAAGACTTGACATAGAATAATTATATTACATTGAATCATCAGATCTGCATATCAAAAATTTTGGGATACCTCTGATAAACATAAAATATATGTTGCAATGCACAGTTTATCTTTATGTTGCAATGCACAGGTAGTCCTTGACTTACAACTGTTCATTTAGTGAACATCTGAAGTTACAACAGCACTGAAAAAAGTGATTATGACTGTTTTTCATACTTATAACCATTGCAGGATCCTCCTGGTCATATGATCAAAATTCAGAAGCTTGGCAAATATTTATGATGGTTGCAGATCCCAGCATCATGGGATCCCCTTTTGTGACCTTCTGACGAGTAAAGTCAATGGGGAAGCCCAATTCACTTAACAACCATGTTAACTACCTTAAGAACTGCAGTGATTCACTTAACAACGGTGGCAAGAAAGATAGTAAAATGGGGGCAAAGCTCACTTAACAACTGTCTCGCTTAGCCACAGAAATTTTGGGCTCAATTGTGATCATAAGTCACGGACTACCTGTATGCAATCAAACAGCTTTAGATCTAGATATAGGGCAGTGGCAGCCATGGTGGTGCAGTGGTTAGAGTGCAGTACTGCAGGCTACTTCTGCTGACTGCTGGCTGCTTGCAATTTGGCAGTTCAAATCTCACCAGGCTCAAGGTTGACTGAGCCTTCCATCCTTCCAAGGTCGGTAAAATGAGGATCCAGATTGTTGGGGCCAATATGCTGACTCTGTAAACTGCTTAGAGGGGGCTGTAAAGCACTGTAAAGCAGTATATAAATCTAAGTGCTATTGCTATTGTCAAAACTGTCTGGTCCATCTGAAAAATGTCTCATAACTAATTCATCCCATTAAGCCAAAGGATATATAGAGACAAACTAATACTGAAAGTTGTCCATGAGTTTATATTTATTTCACCTTCAGCAAAATACAGTATCTAGCTAAATGGCTTGGTCTTTTATGATTAGCCAAGCTTTAAGGCATCTGGCTGTATCCTTCTAGTTTCATTCAGCTGTATATATATTTTTTGAACTGATCCACGGAGTTAAAACAAATCAATGTGTGCCAAAGAGGCTTTTCTGACTCCTTGCCTTGAGCAAAAATAGTTAATGATATTCATTCAGTTATAGCACAGTACAAATGGGGCGCATTAAATGGCTTCAATTAGGTCAAATTGAATAACTGAATTTGTTCTTTAACTTAAAAACAGCTTAATCAGCTCAGAGTGCAAGAGTCTTAAAATAGTTTAATTAAATATTAATAAGAGGAGAAAGTTGCTTTTGGTGCCTTTTTGGAACACTACCTTACAACACTTTAATTTATGTGCCATCCCCTACCCCGCAAATACAGTCCTTTGCAGACAAAATTCAGCCTTTCTTTCTTGATGATGAATGAAGGTGCACATTGGTTGCTTACTATTATGAAACTGAGGTCAAGGCCAATATTAAGAGTTCTGGGAAATAAGAAAGTAGGAGGGGACTACAGAAATCTTTGCAATGTTCACCGTTCTTCTCAGGTATTAAAAAATTTATATGAATATCTCAAATATACCCATTATCTTTCAAAAACAATCCTTTGATGGATATAGAATAGAATAGAATAGAATAGAATAGAATAGAATAGAATAGAATAGAATAGAATAGAATAGAATTCTTTATTGGCCTTGTGTGATTGGACACACAAGGAATTTGTCTTGGTGCATATGCTCTCGATGTACATAAAAGAAAAGATGCATTCATCAAGAATCATAAGGTACAACACTTACAACACTTAATGATAGTCATAGGGGACAAATAAGCAATCAAATCACATTAGGAAACAGTCAATATAAATCTTAAGGATACCAGCAACAAGGTTACAGTCGTACAGTCATAAGTGGGAAGAGATGGGTGATAGGAATGATGATGTGTTCCTATTCAATATCTGGTTGTCTCTCCCCAGGCTCTTGTGGGCCTTTTTCAATAGCATCGAACATAAGGTTGGAAGGGACCTTGTAGGTCTTCTAGTCCAACCCCTGCTCAAGCAAGAGGGATGTCAAACTCAAGGCCCAGGCTTAGATCTGGCCCATGGGACCACCCTGGAAACAGTGAAGGACTGGTCCCTGGTGCCTCTGCCAGTGAAAACGTAGCTTGGGAGGGCTGCAGACGGTCGTCCTGAGCTCCGTTTTCACTGGCAGAGGGTTGCAGGAGGCCGTTGCAGCCGAAAACAGAGGTCAGGAACCTATTTTCACTGGCAAAGCGCTTGGGCCATCACAGGTGCCCCTGACACGAGTGACATTGAATTGTCCACACCCACCCTGTCCATGCCCAGTCTGGCCCTCCAAGGTCAAACAAACCCTGATGTGGCCCTCAATAAAATTGAGTTTGACACCCCTGCCCTATAGTATTCCGAATAAATGGCTGCCAATCTCTTCTTGTATATCTCAACTCCCAGAGAGAAGCTGTTCTACTGATTAATTGTTCTCACTGTCAGGAAATTTCTTCTTAAGTCTAGGTTGGATCCTTCTTTACCATATCTGGACTCCAGAGGCCTGGATAGCCACTAGATTGCAGAGTTTTCATTATCTTAAATATCTTTCCAACTAGTGGCTATTTGGAGTTTTGCATTCGTGGTAGGGTATATGCCTACTATTCTTCAAGTTTGGAGAGAAAGACTGCTTCTTGATTCAGTGTTAGCAATTGAGACATACCTGATGGTATGAAGTATCTTTTTATCATCTTGACTGGTTTACCAATTGTGGCTATTCCATTGGAGTGCTAAGTAAGATTGATTGATCTCTCCTGCCACTTTCTTGTTCTATTATGGCAGTGAGTTATAGAGAGGGCTGTCTGATAGAGGATAGAGAAGCCTCAAGTCATACAGTGTTTATAAATAATACTTCTGCTTTACTTTGATGGATCCATATGATATCAATTCTTAAGCATTGCCAATTGTTTGGATATTGTGATGTTTAGATGCACAAAAGGAAATGGTTTTTCTGTATTAGATTCTCCACTCTGAGGAATTTGTCTGCTTTTACCACTATTATCTTCAGAATTGGGTCAAATCATTTTTATTTATGCAAGCCTATAAACCACTAAAAGCTGAGAATTTATTGTAAAACTACCTCTCAGGTTTATGCCCATTATGATTGTTACAACAGTATAATTATAACATTTCATGTAACATTTCACACACACAAAGAGAGAGAGAGAGAGAGAGAGAGAGGGAGGGAGGGAGGGAGGGAGGGAGGGAGGGATAGTTATTTGTATAGATGACATCAGGGACAGAGGAAGTATGGCATTACAGAATGGCATTATAGAACCCCAGAAGGATTAACCATATAAAAATGGAACCTGCAATTTAAAGTCTTATTGGCATTCTTGTTTTTCTAATATCATACTGTACATGACTTATAAAAGCAACCAGGAAGCACTGTTCTCATAGCATTCCTCCCTTAAAAAGAACATTTTATTTAACCTCTTTGGGTAAGTAGTCTTCCCCAACATGGTATCCTTTGTGGGGATGAACTCTTACATACATGATGGTGAACAGTACACAGAGCAGGCAAGCTGAAACTGCCAAATGAATCTGGAAGGGAAGGACACAGATAATAAAAACCAAGGTGTCTTTTTTGTGGTATGGAGTGAGCCAATAACGGATACAATTAATGTGCTTGTTTATGTTAGAAGAAATCAACCCTGACTGTTCTTTGGAAGGGCAGATACTGAAGCTGGAGCTCAAATACTTTGGCCACCAGATGGAAAGAGAGGACTCATTGGAAAAGACCCTGATATTGGGTAGAAATGAAAGCAAAAGGAGAGGAGGATGGCAGAGGATAATATTAGATAGTGTCATTGATTCAATGAACATGAATTTGGGCAATCTCTGGGAGACAGTGGAGGACAGGGAAGTCTGGTATACTATGGTCCATGGGTTCATGAAGAATCAGACATGATTTAGCAATTGAACAACAACAAATTATGTTATACAGTAATAGTAGAAATGGCTGAGGATCCAGATTGTTGGGGGCAATATACTGACTATGTAAACCATTTAGAGGGGGCTGTAAAGCACTGTGAAGCGGTATATAAGTCTAAGTGCTATTGCTATTGCTTAGAAGAGAAGAATTTAGAGACGCCAGCCCAGTCCTTGCCATGGTAGGGTCAGATGATATTACAAGGTCCTACATTCTTTCAATACAGATTGTGTTATAAATGTATACTGCTTTTGGAATTACTGTATATCCCTTCCAGAGAGTATGTAATTTGTAACCTTGTGTGCTTTAGGATCTGCTCTGACAAGGAGCCTAGTGAAAAGTGTAGTTGTGCATGCCAATGAAATATGCTTTTTTGTTTCTAGATTGCCTTGGCAAGATAGGTGGCATAAGAGTTAAACAAACCAACCAACAAGCAAACAAATAAACTTCCAAGTGCTCTGGTTCTTTATTTAAGTGGGTATTTCTTGTACAACATTTCCAAAAGTCCTAGCTAGCACATAATCCCAATATGTTTTGAGGAAATCTGTTTTAAGATAGCACAAAGTTTTACTTAAGGTTAGACAGAACTATCCTACCTGGGCTACAAAAATATGAACAATCACTAGATTCACTAGATCACTATCCTAGCTGGCTAGGGAATTCTGGGAGTTGCTGAAGTTGACGAACAGTGTCCTAGACAAAGGTTGGACAATATTTAAATGGTTAGGGACTGGAGTATGGCCTCCAGATTTTCCAGAAAGTTGTAGAAGGCTATTAACAAAATGCTGTATTCAAGGTCATCAGAAACATTTTCTCAGTATACAGTATTTTAAAGGGCTTTTTAGGCAAATCACCCCTATTTCAGCTCTTAGACCTTCTCCTATCTCCCACCCATTTTTTAAAAAATCCAAATTGTAGATATGTAATTTTGAGGGGCTGGGAGCTTTAAAAGAGGTGCCACATCATATATAGCTGCTATATTGCTATAAAGAAATCTAAGAAAACTGAGGGGTTAAGCCTCTGCTGAGAACTGGGAATCTATGACCAGATCGATTTACATTATATTATCATTTTTTTTTATGGGTAACATTAAGTTCACATATTATTAAAGTAAAACTTCTGACATGTCAAACCACACCTGAAAGATGATAAACACCATGATAAAGAGCACTGTCAGCCTCTTGAGATGGGATCCCTGCACCACAAAGATCAATAACTGAGATAAGACAGGGCATTTCCACCACATCAGCCTCACTTCTGGTAAAGTGTCAGTTAGCACAGGTGGGTAGGAGATGCCATATGCATCATGTTCTCTTGAAGGGAATGCTTCTTTTTATTCAAATGTTCTGGCTGCCATCTGACTTGCCTTGCTTCTAAAGGTCTACCAGGTGTTAATGGTCTACTTTATCCTTTGTGAAAAGAAGCCACAGAGTGCTCTTGAGGGAATCAATTAGATATATGACTCTTCATTTACTTAAGAGCTTGGGATATTAGCATACTTAGATAACATCTTGAACTTTAGACATTAAAAAAATTCCTGCAGGTCATTTAGGAATTGTCAGGTGCTAAAGAAATAAGAGCCTTTTTGGTGCAGTGGATAAGGAATCCCTTGATATGGTCAACTGACTAATCAATAAAGTATATTATTCTGGTTAGGGAATCAGATTAGAAATGGGATTCTGAGACTTCTACTCCTGTCTTGAGCATAAAGCCAGCTGGGTAACTTTGGGCCAGTCACTCTTTCTCAGCCCTAGGAAGGAGGCAATGGCAAAATGCTTCTGAAAATCATTGCCAAGAAAACCGCAGGAACTTGTTCAGGCAGTCACAAGGAGTTAAAAACTGACTTGAAGTCAAACAAAAAGGGGGAAAAATGCAGGCATATTATATAATCTGTAATATGATTATTATGTTACAGATTTATTACATTTCATTGCAGATTTGTCTGTAATTCTTCCAATAAAGAGAAATATATTATTCATCTAATAGCCATGATTATTTTTTTTATTAAAGAAGTTTTGCCACAGAGTAAAAGCAATACAAATTTAAAGATAAGAACAAATGGAGAAAGGTAACAGAAAATTGAGAATTCTTGTGCAGTGCTATCGTCTTAACTCATATTCACAACTGTTAGGTTCATGCATGCTTTCTTTTGTCCTTTTGTGAAGCAGGAAGAAACTTATATTTTCTGAGGAAATTGGCCAGATTATACAATAGCTACTAGCCTCATTATTGTCATCAGAATCCACTGTAACATCTACATGCATGTCTACTCTCAGAGATAGAAATTCATCATGACTTTGAGCCAGTCATTCCCTCTTAGTTCAACCTTTTTCATGGAATTGTTATTGTGGGAAAAAGTTTTTTGAGGGAGTGCTATGATCACTGCCTTGCACTCCTGAAGAAATATAACAAAAATAATAGGCAAAAATAAATTCAAGTGGGTGGAGAGAATCAGGCTACTTCAAGGGCATCTGGTTAGGTCATGCCTTAACAAGATTTTAAGTAAAGTCTTTTAATGTACATCCAATATTCTAAATTGTTGGCAAGCATCTAGCCAATGATTCCATTATAGAATGCTGATATTTTTTCCCCCAGCAGCAAGGAAAAATAGAGCTTTTGCATAAGAAGCTAACAGTGAAAGGCTACATTTGGTTGGCCAGCCATTTATATTGGTGCGAAAGCTACCTCAAATGATTCTTCCTAGCCTTCTGGGTGTTTTACTGCATTATTTACAAAAGATAAAATGAAAATCATGGTGGGTCATAGCATGCTGGGAATTTGGCTCTGACAGAGATTTAACCTCTTTCGTTCCATATTTCCTCCTTTACATGCACCAGAAAAAAAGACAGAATGTTAAAGCCATTATATGGTAGTCACCCTAGGTTCTTACCTGGCTAGGAGGCTCAGTGGCTAAGACGCTGAGCTTGTTGATCAGAAAGGTTGACAGTTCTGCGGTTCGAATCCCTAGTATAGGTCTCCTGTGTGAGCAAGGGGTTGGACTAGATGACCTCCAAGGTCCCTTCCAACTCTGTTACTGTTATAACTTCTCACCTCTTTGGCTGAAATAATGGATTGATCACAAAGTAACCCTTTCATCAGGATTCAGCATAGGATACACAGATGAGATAACCAACACTATAATAAACCTTAGAGATTTCTGCCTAATCACAGTTTGATACATAGTCCAAGTCTAGATAATAAGCACAGTAGACCTAATCGTAACAAAACTTGGGGTTGGGTAGACAAATACAATTACAGGTACATTTTGTTGCAGATTGGAATGATTCCTTCAACAATGGGAACAAATGGTTTTGAGGAAAGAAAGTAGGAAGGAAGTTTTCAGCTTTATTCTCAAGGTTTGCAGAAATTTGCTGTGATTATTTACTGTAATGTCATGCTCTGAATAGTGAAGCCAGCTATCCCAATGTCAAAAATATAAAAGAGGATATAAATCTGTGGCAGATTGTTTTTGCAACTTTGTTAACATCTTAAAAGGTAAAGGTAAAAGTTCCCCTTGCACATATGTGCTAGTCGTTCCCGACTCTAGAGGGTGGTGCTCATCTCCATTTCAAAGCCGAAGAGCCAGCACTGTCCGAAGTCGACTCTGTGGTCATGTGGCCGGCATGGCTAAATGCCAAAGGTGCACGGAACACTGTTATCTTCCCACCAAAGGTGGTCCCTATTTTTCTCCTTGCATTTTTTACGTGCTTTCGAACTGCTAGGTTGGCAGAAGCTGGGACAAGTAACGGGAGCTCACCTCATTACATGGCACTAGGGATTCGAATGCTGAACTGCCGACCTTTTGATCGAGTTTAATCTTGAAATAAAAGCAATATTGGAATTCGTTCAAATTGAACAGAATTGTCAAAATGTCAATGATTTATTAGTTCTTTTTAATTACCTGAATTGTTGTAATAATCCAACCAAAATATCCTAGAGTTAATGTATTGCTATAAACTTTTTTCTCACCAACCAGGTTACTTTTAATAGACCTTACTATGCGGAACAGCTTAAGTAGTACCTAAGCCTTCATGATTACTGCTGACTTCATGCCCAGTTTTGCTCATCTGAAAAACGTTTTTACATATCTAATATGTATTGGAAAAAAAAGCAAACACTGTTTATCTTAGTATCCATAATCAGATTATCTCAGTTTGAGAATGAATATCTCCTATTACTTTAAACTGCTGACTCCACTATTTACATTTGCTGCAAATTGCACATTGATTCTTTAAAAGATGAAAGTTGAGATGTATTTTGTGTGCCCATGCCTTGCCTTGGCTGAATTTACAACCAACTTTCTTAAACATGACAGGACATTGGATTAATCCAATGAGCCCCTTTCTTGCTGGATAAAATTTTACAGCAAGAAGATGGAGTGCTGTTGCTTGTTCCAAGTGCCTTTGGTTCTATGTTAGTAGTTTTATGTGTGACTGTAACATTTACAAACCTTTCGAGAACAAATCAACAGAAAGGGAGAAATTAGCATAGATCTTCCTGCTGAATGAAAATTTAATGCAGGTTTGCTGTTTTCTCTACACTAGTTTTTCTGCATGGCCTATTATATAGGCATTCCCAAACATTATTTAGTGAGGGACTGGGTAAAAACTGTTCATGAAATACATTTGATTAAAAAAGGTGACATTAAAAAATATATAGTGCAAATGTAGAAAGCATGGCAATATGAAAGCAACCAGAATATGGTTGTAGAAATTTTCCAGGCTTAAAAATATTAATGTTGCTGTATCTATAAGTGCTCTGTGGCAGAACTATTGCATTTACATATCACACTTTTTTCTTGGAATAATGGTTAAGTAGTATGAAGAATGAAATACAGCTCATGTGGCCAAGAGGCCCAAATTACCATGGCAAAAGGGAAAGGGCCAGTGGAGACATTAATAAATTCCTTTCAGATCTGTTCCTCTTTGTAATTCTAATCCATATGCTCATCATACTGCTTAGATTTGGACAATGTTATTAACCCCAGAATAAGTGCAAACACTAGGTAGAACTATGTCAGACCTACAACAACTTAAACCCACCAAGATAACCATAAACATCAATGATGTCTTGTGGTCTGCCAGGTGCATCACAAAATTGTTGTTTTGCAGTTCCAGGGAGCAGCAAAACCCAGCATGTTTTTCAGTCCACAGAGATACTCTGTGAAAGTTTCCCTAGAATGAATTGTTTAAACATTTCTCCTCTTTAGTATTTTCTGTCCTTTAATACTTGCTATTTCACTGGATGCAGATAACTTTGGACTTATTTTTTATGCTGCATTTTACTGAATTGCTCACATTCCAGTGTTGTCAACTTGTGTTGCTCCTATATGTAAAACACTGTGAAAATTGGCATTTACTCCACTTGGGTGCCTGCTTTGGTTGGTTTCCCCCTTAACTACCAAAGCATTCATCTTTGATATTCCTGTTATAGCTCCATCATTATACACACATTTAATGTTTGCATTGGACACATCCATAAATGATTCCTGGCATTTGTTTTGAAATAGTGTGCTATTCACTTTTTTCATTTTCCCCCTATAATGACTTCCTGGCTAGCCTGTTGCTGTGCAAGTCTGTGGAAACTCTCCCATCCAAATACTAAATGGGGGTGACGATCCTGCTTAGCGTCTGATCCTAGAGAAGGTCAAGGAAATGCTGCCACCTGCTGAAACTATTCGTCTTCTCTATTGCAAAACCAGTTTATTCACCTGTTACTCAGATGATACAATATTCTTTTCCACTTTTAGCATAAACTCTCTTGATTACTGTACTGCTGTTCCATGTAGTTTACTCTAACTTTCTGACTCAGCTTCAACTACACAGATGTCTACTGCATTGTTTTCTAAACGGGAAGCCATGAGCTATGCAAGGCAGGCACAGGCTATTAGAAAGACCTGAAATTCAACTTATGACATGGAGCTGGTGCCCACAATAAATATTAACAAAACCTGCCTTAAATGACTCCCACCATCATGGCTTGCTTGATTCATTTTGCTATTAGCAGAATCTGGGAGTATGTCTGTCTGTCTGTCTTATACAAGTCTTGTACAAGAAATTAAAAGACACTTGCTCCTGGGGAGAAAAGCTGCGGCAAATCTAGATACCTTACTAAAAAGCAGAGACATCACCCTGCCATAAAAGTGTGTATAGTCAAGTCCCAGTTGCAATGTATGGCTGTGAAAGTTGGACCATAAGAAAGTCTGAGTGCCAAAGAATTGAGGCCTTTGATCTATGGTGCTGGAAAAGACTCCTGCGATTCCCTTAGACTGCAAGGCAATCAAACCGGTCAGTCCTAGAGGAGATCAACTCTGACTGCTCTTTAGAAGGCCAGATCCTGAAGATGAAACTCAAATACTTTGGCCACCTAATGAGAAGGAAGGACCACTGGAGAAGAGCCTAATGCTGGGAAAGATTGAGGGCAAAAGAAGAATGGAACAATAGAGAACGAGGTGGCTGGATGGAGTCACTGAAGCAGTAGGCGTGAGCTTAAATGGACTCCAGAGGATGGTAGAGGACAGGAAGGCCTGGAGAAATGTTGTCCATGGGGTCATAATGGGTCGGACACAACTTCACAACTAACAACAACAACAACAATGTATGTCTTCTTCATTTTGATTGAATTTCCATAGACAAAATTCCAGATTGTGACATCTCAGAGTATCCAATTAATCATAGAGAGGGGATTATCACTAATATAAATATATATAAACATTATTTCTCCTATGTAAGAGGATAGCTTGCACTGACATGAGTCTGATTGCTGGACAAGTTGCAAAAATTGAAAACCTGCCCAAGAATTATTGACTATAGAATCCATTATTCATCATGTTCTCTTTAGATAACCTTGTTTCTTATAATCCTCACCATATGGCATTCTTAAATGGAAATGCGTACTGGGAAAAATTAAGGCTACATATCAATTAAAGATTTGTGTTGGTGCCTCATTTAGTTCTTAATTGATGCATATTGCCAAATTTCAGCAGGTTTTTTTTATTAAGTATCAAGCATAAGACAATTATTCAGTTAAACTGGTAATTATTTTGTGAATAATTCTGCTATAACCTGCAGCTAAAATCTAAGTCCTAAAAATCAAAGAGATCTATGAGGAATGACCCCTGCAGGAAGATCCTGAGACAATGAATATATGAGATGGAACATCAAACTGACTGCAGTTTAATTCCACCTAAAGTTTTCCTGATAATCAGGCTATCAATCATAACTCTGCCAAATGTCTTAATCTGAATACTCTACCAAAATTCCAAAGAGCCTTTGATGTTTGAATGACTTGCGAAGTTGAGTCCTGGAAAAAGGATTTGGAAGTGAACACTTCAGTCATTGTAGCAGCCATTAAAATGACAAGCTCAGGATCTATGACATTAACATTCTTACTAATTCAACACTCTGGTGGTACTGGCAAGAAGCGATGCACTCTCCTATAATGTCACCATATTATGCCAGTAAGTTTCAATGGGACTGACTAAGAACAGTTTGATTTGATGTAGTAAATCAAAATTTAACAATCATTCTCATCCTCATCTGTTTCTTGTTATGATTTATGTTGATCTGTTCACTAAAGTTTTAGACCCTATTTAAAAATGATTTATACCAAGAAAATTATACTTTTGCTGGTTGAGCTGTGTTTACTTTTTCATCTTATTTTCATGTTATTTTATGTTATGAAAGGCTGGTCAATAACCAAAAAAATTAATTAAATTAAATTAAATTAAATTAAATTACATTAAATTTTCCAAATAGTTGTTCACAATGTAATAAATATAAGCAATAAACAATGAAGATGGCAACCAACAAGGTGTTAAAATCTGGAATAAAATGACCATGCTGGGAGCAGTCTTGCTCCACACAGTCTTGCTTCCTTCTTTTTATCCTTTTAAAAATATTTTATAAGCAGCAGACCACAAGCTTGGCAAGTATGGAGGGGCAGATCCTTGCGATATTGATTTGAAAAAGATATTATTTTTTTCCATAATGAAGTGGTATTTTGTAAGGTATCACATTTAGAAAGCTATCCTGCTTCACTCCAATAGGTCTCATTCATGCATTAAATCTCTATATCTATATCTATAGCTGAGTCAGTTTGGTTTAGTGATTAATGTATTGGACTAGAAACTTGGAGACTCTTCAGTCCTAGTCCTGCCTTGGGCACAAAGCCAGTTTGGAGACTCCAGGCCTGTCCTTTCTTTCAGCCCTAGAAAGGAGGCAACTTAATTTAATTTAATTAATTCAATTTATATGCTGCCCCTCTCCGAAGACTCAGGGCGGCTCACAATACATTTTAAAAAATCATTATAAAAAACATTTAAAAATTAAAAACATTAAAAACATTAATAACTCATTCAAGCCATTCATGGCCGGATCTTGCCAGATCACAAGAGCGAGATCAACAGCCCCAGGCCTGCCGGAAAAGCCAGGTCTTCACTGCTTTTTGGAAGGTCAATAGGGTGGGGATAGTCTGGACCTCAGGAGGTAACTGGTTCCAGAGAGCTGGGGCAACCACAGAGAAGGCCCTCCCCCATGGGCCCACCAGCCGGCATTGTTTAGCTGACGGGACCCGGAGGAGACCAACTCTGTGGGATCTTACCGGTCACTGGGAGCTATGCGGCAGAAGGCGGTCTCTAAGATATCCTGGCCCTGAGCCATGTAGGGCTTTAAAGGTAATAACCAACACCTTGAATTGTGACCGGAGACCAATAGGAAGCCAGTGCAGCTCGCAGAGAAATGACAAACCACTTCTGAAAAACCTTGCCAAGAAAACCCCAGGGACTTGTCCAGGCAGTCACCAAGAATCAACACTGTCAAAGGCACAAATTATGTATTTATTTATGTATCTATATTTAGCAACCCCATAAGCTATTATGTATAGAGTCTAAAATGGAATAAGGTTATATCACAAAGGTGAAAATGACAGAGTTTTTTTTCTCCTGTGCTTCGGACATTTTTAATGACTGCACTGCGGGATCAAAACACAGGACCCAAAACAAATAATCAAGGCTCAGTGAAGTATCCATTGTTGGATGCATGTCAGCAGGACTCTCCCAAAAATATTGACACACATGCCTATGGACAAAAGGTTGCATTCATATTTTTTATGCATCTCAGAAAGGGAAAGAATACGAATATATAAGCAACAGAAGATGTAACATATTCATAGGTAATGGATCACATTTTGCCCTTCTTCCACCTGCTTTTCTTCAAGAAAACAAAGAGGAAAAATAAAGAAAGAAAAAAAAGAGGAGGGGGCAATTTTGGAAGGCCAGACACAGAAACAAAAACTGGCACCTTGAGGACAAATTATGGGAATTGTCCCAATGAAGAAATGGGCTAAAGTTCATAAGATAAATTCCTTTGGTTTCTATATATGAAATTGATTTAGCTGATTCCATTATAGATCCATATTTCAATATAGATCAAGGTAGCAACTCAAATTAAATACACTAAGTCTAATGCAGAAGTAATGTAGCTGTTATTGTTTATTGTTTACTCAAAAGCTACTTAAGAGGTTTTAGGCCACAAAAATAACAACAGAGTAGATGTATGCAGGCCAGGAACACTGGTTGTCCATTTCTGGTTTAAAATACCTGAGTTGAATCAGAGTATATGAAATAAGTAAATGCTCAATATTATTTTTACTATTTATTATCTTACTTGGTATGCTATCTAACTTTTTCCAATGAGCAGTTTACTTGCATTTTTGAAGCCCAAAAGAGCATGGTGAAAGTTATATGGGCTATCATGCAAAAGATGATGATGATGAATTTAATTTGGCATGTTTCTTTAGGAAGTCTTAATGAGACTGGTTTGCTTCAAGTGCACCAATTTCTCTCTTATTCCCATGCATGGTTGAGGCAAGTGATATTTTCCACTTGACTGCTGCTTGTCAATCCATGGCTCTTCTCAGGTTCAGTGGAGAAATAAACTGGAGATGGATGGAAAATTTAATCAACACCACTTGCATATTTATTTTGCTCTAAAAAGCAACCCTGGAGAGAGAGAGAGAGAGAGGGAGGGAGGGAGGGAGGGAGGGAGGGAGGGAAAGAGAGAGACGGAAGAACTTAGATTTAGGGATCTATTACTGGGGTTTCTAAAATTTGGCTTGGTGTTGATCTTATACAATATGAACGGAGAATCTCATGGAAACGAAGAGCTGCAATTAACTTGGGGTTGGCTGAGTGCTGAAAGCCACTTAGGGAGGATAATGAGGACTTTGTAGAATTTAAAGGCTACAAGAGAGACTGATAAAAACGTAAGCCTTGGGTTCTCCTTTACTATGTAATATTTACAAAAGGTATTTCAAAAGTCATAAAAGATTGATTGGCATCTCACAGGGCTATTTTTCTTTCTAAAATATTGTTTTGCACAACATGCATCTTCTTTCTTTCTTTCTTTCTTTCTTTTTCTTTCTTTTCCTTCCTTCCTTCCTTCCTTCCTTCCTTCCTTCCTTCCTTCCTTCCTTCCTTCCTTCCTT
>WNWU01000001.1:27171833-27182774 GCA_012654045.1 Ptyas mucosa
GGAAGAAGGAGAGGAGAGGAAGAGGAGAGAGGAGAGGAGAGGAGAGGAGAGGAGAGGAGAGGAGAGGAGAGGAGAGGAGAGGAGAGGAGAGGAGAGGAGAGGAGGAGTGAATGGGATGGCTGGAAAGAATGGAGTAGCTGGAGAGAAAGGATGATATGTAGAGCAGTTGTCAGTTGTCTGGAAAGGAAGAAGAAAGGATGGCTTCCCTGGAAGAAGGGAAGAGAAGGCCCAGAAGGACAAGGTTTAGAAAGGGGCTTGACTGGCTAAAGGTGGTGGCTTTACACAAAATCCCAGAGGGAAAAGTAGGCATTGGCTATGGATGGATAATCACTCATAGTTGGGGAAGAACTGGACAGAAGAACTTGAGAGAAATTATCTCCCCAAGGAAGAAGCAATAGCTCTTCAGGTGAGCAGTTTCAGGAGGAGGGCAAACTGTGGGGAACATGCCTCAGTAAATTCCAGTCCATTCCTTTTTGTTTTTTTCCTCTTTCTCTTGTCAAACCCAGAAACAGGGGAGCGAGATAACGAGAAAAGAGGATGAAGCAGGAGAGGTGGAGGGGATCGTCTCTGGGACGAAACCAGACACTGAATGAGCACCATTAATATTTTCTATATATATACCTATTGTCAATAACTGCTGTAAATAACATGACTGTCTATAGTAAAGGACATTAAAGCTTCCACTGTCTTGTTTTTCTGTGACAATTGCTACCTTTGCAAAACAACACACCTCCAGTTCAAAAAGAACCCTGTCACACTGTGACAGAGTGAGGCAACTTTAAGTCTTCCATAGTTGTACTGGTGTTAAAGAAGTATTTTCTCCTTTATTCTGACACCATTCAAGGATAGTTTTATGGTGTGTAAAATGTGTGTTCCCAAAGCTAGCTTTATTCTGCCTCTCGGTCCATTATAGCTACTCTGTTGCTCATTAACCTGGTGGGAAGCCAGGTGACTAGCAGTGCCTGCTAGCAGAAGCAATAGAGCAGGAAAAATGATCAGCAACCGGGATAGCAAATGTTATGCCGATACAGTTTTCTGCCAGCTCAGGGATGGATAAATAGTAATTGGATGTGGGAAAGCACATAAACAAAGTATCCAAGCAACTATGAGCCTCATGGTTCAATACTCTGTAGAGATGTGAGACCCATGTCTCTACAACATCATAGCTGTGGCTTTGCACAGATCCACCCTATGTGACAGTTGCTCCTTATTTGGGAGGCCTTTCAGACATTCACTCATGCCCTAATCATATCATGAAGAGCCCATTGCAACACACACAACACGGGGCTGCTTTTGCAGACCACAGGAAATCCATAGCTGGTTCAGAATGCACAGGGTAGGCAGTGGTAGGCATGCACTGTATGTCTGAAAGCTACATTGGTTGCCACTTGGTTCCAAGGTCCAATTCAGGATGCTGGTTGTTATTTATAAAGGCCTTCATGGCATAAGACTTGGTGTTTGATGGATTGCCTATTTCCAATAGTTTCTGTCTGCCAAGTAAGTTTAGATGCAGTGGGTATGCCCCAGGTCCTTTTAATTAAATAATGTTATGTAATAGGACCTAGGAAGTGTGCCTTCCCTGTCATGGTGCCTTTCTTGTAGAAAAGCTTCCCCACTCACAAAAAAAGATACTTATGGTTTCTACCCACATGATCTTCCAAAAACCTATGAATACCTGTCTGTTCTTCCATGACTGCAGATAAGGTGGTTGCTGAGCCCCATTGTGTTTTCTTTGGTTCATTGTGTTTGCTTTTTATGAATGAGCATGATACTTTTCTTTTTATAGTTCTTTAATTTTTTTTACAGTGTAAGCTGCCCAAAGACATAGCAAGTCATCCAGTGGTGGGTTGTCCCCGGTTCGGACCGGTTTGCAAATACTGGTAAAAAACTGGCAGGAGGCTCCGCCCACCGTCCCGGATGTCATCATAGGCAATATGCGCATGTGCAGAAGTGTGTGTGCACGCGTGAATGTTCCTGTTGCGAACCGGTAGTAAAGATAAGTAGAACCCACCCCTGAAATCCTAAAGCTAAAATATTAAATATTAAGTATAAAATATAAAATAAATATAAAATAAAATAGTAAAGATCCATTGAAATACTCTCTAGTGAAGGGCTGTCAAACTTGTGGCCTGCAGCCCGTATTCATCACATGCTGGCCACACCCACCCGTGCTTTAGTGAAGGGGAAAGAAGTTACAATACATCACATGACACTGCTGTGACAATGCGAGTTTGACATCCCTGCCCTAGTGCAATGAGCTTATGAAAAGTTCTTTTCAGAACTTTAATTTAGTGACCTCCAGCTGTGTATGTTTGCAACTTCTAAAATTTCTATCCAACATTTTCAAGTTTAGAGGAAATTGTTTTAAATTTTATTACAAACCACAGTTCAAACTACACTAATTTCTGACATTATTCTTCATTATTTTTAAATGTTCAAATATTCATCTCAACAAAATCCTAAGTCTGAAACAATTTAATCTTGGTTTAATTGTATTTAATTTGATTTTGATGAAAGAATGTATTTGGAAAATTCAGCAACTTTTTAAGTGTACCCTTCCTTTAAAATCAAGGTGATATGGGATTGCACGATCAAACTTGGAATAATGGCTCCATAACTAATATCATGGAAAGGGAAGAGGAGAAAAAAAAGTGAAATATTTTAAGTGCACAACAGATTAATGATTGGATAGAGATTTAGAGAGAATGCTGTTTGAAAGAGCATATGTTTTTGAACAAATAAATGTAAATGTCAGTGAAGGCACTATGCCTGTGTAATAATGATTAATATTGATCACTACCTTTGCTGATTTCCAGCTATGAAGGTCAAATAAGTCATAATAGAAGAAGCACATTATTTGAAATGCTCATACATCACGAATTTGGAAGCAATCTTATACCTATTTAAGAACACTTGGGGGTGCTGTTGCACCGTGGTTGGAAAAATATCTGCCTGAGTCCTGCAGAAGTCGTTCCTTTAACAAAATTGATGAAGTACAAAGCAGGGTTTAAGCAGAGAACAGTAGACCTGAACAATGTGTGTTTCAGTGACCAAAAAACATAGCAGTAGATAGGGAAAGCAATACATTTCCTTAAAAAACAAACCCTAACAAACCAAAAGTCAAGTAGGATATATCAACAGCAATGTATTTCTGTAGTACATTGAGTTTGTCCAAACTCGGACTGAAGGTGGTGTTAGAAGAAGGAAAAAAAAGCAAGCCAGAATCTGGCTAATTAGGCTTACTCTACCAAAATAACCACCTGGCTGAGGAACCATATTGTGTAATAAAACCAACCATCCAGCTGAGAAAGCAACATGAATATTATACTTGCCTGACAAGGTGAGTCAGAGAGTTTTCTGCTGGTGGTATGAGAAAGAAAGGGTTTTGATTCGGGCTCCAGGCCTACTGTGAACTGCGCCTTCCTTTTTCAGAAGTGTTTCTTTTTAGAGAGAAGTTTCCCCTTAATGTAAGGTTGCAAAGTAGCTTGGAAAAGTTCCTCAGCGAGCTTTTTAGCACCCTTCGGTGAAGGAACCACCAAACAGAACAGGATTCCACATGGGTTGACTGAGTGGCTTGAATAGAAAGTTCAGGCTGCTTTTTATGAATGTTCCCCTAGAACAGGGGTCTGCAACCTTAAATGCTCAAAGAACCATTTGGACCCATTTCCCAGAGAAAAGAAAACACCGGGAGCCACAAAACCTGGGTGGGCAGGGCCAACTCCATGTCACTCACTTCCACCAGTCACATGACCCCCTAGCCATGCCTACCCAGCCGGTCATTAGGACAATGAACCGTTTTTTTTAAAAAACACCGGGAACCACAAAATCCTTTTGACATATCTCCCTCCCTCCCTCTCTCATTCCCTTTCTGTATCTCTCTATGTCTTTCTCTCTCCCCCTCTCTCTGTATCTCGCTGTCTCTGGCCTGGCCACTTCTCCATCCCTGCCGTCACCCTTACCTTCTCAGGCCAGGCGAGGAGTGACTGGGAGGGGAGGGCGAAGGGCGGGGCCAGCCAGTGGTGGGATCCCCTGATAGGGAGCCACAGCACAGGGCCCAAAGAGCTGCAGGTTGTTGACCCCTGCCCTAGAATATAACTTCCTGAGCAAAGCAGTTGAAGGATTCAGTTTGAGGTGGAAAAGTGAAGGCAAGAGTAAGGGATCATCCAATTTCAAGTCTCAAAGTGATTTAAGGGGAAGTCAGTTTGATATGGATGCCAGTGGGCTACAAAAAGGAATTTCAGTTGGAGTTCATGACCTCATTGCTTTGGTCAGAATTAGGATTTCCTTTCTCTTCAGTTTTGTGATTTTCTGAAATTTCATCTGACTTGATATTAACCACAATGATGTTATTCCAAAGGTCCCCCCGCACCACATTACTTTTTATCATATGTTTATTGAATGTTGGGAATTTAAAAAAAATATTTCTATTTAATCTGTCTATACCTTGCAGCTGCTAAAAACAAAGTAATCTGCATGCCATTGAAAACCAAAACCAAAACTATACAGCATTATAGCAATGCTGCCTGATTTCTCATCTCTTCCTCAAGTTACTTTCCCTGTTTACTATCTAGCAAATTCACTTTCTGGTGTTTTCTTTAGAGGCAGTGGAGATTTTGAGGAAATCTCAGGCAAGTTACTTCAAGATACTGCAAGTTCAAATCTCACCAGGCTCAAGGTTGACTCAGCCTTCCATCCTTTCTAAGGTAGGTAAATTGAGGTCCCAGTTTGTGGGGGCAATAAAGAGCCTTGGATAGTACAGTGGTCTAAAGCCCTGTTATTAACATCAGCTGCCTGCAATTATTGCAGGTTCGAATCTCACCAAGGCTCAAGGTTGACTCAGCCTTCCATCCTTTCTAAGGTAGGTAAATTGAGGACCCAGTTTGTGGGGGCAATAAGCTGACTTTGTATAAATATACAAAAGTATGAAGGCTATTGCTTAGCGTATTGTAAGCCGCCCTGAGTCTCCGGAGAAGGGCGGCATATAAATCAAATAAAAAAAAAAGCACTGTCAGCCACCCTGAGTCTCCGGAGCAGGGCGGCATATAAATCAAATAAAAAAAAAAAAAGATAATCCATACCACTATAGCACGGGTGTCAAATTTAATCATGTCACATGATGTTATCGTGATGTATCGTGACAGTTTTTGCCTCTACGGAGCTGGGGTGGGCATAGCCTACACATGATGCACCAAGCCCATGGGCTGCCAGTTTGACAGGCTTGCCTATAAATAGACTTTATTTATTAATTAAATTATTTCTGCCCATAGATAGGTTCTGTTTATTAAAGATTAATAGGGTTAATTTTTTTTTCCTGCAAAAGAGACCTACTATTATATTAGAATTCATTCAGCAAAGCACCTCAAGAAACTTTTCACTTAAGAATGCTTTAAATGCTTTGATTGTTTCTGGAAGATTCAGTGGCAAATAAAGGCAAATATTCATGTCCCAGGATAATGTTACAGGATCCAATCTGAGTCAGTCATTGGGACCAAAGTATACCAAGCTTTGGGGCTCATGCTGGAGTCCATCCTCTCTCTCCAGAATGTGGCACAGAGACAGACGTTCCCTGTGGTTGGCTACAGCAAGAACCCAAAAGTTTGAAAGAATAAACCTTCGGTCCGGATGACCAATTCAGTTTAGATCCTGATTGAATAGCAATTAAAGACAGTAAGATGAAGATGATAGAGTGGTTGAGTGACCATGTATACGCTATACATATATTATCTTCCTGAAATACATATATTATCTTCCTCAAATACTTTTATCTATCTCCACTGTGGATATTTGTTGTATATCTAAACATGACTAATGCCATTAATACTGGGGGGAAAAGGAAACAAGTCTTACCTGTAAAGGATAAGAAGTTGCCATTAATAAGCCCATCTATATCTTATGTATCTCTACTAACCTCTAGAGAAGTTACAAACTCCTGATATTATATCATTAATGTTTCTCTGCTTTCTGCAACATTTAATAATAGGTCAGCTGGAATTGTAGTTACTTATCTGTTGCCATAAAATAATATATTGCCCTAAAATAATAAAAATACAGATTCATTCTAATATTTTGTTTTACATACATACTTAGCAGAGGTGGGTTTCAGCAGGTTCTGACCAATTCTGGAAAACTGGTAGCGGAAATTTTGAGTAGTTTGGAGAACCGGTAGTAAAAATACTGACTGTCCCTGCCCCCATCTATTCTCTGCCTCCCAAGTACCAGCTGATTGGGAGGAAATGGCAATTTTGCAATAACCTTCCCCTGGAGTGGGGTGGGAATGGAGATTTTACAGTATCCTTCTGCTGCCACGCCCACCAAGCCACGCCCACCAAGCCATGCCCACCAAGCCATGCCACACCCAGAGAACTGGTAGTAAAATTTTTTGAAACCCACCACTGATACTTAGACTCTCTCTCTCTCAAACACATACACACAAAGGTCTGTGTAACAAAATATTAGTAATAAATTTGTTTATTTATATTTAATAATTTAATAATGACTGCTGTAATTGTGTATTTGACTGACTGGAAACAGTAAGTCCAAATGTACCTGCGTATCCTGTTTTCTTTTTATTAGTTATTAGTTAGTTATAACTTATTTATTAGTTATTAGTTATAATTCAGAGGGACTCTGGTCAGCCATTCCCAAAAACTATCTTAGGCAAAACAGAGCTTCTTCAACAGGAATATATTTTTATATATAGTGGCATAGCTTGATATTTAAGAACAACCAATACCTATATGCAGTAGACTTGAGGAATAAACAAACACTAATATCAGATTTTTAAACAAGGTCATTATAAATAATAGCTATGTTCACCAGTGCTGAGTCTACACTGAAGAAATCAAGATACATGGGTGGCAAATATAGAACAATTTATAAAATCATTCTGAAAAATACTTTATTTTGCGTTGTTTGAACTGTATGATCTAAATTCATAGACTCCAATTTTTCTTATTAATGGGCCCAAAGTATAACATGATAGTTTTAGTTATGTGCTATCACCTAGAGTTTTGGTGGAATTATCTGTAAATCAGCTGAGCTGTTTCTGCTCCAGATTGCAAAATGGCTCATCCCTTTTTCAAACCAATCTTAATCTTATAGCAGTGCTATCATCTCTCATATTTTCAATTAACAGGCTTTCCACATCTCTAGATACTATATGGCAGGAGAAATATGAGAGAAAACATGCTTATCCTGGAATGAGATACCATCGACCTTTTTTTAGAAGTATCGATATAAAACTCTCTCATACTGTACGTTCTTATCATGATGGAAGAAATAAGAATTGAGCAAGTTAAATGAAAATCTTCAACAAAGTACAAGGTATGTTTTCTGATGGTCATGCCATAAGATCAGAGGATCCAACAATGGTTATGCAATGCATTCGGACACTCTAACCTGGCACAATCACATAATTCATATCCTCACCACCATGATGCATAGCTAATTAGATCAGCAGACTTTTCCAACCTGCCTTTTCCAATAAAGCAACACATTGCCATTTTTTTTAGTCACAAATACTGTATTTTCGTTTGTTTCTTTTCTTCTACTTGTGCCAAACTGCTGGTAGCATAATCCCATCAAACATACATTGTGTTTACATTGTGTTATTTTCAATATTTACTGCTTTACTGGCTATTCTGTTGCATTTTTGAGGATAACAAACTAGAAGGGTATTCATTTTATGCTGTTGATTTGTGTTCCCAGGTATAAGAATAAATTGAAAATCAATCAATTGCTTTACTACAGGTCATAACTCCAAAATATATATGAATAGGTTAAAAAAGAAATCAAGCAAACTCTTTCTTCTGGCTACTTGGCTTTTGCTCTTTTTCTTTTATCATTGAAATTTGAGTTGAAAAAAGGCAGAAAAAGAAAAGTAGCATAAAATAAAATAAAGTTTTTGCATTCCTTCCTTCTTTATAAAAGAAGCATTTTTCATTGAAAACAAATGTGCACTTGAAGATTTCTTGATACTTCAATCCAAAACCAGTTGTCTCTGGCTGCTTTCCCCCCCTGTACTTACATACTAGCAAGATATGTTAGCTCTGTGGTCTCAAACAAGGTCAAAGAAAAAAAAATCCATTTATCAGTTGCTTCGTTATTGATAAAAACAACAACAAATTACACTTCCAGCACTTTTTATTAATGGCAAAATGATCCCCCACAGGAGTTTATGCCAATTTTGCTTAATGCACTGAATGAACAGTTTTTGTGAAGCTTTGTGAGAACTCCCTTGAGCTTGGATTTATTGACACAATGTGGTGTCAAGTATAGAGATTATTCCTTAAAGACATTGCAAGGTGTGTGGAGAGTTGTCCAAAGAAAACATAGCATAATTTATTTATTTAATTTATTTTAGGAAATTTATATTGCCTCCTATTCGCACATGGCGACTCAAGGTGGCTTACAAGAGTATAAAAATTTCATATAAAAACAATAAAACTAATAAAATCATATAATGAATTAATAAAATATAATAAAATAATGGACATTGTTGTGTACAGTTTGGAATCATTGGTATATTTTGTTTGATACTATGACCACTATTAGGGAGAAATAAAAGAAAAAATTGCCAAGACTAGTTGAAAAATCTTAGTGGTTTAAAATAATCCCAAGAAGCATATTCATCATTTACTTGCCTTTCGTATGTTCCTTTTTCCTTACAGAAGCAACAGTATTGTCAAGAATATATCAGGATGTCTCAGACTTCAATTTCTCAAGAAATCATATAAATACTGTGCAATTTAATATTATGCAAATTTATACCTCTATGTTGAATGGAAAAAAGGCACACTTGTTTTTTTCCTCAGTTTTTAAGGATTGATCCTCAGTCTCTTAATGTCAAAGAGAATTTTAGTAAGATGAAAAAGTTAGGATTGTTTAGCAGGGAGATAATATCTTTTTTTCTGTATTTTCATGAAAAGTAGTGATGGGTAAATAACTTCATTATTATATGATGATAATATAATCTTAATATCTTTTGTTGTTTGGATACAGTGATAGTTTAAAATATTGATTGAAAATTATCAACATTCCAATGTTTAGATAATTTAGACTGTTGAGGATAAAAAAGAAAGCAGTATTAATATTAATTACAAATTAGGATGTTGGTGTTAATGAGTATATTATTTTTCTTTTTCATCTGGAATTGAATATAACAATTAAAAAAAACCTTCTACATATTGTGTTAAAGTATGTTAAAGTATTTATCATACAATAAAGATTCCTGTCTTAAGCTGATTAGTTAGAATTAAATAATTAAGTCAATTCTATTGTTATTTACAGTTTTTTGTAAAAGAAAAAAGTAAATTAAGAAAACAGGTTTGGCAGCAATTTAACTACCAAAATATAAGAAAAAAAAAAGCCTAGAGAGCTGGGTTTCCCATTTTTATACACCTGCTAATTTACAATGTTTACAAACATTTGTATTCACTTAGAAGCCAGACTGTAAATCATTATATTTGCAATGCATTATTTGTATGGGAAACATTCTTGCTTAATTTTGGTTAAACTTCTATTTTGAATCATCATCATCATTTTAGCCATTGTCTATATACTGATCTCTGATGATCTCTGGAGGGCTCGGGACAGGGGTTGTTCCTCTGTCCTAGTCCTATTAGATCTCTCAACGGCTTTTGATACCATCGAACATGGTATTATACTGCAGCGGTTGAGGGGGTTAGGAATGGGGGGCACCATTTTGCGGTGGTTCTCCTCCTTCCTCTCTGACCGCTCGCAGTTTGTGTTGGCAGGGGGGCAGAGGTCGACCTCGAGGTGCCTCACATGGGGAGTGCCGCAAGGGTCGGTCCTCTCGCCCCTTCTGTTCAACATTTATGTGAAGTCGCTGGGTGAGATCATCCGTGGTTTTGGGGTGAAGTGTTATCTGTACACTGATGATACTCAGCTGTACATCTCCACCCCAGACCAACCCAACGATGCCCTTGATGTGATGTCCCGCTGCCTGGAGGCCGTGCTGGTCTGGATGGGGAGGAACAGGCTCAGACTCAACCCTTCCAAGACCGAGTGTGGCTCCCAGCATCCCGATATAGTCAGCTGGTGCCATCGCTGACTATTGGGGGTGAATCATTGCCCCCCACAGAGAGGGCTCGCAATCTGGGTGTCCTCCTGGATGCACGGCTGTCTTTAGAAGAGCATATGACGGCCGTGGCCAGAGGGGCCTTTTATCAGGTCCGCCTGATTCGCCAGTTGCAGCCCTTTCTGGATTGGGATGCCCTGCGCACGGTCACTCACACCCTTGTCACCTTCCGGTTGGACTATTGTAATGCTCTCTACATGGGGCTCCCCTTGAAGAGCACTCAGAGGCTCCATCTGGTCCAGAATGTGGCCGCGTGGGTGGTTATGGGCGCAACCCGATGTGCCCATGTGACACCCCTCCTGTGTGAGCTGCACTGGCTCCCAGTGGTCTTCCGGGTGCGATTCAAGGTGTCACCACCTTTAAAGCACTCCCTGGCATAGGACCCAGTTACCTTCGAGACCGCCTTCTGCCACCAAGAGCCTCCTACCGGCCAGTTCACTCCCACAGAGAGGGGCTCCTCAGGGTGCCATTGGCCAAGTTATGTCGGCTGGTGACACCCAGGGGGAGGGCCTTCTCTGTGGGAGCCCCAGCCCTGTGGAATGAACTGCCCCCGGAAATGCGTAAGATCTCCGACCTCCGGGTGTTTCGCTGTGCCCTTAAGACCCTGTTGTTCCGTCAGGCTGAGCTATCAACATAATTTTAAATCAGGTGTTTTAAATTTGGGAGGTTTTAAACTGAGCCAAAATTATTTAAAAATTTTAAATTATTTTAATTGATGTCTGTCTTGTGCTTTTAATAGGCTGTACAGCGCCCTGAGTCCTTCGGGAGAAGGGCGGTATAGAAATAAAATAATAAAATAATAATAATAATAATAATAATAATAATAATAATAATAATAATAA
>WNWU01000001.1:27182784-27207042 GCA_012654045.1 Ptyas mucosa
AATAATAATAATAATAATAATAATAATAATAATAATAATAATAATAATTACTGCAGGATGAAGGCCTCTTCCATGTTTCTAACCAATTTTGATTTCACTGTATACTCTTAATTTTGCCATTGCTGCATATTTTCCAAGTTTAAATTCCCAATCAAATATTGCCAGAATTATAACTTTCTTCCAGTACTGGGCAAAATTTATTCTCATTAAATTGTGACAAAATTGTGATTTTTTTTTGGTAATAGTAATAATTTAAATTAATACCTTACTCTTTTTATCCATACTGCATTTCATGTGATTAACAGCAAAATGAAAGCCATCATCACCACCAAAATATAAATAGTAAATCAACGTGGAAACACAATGCATACCTCAGACTCAACAAACATTTGATTTTGTGATAATAGAAAATTGTCGTAGATTAAGATTAAAATTCTGGAATCTGATAATTCAGAATAATTTTTGGCCTTGTGGATAAAGTACAATAGAAGTGAAGTCAGTAGACTTTTTTCCAAATTACCTTTAATTGAAGCCTGCAGTTTGGATTCTTAGTTGATGATTTAGTCAGGAATACTGATATTGAGCCCCAACGACTACAAGTTAGGTTAATCATTACCATTAATCAATCTAATGGTTGATTGCAGAGCAGGAAATGTAATGCCATGACATGGGCCACCCCCCCTCTAACCAGGAGTGGACTTCAAAAATTTTAGCAAGGGGTTCTCTGCCCAGTTGCTGGGTGGGCGGGGCCATGGTGGGTGTGGGCTAGTCGGCCTCTGGCACCACAGTGGGTGGGTGTTTTTGCCCTCCCTGGGCTCTGGAGGCTTTCCTCGAGCCTCTGGGAGGCTGAAAATGACCTCTCCAAGATCCAGAGGCCGTCTGGAGGCCAGAAAAGGGCCCATTCCTGGCCTTCCCAAACTTCCCGTAGGCCGGTTTTTTGCCCTCCTCGAGCCTCCGCATGCACGCTATACTTACTTGCATCCAAAACAGGTCGCATGGGGAGTCCTGGGAGGGGTGGGGTGGGGTGGATGGGCCAGCCAGGAGTGGGATTTGGGAGTTCTCCGAACTGCACAGAATCTTAGCTAGAGGTTCTCCTGAACCCCTGCGAACCCCCAGCAGCCCACCCCTCTATCTCTCTCTCCCTCCCTCCCTCTCTCTCTCTATCCTGTTTTTATAGTACTAAATGATTAGGAAAATGAGGCCTACAATAACTGTATTTTATGTTAATATGATTTAGATATTTCATTTTGCTTTTTTACCTTGAGGTATATGTGGATATTTCAAAATAATTACAAATGTCACTGTTCAGATTTAGGTTTTAGGCTAGTTAGGGGGGATAAAAATGCTACATTTGCCAATAAACTTTGACTTAGAGGTACCTTGTCCTTTTCAGTCTCTACTGCAATATTATATCAATTACATTTCTTTATTATTCTGCAGTGAGATGTACTGACATTTATACATTCCCTACCGGCAAACCAGGATAACCTCAGATGCTTTCCAATTAGCCAATGCAAACAACTCACTTTTTAAACCAAACCAGTCATGAGTGGTGGTAAGGAAGCAAGTAAAATATACATTCTAATCTGAATCATTAGGAAATTCTGAGGAGAATAAAGACTAAGCTTTCAGCTCTTTGCTTCAGAACTCCACCAGTCTTTTCAGCACCTGTGACTATGGAACCAATGCAGAAGGAATCTATACAAGTATTTCTAATACTGTTGGGGAGTTTATCAGCAGTAATGATTGAATTTGGCAAAATTATTTGGGTTCAGTAGAGATCACATTCAAAGAAACAATCCGCATTAAATAAATCATGTGGTCACAGGCAGTTGTATCTGATTGTACATTGGAAAAGCCTGTGGGTATTGTCCCAGTTTAATTTCTACCCAATACATTGTCAGTCAATCCTTATATTCATATCAGAGCAAAGACACACGTCACTCAGTTCAATTAGCACAAAAACAGCCTTATGTTTATTTTTTCTGGCCTTAATATTCCAAACAAGTAAGCAAATACACACCTGAAATTCTTAACTGACTGGCTCTAACATTCTCTCCCTCTCCCCCCTCTCTGTCTCCCTGTCCCTGTCCCTCCCTCCCTCTCTCTCTTTCACACACACACACACACACAAATACACTCAAAAGTCACAGATCTTTCCCGACTCACTAGAAACGATTCTGTGGGTAATTAGCATGGACAATGCTACACTCCAGCCTTAACCCTGTTATGCAGATAGCATTAGAAGAATAGGAATAGAAAGTAGGACTGTCTGCTATTCTTCACCATGAAACCATCAGTCTGGGAATGATGAATGGGGATGATGTATCCAACAGAATATTGGCTTAGTACCTTGTAGATGTCAACCCAACAATCCAAAATTTTGGCAGAAGAATATAATATAAGCAAAAAACCTCAGGTTTCTTAAAATATTGCGGTTTGTGTGTGGTTTTTTTTTTTTCATTTTATTGGGCTATGCTAACACAACATACATACCTGTGTGTATGTATGAGGTAGAGGGATCTTCGTGTTATGTTGGTTTTTTTGCTTGGAATGCATTATGTTTCAGGTTATCTGGATCAGATTTAGACTAATATAAATGCTCATCTTGCAGTTATGGAAAGGTAGGGTTTGATAATGTTTCTTTTGGAGCATATTAACAGTGTAGAATTTCACATGCAAGGGAGATGGTTAATACTTTTCTATATTTACTAAAATATGTGTATAGAAGACTTGATTGATTGATTAATTGATTGATTGATTATTTGATTATTTGTCATCAAGTCAGTGTCAAATCTTGGCAATCATATAGACAGACTTTCTCCATGATGACCCTCCCTAACTTTGTCCTTCAGGTGTTCTAATTGTGCATTCATTACCTCTGCAATTGAGTCCATCCGCCTTGCTGTCATCTTCCCTTCTCTTCCCTTCCAACTTTCCCAGCATTAGAAACTTGTCTAGAGAGAGGTAGGTATTTGAATAATGTGCCTGAATTAGGATAATTTGACCTGGTGACTTGGGCCTCTAGAGGACATTTGTTGGTTATTGTGATAATATGCGGGAATGGTTTTGACAGACAGAAAGAAGATCTGCATACCACCCCAATTATCTTGGCTGTCCATGGTGCTTTTGGGACTTTGAAGGTCAACATCCAGCTTTTGCTTCCATGGAACATGGAACCTCCAACATCGAAGGTCAAATCCAGCTTTTGCTTCCATGGAATGTCACAGGGAATGCCATTACTTGCCCTGTACTGATCTTTGTAGGTATAAACACATCAGGGCATCTGAATATCTTTTTGAAAGCTTCATGGCTGCTCTACAAAGTTAGTCTGTGGTATGTTTCTTGATTGCTTGTTCTTGCTCTTGATGGTTGATCCTAATAGGCAGAAGCTGATTGTTGTATCTGTTCTCATTACTTTGGACTTCTTTATGCTTAGAGTCCCAATTTTTCACTATGCTTCTTGACTTTTATTACTAGAGTTTGGAGATCTTTTGAATTTTTGATTATTTAAGTAGTGTCATCAGCATGGCACAGGTTATCAATGCATTTTCCAATTTTAAATGCTCATTTTCTTCCAGACCAGCTTCTGCTAATACACATTCAGCATATAATATAGAAGACTACAATAGCTATAACAATTTGAAAATCTCAGCATGTAATAGAGATTTGGAGGCTGCTGACAATAAATGAAACTGAAGAAATGACTCATGGGAAAAATACAGAAGTGGATTTATATTTCTAACTCAAAGGGGCATATTAATATAGTGGGTGTCACTTCTTTAGTAACTGTATTATTGTTAAGGCAGGAAACAGTCAGAGCTGAGTTGTGGTACAATATTTTATACGTGCCCTTTCCAGAAATTTTCCAATTTAACTCTGCTGAAATGAGTAAAGCTCTTTTTAATGGGATATGTGCAGGTATATTTCCTGGGACTCATGACTAGTATTAACTAATAGAAGAGCACAATATTTTAGACACATGAATATGTTGATCAAATCCCTATGAATTCAGACAGATCAGACACATTACACAATGCAGTGGAATGCAGCACAAAAAGAACTAAAAACAGCACAGGAATAAAGTATTCACACCATCAAACTACTCTGATCACCTTCAAGACTGGGTTTGGATTATTCAGTCCATGATGTATCATGGTTAACACAAACCACAGCTAAGCGTAATGTACAAACACAGCACAGGTCTCCTATATATTTACCACGAGTTTCATATTTTCATAAAGATCAATATATAAGGTTCTTAAAACAACATCCAAATGGGGATAAAACAGTATATGGGTTGTTTGCTCTTAACGTCAGAGGAAAGGGTTTCCTCTAGGTTCATTTTGTCTTGTTTTTGCAATCTTTCAGGGTTTTTTTCTTTTTGTATGTGTGTTTTTGTTGTCTCCTAGTGAGTGCTTGGATTAGTCTTTGCAGTTTTCTTGGCAAGGTTTTCTCAGAAGTGATTTGCCTCCTTCCTAAGGTAGAGAGAGAGTGACTGATCCAAGGTTCCCCCAGCTGGCTTCATGCCTAAGGCAGGACTAAAATTAATAGTTTCCTGGTTTCTAAACCTGGTACCCTAACCTCCCCAACTGGGAGCCAGACCAAACTGGCTCCCAGTTTTTTAATGACCTTGAGAGAATTCTGTACTTGAAAATATTTTAAGATGATACATGCAAGATGATGGCTAACCTTTTCTGGACCGAGAGCCCAAAGTGCGCACACATGTGAATGCCTGAACCCCCAAAATGCAATGCATGCGTAGACCCCACATGTGCTCCCCACATGTGCACTCTCCCTTGCACGCCCCCACCCCCGTGTATGCACAACAGAGATCCGCCGACCAGCTGGAGGCATGTGCACATGCACGGCAGAGCTAAACTGGGGCAACAGCTCACGTGCCCACAGAGAAGGCGTTGCGTGCCACCTGTGGCATGCATGGCATAGGTTTGCCATCACAGGGCTAGGAGGAAATTTGTAAATACTATTACTAAAAAAAGATACTCGGGATAGGTGAGATGATAGCAATTCCCTTTTGAATGTCCATGCTTCTCAACTTAGTGTCCTTCAAACTAATAATTTCAATCTAGTATTAAGAATATCACATGGGGGGGGGGGAAGTAGCCTCCAGACTTATTAGTATAGTGCGATTAGTACAGTCATAAGAAAATAATGCCATGTCTTTTTTTTTCCTTATGTCATTTTAATTAGGAAATGGCTTGTTAGTGATTTCCTGCCTTTTTAGAGAAACTTGAGTTTTCATCTATAATGTTATTTTCGAGTTAAAACAGCATGGACAGAGCATTTCACAATTTGTACTTGCAAACATTTCTTGTTATGTTGATGCTGTTTGCAAGTTGCCAGTAACTCAGAGCTGCAAAGTTTAGCATGACACATAAGCAATTAAGGCTTAAGATATCATTTGTGCAAGGTATGAACTAGATAAAATATCATGTGGTGGGCAAGGATCAATACTGGAGCTAAATGCAAATAGATTGAATGTAGACACCTAACTGGAAAGTAAGCTTAATAAAAACAAAGTGTGGAGAGAAATTTTTAAAGAGATGTTCAGATGACAGTGAGACATTTGTAATACGTATTTACAAACACCAATGTAAAATGCTCTTAAATTGGACTTCATAAAATAATAACCAGATGGGGTGGCTGTGTCAGCTGAGAATTTAGAAAGCTCCCTTGCTGGCAAGAAAAAAAATAAAATAGAAGAGGGGCATAATCAAGCATGCAGGAAATTAGACTCTTGCTTCTCTGGATAGAATTGCCTACTTAGTAGCTCCCAATTTCCAGAGAGATAAGAAAAAGTAAACTAATAATATCCTTTTCCTAAAAATGTAAGAAAGGACTTGCTGGATCTGGCAGGTAGCCCATTTCGTTTGGCATTTTGTATCAAACACCGGTTAATCTGGTCAATTGGAGGCACTCTGAAAGCTGGCAAACATGACATTTAAAAAAATATTTTTATAGTATTTTAATTTTTTAAAATAGTATGCAGCCCATAAACTGCAAACAGCCACCAAGAGGATGGCCAGTAGGCAGGGGTGGGTTCTAATTTTTTTTATTACCGGTTCTGTGGGTGTGGCTTATTTTGTGGGCATGGCTTGATGGTCATGTGACAATTCTTTAGGATTTAGCAGAGGTACTGGTCTACCAGGCTTTTAACTGCTTGCAGAGCTGTACCGGTCTACTCATTTGTTTTTGGAGGCACCGGTCTACCCATTTGTTTTTTGAGGCACCAGTCTACTCATTTGTTTTTGGAGGCACTGGTCTACCACCACACTGCCTTTTAACACTGATCAGCTGTAGGGCGGTCCTTTGAAGCCCCGCGGCAAGAATTTAAACAGTTTTTTTTCCTTCTGGCCTATCAGCTGGGACTCAGGAGGCAGAAATAGATTGGGTGGGGCCAAATAAAAGGTAAGAATAACACGGGGGGGGGGTGGTTAGAACTGGTTTGGTGATGTCATACCGTCACTGCTACCGGCTCGGCAGAACTAGGTCGAACAGGGAGGAACCCACCACTGCCAGTAGGGCACTAGGCATGGCAACGGGATAAAAAAGGTCAAGTTGTTATCTGCTTGCTGTGCTAATCAAAGGCCTGCCACTTCTTTTGAGTGAATTCCACAGTTGAATACTGTATAGTGTAAGGAATTTCTTCACATTTATTTTGAGTGGGTGACTGTGAGTTGTAATGTTTTAGGATCTTCCACTTCTAGTCTTTGCAGTACTTCTGAATCAATGTTGCATGTACAAATTCAGAATGCTTATCCTACAAAAATGAGCCATCAACTAAAGATGTAACAATTACTGCTGTAGAGGTTCAATGGTACTGTGCATTTTTAATATGGTTTCTCTTTTCTCTTACCCACTTAGGTGAATACCTAAATAACAATACTTCTTAAAATCAGATACTTAAGAATAGAAAATAAGGATAGAAAATATTATGCCTCATGGCTAAATTAAGTTCATTTTGTTGCCAAACCATTAAACAATGCCCTCATAAAACTAAGCCTGACCTCTTCAATTTTAGTCTTTCATTAAGCCTACATATAGCATGTAGGCTTAATAAAACCACGCCTCTTTTCCTATTCTTTCTTTTTTCAAGCCCCCCCCCTCTGTGTGTGTGTGTGTGTGTGTGTGTGTGTGTGAGAGAGAGAGAGAGAGAGAGAGAGAGAGAGAGAGAGAGAGAGAGAGAGACAATGAAAGACAATGAAAGACAGTGAGAGAGAGAGTGAGTCAAGTGGTAAAATATAAAGCAAATCCTCTTTGGATAGCTTAATGGAAAGGGAGATAATAGCAATTTTCAAGGAATTTTGAAAAAGGAGCTAGAATACCCTCTACAATTAGATCAGTGGTAAAAGGGTATATTCATAGTAATACCTATGATCTTGAGATGAAACAAATACCGTAATATTACAAAACCTTCTTTTTCATGCCTACCTCTTCAGAGACTATTTAAGAAGTGATTGTACCAGCTCTGTTATACTGAAAGTGTAATATGGATGAAGAACACTTAAGTAATAGGGGCTTAGTCAATTAATGTTTCATTTTGCTTTGATATTCACAAAATTATTAAGGTGTTACAAAATTCACTCTTGTCTAAAAATACGACTGTCTTGAATTATATGCCAGAGTTTCCAACAATGATAGTTATATTGTTCATGGAGGGAGAACAAATAAGATATTTATTCAAAGACAAAATTAGACTGCATTTATATTTTTGAGGTAAAGATATATGCTCAGTTTCTGTTTATGAACTGAACTCTACTAATGTAGTCAACAGAATGATGGATATTTTCTTCATGGTATTGGTTTAATGGTTTATTTAATACACTATCTTTTTTATATATTTCCTATATATTTTCATATTCCTTTTGCATTAAAATTAAAAAAAATACATATACTCCTCATAGAGTGTTGCCTTATAGATATACTGTATCTCATTATTTTTTTGTGAAATGAAATATTAAGAGAAAAATGAGGAAATATTGCACATTGGTGTCCTAGCAATTGACTTTTCCCAATGAATTCTGGATGGATGGCTCACTAGCTTCACCAGATGAAGAGAGCCATTCAAGAGGGACCAGGAATGAGTTATTGTAGCATAACTGTCTTTCTAAAAGTATATTCCCAGTTAGATTTCAACTCTAGCTCAGCTTTGTGTCCAAGATTTATTCTTGTCATTCAAAAACTATTCTGTATTAATTTTTAAAATATGTTACTCTATAGTTACTATATTTGTTCAGTCTTTACTGGGTTGTTCCGTTTTCTGAGAATTTTTGCATTCATTTTTGATGGCTATGGATTCATATTTTATGGATTTTTAGTGATACTATTTGACTACCTTTCTGTCTGAATACAGACAGTGGGTGTTTCAGTTATTCTGCTGCTATGTCCTAAAAGTCCTTGCCACCTAAAAAACCTCTTCCCATTTTTTCCTTTGCTTCCTTCATTATTTCCAGGGGGGAAAAAACCTACAGAATTGCCTCTTTCTCCCTGCATTTGCCTTTATATAAAAATTTAAAACCTTCAGTTCTGACTACAGTCAAAGGATGAATTCATGCATTTGCTGTCTTGCTCTCATACTACATTTTAGGTTCAAGTCAGAGACTGTAAATATCTTGCAATTGGCCTTTTCTTTTTAGTCTCCACTCTTCTGTATAAAACAGAATGGAATGGAATGTCACGGAACGGAACGGGATGCAATGCAATAGGGTAGGATAGGTTAGGTTAGGTTAGGTTAGGTTAGGGTAGGGTAGGGTAGGGTAGGGTAGGGTAGGGTAGAACAGAACAGAACAGAACAGAACAGAACAGAACAGAACACAACACAACACAACACAACACAACACAACACAACACAACACTTTGGCCAAGTGTGATTACACAGCCAAGGAATTTGTCTCTAGTGCATAAGCTCTCAGTGTACATGCAAAACAAGACTATTATATGAATAATAATCATAATAATGATACCAATAAGAGAGGGTAGTAGAAAACACGAGGAGGATAATGGGTAAATATCCTTAGACATGAGACAATACTGTGGGAATCAGGTGTGCAACCAGAAATTAGAAGGTTTAAATAATACTAAAAGAAATTTCTGGTTATAAATAGCCTTTTCCAATAATACCCTCTAATGTGTGAGAGAAGTTAAAATTATGTGATCATTTTTTCCCCCAGGAATACTTTGTAATAGAAAAGGACTCTATCGCAGATTTTATGATTTTTTCTCATGTTTCTCTTCTACTAGATCCATGATGGACTGAATACTAGAAGGAACAAAATTGTGTTTGTGTACTGCTTTTCCTCTTTTAAAAATGTCTTATTTTTTAAACATAGAATGCTGGAAATTCCATCCTTCTCTTTTCTTTAATAGTAAAAAAAATGTTTTCCATGCTCACAGTAGTGTTCTTCAATGAGACTACTTCATTTTTGATATCTATGGAGATTCTCAGTCATCCAGGTCATGGTTATCCCAATGGGGCTTTTTCAAGAGGCAACTGGACTTTCTGTTTTTTCTTTGAAGACATTTTGCTTCTTATCTGAGAATCATCTTAGAAACTCTAAGACGAAGAAGCTTCTTGGATGAGAAGTGAAATGTCTTCAAAGAAAAAAACAGAAAGTCCAGTTGCCTCTTGAAAAAGCACCTTTGGGTTCACTTTTGATAATTTTGCAACCACTTCAGGTCAGGTGGTGACAGGGTCAAGCATGAAAATACTGAAAAGAAAAAAACATCTTCTGCAAAGAACTCACACAACTCTAATATATGAAGGGTTTTAATGTTACAGAAAAGGAAAAAAAATAAAGTTGGACACAAAGTTATACAATAAAAATAATCCCACATCCTCGATCTAGTGTTCTGAGTATTTTTCAGAGTGGAAATTTGTCTTGTAAAGAAGCCAGAAACATATATTGTATTTACAAATATATATATTTAGAACCAGGCAGATATATTTTATTATATTTTAGTCTCCCAGATCTTATTAATTTCTAGAAGATGCATAGCCCTGCTATGTATTAAAGTTGTGGCTTAGAGCTGTTTTAATTCTCACTGACTTGTTCAATTTCTCCGATATTTGTTGCTGCTGTCTTTGTGGAGCTATTCTTTGCTTTTTATTGGATAGAGCTGAATTTAGGTCATATATATCACCCTGTAAACTTGGCTATAGGGTAACAAAGCTAAATAAAATGTTAATCAAGTGAACAAGTTCAATTTATATTGGTCACTCAGAATTGTGAAAAAAGTCAAGTAATACTCACATTCCAGCTGACACAGGAGATCATTTGTTTTACACATGGCAGGACTGCTATGCTAGCTTACAGGCCAAGTCCACTGACAACAAACAAGCCATGTCATTCAATTAGGATTGAGTGCTAGAATGACTTTATAGGCAGTTCAAATAATTGGGGTGGGTTGGAACAGGGCTCTTGCTAACTTGTGGATTTCAGGGGGGTGAAATTTGAGATTAAACTTTCTTGAAGGCTGCTTTTGGGGTCAACAGCCAGATTGCAAATAGATGACAACTGGATTTATTGTTTGTAACAAGAAGATTGTTTACAAATTGAACTGAGGAAGTAGAAAAACAGAGAGAAATTTAGGCAGAGAAAGGAAGTAGATTATTTTGCTGGTATTTCCCTCTAAGAAAGAACTGTAACTTCCTTTACAAGCAACATTTCTAGGTATGAATCAAGGCATCTTCAGATAAGGAAATATATTTTCCCTAAAATTCTAGAGTTTTCAAAAGTCAGTTAAGATTAGAGATGGTTTATTTTTCAGGTTTGAGGGCTGTCATAGAAAGTTACTGTTTTGATGCCACACAAAGCTCTATTTATTCTCTCCAACATGTTACAACATGATCACAAGTGATAATAGAATAACAGAGTGGGAAGAGATGTTGGAGGTCTTTTAGTCCAAGCAGAAATCCCTATAGTATTCCAGACAGATAGTTGTCCAATCTAAATGCTAAACGCCTAGTGAGAAGACCTTCTAAGAATGTAAATTAATTTCTGATTTCTCAATCTTGTGGAGATAACGATGCCAAACAAATCCCACTGCAACCTTAAGAACTCTTCTGATGGACAGATGAATGATCTAGAGGCAGATTCTCTTGTATTTACTACTTTCCAGAAATTTTATTTTTAAAGTGGCATCCATGTCTTTATTAATTCAAAAATATACCAAACGCCTGGGGTCAGTAGTCAGAACTGCCTGAGAGGGAAGGAGAGTTGTTTGTGGTCCATGATTCAAATTATTGAAGACAATACTAAAACAATCCTGTTGCCCTAAGGCAATTCAAAGAAACATTATTTAGAATTTATTAAAGGCAATTCATTATTTTAAATGCTGGAGTTTGTTCTAGTCCCTCGTAACACTAATCATCTTGATGGAGAAGAGAGAAGAACATTCTTCTGATATCATAGTACATCAATCAGAAAAAAAATGTGTCAGCCCTGAAGCCATTTTTTGGAGCATCTTCAGGGCTGCCTCAGCGAGGCCAGGTAGAGCTGTGGGAACATAAGGGGGGAGGTAGAGATAGCTGGGGATGTGTAGCCAAAATAACATTCTTTCTCGTGGGAGCCAAGGAAGCTCTACCAGGTGTTGAAAGGGCATGGACCAAAGCCAGCTGGAATTGGGACTATGACCTGATTGGACCATATGATGGACATGTGACCTGGAGAATGAGAACTTTGGGCTTTGATTTAGATGGGGAAAACCCTGGGTCCTTCAAGTCGGATTTTCATCAGCTGTGCCAATATGATATCCTAAATAAAATTATGTTTTGAGGAAACTCTAGGCCTTGGAGTTTCGATTGCTTTGGGGTTATTACTTGGAACCCTGACAAAATGACTCTGCAGAAGCATGATATAGTATAAAGCTATACATTTGTGTGCTGCCTGTGTTTATGTGCCATTTTCAATGCAATGCCTGGGAAATGCTATATTAGAAAGCTTCTTACACAAAATAGAAAACCTGCAAAATTATCTCCTACAATTCCTTTATGACTGTCACCCTAAGAAACTTTTTTAAAGATGGGAAATGATAGTTAAACAAAAATGGTTAAATTATGTTTGACTTGCTGAATATTTCTCAAGGAGAGTGTAACTTAAAAAGAAGAGAAAATTTTGAGGTGGAAGGTTTTACATGCCATTGGTTTCCTTATACTCAGCCAATGGAAAGATTTAAGTTGAATAAGAAGAATTATGAATTTGAAAATGGTAAAACTGAAATTGATATATTGCTCTGTACAAATAATGATCATATTATTACTAAGATGTATAAACTGTTTTTGAAAATGGAAACAGGAAGAAACAGTTACAAGATTGGATGATAAAATTGGCAAAAATGCAGATATAATATACATTTAGACTAATATGAGGAAAAAAAGAGTTGAAATTTACATTGAATTATAATCTTAAATAAATATTTTATAAAATGATATATTGTTGGTATATGACACCAGATAAATTGTTAAAAATGTTTAAGGGAATTTCAAATATTGGAAACATAATCTAATGGAGAGAACATTTTTCATCTTTGATCGCCCTATAACAAAACAAGAAAATAATAGACCAAATATATATTTTAATGCAGAAAATTTAAAAAGTGAATGAAATCAGAGGCCTTTCTTTGGGGCTTTATGGACAAACAGACGGAGACACCTTATAGAACTTTGTTTTTATATGTAATGATAGAGTGAGACTTCTATAGTCTCAAAGGTAGAAGGATTTATAAATACCTACAGTAGAAGAATGATAGTGAAGCTTGAATTGGAACCAGAAGTAAATTGGCAGCCAATGAAGCTCACAGAACAGAGGAATAACATGGGATGTTTGGGGGAGGGGGCACATTAAGTGGCCATGTGCTGCATTTTACACCATTGAAACTTCCAGATACCGTTCATGCAGAGCATATTGTAGTGGTCCAATCTGGAGGTGACTAGGACATGAATGACCGTAACCTCCTGATCTAGGAATGGTTCAAGAGGCTACAATCCTGAGCCTCCTGATCCAGGAATGGATGCAATTGATACACAATACAAACCTGTGCAATACCCTATACCCCAGCCACAACTGCCACCTGTTTTTCAAGCAGGAGTTATGAATGTAGGAGACCCTCTAGATTTGCATATTGGGTCTGTCTGGGGCAGTGCAACCCCATCTAGCACCAAAGATGGCATAGTAATGTTTGACTAGATGTCTAGGACCAGCTGTCTCAAAACCCAAAGCCGTTCAGTGTTGCCAGGATTCAGCTGAAGCCTTTTGTTCATATATAATGGGAATGTATCAATTTCCTTGCTTTCTAATGACTCAATGAATGGATAAATGGTTATTTCCTTAACATTATTTATGGAGCATGTTTTAAATTAAAAAAAAGTGTTTGCACTCATGATCTTGACTGTGTCCAACAAAAAACTTTAATTGGGTGTACAGTAACCTCTGGCAAAGGGTAATCATTCTATCAGCATCTGGCTTCGGTGTAATTAATACATTCTCTCTTCAATGGAGGGATTTGTACTGTAACAGATTATAACTAATCCTGACATTTCTAAAAAGTACTGAAGATTTTAGTACGGTTAGTTTCAGCCCTGTAAAGTTAAGGACAAAAAACCCTTCCTCTTGTGTTTGTTATTCATTGTATGTTCTATGTTAATTAACTTGATTTGGTTTATTTGTATACCTCTGTGCAAGGGGTCCTTTTTGCTTCATTGAAATATATTTATAAATGTCAGTGAATTCTGCTTCTTCATTACCATAATAATCAGATGTCTAATTTGATGAAGTTTTTTTTTAAAATAATGTTTCACTCCTGGTGACTCCTGGTTGCTTTTGTGGCTTGCCATTGTCTTTTTATGGGATGTTATTTTTTGATTTCACAGTGTAGTAAAAGCCCTGGGATTTTCTGGGGGTCTTCCATGAAAATACTACTTTTCCTGGGGCTCATTCAAGGTTTGGCTAGGTGCTTCTACCTGCCATGTATATTCTTCCAATAGTATTCCAGTTCTTCCTTACGCTACTGAACAGGAAGTCCTTGACATACAACAATTCAATTAGTGACTATTCAAAGTTACAATGGCACTGAAAAAAGTGACCTATGACTATTTTTCATATGATCATTATAGCATCTCTTGGTCACATGAACAAAATTCAGATGCTTGGCAACTGATTCATATTTATGATGGTTGTAGTGTTTTGGAGTCGTGTGATCATCTTTTGCAACCTTCTGATAAGTAAAGTCAATGGAGAAGTAAGATTCACTTAACAACGGTGTTACTGAATTAACAACTGCTGTGATTCACTTAACAACTCTGGCAAGAAAGGTCGTAAAATGGGGAATACTCACTTAACAATGTTTCACTTAGCAACAGAATTTTTTAGATCAAGTATGATCGTAAGTGGAGGACTGCCTATATAAGGGACTGTTTTTCAAAACTCTAAAATATATTTTGCCTAACAACTTTACATAGAGCAGTGGTTCTCAATCTGTGGGTCATGACCCTTTGGGGGGGTCAAATGACCCTTTCACAGGGGTCGCCTAAGACCATCGGAAAACACATATTTTCAATGGTTTTAGGAATAATTTTATGGTTGGGGGTCACCACAACACAAGAAACTGTATTAAAGGGTTGCGGCATTAGGAAGGTTGAGAACCACTGGCATAGAGCAACCTGGCATAATTATAATAGTGATCCCAAAGAAACTACAAAAGAAAAGAAGCCTGCTGAATGTTATTTAACATGTAGGGAAAGTTTCAAAAGTGTTAGTGGTAAGTGCACATTTTCAGACAGTGTAGGATTTTTTAGGGATTAAAGTTCAATGCGATAGGGGAAAAAAAAAACATATTTTGATCCTGAACTAGATTTCAAGGTGGTGATTTTTATGGCAAGGATTGCATTTGAATAAACAGGTTCAATTTTCCAACTTCAATGGCTCCTGGGCATTGGATTATCCACGTCTTACTTGGATTACAAACAAATTACTGAATTAAGCTCCGAAGATACAATTCTTGATACTCTCATAGAAACTTCAGTGGTGTTGTGATCTAGGCTTCCTGAGTCATTAAATCACATGAGTAGTGCCAAAAACCGCTTTTATTGCAACAATTAGTTGCAAAAAGTCCTTTGGGAGAAGTCCTTCGGGATAATCAGCAATCTTTATCTCCCTTGTCATGCTGCCAAAGACCTACTTGGCAAAGCCACACAGAGTCCAGACTCAAACAGAGATGCCGATTGGGGACAGAATTAACAATGTTGCTTCCCGGCAAAGGGCCCATGTGCTTTTGCTCCTCTTTTAAGCCTTATGGGAGGGGCCAATTATCTCCAGGCCTTACTCCTGAGTCGTCCCTTTTGTTTTAACTGTTCTTGCCTTCTGGCAGCTCTGCGCATGCATGCACTAGGAACAGGCACCTCCTGTTCCTCTGCCTCTCTGATGTTTAACTCTGGAGACTCTGGAGTCCGCATATAACTCCCAGATGGCCCTGGCCCCATCTTTGCCTCCAACACAGAGCCCTCATCCGAGCCTTCCCCAGACTCCAGGACTGGCCCATGTTCCTCCTCAGCCTCCTCACTGTCCAACTCTGCTGCTAGCTCCGCAGGCTGCTGGCGGACCACAACAAGTGGTGTAAAAGATGATGAATAGGGCTATGTGGAATAACAGAATATCACTGTGGTGAAAGTGGTTTCCCACTCTCAGCCACGGAAACTCACTTTGAGATAGACACATTCTCTCAGTCCAGTTTGACGTTTGATGAGTAATTGTGAAAATAAAATGAAAAGAAGTCATCATGAAAGCTGCCTTGAGCCCTTGATGGAAAAGTGAAATTTAAATCAAAAATAAATAAAATAAAATGTTAAAATAATCTATCAGCTTCTATTGAATGAGTGGCCAAGTGTTTCCCAACCTCAATTAAGTTTAAACTTTCTGCAGAAAATAATTCTGGTTGGTTGAGTGATTGCTTTACTTAATTTTGCATTTAATCACTTTTTTTCTTTTTTTTAAAAAAATCTTCCTTTCCTTGATGGAAAAGGTTTTTGAAGATTTCTAATAGTCTTTATTTGCTTTATTTTTCTTTTCATGAACAAACTTTTTAAAAAACAGAATAAGGTGTCAAGCCTACCACTGCAATTTATGAAGTGATGTGATGAATAGATAGCTCTAAGTGTATTCTTTCAGGATTCATGTAGTAGAGCAAGAAGATTAAAGAAAAAAAGATAACTAGTCTTGAAACCTGTAGAACTATTTGTAGACAAAACAGGATATATCGCCCTCTGTTGTAACACTGCTGAAGTGTTACAAAAATATCCCTTTATACCAACACATATGGACAGTTCAGGAGAGTCCTTGAGCCATATGCTCCTTTATTGCTCTCTCCACGGGAAATCCCAGATGACTTTCATTCATCTTATGTTGAAGAAATCCCCTGGCAAAGAACACAATTTCTATTCCTCCTTTCTCCTTTCTGACCATTATTCAAATACTTCCCAGGTTGCTCTATTTTGCTTTTCTTATGTATACCATCCATTTCTCCACGTGATTGAAGAATTGTACTAATTTCTTTTATCTGTATCTGACTATTGATCTTATGGCTGTAATAAAACATAGTTGCAATCCAGTCCAGTCCAGCACACATCCTTAACAGCAAATACAAGTGTTTAACTCTTAAAGCATTATATTAAGGTTCTTAATATAGGGGTCTAGTCATCTAGGCAGGGGTCCCAAAACCCTGGTCTGTGGACTGGCACTGGTCCATGGCATGCCAGAAACTGGGCCACACAAACAAGTTAAGCCCCATCCATGGAACCACTCACACAGAACCACATCCCTCTGGTCCACGGAAAAACCTCTGTCCATGGAACCGGTCCCTGGTGCCCAAATGGTTAGGGGCTGCTGATCTATGATGACACAGCAAAGTCAAGATCTGGTGGTCCCAGACATTACTTCTCCATTAGATTGCTTTCTGGTTCAGGCTGGACCTTTCAGCTTGCTCTCAAGTATAGTCGGTGTTGATTTAAGCAGGTTGTGGAATAATAAACCCATTACTCTCCAGATGATGGTTACTTTCAAGGTGTTTTTTCAAGAGATCAGATACTTGTTCACTTCTCTGCCTTTTGGCACTTGACAGAGTGGCAGCAATACTCTTTGCAGATTTTCAACACTGTCACTTTGCTGGAGTCAGAAGTCAGAATTGTAGAGCGAGAGAATTTAAAAGAACTGGAGGGAAAAAAAAGCTCAAAGGTCCATATCAAGTACATATCAGTTGGTTCAGGAAGTTCATTTTCATGCTATTTGTCCTACATTATAAATTGAATGAAACAGCCAGAGCTATTTTTTCTGAGAAAGACCCTAAAATCGTGTGGCTGGATTTTATAAAAACAGCAACACAACACTTGATTTTCTTTCCTAGGCTATATGCTTGTGATGGGTAAACTTGAATCCTGCCAATGGTTATTTTATTATTATTATTTTCTATATTTTATAATTATATATAATAAAATTATATCAAATATTTTAAAATTTTTATTATCCATTAATACCAGTGGTGGGTTCCTCCCGGTTCCACCCAGTTCCGCCGAGTCAGTAGCGGTGATGATATAACGTCACCGAACTGGTTCTGGTCCCGCCTGCCCCCCACCCCCCCCGCGTTATTCTTACCTTTTATTTGGCCCCACCCCCAATCTATTGCTGCCTCCTGAGTCCCAGCTGATGGGCTATAAGGAAAAAAACTGTTTAAACTCTTGTCACAGGGCTTCACCCTACAGCCGATCAGTGGTAAAAGGCAGTTTGGTGGTAGACTGGTGCCTCCAAAAACAAATGAGTAGACCAGTGCCTGCAAAAATTAATGGGTAGACCAGTGCCTGCAAAAATAAATGAGTAGACCAGTGCCTGCAAAAATAAATGGGTAGACCAGTATAGCTCTGCAAGCAATTAAAAGCCTGATAGACCAGTACTTCTGCTAAATCCTAAAGAATTGTCACATGACCATCAAGCCATGTCCACAAAATAATCCACTCCCACAGAACTGTTAGTAAAAATTTTTAGAACCCACCCCTGATTAATATCATATATTATGTCATTAATATAGCAATAGCACTTAAACATATATACCTCCCCATAAAGCTTTACAGTACTCTCTGGGTGGTTTACAATGCCATCATATTGCCCCCAACAATTGTTAGTGAGTTTATGGTTAAAACACAGAGTATTTGCAGGTGAACCAAATGGGACAGACTGGGCAATATCTCTGCAATTTTGACTTGCTGTCTTGCACAGACATGGCTATGGAGTTAGACGAGTCATAAAACATTTAGTGAAAATTCCTATAAAGAAGAACAATCACTGCCACGGCACTATTGACATACAACTACGCAATCTCTGCTAAAAAGAACCCAATAAGCTGAATCTTTTGGATAGAGCTACATTTTAAAATAGATCTTTTTCTTATGAATTCAAAAGCTGTAAGTGCAGTCAAATCAACTATAACTGTTGATTACATGGGCTTTCCCCCCCCCCTGACGACAGGAAAGGAATTGCTATGTTATTGTATTCACTTTCTCTGTTTTGATTATGATCCACAGGGTTTTTCCCCTGCTCTTTTCATTTATACTACTTTATTTAAGCTTCTTCTGTATGTAATAGGAGAAAAAGGAACTGGTGACGATTTGATTTGCTCAGGTTGCAATTTACAGGAAATATATCTGAGATAAAGGCAATTACATTTCAATTTGATTATTGTTTTAAAGATACATGTTACCATTGCTTTGGGAATATTGGCATTTAAGGGATATTATGATTTTGGAACACTTTCAGTAGAGCAGGGATTTTTTCAGACATTGTCAAATAATTTAGACTCTCTTTGAATGAGTTGGTCTTAGTAGATGATTTGACACCAATCATGAGTATTTATATAGCTGAAAAATACAATCAGATACACTGAAATAGTGAGAGATGTGAAGTATCACCATTCATGGTCTGTAGAAGGTTGTCATACAGATTTCACAGATGAGATACTACAGTATATATTTTGGTGAATCAACTGGCTATTTTTTTCCCTTTGAAAAACTAGAAAATGCTTGTGTATGAAACACATTGGAAAGGCACCAAAGGCAGTTCAGCTTTCACTTCTAGAAGAGTTGGCTTAAAAAAAAATAGGAACACTGTGCAAATAGGGATGAATAGCAAATGCTAGGTCTTTTATTCAGTTTTCCGTTTGCATGATATTTGGAGATTTCACAAGAGTTGTTAAGGTCAGCTTCAGCTGTCTACAGATATATAGCCAAGACCATTAATACTCTTTCAGTTTCCTGTGCTTTGAAATATCCTGCTGTGTTAATGGTGCAGATTGACTAGCGGGTTGTCAAGGGCATATATTAAGATACTGGAACCCAACAGGCAGTGGAGTGGTGAACTTGGAAAAAAAAAGATGAAATGCAGCACATATTAGTCAGTAAATGGACTTCATTTTGAGTTTCTCAGATAATCACAGCTTAGAGTAAAGCTGTTAAAATATTTTTAAATATTCTGCAGACTAAAAGCAAAGCTCATGAACCATGGGAAATTGACTTTCATCAAGTTGAAAGCCATCCTTCCCACTCACTTTTGAGAGAGTGAAGGTGAATGGTTTGTTATTATTATTATTCTCCTGACTCAGGAAGAATGGGGCAAAATAATGCAAACAATAACACATTTAATATCTGCTGGATTTTCTTCTTCATAATATTTTTTTTAAATATGCATTTGTTTATTAAATGTCTATTGCTAACCCTTGATCCAATCAAACTCCAGTCAGTGAAAAGATAAAATAGATCCCAAGCCAATTAAAAAAAAACAAAAACAAAATTCAAATCAAGGTCCGTATAAAATGTCACTTCTTAGATATAACCCAGACATATATAATAATAACTTTATTGTCATTATACGTGTACACCCATACAACGAAATTCACTTAACACCCAAAGACCAGGTCCAATACACATAACAATCCACAGACACACTCCCGCCCACCACAATTCCCCACTCCTAAACCACCCAAACAACAGAGATTATATATATATCAGAGATCCAATAAATTAATACCCTGGCTCCAAACCACTCTGTTTATTACCCTGTGGCAATAAAATGAAACAAACTGATTTTTTGGGGGGATTTACATATATACATTAAAATGGTTTACATTTAAACTATTGGTTAAGTGTAAAGGTGTTGATCAGGGGGTGTCAAACTTGATTTCATTGAGGGCCACATTAGGGTTGTTTAGAAGTTTAGAAGTTTATTTAATTTATATACCGCCCTACTCCTGAAGGACTCAGGGCGGAAAAACACATTAAATACAACGTTTAAAAGAAATTAAAATCAAATTAAATACTTTGGCCGTGAACGATATTTAAAATCCCAATAATTTAAAACCAATTTAAAATTTATATTATTTTTAAAAGAGGAGAATGAAGCCAGGCCTGCCTGGTGAAATAAAAAGGTCTTAAGAGCGCGGCAGAAGGTGCGTAGGTCCGGGATCCTCCGTATCTCCGGGGGGAGCTCATTCCAGATAGTGGGCGCTCCCACAGAGAAGGCCCTCCCCCTGGGGACTGCCAGTCGACATTGTTTTGGCTGACGGCACCCGGCATTGTGTGTTTGACCTCGGGAGACAGGATGGGTGTGGCCAGGGTGGGGCTTGAATTTGACACCCCTGGTGTTGACCTTCTGATAATAGAAAGCAAAAGATGCTTTTTGTCATACTCTCCTCACATCCCCACCAAGACACTCCCTTAATGTTGGGTACCTTTAAAATTTTAAGATATGCATGAGGTTGTAAAGAAGAAGAATGGTTTGCTGATCTTCGTGTCACAAACCTGCCACAGGATGAGAACATGTAAAAGGAAGACAGTGATATTAGACAAGTTGATTGAGACTGTGGCAAGATTCCCAAAAGAGTTGGAAGCCATGAGAAATGTATATAAGAAGTAAAGGGGGGCAGATAAGTAATTTATCTAAAAGTTCTCTTAAAATAACCTAGGTATTAGAAAATGGCAATGAAGGATAAAGCTGCAAGTTGAGGATTCCTATGAATTAACAAGTTGCTGTGAGTATTCACAGAAGTGAAAGCCAACAGGTCAAAAGCCAATGCACTAACCCCCAACAGTTGTGACATAAGTTGTCTTTCTTTTTCTTTTGTTCCAACACCATAGAATTAGATTCTTCAGAACATCATATTTTTCTACAGCTGCAGGTGAGCAAATTTACCTATTTCATTATTTCAAAATGAGCACATTTCTGGGCATAATTTTTTAAAGTATAAATAATCTCTCTACTTTAAAAAAACCTCAGTGTATTTCATCATATGTAATTTACTCTAGATCCTATTTAGCCAATTCCCAATATAAGGCCCCTAAACAGATTGGGTGTTCTTTTTACAGTTATCAGTTTTCCTTGAGATATAATGCTGCCTTTAGTGAGATGCAAGACAGTTTGCTGAATACAGATTCTGTGAATTATTTTGGGGGAAGGATTTGCAATCAACCCACTGGGAGATGATGTGGAACTAGCAGTCTGTCCAGTGGTGGGATTCAAGTAATTTAACAACCGGTTCTCTGCCCTAATGATTTCTTCCAACAACCAATTTGCCAAACTGTTCAGAAAGTTAACAACTGGTTCTCCCGAAGTGGTGTGAACTGGCTGAATCCCACCACTGAGTCTGTCCTATTGCGCTTCCTTGTTTCTGTGCAATTTTTTCTATAAAATTAATGCCGCTTCTGTTGTATGTAGTGCGGAGGGAACAAAATATATGTTTATGCTATTAGTTGATAAATATGAACTAAGTCCCAATTCTATTTGGATGAGAATACCTGGATCCTAAAAAAAGTGCACTTAGGATAGCAACTTTCCAATCACATTCTGTTCCACCAGGGAAAAAAGATATGCTTTTAATGAAATGAGACATAATGAATGAGTTTTTACTAAATAATTTAAACATGCTTGTGCAATTGTTGAAATCTATAGCTTTGAAAGGTGCACAGAAAAGTGAATTTGGTTGGATTTTATTCTAATTTAGGAGTGATTAAACTATGCATGGTTATAGATTACTTTTTAAAAAAACCCTGAAGTAATGAATTGCAACAAGAATGATAAAAATCAAGAATATCCTATGCTTTTGATACTGCTTCTAATTTAGTGGTATTTAATAACTTTCAATAAATTTAGCTTGAAGAATTGATGAATCTAGAGGAGAGAGATCAATTGTGCAGATGCATGTCATCTTTCATTTCAATCTTCTATATGTACTTTAAGAAAAGTTAATATATAGAAAATACCATGTACAAGACTAATAACTTAAATTTAAATTAATAGCTATACATTTAATAACCAGAGGTCTGTATTAACATTATTTTATTTATTTTATGCCTTCAAGTCAGTGTGGATTTCTGGAAAGTCCCTCGGCATATATGTAGTTTTCTAAGCATTTTTTTCCACAAGTAGTTGGCCATTGCCTCCTTCCTAGGACTGAGAGTGAATGATTGGTCCAAGGCCATCCAACTGACTTTGTGCCTAAGGCAGACTAAAATTTAGGGTCTCCTGGTTTCTAGCTGGGTGCATCAACCACTGCACCAAAGTGGCTCTGTATTGACAAGAGGGCTATACATGAGCAATATATTTTTTTAAAAAAAATTGATTTATATGCCGTCCTTCTCCGGAGACTCAGGGCGGCTTACAGTGCGTTAAGCAATAGCTTTCATACTTTTGTATATTTATACAAAGTCAGCTTATTGCCCCCACATCTGGGTCCTCATTTCACCTACCTTAGAAAAGATGGAAGGCTGAGTCAACCTTGAGCCTGGTGGGATTTGAACTTGCAGTAATTGCAAGCAGCTGATCTTAATAACAGTGAATAACAGTGAATTAGTCCACTGTGCCACCAGTATTCTTTCCCCAAAGAAAGAATTACTGGGTGATCAGCATGAACTCCAAGCTAATCCTGTCTCCAGTTTTCTAGAAGTGTCGCTGTGACTTGATAATGTGTATTTCAGTGGTGGGATTCAAAATTTTCTACTACTGGTTCTGTGGGCATGGCTTGGTGGGCGTGGCAGGGGAAGGATACTGTAAAATCTCCATTCCCACCCCATTCCAGGGAAGGGTTATTGCAAAATCCCCATTTCCTCCCGATCAGCTGGAACTCGGGAGGCAGAGTATAGATGGGGGTGGGGCCAGTCAAAGGTCATATTTACTGGTTCTCCAAACTACTCAAAATTTCCACTACCAGTTCTCTGGAACTGGTCAGAACCTGCTGAATACAACCTCTGGTGTATTTGCCTGTTTTATCATGAAAGAAGAGAAAAAAGGAAGGAAGGAAGGAAAGAAGGAAGGTTTCATATATTTATTATAACTTCATACAAAGTGGTCTCCGTGCAGGGAAAGCACATAATCAGTATGCATATTTTGTGGGTTTTATATGTTGTAGATGGAAAAATGCTATTTTATTTGTTTCTTTCTTTCCCAGATAGTAGCTTTCCTTCTTCTGAGCTACTGTTAAGTTCAGTCTCTATAGTAATTTTGTTCTGAGCTTGAATATAAGTTCTTGGAGATCAGGTTTGCCTACTCTGAAGACAAAACAAGAAAAGAGTGCTCCTATTTTAGTTTTTTTTTTCAGATGAGAGAAGAAATTTGTTACATAAGCATAGAGGATCTCCTAGGCAATTTTTTTTTAAAAAAAATCCTAGTTATTCCATGTTTTCTTTTAGATTTAAGATGCTTCCTATTAGACAATAATCTTTCTCCTGTCTTCCTGTCTTCATATGTGTGAAACTAAAAAAATAGCCACTATATTAATTTAACATTGGATTAATTGTCCAGTTGGTAAATCAGGTAGCTCTATCTCTTCTCCCTAATCCTGGTTCTCTTAACCCAGGGGTCTGCACTCTGCAACCTTAAACAGTCAAAGAGCCATTTTCCCACAGAAAAGAAAACACCAGGAGCCACAAAATCTAGGTGGACACGGCCAACTTGACATCACTCATTCCCACCCAGTCACATGACCCTCTAGTCATGCATATCCAGACAGTCATTAGGGCAGAGAACAGTTGTTAAAAAACTCCAGGAAGCACCAAACCCTTTTGACATCTCTCTCTCTCTCTCTCTCTCTCTCTCTCTCTCTCTCTCTCTCTCTCTCTCTCTCTCTCTCCCTCCCTCCCTCCTTCCCCATCTCTCTGTATCTCCCCCTCTCTCTGTGTTTCTCTCTCCCACTTTCTCTCTCCCCCTCTCTCCC
>WNWU01000001.1:27207589-27220665 GCA_012654045.1 Ptyas mucosa
CTGCCTCTGCCTCTGCCTCTGCCTCTGCCTCTGCCTCTGCCTCTGCCCCCCCTCTCTCTTTCTCTCTGTCTCTCTCTCTGTCTCTCTCCCGGGGGTGTGTGTGAGAAACCCCTGAACTGGTTCTGGGTGGTGAGAATCTGACGTCCGGAGGCCAACAAGCCCAGGAGCAGCACACCGAAGATCATCTGGCTGGTGGGGAGGTGGGGCATCACAACACTGGCGGCTCTGCAGGAAAAGCAACTGACATCCAGGAGGCATGAGTGAACCGAGTGGGGCAGTGTAGCATTGTGGCTCTGTGTCGTAATGGGCTCCAGGAAGAGGGGACTCCACCTTCCCCATTGTGAAGCATGCTAAATTTCACAGTGCTGTGCAAGATGCTGTGAGAAACAGCAACAGCAAATGTACGCATTGAAGATGCACAAAGGCAAGTGCAGGGGCACTTTGCTCCCACACTCAGGCTCCAGTCATTGCCACCGCTTGACAAGGCAACAGCTCTTTCATCCTTTTGCTATGAAAGGCAACAGGGAGCCGCAGCAGAGGGATGAAAGAGCTACATGTGGCTCTGTAACTGCATGTTGCCGACACTCATCTTAACCTTTGAATTTTTTTTTTAAAAGAACAACTGAAATTCTAAGTTGGTAGACCCCAAAAGACTGAAAGGAATTAGCTGATGGACTATTGATGGGTGTGCATCTGCCAAGTATTTAAAAACTTCTGCTGATCAGAAATCTATGGCCAGACTAATGTTTGGGGCTAATAATAGGGACTAAGGGATTGCTTTGCATAATAGTTTCAATGATTACTGTTTGTGTTGGGAATGATGTATAAGTCCCCAGACAAGTTATGACCTTGCAATCTGAAATACTTTTCCTGCTAATGAAGTAAAACTATCCAAATCATAATTGGTGGGAAAATAGGAGTCTTTTTTCACCTGCTGTGTTCTGTTCTCAGAACTGTTAAGAAAATTCAAATTATTTCTTTCTTTGATACTCTTCTGACAGCAGGCAGGTCTTTGGCACATAAATGATATGAGCATTTTCAGGGAATGTTTCACCATGCCATCTGGGCTTATATTTTTGCCAGAAGATTGATGCTGTATATTCTTTATATTTTATTATGGACATTTTAAATGTTCTTATTATTGTAAGATTTTATTGTTATAAGATGCTGGGAATCTGAAAAGTTCTGATGGCACACAAGTTAAACAAGCAAATAAATAAATAAATGGATAAATAAATAAATAAGGTGCCTGTTTTTAGGGTCATTTAATTGGATTTTAAGTATATTTTTAAATATACTTAAAATCTTCAGTTATACTTCAATTTAGTCTTGTTATTATTAATAATAAGAGGTGTGGTGATTTAGTGGTCTCAACTCCAGCAGTTCGAACCTTACCTCTGTGTGGCAAGGTGAGCTGCTGTCACTCACTTCAGCTTTTGTCCACCTAACAGTTTGAAGGCATGTTCTATGAAAGTAGATAGATAGGTACCACTTTGGTAGGGAGACAAGCTGGTGCTCTGTGCAGGCAGTCAGATTCCTGATGGCTCTGAACCTTCCCAGTAGTGGCGTCTATTTGCGAGGCAACTCCTGGAAGGAAAGGGGCCTTGGGTGACAATGCAGGAAGAGCCATTGTCTTTCTCTCTGGTGCGAAACCAGCTCACCCTCCTGTGGTGCACCTTGGAAGTACGCAAACATGTCCTATAACACGGCTGGTTCCTTGGCATACAAAACTAATACTCTGCTATAGCACCGTGGTCTCTTTTGGCTACTGTAACAATGCTAATAATAATATAATTATTAATAATCTTGAAATGTATTTGAACAGGATAAATTACATAGTATAAAAATGAATGAAAAGTTAAAATAATTTTTAAAATTGTCAGATTTTATTTTCCCTTGTGTTAGTGATCTACATTATATTATTAAAAAGCGTTTAATTCCTTTTGCTTGTAAGTCACTCTAAGTATTCCCCAAGTAGAAACTCAAGGAGATGAATATTAAAAATACACAAATAATTCACACTTAGGAAATTAAGACTGTTTAGCAAGCAGAGTGAGTATGCCCATCTTTTGCAAGCAGGTCTATAGTTTGACCCTTCACCTCTTAAAACTGCAGTCATGTCCATTACATTTGAATGCAAAGTAGTGGCAAGTTCAAAAGGGCACATAGGGCAGAAGCTGCCGCATTTTTCAAGATTTTACTGATTGCCATAATGCTAGGAAGAAGTCAGCATGGGAACAGCTGCTAATGTTATAGCCCATGATTTATGAAAATATGTTTGGTAATTGCTGTAGTTGATTCCTTGATACTCTCTGAGCTTGCTTTTTGCTTGCAGACATTTCAAGGACTCCACAGTTCAATCTAGTATCCTCTTCTATTGGAATCGCTATAGTAGTTGGCATAAAATTGGACTTGACAATCTCCAAGGTCCCTTCTGTTTATGATTCTATGAGAAGGGGTATCATCTCAACTCTATTATGACTTTTGAAGGCATGTCCTGAGCTACTGTGCAAAATAGTGCCACTGGTATCTAAAACCATACATTTAATTGTCACTCAGTGATGTCAATATTAAGCTCAATAGATAACGAGTCTATTATAATATAGTTTCCCTATATTTGCAGTAGCAGAACAAGTCTAGACTTATCTTTCTTTTTGTGCTTCTCTTCTCATGATCGATAACCATAATTTTATAAAATCATACTTTTAAAAGAAGTTTTGAGTTGGAATGAAATCTTAAAATTACTGTGTTATTTAGTGAAGGAAAAATAGAGTTTTTTTTTTATTGAAAAAGTTTTAAAAATTTTACATACATTTTCTCCCCCCCTCCCCAACCACCTCCCCCGACTTCCCAGAGCAAGTACAAAATAAAATACAGCTTAAATTCTCTAAATTAAACTCCATTTCACACTTATTATAATCATGATCATTAAACAAATAGATAAAAGGAAAGTAAGTCTTTTTTTCTCCTTATTCCATCTAATTCAACAAAATTATCTCCATTTATAATTACAGCAATTAAAACAATTAAGTATTATCTAATCAAACCTATCATTACTCAATTTGGCTAATTGTTACTTAACAAATTATTAGGTCTATACAATTTAACAAAATATTTTATAACTTCTTTCATTTAAAACAAAACAACAACAACAACAACAAAAAGAAAGGAAAAAAAAAGGAAACCCTCACTCAAAAAACCTCCGATTTTAAAAAAAAATTACTATATAAACTCTTCCGTCCTTCACTTTTAAACCATCAAGGTCCAATTATAATCAAAACACTTAATAAGAAATAATATTAACAATAATTTTTTAATTAATAATCAAACCTCTTATATCAATACATATTAACAAATCAACTAAGAACATCTTTTAAGAACTTTATCAATCCTTTAAATTCTTCATACTAGATTGAACCAATTGCTAATCTTCTTGTCTTCACATCTTCCAACAGCATATAAGATATCTTCATTTACGTCTACCCCCCTAAATAAAAATTGCTTCTGTATATATAAAAAAAAGCCCCCCGAGTGACTTTGTAATTGTAATTATATTTGAAATGATATCCATCAAATCCAGTCAAAAATTAGATTAATAAATTCATCAGACATATTAGGGAAACCACCAGATCAACTGCAATTGCCCTAGGTCCATAGTCCTTTTGCCTTGTATTCATTACCATCAAGCAGGAAACTTCAATTTGCTATATTCAGTAGAACTTCTGCGATTGCAATTAAGTCCAAATTTGTTGCAGTCCTTAATAAAATAATCCAAATCATTCAAGTCAGGGCATATTTCACAACCCAATACACCAGCATTGCTGTGATCTGTTTATTCTTCTCAAATATTCCAATACAGCTGTAAGTTGCCTCATCATTGTCGCTCATCGCTTAGTTAACTGGCATTAAACTGCTGTCTGTTTTTTTTTCTTTTTCCAAAAAATTCAAAATCTTTAAACAGTTAAACAGTACTTTTTAAGGACCATCATCTCATCAAGCAGGGTTATTTTCCATTTCTCCATTCTTTCTTCTTTTCCTTTTTACGAACTTTCTTCTTAACTTTGATCCCTCTGCCTTTTTTAGCTCCAGTAAAATTTTGCGGTTTTTGGGATTGCATATTATAAAATTTTTGCAGAAATGTAGCTTCTTCTGGAAACAACTCTTTAAGTGCAGATTGAGTTTTATGAAAAAAAATTCGTGAAACCAAAATTTCATCAGCTTGCAACACTTCTTGCTCCTTATTTTGCACAACATTCATCTTTCTCTCCTCAGTAAAATCTGCTATAATCTGTTGTTGTTTTTTTGCAGCTCCCAACTCTTCATTCAATCCCCCACTGCTAGATTGCAACTCAGTATTTCCATGTATTTCATTGTTTCCAGCTTGAGAAGATTGAAATATAGTATCAATTCTTTTCAATAAAGCAGAGGTAATTGAACTCAAAGCTTCCTCAAATTCAGACCATTGAGGGTTAAATAACCCTCCTTTGCTTTCAAAAAGCCCAGCCATCTTGCCCCCCTTCTTCCTTCCCTTCCAGAAGGACAGAAAAAAAAGGGGGAAGAGAAAAGAAAAAAAGAGTTTCAAGAAGAAAAAAAAAGGGAATCCTTTACAATTTGTAATTTGTATTGCTGCTTCAATTATTATTATTCCTTTCTTATTACATCCACTTTTCAAAAAGGAGTTTTACGTTTCAAACAGGGGCTTGTCAATAATTACTTTTAGCTTTCACTTCTTCACGCCCCGTTGAAACTCAAACGCCATCTTGCTTTCACTTTCAGCTTAGGAAGAATCTTTTAAAGAAAGTAAATCTTTGGAGTTAAAAGGAAAAAAAAATACTTGCTGTTTGATTCATACTGCTTGTGCTCCGCCAGCTCAATTCAAAAAAATATCTGTTTAAAGTTGGTGCTGGAATGGTTAACGACATCTAGCTCTGCAAAGCAGAGGCATCCAGGGTCCGGAGTACTGACAGGCTTAACGGGGAGCTCTCATCTTCAAGCGCCAGATTATGTGTGAAATCCGGCACTTTCAGGGGGCTCTACCCCCCTCATACCAGGGGGAAAGTTTTCAAACCGCAAGACAGCTGATAGTCGCTGTTCTTTGCGGTTCTACGGAGCCCTGGGCTGGCGCTTCAAAAAGAAGCGTCTGGCGATGTCGCTGTCCCACTGGAAGCTCCGAAAAATAGAGTTTTTAAAAGGTAACTTCATGTTTTAAACCCCACAGTTAAATTTTTTTAAAAAATCATTAGTCATGGCATTGTTAGAAGAAATATCCTTCTGGGTTCAGCACCAAGCGGGGAAAAAGACACTGGAAACATGGAGACTGCTTGGAAAGATGGTTTAATGGTGGACAGGATCACATGGTTTGAATTCCTGAACAGAAAAAGGGGCATGAGACACTGAGTGCACCTTGGTTTTATGCACTCTCTGTGCTTTGAACTTCCTGGAGCACAGGAAGAGTATCCTGATTGCTTGTCAGACTCTGAGGGGGTGGGGGTCTTAGCTAGCCTTGCTGGCTGATGTAATCTTCCCAGGTGCCATGTAGTGAGTTTCTGTTGCTAGATGGGTCCTATTGTGTTAGTTTCTGTTGCTAGGTGGGTCCTATTGTGTTGCAGATGATAGTCCATTGACAAAGATTGAGTCTCTGCCTCTGGCCCATTGACAAAGGGTGGGTGGGTGGGGCAAGAAGATGGGAGCTGCTTCATCTTTAAAACATGCTTCTCCATTTCTCATCCAGGGTAACATAATATTCTGCCTTTTTAATATTTCCTAAAATATTTCATTCTTCTAGGAAAGGGGTGGGTGCTAACTTCCTACAGCATTATTTATAGAGTTTACTATAGTTGCTCTATTGTGCGTACAAAAAAAGTTTGTTAAAAAAGTACATAAATTAAATCTCCTTTCTCCAACCTCTTAGATTCCATAAACTGAAAAACTAAATTAAACTAAAGCAATCTGTATCATGAAAAAAGCAATAGTGTTGGACGTAGATAGGGAAACAAAGTGAGATAGGTGAAATCATACACTGCTTTTTAGACCTGAAAACCTGTTAAGTATAAATGCCTGCCCTCCAAACCTAGTGTTGTAAGGGTTAACTACCCAGGGATCCCTTCACCCACTGACCCCTCCTCACCTGGACTCCGCCCCTGGAGTACTTAAGGGTCATCCATGTGGTCTGGGTTCCATTCTAGCTGCAAACCTGTAAGAGAGAAACATTATGTAAATAAACAAACTTGATTATACACATGCCTGTGTATCTCCTTCATTGGGCTCGATCCAAGAACATTCCTACAAATATGGTAGCAGAGGATGGTTCTAAATAGCCCAAACCAAACTAAAAGGATGTCTGAAAATATCAAGCTGAACGAAGAAACCGAAAGAGTAAACACCCGTGCATCCAAAAAGAAGATGGAAGAAATGCTAGCCTCAGCTGAAGCCAAGCTAGCAGAAATGCAAAGGAATAAAGAACGACTCTCCAGCCCTGGCTACTCAAGAATAACAGAGAGAAGCCTAGACGAAAGAGAGGATGAATCAGAGACCGAGCTACGCGAAGAAAAGGAGCTAAAAGAAAAGCTACTAAGCCTAGCCGGATCGACATCAAACAAGTCCAGTCTCATCGCGGAACTCCGCAACCTCCTTGATGACTGCGGGGCAGCGACCGGGAAGAAAGATGACAAAACGGAGTGCAGAGACCAAAACGTGGTAAGCGATTTAAACCCCTACCACTCGCTCACTGATGAAGCCGATCCAAGATTCGCGCGCTCCCCACAACGGCCATCTTGGATGGTGACATCACCCAAGATGGCCGACCAATCCCCAATCAGATCCCGAGATTTAAAAAACCCGGCGGGAAACGAGGCCTACCACCACAAGGCCTACGAATACAACCACGAGGCCAAGAACTATACCGGACAGGTGACATCAAGTTCGCCTACCGAACTCGAAGTAGAAAAGGCCATGCGGACCATCACTGCGGCTTTCGGAACCAAAATAAAAATAATAAGTTCCGATGCCGATACCGATACCGCAGGGGGAAATAAAGTGACGTCCTACACGCATAAGGGCAGCCACGAAGACCAACTATGGAAGAGAAATACCGAGGCGTGGGCACAGCCCCCCACCTTCTACGCCGGAAACCTCGCCATGCATCCCCTAAGCTACGCCATAAAACCGGGAGAAATAAATGAATACTTACCACACCAAAGGACTCAGCCGAGACCTCCGGGGTTGTCGACGGGCATAGGCGCCGGCCCGTACCTAAACTTCGGCCTCCAGAGCGGACCGGAGCCCCAGGGCCTTCACCCAAGCCTCGCGGACCCGCATCGATGTCCAGGCGGCGCAACGAGACCCACGACGCTCCAGACGGCGACCCAAATAAACTTCGGCCTCCAAGGACCTCCAAAGACGGAGCCAGAAGTCCAACTCGAGAGGCAAGGCCTTCACCCGGGAGCAGCAGGAACGAGCTCCTTCCACGACGGCGGCAGAGACAGAATGGCCCAGGAGCATGCGCAGAACCGACCTGCAATAAAAAAACAACAGACCATAGAAGCAAGTCACTACAGACTGACTCCCTGCATTCCCCTGCCTTATTGTGAGTTCCCTTTTGCTTTGGACCATGGACAGCAACCCTCAATAGGTAATATTACTCACAATACAGGGACACTTCCAAATGACTTTCCCAAACTCAGGGTAGATGGGGTTAACTTTGTTGAATGGAACCAACAGTTACAGGTTGTCCTCTTAAAGGAACATTTACTATTTTTTATAACTAACCCACCTGAAAAGCCTTGGACTTTTCAGTTAGATTGCATGCATCATAAGGCTTACCATTTGTTACTAACCAGCATATCACTCAGTATGTATCCCAGTATCAGCCACAACTTGACAGTGTCAGAAATAGTAACCTTTTTGCATAAAATGTTCCACAGCAGAAGTATAGCCACTACCACAAGAATCACCAGGGAATTCTACTCAGCCAAACTCAAGGGGGGAACTTCAATGAGTGAACACATATTGTCACTCAATGCCACCAGAGCTGAGTTAATTCAGAGGGGGGAGAACATAACAGAAGGGAACATGGTGAGCGTGATCATAAATTCCTTAGACCACAGCTGGAATGATTTCATCATGCACTTAGACAGTTCCAGCCTAGAACGCATCACCTTAGATATGCTAACCAGTAAACTTATCGCGGAAGACAACCTCAGGAGGGATAGATACCAGAACCACAGAGAACCAAGGATTAGCAAAAGAGTAGAATTCCACAGCAGAGACTACAGCGACATAGAATGCTTCAATTGTGGCTCCAGGGAACACTATAAAAGAGATTGCCCCAGGAGAATAAGAGACATGAGACACTCACAATCTAGAGACAGGACTGAAAACAGACATAGACTCCCCGAAAGACAGACAAATGAGAACAGATATAGGCGCAGAGATTCACCCAAACCCAGGGACGGGAGGAGATACCGGGACAGTTCCCGGGACAGTCACAAGGGTTCACTATATGGGCTGAGAGCAAGGGACAGCACACTGGGATACACCAACACCAAAAATGCATGGCTCCTAGATTCAGGAGCCACAAACCATACCACTTATGACACAAAATTATTTACTAAATTCACAGAAGAGAAATTCACCATTAAAGTGGCTAACCAAAGCAACGTGCTAGTAACCGGAAAAGGCAACATAAACATCCCAGAGATAGGGGAAATAGAGGGGGTATTGCTTGTTCCGGAGATACCCTATAACATACTAGCCACCTTGAAGCTAAGCAAGGAAACGGGAACAAAAATAACATTTAAGGAAGGGAAGGTATTTTTGACCAGAGATGAGAGGATCATCGGTAGAACTATAATAAGCGAGGGTTTACCATACTTCCAGCCTAACTGTAGCAGCCCCCCCAGGATAAACACCAACACTAGCGACATGATAGACACTGCACCCAACACCGAGGAGACAGAGGAAGTTAATCACGACCCGACGCCCAGTGACCCAGACATGAACCAAACTTTAGAAAAAGAGAAGCCATCGTTAGGCAAACCCATTCACGATGAGTGTGCCCATTTATTGCATAGAAAATTGGGTCATAGCAGTTTTCCGGTTGTACAAAAAATGGTCAATTGTTCTGATGGATTAAAGGTTAAAAATTGCAAAAACTATTTAGAGTGTTCGGTGTGCAAATGTTCCAAGTTGAAGACCAAAGCCAGACCAAAAAAATCAGAACGCACCACAAATTCCTTGTTTCAAATGGTACACATGGACCTAGTTGGGCCCTTAAGGCCATCCATCAAATATAAGAAAAGGTTTTTCCTGACTATCGTAGATGACTTCAGTCGCTACGGTTATATATATACACTCAAGCACAAACATGAGGTGTTCCAGAAATTTAAAGAATTTCATAAAAAGATAGAACTGCAACATAATATTAAAATCAAGCAAATAATGACAGACCGAGGGTCCGAGTTCATGTCTCAAGAATTTTCAAATTGGCTCAGGGCGCAAGGGATGCTGCGCTTTACGTCGGCCCCTTTTTCGCCATTTCAAAATGGAGTCGCAGAGAAAAAAAATGGAACCCTACAGACAATGATGAGATGTGTGCTAGAGGATGCAGGGTTAGGACAACACTACTGGTCAGAAGCCGTTTTATACTCAAATTACACGCTTAACAGGTTATGGTGTAGCGTAATAAATAAAACACCGTACGAGGTCATGTATAATAGGAAGCCAAAGATAGCACACCTTCACATATTTGGTGTAACCGCCGATGTTCATATCCCCAGACAGATACGCAGGAAGGGAGACAAAGTTTCCAGGCGACTAAGATTCATGGGATATGAACCGGGCACCAAGGGTTTTAGGTTCATTGACAGCAACAACAATTTCATAGTTTCACGCACCGCAGTATTTCATGAAAACTCTAATTGGTCCAAAATACATCTTAATGAAATAACCACAGAAGGGGAAAACACCAACCGTTCACATATCAAAACACAACAGGGCAGACCAATAAACAATGACATAGAAGCTACAAAACCAAGGGAGCATAGGATAAGAATCAGAGAGTGGAAAGAGGGACACCCAGACCTAAAAGTAGAAACACTCACGGAAAAGGAAGCCAGGTACCTTCACGATACGGAAACCACGCCCGAAAGGCCAGTTAGGACTTCTAGAAATAAAACCCCCAAGAAACTAGAGGACTATGTGCTATCTCTCCATGCTAACCAAGTAACCCCCAATAATTACGATGAAGTCCTCAATTTACCCACTGACGAGAAGGAAAAGTGGGAACAGGCGATGGAGAAAGAGATGAACAGCCTGCGTGAGCTAAAGGTATACACGCCCGCAGAGGCCCCTAGTGATAAGACCACCATAGGCACTAGGTGGATATACAAAATAAAGTCTCTAGAGGGAGGTAAATCATTATATAAGGCTAGATTGGTAGCCCAGGGATTTGCCCAACGATTCCCAGACGATTACACAGACACATATTCCCCCACCGTCAGAGCAGAAAGCGTAAAGTGTGCATTGGTGATAGCCTCGATTCTAAACTTAAAAGTACACCAATTCGATGTGCAGACAGCGTATCTCCACGCTGATCTAGATAAGGAAATTTATGTTAGGGCTCCACATAGTAAAAACACACGCAAAGGGGAAACCTGGTTATTGAACAAGAGTCTATACGGACTAAAACAGTCTGGGAAACGGTGGTATGAATGCTTGTCAAAAACATTAAGGTCAATGGGTTTTGAAGCCACCTCTGCCGACAACTGTTTTTTCATCAAAAGGTTGGGTAAATCCATAGAATACGTTCTGGTATATGTTGATGACATTCTATATGTTGGTGACCAAGATCATAAGTGTGAAACATTTGCTAAAGAACTGGGAAAGCACTTCACCTTGAAGGTACTAGGAAAGGTTGACAAGTATCTGGGGGTACAAATTACCAAAACCAACAAAGGCTTCAGACTGTCACAGAGAGAAAAGATAGTGGAATTGCTACATAAATGTTACATGTTTGATGCCAGACCATGCGAAACCCCCATGACACCAGACTTCCTAAAAAACATGTACGATGAGTCAGAGCCTTTTAATGACAATACCTTATACAGATCCATAATAGGCTCCTTACTTTATATAGCGAACTGGACGAGGCCTGACATAGCATTAACTGTCAACCTTCTGTCGAGGCATGTGGGCAAGCCCACCAATTATCATTGGGATGCCACAAAAAGGATACTTAGATACTTAAAGCATAGTACAGAAGCATGCCTATGTCTAGAACCGGAAACATCCGGTAAGCCAGTTCTTTCATGTTATGCAGACGCAGATTGGGCTGGGGACGTGAAATGTAGAAAAAGTACATCAGGGTACATATTTTTCTTGAACGGCAGCCCTGTACATTGGTACACTGGTAAGCAAAACCTAGTGGCTACATCGACTACTGAGGCCGAATATATATGCTTATCCAAAGCTGCGAATAATCTGGTGTGGTTCGATGACTTGCTCTCCAACATCTGGGCCGAACCCACATACCCCATCCACATACATGAAGACAACAAGGCAGCTATCGAAATATCTAGAGCTGATGCTGTGGGTCAAAGGTCGAGACACATAGATATAAAACACAAACACGTTAGGCAACTCTCCAGCATGGGCTTTATTAAAGTATTACATTGTGATACACAAGAACAAACTGCTGACATCTTAACCAAACCTCTGTTAAACAAACAGCATACCTATTTGACATCCAAACTAGGTGTCATACTACACAAATCGATAAACCATGATCAATCCACTTGTGATCTTACGGCCAGGCATCTAGAGGGGGATTTGTTAAGTATAAATGCCTGCCCTCCAAACCTAGTGTTGTAAGGGTTAACTACCCAGGGATCCCTTCACCCACTGACCCCTCCTCACCTGGACTCCGCCCCTGGAGTACTTAAGGGTCATCCATGCGGTCTGGGTTCCATTCTAGCTGCAAACCTGTAAGAGAGAAACATTATGTAAATAAACAAACTTGATTATACACATGCCTGTGTATCTCCTTCATTGGGCTCGATCCAAGAACATTCCTACAAAACCTACTAAATGAGACAAGCTTCTCTGAGGATGAATGTCTGCTAGCTCATGCACAAAACAATTCTGATAATTATTTCATGGAGAGAGCGAAATAATCTAGCAAATACAATATGGTGACTTTTCGTGGCTCAGATATCAGTTCATCCTTGTTGTCAGCTTGGAATAAATTGGCACTGCAGGCTTGCCAATTTGAATGTAGTCAATATCTACCACACAAGATGAACTGTTATATCTCAGTAAATGGCATTCCTCTCTTAAGACTGCATGGGGGGAAAGCATAGCATGAGCTCAACCTTTCCAAATCCTCAGACTTTCTATGAAGAACTGAGGTTATTAAATACACAGGGCTACAACTCCTGGTTATCTTACTTCAATAACAAAATCCAATTACTTTAAAACCCACTGCTTCATTGAAGGAAGCAATATTATATAGATTAATTTCACACCCCAAGAGCCATTGAGAAGGAAAATGAATGACTTGAAGATGTCAGCCACCTAACTGTTGGATGACAAATAATTGATTATTTGTTTCTTTCTCAGTAGAGATTCGGTATTGTAAAAGAAAGTGAGAATAACCATAGCCCAGTTTATGTCAATTGATTCTTAAGGACTGTCATTAGTTAGCCTCAAATTATAGAATCAATTATAATTCCAGCATGAAGGTAAAATAATTATGGTTAAGTGTCTAATCCCATTAAGGATACTGAGGCATCATTAATAATAAGGAATGAGGTTTTTTTCTAGGTCACTCAGTTTTGAAAGTTTTCGATAGATTTCTAGCTGCCATCTCACCAAGAGCGACTTTGGGCAATGCATAACCATTAGGCAGTGGGATAGGGTAGATTAGTGTGGGATAAAAATAAGACTGTGGGACCAGTTTTATTACAATTTAATTTAATTTAATTTAATTTAATTTAATTTAATTTAATTTAATTTAATTTAATTTAATTTAATTTAATTTAATTTAATTTAATTTAATTTAATTTAATTTAATTTAATTT
>WNWU01000001.1:27265845-27281022 GCA_012654045.1 Ptyas mucosa
CTGGACAACTGGTTCTAACATTATATATACCATATAGAATCCTAACAGGTTAGATATAGCTTGCAATAAACTCATGCCAGCAAGGTAATTTCTTTTGCCTTTTATAGCAACAAATTTTATAGATTTTATAGTTTAGAGCAAGATATACAAAGACACAAATAGAATTTCCTTTTTCTTTTTTTAAAAATCAATTAGGTTAAGATTAAAAATCTAGCTGCAAACTATTGGGAGTAAAAAAAAAGAGATGTTAATGTTTTAAACAGATTTAAATTTTCCAGAACATTTAGTTTCAGGAGAATCTCTATTTTTAAACTCTCTTCCAAGATTTAACAGGGGAGTCAGAGAACTCTAGTAATCTAACAGAATGAAATATTTACTGTACATCCCTGCACAAACACCCACATTTATTTCATCTTCTGGTATTCATTTCATATTAAATTAATATACCTAATTCCTGCACAAAAAGATATCAAAATAAACTTGACATACAAAAAAAAAAGCCAATGTAAATAGTGGGAAATGTTAAGAATCAATTTCATCAATTTATCCTGGTTTTAATATAAAGGGAAAGCAATAGATCAGTGAGTGCTTCTATTTTGCCTGGACAATACAGAAAAAAATAAATAAAATAAAATTCCTTCCTGGATATGTCTATGCAGTGTCTTGCCAATTATACAGAAGTGGCTTGCCATTAATTACAGCCCAGGTAATGTTCTTCTTCCAAATATTTGAGATCAGATCAATTTCTGGTAAAGATTTAAATCAGTATAAATTTGAGTAAACTTCCTTTAAATAGGTGTATTCAGTTAACATTTGCAACACTGAGCTATCCAATTAAAATAATGCTTCTTAATAGACGATAAGCTGATTTTATTATTTTATTGTCCATTGAAATGATGACGGCTTAAACTTCTAGAAGTACTATAAATTTTGAAGGAAACTAATTTTTTTTGGTCCCAGTAATTCTCTACACTTTAACAATTTAAGTTTAAAATAACCTGTGAGTCTCCTAAATAGTATATAAAATCAGAGGTAGGTTGCAGCAGGTTCTGACCAGTTCTGTAGAACCGGTAGCGGAAATTTTGAGTAGTTTGGAGAACCGATAGTAAACATTCTGACTGGCCCCGCCCCCATCTATTCTCTGCCTCCTGAGTCCCAGCTGATAAGGAGGAAATGGGGATTTTGCAGTAACCTTCCCCTGGAGTGGGGTGGGAATGGAGATTTTACAGTATCCTTCCCCTGCCATGCTCACCAAGCCACACCCACAAAGCCCACAAAGCCATGCCACGCCCACAAAGCCATACCCACAGAACTGGTAGTAAAAATTTTTGAAACCCACCACTGTATAAAATCTAGATGATTCATTTTTACTGTTTTTTCACTTTGAACGGTCATTTTTATAATCTTTATAATTCAGAGATCGCTTGAATCAGGTAGTGGTAGAACCATTTCTCATTGCCTGACACTTTTTCAGAACAAGTAAGCCATCATACAAAGCTAAATCTGTTAAGCATTAGATAGATCCATATAATAATAAGTATATAGAAAATCACCTTCAAAAGATTTCATTGTATATTGACTGAAGAAAAGTTAGCATAAGGAATCTCTACAGATTTTAGCATTTTTTAAAAACAGACAATGTAAGTATGAGTAAAGATTCAAGGTGCTGGTGATGACCTATAAAGCCCTACATGGCTTAGGCCCAGGATATCTGTCAGACCATCTGCAACCAGCAACAGCTCCCCATTGTCCGGTGTGTTCTCACAGGGAGGGCCTACTCCCTGTGCCGTCGACTAGACAATGTTGGATGGCAACCCCCAGAGGTAGAGCTTTCTCTGTGGGTGCAGCCACCCTTTGGAATCAACTCCCCCGGGGGCTCCGGTTGGCCCCTGACCTTTGCACTTTCCGCCGCGAACTAAAAACATGGCTGTTTAAATTGCCCAGCCTGGACTGATGGGGTTTTGATTTTAATGTATTTTAATATGCGTTTAATATGTATTTTAACATGTTTCTTACTTGGATTGAGATTGTATATCTTAATTGTTGTGAGCCGCCCTGAGTCCTATGGAGATAGGGCGGCATATAAATCTAATAAAAATAAAAATAAAATAAAATAAATAAACAGATTTACATTGTTTCTAGTGATGAAATTACAACCTTGTGCCAAACACCCCAGCTGACTTTACAGAAATAAACAAGGGTGGGGGGGAACAGATACCAACAAGAAAAGCAACTTTGCAGAAGGAAGGAAATTAATTTCAGAAGTAATACAATGCCATTCCAGCCCTGGCACTTACAATAAACCATTGGCTTAATTTAATTCCATAAACTTCATTGCTACAACTAAATGTTGTTTAAATCAATTCATTCTTTCATTAGGCTGCTTAGGAGCACCATGGAGTGATGAGAAATTACTGAGATGACTTCCATGTATCAAAATCCTTTCAGTTTCACTTCATTTTCCATCCTGACAAAGAATTAATGAACTGCATTTACATGCAAAAACACTATATTTAATTGTAAAAGTGATGTTGTTAAATTACCTTCCAATGGGTTTATTGTAAATGGTTCATTAAAATTTTTGAAATTGCACAGTGTACAATTGCCTTTCTGCACTGTCTTACATGAACCATGGTTAGCTTGGAGATAGGAGCAATTTGAGAGGCTAGTTTATTTATTCATCTGGTTTTATTTTTTAAGGAGCCACCACAGTTTCCTTTTATTCAGAGATAATTTGAAAAGGTTTGCCCACATTTCCTTGGAATATTAACTGAAGCAAATAAAAAACAAAATAGGGACTGCAGAGCTAAATAGATTCGCAATAATGGCAAAAACAGTCAACAGCAAAAATATGTTAAGATTCAAGCAACAGAGTTAATCTAATTAAATAAAATGCATTATTGGCTGGAGGAGTTTTATGCAGGGAGCCATAGTTATTTACATTCACCAAAAATCAGGAGGATGGTAGTAATTTTTCTGAGGCTTTTTTTCAATCTTTTAGCCAGAAAAGGTACTACTGGACATTTGAGTTTTGGCTGGAAAGAATGATGGGTATCTTTTTCTATCAGTATAAACAACTTTTTGCTAGTTCAAAATTCAGAGAAAGAACAAGTTGTGATACATACTGCGCAAATCCATTTTGGCCAGGAATACATTGACATAAAGTTATAGAAAGGGGATGTCAATCCTTCTAATTTCCAACACAATGAATTCATGTGAGCTTCATAAACAAATGTTTTCATCCTTCCCACTCATTTGCACTCATCCTAAAATAATTGCCGCCCCTATTTATATTGACTATGGAAATGAGGCAGCAAAAACTGCCCTGAACTTATGCTTCGTGGCACAAGCCTGAACTTATCTTGAAGAGCTGTAGTGGTTCAGTGGTTAGAATGCAGTACTGCAGGCTAACTCACTGTTCACTGTCAGGAGTTCGATTCTGAGCGGCTCAAGGTTGACTCGGCTTTCCATCCTTCCGAGGTCAGTAAAATGAGGACCCAGATCGTTGGGGGCAATTTGTTGACTCTGTAAACCACTTAGAGAGGGCTGTAAAGCACTGTGAAGCAGTATATAAGTCTAAGTGCTAAGAATTATTGCTATTCAAAAGTAAGGCCTATTAAATTCAGTGGATTTTCTCCTGATGCTAGAGATTACACCACATCTCCAGGATCATAGCATTTATGTATTTAGATAATTTATATAGCGACCCTCTCAAATAACTCCGGGGTGGCATATAGATAAAATAACTAATAAAATATAATTACTATTAAATGCAATAAAATTATCCAACAATCACATTAGATAGGAACCCAAATCCTCCTCACCCATAGCCTTGGGGAAAAGTCCGGTCATTAAAGCCTTACAAAAGACAGATCAGGTTGGGCCACCTGGGTCATGGAGGAAACACTATTCCAGAGCAGGGGCAATGACAGAGAAGACACATTGTTTAAGATGGCAATTTTTTTAAAAAAAAAATTAAAACAAAAAAGTATTCTCAGAAAAGATATTAACTGCAAGTGGATGGACAATTCCTGAAATTATACAGTTAATGCTCAGTATAACATTAATGAAATAAACCAAACAGAGGCCATTGAGTTATTTTTGTGACATAAAAAAGAACTATAATTTTTTGAGCTTAAGGCCAAAATCTCCACTATATTACTCTTAAATATAAAACAGTGCACCTCTACAATGTGTGTGTGTGTGTGTGTTTGTGTTTGTGTGTACACATGTTAGTCGTTCAAGTTTAAGTTGCTAGTCAGATGTTATAGTACTATGACTTGTTTCCAGCATAAAGGTAAAAGTAAAGGTTCTCCTCGCACATATGTGGTAGTCATTCCTGACTCTAGGGGGCGGTGGTCATTTCTGTTTCAAATCCGAAGAGTCAGTGCTGTCCGAAGACATCTCCATGGTCATGTAGCCGGCATGACTAAGTACCAAAGGCGCACGGAATGCTGTTACCTTCCCACCAAAGGTGGTTCCTATTTTTTCTCCCTGGATTTTTTATGTGCTTTCGAACTGCTAGGTTGGCAGAAGCTGGGACAAGTATTTATTTATTGATTGATTGATTTTATTTAATTTATATACCGCCCTTCTCCTGCTGGACTCAGGGCGGTGCACAGCCAGAAATAAAAAACAATCAATACAAAATTTAAAATTTAACAGAATTATAAATTGTGGCCAAAAGTTTAAAAACCTCATAACTAAAACCCAATTGGACAATTTAAAAATCTAAAATCTTAAAAAATCTTTAAAAAAGGGGGTGGGGGTGGGGGTTTATGCCAGCCCTGCTTGTTGAAAGAGAAAAGTTTTTAGGGCATGGAGAAAAACCCAGAGATATCCTGCATATCTCCGGGGGCAGGTTGTTCCAGAGGGCAGGTGCTGCCACAGAGAAGGCCCTCCCCCTGGGGGTCACCAGCCGACATTGCCTGGCCGACGGCACCCTGAGGAGTCCCTCTCTGTGGGAGCATACTGGCCAGTGGGAGGCTATTGGCGGCAGAAGGCGGTCCTGCAAATACCCAGGTCCGATGCCATGGAGCTCACCCTGTTACACGGCACTAGGGATTCAAACCGCTGAACTGCTGACCTTTTGATCGACAAGCTCAGTGTCTTAGCCACTGAGTCACCACATCCGTTTTCATATATTTTTTCATATGTTTCCTTTTCATATATTTTTTCATATGTTTCCAGCATAGTGCAACATTTATCCACGCAGCTGTAAGCAAATAATTTGAGATTTTATCTTACTTTCATTGAGGTGCTTTGGAATTATGCCTAGTAAAAATATGTTTCATTTCAGGTTTGAAAGATGGCATTATTTCAATAACGAGACCCAGAGCAGTCTAACTCTGTTGGATCTTATCAGACAGGCAGAGCTGATTGGTGACAGGAACTCTTGCAAATAAGCCAGCCCTGAAAATCCATAGGGGATTTAATCTTCTGGGATAAAGATTCAGTGCAACAGCAAAGAAAGAGGAGAATATCAGCCTTGCTTTAATCCTTTGCCAACTTGGATCCAGTCTGTTTCACCATATTGAGGACAATATTAAATGTTCTGAGATACCCATTCTTCTGAGAAAATCCCACAGTTTCACATGATTGAGACCAGGGGTGGCTTCTAATTTTTTTTACTACCAGTTCTGTGGGTGTGGTTTATTTTGTGGGTGTGGCTTGATGGTCATGTGACAATTATTTAGGATTTAGCAGTGGTACTGGTCTACCAGGCTTTTAACTGCTTGCAGAGCTGTACCGATCTACCCATTTATTTTTGCAGGCACTGATCTACTCATGTATTTTTGCAGGCACTCTCCTCATTTGTTTTATTTTAACACAGATCAGTTGTAAGGCGGCCCTTTGAAGCCCCACGGCAAGAGTTTAAACAGTTTTTCCCCCCTCTAGCCATCAGCTGGAACTCAGGAGGCAGCAATAGATTAGGGGTGGGGCCAAATAAAAGGTAAGAATAACACGGGGAGTGGGGGAGTGGGGGCGCAGAACCGGTTCGGTGACATCATATCGTCACCGCTACGAACCGGGCAGAACCAGGAGGAACCCACCACTGATTGAGACAATCAAAGGCCTTTAAACTGATCAAGCACATGATGACTCCTTTAGATATTCTTTGGCTTTCTCAATTACACAGCACACATCAGGAGTGATGTCTCATGTCCTGGCCTTTAATAAAGCCAGCTGACACATCTGGTATCTTTTTTTTCCCCCCATGTAGAGCTCATTGGTTTTGATAAAAAGGCTTTAGTTAAAACTTTAGATGCTATACCGTGGCTGCTGAACTTTTTATCAACAATGTAATCTATGTTAAATTAGGCCATTTCTTCTTTGTACAGATATGTTCTTAGTCACATTCATTTGTACCTAAGGTTATCAAAAGCAGTGAAAGCTGTTTATGTAGCTTTGCCATGTTTTCCTGTAAGTATTAGCTTGATATTCATTCACACATTGTCTAGAATCCTTAACAGGCTAAATCAGAGTTTAAAAGTAAGGTTAGACCGCAGTCTATGGACTGGAGTAGTAAACATTGTAAACACTCAGAAGCCTGAATGGTCAGCTGAAGCTTCAGCTATGCGGGAAAACCCATCACAGAAGTGTTACATTCCATTATCACAAGAGAAAGCCATGTTAAAGCTTGTATTTGTTCAAGACACTGAGAGCTGAAAAGGTAAATGAAGGCTGAAAGTAATGTTAGCCTTAGAACTCTAAAAGGAGCTCTTAAAGATAGAGCTTAATGAAGTGATAAGACTTATTGGCCAGTTACTCCTTTTGGTGTCACTGTGATTATACCACTCAATCCATTTCAAGGTTCTTTATACACGAAAGTGAAGTTGTGACATGGAATTTTGCCTCTAACAACTCCAGGAGCAGAAGCAAGGCAACAAATCAGCAAAATGCTCTAAATCCACCCCAATCTGATTCATAAGTGCACAGCTTTGAAATAAGTCAAACAGTTTCAAACAGCTAATCTACTTTGATGAGGTGATTTGATCAAAGCCTTTTCAAATGGAAGTCTTTATTCAATATTTTGAACAGCCCTATTCTGATTTTTCCCCCTGTTGTTTCAGCATGTGGTAGAACTTAATGAACCTTGGCTGATCTCAAAAGAACTAGGCAGGGATGGTCTTGGTTTATACTTGGAGAGGAGAGATTACTAGGAAATCCCAGGGCTGTAGGCTAGACTAAGAATAAAAAAAAGATAACAACATCCATGAATAAGGTATGGCATCTGTAGTGTTTTCAAGAACACAGCATGGATCAGTTCATTCAGCTTTCAGTATGCAAGCTAACCACAAGGGAGATTTTACTTTATGCTAATTTGGGTTCATTTTTGAAATGAAAATATCTGTAAAAGATTGAGTGTACAATGTAAATTTGCAGTACAGGGCAGTGGTGGGTTGCTACCGGTTCGCCCTGGTTTGAGCAAACCGGTAGCAGCAGTGGCGGGAGGCTCCACCCACCAGGCCGGACGTCATCAAATACAATCTGCGCATGTGCAGAAGCTTCTGTGAGCAAACCGGTAGCAAAGGTAAGTGAAACCCACCCCTGGTACAGGAGCTTCCAATTAGGAATTCATCCACTCTTCAATATATTTTATTTCATTCTTCCTCCCATCTTCCTCTTTGTTTTTTCCTCTCTCATCTCCACAGCTAGGTTTCTATGATAGCAAAACTGACTGAAAATTCTTTCCCTGAAAACTTTTGATTCTAAAGTTTTCTTTTTGTGCTTCTGCAAATCTTGGGATTTTACTTGCCTTATGGGATTTTGTGCTGGTTTGGCATAACAAAGCTCTTCTCTGATCACTAGAAATTGAGGGAATGAGAAAAAAAATATTGCAATTTCATACTGTGTTGGCACTAAAGTTATTTGTTGGAATTTCTTGAATCTTCATTTTCAAATCACTAGGGTGAACCTCTACAATTATTTGTGAAAGGAAATCATGTTGAAAGGATTTTTGTAGTGTGAGACTATATCAACAATGGGTAACCACATTAGTTAATGAAGTGCGTATTGGTGTATATTAATGTCGGCATATCCAGCCAAAGAAGGTAAAACAATTTGCTCCAGAAAATGTATTCTGTTTATTCTATATATGGAGAATTATGATGTCAATACACAATAAGAGATAAAGGATATGATTTTCACTTCAAAAGATGGTTCTCCTAAAACATAATTCCCATATGAACTGAAATAATAGCATTTCACTGAAAAACCATCAGAAGTGAGAAAAGTGTAGAAAGAGACTGACCAAACTTTAATGGTTAAAACTTGTTAGAAAATATCGCAAACTAAGGAAACTAAAGTCCTTTTCAGCCATCCCATAGAACATGATGTGGTGCATATTGGATATTCCATCTTCATTCTTCTGGAACCCAACCTCTCTGGACACTAAAATGTTGACTTGACAAGGCATGCACAAATGTATGAATGCATCAAAAGAAGAAAATGTAAACCTACATGTCTGAATTTAATACTGCTATCCTGATGTTCACACACATTCTTCCAATAAATTAAAATATAACTATGAGCTTAGCTTGATTTCTGAAGACTACATGGATGTAGCCATGCAATTTTCTTGACAGAAGTACTTGGCCATGACCTCCAATATTTATTTTCCTGGTAGTCTACAGATCTGCCATTTTCCTAGTGGTTCCCCATCCAAGGGCTAAGTCCTGCTCTGCTTAACTTTCAAATTCAAGCCATTGCTGCCATTTTCTGAACTGATACTTATTAGGGCTATCCAAAGCTTTGAAGGGTTGCTTTGCTTCAGGGATGCTTTGAGAGAAGCACCTCTTCAAAGTTAATTCCAAACCACTGCAGTCTCCTGTTGTTAAGCAGCAGCAGAGAATGCTGTGCTATTATACTTCATTGTGCTCTGGCACCCATCTCTGGCATGTTGAATGATGAGAAGAATCTTTTGTGCATATTGAATGTGACATAGAAGGAAGGGTGATGTGAAATGCCTCAGTGATACAAAAGATTGTCACCTTTGTGCCTCATTGGAGTGAACAACATGACAGCAAGAAGCACCTTATTAAGGCATATAGTAGCTTCCTCACATGAACTTAATATTTATCGAATTTTGAAAGACAAAGTTTTTTCCATTTAAAATGCTCTAAATGAGCTAAAGTTTCAGATTCTACGTTCAATTTGGATGAAAGACAGAAAAATGTATACTTGTGCATGTGTTTGTGTATGTGTGTTTGTGTACATGGAGAGAGAGATCAATAATCAAAGTGTGAAATTATACAGAGATATGAGTCAATCAATGAGGCTACAATATGAAATAATGACTTGTATGTGTAAATAGCCGTCACATATCTGCAGATCACTGGAACTTTTTTTAAAATAAATTTTTATTAGAATATAAATATTAAAAAACACATAACATAACATACACATGACATACACATAACAAATATTTATACAACATATAAACAAAAACACTATTATTAAGCACTATTTCAAAGTGACATTCTACTTAATATATATTTCTTCACCTCTTCTTATTCTAATAACGTTTTCTATACTGGTAATGTTAGCTGGAAAGATCACTGGAACTTTAATTTCCCTTCACTAACAGATAGATGTTTTTCCAATGAAAATAACAGTATTTCATCCATCCATGAACCACTGAATGCACTGTGGCATGATGTGTATGTATGAATCAGACATAGGCTTCTTGCTCGTATTTTACTGCTTTTTTTATTGCCTTCTAAAAACACCATCAGCAAATTTTCTTGGCTGATTCATATACTATGGGGAAATAGGGAAAGAATGTTGTTTAATGACTTCAGCATCTTCTGTTCCCCTGCCTGTAGTAATCTGTAAAGTGAGGATAAAACCCAGAAGGTCCACTTCAAATTTTATAGATGATGTGACATAAGGAAGTGTGATTTATCTATGCATCTTTCCCAAGCAAATCCACCTGAATAATATCATTACATCATACAGTCAGAAAGATGTCCAAAACTGGCCATGGTACTAAAAGTGGGTTTAACCAATGCAGAATAAGAAGACTATTACTTAGTAGTGAAATAATTTTATATAACCCAGTTGCTTTTATGAAAACCATATCACATTCTTGATGCATACTTAGGATTATCTACAGGTCCAAGCTCCTTTTCATGACTATAATATAAACCAAGCAGAGGTAGGTTTCAGCAGGTTCTGACCAGTTCTGGAGAACCAGTAGCGGAAATTTTGAGTAGTTCAGAGAACTGGTAGTAAAAATTCTGACTCTGCCTGCCCCCATCTATTCTCTGCCTCCCAAGTCCCAGCTGGTTGGGAGGAAATGGGATTTTGCAGTAACCTTCCCCTTGAGTGGGGAGGGAATGGAGATTTTACGGTATCCTTCCTCTGCCACGCCCACCAAGCCAAGCTTGCCAAGCCATGCCACACCCACTAAGCCACACCCACAGAACCGGTAATAAAATATTTGAAACCCATCACTGAAACCAAGTCAATGTCTCATATTTTATAACTTTTTCTTATTTGTCTCTATTTTTTATTCTGCCTGTATTTCTAACAGATGAACATCATCCTTATTTTATATCTGTCTTTGGGAATTTAATGCAATCTGCAAATTTGGTAAACATTCATTCTAGCTGTCTTTTCTAAGCCATTAATGAAAATGTTGAAGACTCTATATAGAGCCCAAATCCTGAGACACTCCACTTGATACTTCAAATAGTCTGATGATGAATTGTTGATTAGAACTATTGGAGTATGGTTTGAAATCAAATGGGGTTAGTCTTTCATGTTAGCTCAGCTTAGGAAATAGACAATACAAGGACTTTACTTTCTTGTTGTAGGGTATGATAACAGATAAAGGTAAAACTATTAATATAAAAGTATACAGTACAAAAATTAAAGCACAAAAGAATCCTATAAAATTACAATTAAGTGCTGCACATCCACATTCCATAATCTTTAAAATATGTTATCACTAAAAAAAAATGAAAACAGATTAATAAATTGATGCAGCCATCTGGCAAACATCATATTATTTTCAAAGTGGTAACAAAATGATCATGAATATTGCAAAATATTCCCAGGTATTGAGCTGTCAAAGATATTAGTCTATTCTTTTTTTGTTGTTGTTTGCTTTACTTCTGTTTAAATATAGGGAAATTTATTTATATCTCCATTTTCCTTGGTGATATGTCCTTCTTCCCACCTGCTTTATGTGCTTGTTTTGATTTTCAGATTTTCAGAAAAAAATTCTCAGCAGGCGCATGTTTTTATCTACCTTGTTACCCAATGGTATTTTTATTTCTGATTCTGGTATCTGTTTCTTTAGGAATTCCCTCCTATCAAGATTTCATAATTCTTAGTAATTGATCTAGCTACAATACTTCTTAAGGTGCTGAATTTATTAACATGGTATTGGAATCTATAGTATGAATTTGACTTGATTAACTTCAGTTTCCCTTAATTTGGAATTTTGCAATTAAATCGATAAGTTTCCCTCAAAATTTCCAGAATGTCTACCTTATCTGATAAGTCCTTGCTACTTGTTATGGTCAAGTCAAGAAAAGATGATCCCTTGGGTCTATCTCCATCTTTTGAAGGGTGTCTACCAGTCTTTTTGTAAGTACCTGGAAGGACTCTGCTGGGCAAAGTTGTCTTTCAAAAAATGCTTAGGATAATTCAAATTCCCATCACTACTACATGCCTCTTTGAAAAAAAAATATCTTGCTTTTGGAAAACTTCACTGAAGTTTTGATTTAGTGGTTGAATACTCAATTATACACACTAACACTAGAAGTTTCTTTAAGTCTTCTTCCTATTATTTTCAACCAACAGGTATTGATTTTTCTTCCAATGAACATTTTTTAAAAATATGCAAATAGAACTTTTCCTCCCTGTTGTGTTGCTTCTGTTTCTTTTGAATAAATTGTATCCTTCAATTGCCATTTTTCAATGATGAAACTCATTGCACCAGGTATGAATTATTCCAGTGGAATTGAGTTTGTCATCCTGTAATAAGAGTTCAAAGTTGTTTTATTTATTTACCATACTCACATTACACCGACATTTGATATGATTTATTCAAAACGGTATAAGTCAATGGTGATAATAAAATAATTTTTGTAGAGTTTGTTTATATTCAAGCTGAACTATACGCAAGGCCATCTGTCAGTTGGCTGATAGTCAAAGGCATGGGAGCTGGATAACTGGTTTCTGCATTTCTTTCATGTCCATTTGATTGCTATCTCAATAGTAAATATTTGATTGTTGGAAGTAGGATGACCTTTTCTGCTTTGCCAGAAAGAAAAAAATGCCAATGCATCTCACAAAAAAAAAAGGGGGGGGGAGATGCTACATATCATACGTGTATATGATGATTTGTTAATGCAAAAGTAGAAATAATTACTGTCATTTAAGTGGAAATGCTATATATGGGCAACCAATTCAAGTCATGATGGGTAGTTGTAGGAACAGAAACAAGAGGACAAGTCATTAGACAGGAAGAAACCCTCAATACTGAATACTAGTGCTGTGTTCTGATCCTACAATTGGGTTTCAGGCCCAGTTATGGGACATATACAGCATTGGTCCCTATTGTAGATAATCTCTGCATCCTTTCTTGCTTTTTTGGTCTCCTGGCAGCTTTTGATAATGTCAGCTATTATATCCTTTCAGGCTGGCTGCAGCAGCTGGGGCTGGGTATTACAGTCTTTTACTCCTTTCTTTACAGTTGGTCCCAATCGGTTTTGATAGCGAGTGAGAGGTTGAGTTCACAGCCACTCCATTGTTGCTTGGTGCTCTCTCCACTCCTTTTTAATAAGTACATGAAATTGCTGTGTGGGATCATCCAACACCATGGGATGAAGTATCATCAATACGTTGATAATAGCCAACTTTGCATCTTCATCCCAATGCTATACTTGCCCTCTCACAGTGCCTGGAGGTTACAGAGGTTTGGATGGGGACAATAGGCTTCTGATGAACCTTGGTAAGAAAGAGTGGCTGTGGCTTCAAGGGGACTTAGCACCTAGGGTTTATCATCCTTAGTTAGGTGCACAGTCTGTCTGAGTTCTCCTAATAATAGGTTATGGGAGTGTCATGGCGTTCCCGTGTAACACCTCTCCTGTGTGAGTTGCACTGGCTCCCGGTGGTCTTCTGGGTGCACTTTTGATTACCACCTTTAGAGCACTCCATGGCTTAGGACCTGGTTATTTATGGGACCGCCTGCTGCCACCAATAGCCTCCCACCGGCCGGTATGCTCTCATAAAGAAGGGCTCCTCAGGGTGCCGTCGGCCAAGCAATGTCAACTGGTGGCCCCCAGGGGGAGAGCCTTCTCTGTGGGGGCACCTACTATCTGGAATGAGCTCCCCCTGGAGATTCGGAGGATCCCGGACCTACGCACCTTCTGCCGCGCTCTCAAGACCTTTTTATTTCACCAGGCTGGCATGGCCTAATTTTTCCCTCTTTCTTTTTTAATTAATGTAAATTTTAATTTGTTTTAAATTATTGGGGTGTTTAATTCGACTTTATTCTGTTTTTAAATTTTGTATGATCTGTTTTATTTCATGGCTGTTCACCACCCTGAGTCCTTCGGGAGTAGGGCGGTATACAAATTAAATAAAACAATTAAAACAAATAAAACAAATCAAAGAGCAGGTGGCAGTTGTGGTTAGTAGAGCCTTTGTGCAAATACATACTGAGCACCAGTTGCGCTCATTCCTGGATTTTGAGGCCCTGTGCAAAGTCACTAATGTCTAACTGGAAGGTCATGGGACTACTCTTGAAGAAGATTTGGAAGCTACAACTGGTACAGAACTCAGCGGCGGAGACTCTTCTGAGGTGACATATATGACCTTGATGTCACACAAGCTGCATTGGTTGGCATTTTAGATCCAATTAAATGTGATGGGCATTATCTTTAAAGCCCTTTGTGGCATCGGTCCAAGATATCTTAGGTACTGCCTTACTCCAATAGGATTAAATCACCCCACTCCTTCCAGTGGAAAAGCCCTACTTCAGATTCCATTGGCTAAAGAATTTTGATTGGCAGAGACCAGGAGAAGAGGCTTTTCTGCTGTGGCCCCCACCTTCTGAAATATTCTCCCATTGGAGGTGAGATTTACTCCTAAACTCCTGAAGAGCCCAAAAACCTGCTGCTTGGCTGGAGCCTTAACAGGAGTCTGGTACATTGAGGCTTGGTGGGCATGGTGTGGTTTGGTGGGCGTGGCTTGCCTTGGCTTGGCTTGGTGGGCATGGCAGGGGAAGGATACCGCAAAATCTCCATTCCCACCCCACTCCAGGGGAAGGATACTGCAAGATCCCCATTCCCTCCCTACTCCTGGAGGAAGGATATTGCAAAATCTCCATTCCCACCCCACTCTGGAGTCAGCCAGAGGTAGTATTTGCCGGTTCTCCGAATACTCAAAATTTTCGCTACCGGTTCTCCAGAACCTGTCAGAACATGCTGAATTTCACCCCTGCAGTGGGGGTGGCTGATGGGGTAAAGAAGATTTTCCTCCCAAGCCACACTTCATCATAGTTTTGAACTTTAACTTTTCTCTTCAATTTTTAACTTTTTATTATATTGTAATCATCTAGAATCATGGTATCAGTGAGATGGGTGACGTAGCAATTTAATAAATAAATAAGAATAAATAAAATATATCTCATTACAGCAGACTGTCACGGATCCCCAATATTAATAGAAAAAGATTATTTTTCTCTTTCTTTTTTGAGATTTTTAATTTTCACCGATACTGGATTTAAAGTAGATAGGAGTCTTTTGAAAAGAGATCACCTTAAAATAGAGGTGTGTCCTTGGATTGTTCTACAAGTAAATGCCTGTCTTTTATAAAGTAAGATACATGTTGATACCTGATTACAGAACCAAAAGACTAGAGTCAGCAGATGATGGTGATGATGAAGACAAATTGAATCTATATGCCATCTGACTCTGAATAACTCTGGGCATCTCACAACAATCATAGAAAAGTGCCTTAATGCTGAAACCTCATGAGATTTTGGCATTTTTTCATTAGATCTCACCACACAATGATGAAATATTTTGTAATCTGCTGAACTCATTTCATCAAAGTGGTCTTTTTACCATTTATCCACACACGAACAAACATACCCATTGTATTCTGACATTATCTATCTATCTATCTATCTATCTATCTATCTATCTATCTATCTAT
>WNWU01000001.1:27281032-27295976 GCA_012654045.1 Ptyas mucosa
CTCTATTCTCTCTCTCTCTCTCTCTCATCTGTCTGTATATCATCTATCATTACAGTATATCTATTCATCTATGTATCATCTCTCTCTCCCCCTCTCCCTTTCCTCTCTCTTTCCACAATATTTATCTAATTTTGGAAGTCTCTAAGAGTACCATGGTCACTCTTCTTTTACTAACCCCAGGGTTAAACTTTCAATGTTTTTAATTTGAACAAGTTATCTGATATGAGGCAACTGCAATAGCAATAGCACTTAGACTGAGATACCACTTCATAGTGCTTTAAAGTCCTCTCTAAGCAGTTTACAGAGTTGGCATATTGCCCCCAACAATCTATCTCCTCATTTTACTGACCTTAGAAAGATGGAAGTCTGAGTCAACCTTGAGCCAGTCAGAATGGAACTGCTGGCAGTCAGCAGAATTAGCCTTCAATACTGCATTGTAACCACTGCACCAGCACAGCTTTTTGCACCATACAACTATTGTAGAAATAGCACTTAAACTTATATACCGCTTCATAGTGCTTTACAGCCTTCTCTAAGCGGTTTACAGAATCAGCATATTGCCCCCAACAATCTGGGGGCAAACCTCGGAAGGATGGAAGGTTGAGTCAACCTTGAGCCTGGTGAGATTCGATCTGCCAAACTGCTGGCAGCTGGTGATCAGCAGAAGTAGCCTGCAGTACTGCACTCCAACCACTGTGCCTGCTATTATATGTAGCAGATGACAGGAGATAAGAATGAACCGTATTCTAAAATATTCTTTTAAAACTATGGCTAGTTTTTGGCATTCACCTGAACCTGAGCTTCAATGCAGTTATTTTTGATGATGCTTAGTCACCTTTCCCTATGTGGCTATTATTTATGTTTCTGAGCCGAGGTAGCACAGTGGTTAGAGTGCAGTACTGCAGGCTACTTCAGTGATTGCTAGGTGCAGTTCAGCAGATTGAATCTCACTGGCTCAAGGTTGACTCAGCCTTCCATCCTTCAGAGGTGGGTAAAATGAGGACCCAGATTGTTGAGGACAATAGGCTGACTCTGTAAACTGCTTAGAGAAGGCTGTAAAACACTGTGAAGCAGTATACAAGTCTAAGTGCTATTGCTATAATAGTTGTATGGTGCAAAAAGCTGTGCTGGTGCAGTGGTTACAATGCAGTATTGAAAGCTAATTCTGCTGACTGCCAGCAGTTCCATTCTGACTGGCTCAAGGCTGACTCAGACATCCATCTTTCTAAGGTCAGTAAAATGAGGAGACAGATTGTTGGGGGCAATATGCTGATTCTGTAAAACACTTAGAGTGGGCTGTAAAAGCACTATGAAGCAGTATATAAGTCTAAGTGCTATTGCTATTGCTATTTTCCAATGGCACTCCTTGGCTCTTTAGCTTACAAATCAACTTTTGATTTTGTTAATAGGCAAATTGCCCATTACATGCATTTCATATTGTCTCAAGCACTTTGGGAGGCACTGAATGTATTCAACTCATGCAGTACACATAGATGCGATGAGACCATTGCACATTTGATTGAATGGAAGCAAGAAAATAACAGTGGAAGAGTATTGAAGAACGGAGCTGTATGCACTATGCAAACTCTCTGTCTATCTCTCATCTACCTATAAAAGATGCTCCTAGTTAATAGTCTTGAAATAAAAATTAAACTGATTAGCTTCTGAACATGAAATAGGAAAGGATATTTTTCCCCTCAGGCAGTAATACATATTGGATTGACATCCTGCAATGAAATATAGGATCCATTCCATTCCATTCTAATTTATTTAATACATTTCTGTGATACCTCAATCCCAAAGGAAATTCTAGGGGGTTCATATATTAGGATTAAAACACATACATAATGTGATAATAACATCTAAAGTCTGTATGGTCTCAACCATGTTGAACTTTCATAAATCCTTAAAGATGTGACTGTTCCCATAGGCCCTGGAACAAGTAGAGTTTAATGCTTTCCTTGATACTGGATAAATATTAGATTGATACTCTGCCGGTCCTCTGTAGAGGATTTTTATAAACTTTTGTTTTATAATTTGGCTGTTTTTAGACTTGCAAGTTTGTTTCCTTGAGATAGAAAAGAGCTTGAACAAGATGTTTGGAGGAAAAAACCAGTTCTTCTCGAATTACTTAAGAAAATATAAATGCATTCAGCAAGTAGTGTAAAATGATCTGAAAGATAAAATTAATTTTTTTTTTCAAATTTCAGTTATTTTTCATTATTTATTATTTTCGCACTAAAGTAAGTGGGAAAAATAGAGATGGTGGAATTGTGCAACCAAAATAATTATACAGAGCTAAAATAATATTTATGAAAACATCAATTTCGATCATTTTAACCTCTTGAATCAATGGACTTAACAAGATTCTAATTTCTGGTTTATGACCCCTGAAAACAAAATTAGCAGAAATTATTGAGAGTCAAAAATACTGCAATGTTTATCTCAAAGAAAGCTCCAGTGATATACCTGAGGAAAATATCAAACAATTCTTGCTTCAATAAAGGCATTTCCAGAGGAATATTATGAATGATCCTGAAAACAGCTCCAGGTCACTATGTTTTCATGAAGTGAACTGTGTAGAAGATTTGAACTGATTTATTTCCAGTGTGTATGCAGTGTAGCTGAAGCATGCAAGAGGCAATAGTTTTGTTTGGCTTTCTTTTAGCCCCTCAAGGAAAGCTTTGTCTTTTAAAAAGCACAACCAAGTAGTTTACCACATAACTAAATAGATTTTGTGTTGTTTTTTAATTTCCTCTGGAAATAAGGAGAACTTTAAGTCTGTCACAGGGGTCAGCCAGTAAGTACTGTGCACATTCTTCTTCTGATGTAAATGAAAAGACTTTACAGGGAGTTCATAACTGAACTAATTGTATGTTAATCCATTTTTGATTCGACCCCTGCAAATTCAGTTCCTCACCAAAACTAATAATTGAAATTATGTCCTTCAGCATTCTTCAACCTATTGTTCAGATGATGGCTTCAATATGTGCTGTGTTTGCAAAAGATTGTGGAATTGACATTCAAAATTTGGAAGTCACCAAGAAGGAGAAAGCTGGTTAATATGCACTCTTTATTCATTGTCTATAGTTTGGGGCAAGAAAGTTAGAACCCTAACTTACCCACATAGGGCAAAATTTGTCCACTGTGTGTGCTGTCTATTAAGTGGATTCTTTTATTCCAAATATAAAACAAGGTTCACCTTTTCATATCACTATCAATATTTGACAAGTGCATGTCAGCAGGATTGTCAGTAATTGATGGTAATGTGGAACAGAACTACTGTTTGTATGGATTAATTGATTTGACAAGTAGTTGCATTGACTATACCTGTTCTGACCTAGGCTTCCTGATATAGTAAAAAGCGCACAATTAGTCCCAAAACCCCTTTTTTAAAATTTTAACGGCTGTGAATTCCTTTCATTCACAGCACATGCTGAATCACCAAGAGTTTATAAATAGTCCAACAGAAGTCTGCCACAGTCCTTCGGATAAGGCTGGTAAACACCCACCTTTATCTTCTTTGACACGCTGCCAAAGTCCTTCTTGGCAATTATCTTGGCAGGGCCACACAGAAACACAGAATCAAATCAGAGCTTCAAAGTACAAATCGACACCATCCACAGTGTTGCTTCCTGCAAAGACCCACATGCCTTTGCTCTTCCTTTATGTCTTATGGGAGGTGCCAATGATCTCCAAGCCTTACTCCCGAGTTGTCCCTTTTATTTTAACTGTTCTTGCCTTCTTGCAGGTTTGCTCATGCACACACTAGGAACAGGCTCCCCCTGTTCCTCTGCCTCTCTGATGTCCGACTCTGGAGTCCACACATAACTCCCAGATGGCCCTGGTCCCATCTCTGCCTCTGACACAGAACTCTCATCCGAGCCTTCCCCAGACTCCAGGACTGGCCTATGTTCCTCCCCAGCCTCCTCACTGTCTGATTCTGCTGCCGGCTTCGCAGGCTGCTGGCAGACCACAACAATATCCAGATGTCACCTCTGGAATGCAAACTGAATGGAAATACACAGTGGCATCATTTCATATGCAATCTTGTCTCTTTTGTGAAGGCCTCACTGGCAAAAGAATAGCTGTTCCTTCCATGTTCACTTAATGTTCTCTTTACCTTTATGCTAAATTCATCTTGGTTTAGCATGAATAAATGGATTATAAAACTACACAGTTACGGTAGTTGCTGGATTATAGTTGCAGACACCTTCTCAGATTTTATGCACCTTCTTTGCCAGTTGATGATACTTAATGGATTCTAAAATTCTGTAAGTGAATAATGGAGCTAATTGTCTCAGATGGGATTAAGGCGGACAGCTAATTTTAAAAGTGCCATTGCACAAAGACCCCGCCAAAATATTCAGAAATCTCTTGGGTAAGTTAAGTTTACATGTGGTAAAGTCTGTGTGCTTTGTTTCAACTTAAGTGAAACAAAGCACACAGACGTTGCCATATGTAATATGCCGATCACAGCGTGTTAGACAGATTTTCTGGAATAAGTGGTGCTGGCATGGGAAGATGTGACAAAACTCATACAAATTTAAGTTCTTGTCTATGAACAATTGTGTCACAAAAGTCACAATGCAAGCAGATGGTAGCATTGTTTAATTTTGTGCCTGCCATGGCTGACTGTATCCTATAAAGTACCACCACAGAGTGAAGAGATTAGGATCTCACATGGTGCAGCACCAATATTCATCATAGACAGTGGGGTCATTGGCAGTGATGCTTATTTATTTCTAATCTGCTAATAAGCCTGAGTCTGTGAATATCATGGCAGCTCTTTTCCAACTTTCACTTCCTTCTCTAAATGATAAAAACAAAACAAAGAAGAAGAAAAAAAATGAAGCACTCAAAAGAATGCTTAAAATTCCTCACTTTATCCATGGAAGGCTATTTAATGAAATTTTCAAAAGGAGAAATTTAGGAATGTAATGGAAGAAGCACAACTGTTTTATTTTCTCCTAATCCTTTTTTCCTACTCTAAGTGCCGATAGCAACAATTGTGCCAGAAGCCTAAATAGCAATTTGCATTTTATTTATTTATTTTATTCAGAGTATTTGTATGCGGCCCACCCCATGAATAACTTAGGACAACTTAGAGAAACTCTATAAAGACAATAGAAATACTATTAAAACTATAAAGCAGGATAATAAAAAGGGATATTTTAAAACAATTTAAATATTAAAACTGTTGCAACCCACAAAAGGACCGGGTAAAAAAGTATTTTTTCGGACTATAAGACGCACTGGTGTATAAGACGCACCCAGATTTCAAAGAGGTAAGCAAGAAAAAAAAAAGGTTTTTGCCCTCCCCAGCCACCAGGAGCACTCTGCAGGCCACCAAACCCTCTGCGTGTCCTGTTTTTCACAAAAATGGGGCACACAGAGGGTTTGGGAGGCCTGCAGAGTGCTCCTGGGGGCTGGGGAGGGCAAAAATGTGAACCGGGGGGGGGGTTGGGAGGCCAAAAGCAGTCTGGTTTTTTTGCAAAAATAGGGGCATTTTTGCCCTCCCCAGCCCCCAGGAGCACTCTGCAGGCCTCCCAAACCCTCTGCATGCCCCATTTTTGCGAAAAACGTGCCCATTTTTTGTCTGCTTTTACAAAAATGGAGGCCCACAGGAGCATTCTGCAGGCCTCCCAAAGGCTCTGCACATCCTGTTTTTGCAAAAAACAGGCCCATTTTTCACAAAAACAGGATGCACGGGGCGGGGCTTCGGGAGGCCAAAAATGGCTGTATTCAGTGTATAAGACACACCAACATTTCCACCCTCTTTTAGGGGGGAAAAAGTGCATATTATACTCTGAAAAGTACCATATATTCTGAGCCTCTTCCTAAATTGTGATATAGCAATAGCACTTAGACTTATATACTGCTTTACAGTGCTTTACAGCCCTCTCTAAACGGTTTACAGAGTCAGTATATTGCCACCAACAATTTGGGTCCTCATTTTATCCACCTCAGAAGATGGAAGGCTGAATCAACCTTGAGCCTGGTGAGATTTGAACTGCCAAATTGCAGTCAGCCGGCAGTCCGCAGAAGTAGCCTGCAGTACTGCACTCTAACCTCTGTGCCACCACAGCTCATATAGGTGGTGATGTGGTGGTGGCTTGCTTCAATTTCAGAGAGTTTGTTCACCAATACATGACCTGTCATGGAGAAAGCAAAACTAAATATAGATATCAAATGTTTCTGTGGTGAGATGTGTAAAAAGGACCCAGATTTAAGGGTGCATGTTAAATTCTTAGGACTAAGCAGTTTTATAAAGTCATGATGATAAGCCATGTAAGTCTTTTTACACAATTGGGAGACTATTTAGATGGACAAAGAAAGTAACTGGAACCAATGAAGCTAAGTCAGTAAGGAGTGATATGGGACTTAAAAAGCACTGCTCCCTCTTATGGGCCACCTACAGCTTCTGGACCTTCTTCAATGGCTATCATCAAGAGCCCATTAACCTTGAATAGTGAGATGGATGCCATAAAAATTTAATGACTGACTGACTGACTGACTGACTGACTGACTGAATGAATAAATAAATAAATAGTACTTTGAGTTTCTGAGCTCAAATATTTTTCTCCTAGAACTTTCTTTTTCTGATAGGAACGGTATTTTTAAATACTCATTAAAAATCCTCTTTGCATACCTTTTATATAGGAGTCCTGGTGGCACAGTGGACTAATTCCCTGTTATTAAGATCAGCTGCTTGCAATTACTGAAAGTTCAAATCCCACCAGGCTCAAGTTGACTCAGCCTTCCATCCTTTCTAAGGTAGGTAAAATGAGGACCCAGAATGTGGGGGCAATAAGCTGACTTTGTATAAATATACAAAAGTATGAAGGCTATTGCTTAATGCACTGTAAGCCATCCTGAGTCTCCGGAGAAAGGCGGCATATAAATCAAATTAAAAGAAAAAGAAAAAAAAAGATATCCAGTTTTCTGGTTTCAGGAGGGCGCACCTGATCTTTAAGGAAGTGTGTAATCCCAACCACAAAATTCATTTCTTCTTAACCCTGAAGTCCAAAACCCTAGAATCTGTAATAAGACCATCTTCTTTTTTGTTTGTTTACCCACATCCAATCACTTACTGACTAGAGATGTTGAATTCTGGGTTCCCAGAAAAGGAGAGATATATCTGAAGATTATCATCATTTTATAAATGATGACAATGTTCTTATAAATCATCCTTCTAGTTTGTTTCCTGGAAGAAACAAGATGTCAAATAACATTGGAGAAGACTGATATACACCATTTTGATGTCCATAGGACAGAAGATTGAAGTCCACAAGATCAATCCCAGAGGTAGTTCCACAGTACTGTGTTATGATAGTACCGAGAAAAGTACGGTAGGAATGGAAAGTACTGGAAAACTGCACAATGGAACTTCAACCCACAATTCCCTCAAGCACAAGATTAACTTGGTGTTGCACTTGAACACTATCCCCAAAAAGCTGAAACCATCATGAGAAGCAAACAAAAAAACCTTGAAAAATATTGGAAGAAAAATGCCTTTTTCAAAAGAGGCAAAGCCTGAAAGTGAGGCAAAATGCTTGCATTGAAAATCTGAATCAGATGAAGCTCAGATTTATTTTTTTCAAAGTGAAGAGGAAACTCCCAAGCCTGCAACAAAAGGAAGACAGATGTGATCTATTCTGTGACAAATATATAATTGTTCGCTTCTCCCAAAAATCTTGAATGCCCCAAATGTCAACTTTTATGCCTGTTCTTGCCTTTTGTTTAACTAAAAGTAATTACGTTTGTATCAGATTAAGCACTGAATTTTATTCTTCTGCAGCAGGGTGAGACTTTTCCCTATCTCTCCTTTAAATATCACTTGTATCACTTGTATTATGTAATGCGCTCAGTCAGATTTCTTTTAAATATTCAGTTTAAATTAGTGAAAGTTAAAAATTCCAGTTAGAGAGCTCTTGACAATGACACATATTTTTACCCTTAATTAAAAGACGTGGCAAATAAATGCTAGCCATCAACAAGACATTCGGCTGGTTTGAAAATGCTCTCATACCTCTCTTTTCATTTTTCTTATTATTTTCTTTAATCCAATTATAAAGTCTCTTTCCTTAGGTAGCCTACAAAGTAGAACACTTTTAAAAATCTTATTAAATGCTTGCAATTTCAAATAAAAACTATTGCATTCAATATTATAATGTTAAGTTAAAAGCCAAGGATATCATATTAAAAAACAGCTACTTATGGGGCAATTGTAGGCCTTATGGGAAAGAACAGCACAAATTAGAGGTCATTGCAAGGAAAGTCCTTATTTCTAGGATCATGGTGGTTATTGATCATGGTGGCAGATGAATATGTTGACCCTCTGACACTTATTTGAAGTCATGAACATATATAGATATAGATATAGATATAAGGATGCTTCAACTAACTCAGACCCCCAATCATTTAGGATTTTAATAAACACTTTGAAACAAAAATGCACTAAATATTGTGCCGTTGGTACAGCTTTTGTACAATACAATCTTTAAAAACAATTTCTATAAGATCCAGATTGCTACATTTGAAATTTTAGAGCTGTCTTCAAGAGCAACTCACACAGAATGAACTATAACAGCATGGCTGAATTTAACCAGTGCATTCCTGAGAGCTACTCTATTTTGCTAAAATAAAGTTAATGGATTATTTATTCATTTACTTTCTGCTTTTCCATTCAAGTATTTAAATTACCATGGCTATTAGAGAAAGTATTTCGAAAGCCGTCCATATTACTGTGCAACTGTACTTCTCTTGATACCATTGAAATCAGGAGGACTTTGCTCTTGGTTCTTTAGGGGAAAAAATGGAATCTTGTCTAATACCAGATTAATCCCATATCCAGACTAGCAGTTTTTTTTTAAAATGTTGGTTTGCTTGGATTAAAATATTGCTTTATTAACCATCAGAAAGCTGTCTCCCAGCATCCATTTAAAAGTTCCATTAGAATTTAAAACTCTTTGTTATACAAACTTACTTCAAAGTGTGCTTTGTGTCTTATTTTAAATTTTGTTTATTGGCTCACATATTATACAACTCTGTCATTCCTCATACAGGAAAACATTTTTTTTGTTTGTAATAAGCCTGTAACCTACATGTTCATGTTCTTCCTCTGAAATATAATTCTTGTTTAGTAAAAAAATAAAAATAAAAATAAAAGTTCCATTATCTTTTGAATGTGTTCTTAGAGGGAAAAAGAAAGAAAGATGGATTAATATATTCTCTGCATACAATCATACAACCTAGACTTCCAGTGGACCCATCCCAATAGTTTTGAATAGACTCAAAGGTTTTTTTTAAAAGAATACAATGTTCTTCATAGATAAAAGATCATGGAACATAAATCCCTTAATATCACAAGCTTATACTAACAAATCAATTGAAAACTTTTCCGTGCAAACACAATTTAGCTAAGCGATTCTAAAGAATAACATGGTTGATAGGACTGAATATTTGCCCAAGCTTTTCTTTCCCAAAAATTGGGGTTGAAGTCAATCTGAACTGAAATGGATCCAAAATATCAGCATTCCCACCACCTGGATTTCAGGATTGAATGATGTAAACATTGGATTTATGTAAACCTGGATTTCAGGATTGATATAGGGTGAGATCTGCATTTTGTTTTTTCAGGAAGAACCAAGACACTGCTTCTTAAATACAGCATTCCCCTTCCCCCTCAGATGCAAATGGTTCCAACCCTGTTAGCTTTTTATTTTTAAGGCATTGAAAATCCTGGCTGTTTCCACAGATGTTTAGATTTGGTGGTTAGATCAGCTCTTCTATTGTTAATGGGCTACCTCTCCCCCACCACCTCTCCCCCATCACCATATTTTGAAACCTTTAGGTCTTATCGCTATTCAACTTGCCAAGAACTGGGGGGGGGGAGGGTGAAAGAATGCAGATGCTCCAGAGACAGACTATAAGAGTCCAGATCCCACCAAGGACACTTATGCAGGTGTCCAACAGAGAAGTGAACTGTTCTCAAAACAAACAAATGATTCATAATTGGATAATGTGACCAAACTGGGGTGGGGAGAAGGAGAAGCCATTGTTTAGCTATACAAGCATTGTGCAGGAAAAACCAGAGTTGGTTTTGACTCTTCAGTGCTGAAATGGTGTATCCAATAAAGTTTTGCTTTTGGGATTTAAAGTTCCTGAGAGTGTCTACCTTGCATGGGTTCACTTGTCGGACCATTGACACATTGTTTATCCTTGAATGCCTGGGATAATGTATATATTGTGGGGTCTTAATGTGTGTTTAATCATGTAAACAAACAAGCAAAAGCAATGAGTAGCACCACGATTCAATATCAAAAGGGTGTTTTTATTGTTACAATACAAATAGCACACTGATTATTATAACAGTTACATACAGTAACTGAATTACTACAATAGCAATAATAAGGCAGTATGAATTACAATTTATTGAAATCCAGATTCTCAGCCCAAGGGGGTAAGGGACTACATGGCATACTTTAAACTTCAAAGAATAAGATTCACAAGTTCAGGTTCCACAAGCTAAAAAATACAGTAACTATAACAATAGGAGGAGATGCCAATTATAGCCTTTTCTGATTCAATTACAAATGTATCATATACTTACATAAGTGGTAATTTTAATCATTATGCAGTGCAAATTGATCACAGCAAGATGACAGAGTGTTCTTTCTTCAAATTTACATTTAGTAGGTCCTTCATTATTCAGAATTATTCTGCTGGTTGACATTATACTGATATAATAATGGTGGATAAGCTACTTTTCCACATACTTCCTTTTGTGTTTAGTCATATTAACTATAACAACATTTGCATGCTACACTTAACAAGGTTGTGAGCAGAGTATGATTAAAAACATCTAAACCCAACAAACATTAGTGTTTTGTTTGGGCAGTGGTGGGTTGCTATCGGTTCTCCCCAGTTCTTGCGAACCGGTAGTGGAAATTTTGAGTACTTTGGAGAACCGGTAAATATCACCTCTGCCTGGCTCTGCCCCCAATCTATTCGCTGCCTCCTAAGTCCCAGCTGATTGGCTATAAGGAAAAAATCAGGGCTCATTTGACAAAGAGGGAAAAAAACAAGGCACCTTAGCTTTAAATTGAGAAGCCAAGAAGCCTCCCAACTGATCGGCTAGAACTGATCCGCTCCTTGTAAACCGCTTGGTGGTGATAGATTGGCAATTGAGGCCAAGCTGCCTGAACACAGTTTCTGATGCTCTCGGTGGTGGCCGAGCAGCAAAAAACTGTTTAAACTCTTGCTCAAAGGGCCACCCTACATCTGATCAGCGGTAAAAGGCAGTGTGGTGGTAGACCAGTGCACTCCAAAAACAAATAGGTAGACCAGAACACTCCAAAAAACAAATGGCTAGACCATATGCTCCAAAAACAAATGGGTAGACTGGTATGGCTCTGCAAGCAGTTAAAAGCCTGGTAGACCAGTACCTCTGCTAAATCCTAAAGAATTGTTTGTCACATGACCATCAAACTTTAAATGAACTATCAGAGTCCTGGCAGCAACTGAACATGACTTCCTGACTGGCTTCAGAAGCCAGGCAAGCCATTGACATCCTGTGGGTTATTCTTCTTTAGCAATTACAACCAGCCATGTCCCAAATGGGAAGAAACATCCAAAAGACTAGTGATATAATGAACTTTACTAGTAGGGCCCTCTGGCTATTAGTAGTTCCTGGAAGAAAGTTGTTAGAGACTCTGCATCCATAAAATAGAGTTTCCTGCTATAATTAGCAAAACTGTGTGGTGCCAAAACCTTTTCTATAGCGATCTGATTAAGTTTGGAAATAACTAAGGTAAATGTGTTGTTTGGACATGGTCTGTGAGTTCTCCACTACTCACATTCTCATCCCAGAGCTAGTTCTTCAGAATGACAAAAGAAATGACCCATCTCTGCTATTTGATCACAGTTCATACCAATAGTCCCAGTTATCAAATAATTCTGAATGACGGAAAGTGCTTGGATAGTGTTAGCTTAAAGTCCAGGAACACTTCCTTGCAAATCAGTAAGCATTTGTTTTCATCATTCTCTAGGGGCAAGCCATATAAACCTGTCCTTCATTTTACAGTAGTTACAGTTAGCTTCATGTTATAAGCTGGTAACTGTCTATGACTGATTAAAGGCCCCCATTCTAATTATGTCCCCTATTCTGTTGCAAGGGACGTGGTGGCTCAGTGGCTAAGACACTGAGCTTGTTGATCAAAAGGTGGGCAGTTCAGCGGTTCGAATTCCTAGTGCTGCGTAACAGGGTGAGCTCCCGTTACTTGTCCCAGCTTCTGCCAACCTAGCAGTTCGAAAGCACGTAAAAAATGCAAGTAGAAAAATAGGGACCACCTTTGGTGGGAAGGTAACAGCGTTCTGTGCACCTTTGGTGTTTAGTCAACCCGGCCACATGACCAAGGAGACATCTTTGGACAGCACTGGCTCTTCGGCTTTGAAACGGAAATGAGCACCGCCCCCTAGAGTCGGGAATGACTATCACATATGTGTGAGGGGAACCTTTACATTTACCTTATTTTGTTGCAGAATTCCAAGCTCAAAGTAGCCCTTGCTATATACTGTATGTTGAGATCAACATAATTTTAATAAACCTATGGCTTTCAAGAAGCCATATGAAAAACTACAGTATGAAATACAGAATTAGCCAACTAGGCAACTATTGTGAATATTTGCATCTTCCAGGATAATCAGCCTTAAATCCTTCTGTACCACTCTAACTCTTCTTCCATTCATTTGGAAGACTGTGTGCAAAATTACTATAATGTCTCCAATAAATGGAAGAGATGCAGACATTTGAGACTGGTATTTAGCAAAGGACATGCTACGGATCAAAACTATCTGCTATCTGCATTCTTGCCCCTTAAATCAGACATATTGCACCCAATTATTTCAAAGACGTAATGCAATACTTTTTCTTCAATAAAAAAAGGACATCACTCCTCATATTTACAGAAACTTGGTGTGAAGTAACCAGACTGCATAGAATACAAATAGGGACCATCTTTAGTCATTTTCAGGCTTGTTCTTTGCTCATAAACCTCCTGTCATTGCTGCCAGTGTTGACTGTTTTCCTGTTTTGACATTGATTGCTAAGTTATTTGAAAGGTCATTACTTATTATGCATTGGCCACTAGTGTTAAATAAACTTGCTCTAGATTCCTGCTGGATTAGTAAAAGTAACCTTAAGTAACCTTAACCTGCATATCCTATTACTCTTTTGTAACCAGTCCCTCAGCTGTTAGTCTTTTAAAGAAAAGACATTTTGGAACCCAAAATGGGAGTTTGTGATCTTAATAGATATCTGCCCTTCTTAGCTAAAGCACTGCAGTTAATATGAATGTTTCTGTTAAAACTGTGTGAGGCAGCCTGGAATAATCCTGACAAGAGTTTTATGCCATAGAGATAGACACAATTCTTTTCATTGATGTAAAGCAGTGGTGTCTAACTCACGGCCACCCCTATTTTAGCAAAGGGGAAAAAAAGTCGTGATACATCACGTGACAAAAATGTGACGCCGTGAATTTGACACCCCTGATGTAAAGCAAATTTGCCTTGACAAAGTGTTTTGTATCATCTTGCAGTATCAACCAGCACTCACAACTTTTGGAAGAGACTTTGCATATGAGATGCATGCTCACAAAAGCCCTAACCAGGAGTGGGATTCTACAGATTCGGTCCGGTTCAGGAAAACCAGTAACTCCAACGATCAGCTGGGAGTGAACTGGTTTGCTCCGATGATCAGCTGGGCCGTCCCGCCCGTCCCTGCGCTTTACCTACCTTTATTTCCTTTGCTTGAAGTCCAGCTGATTGGTACGGCAGAGTGGATTGCCATGCCTCAGCTGTTTTACACACCAGGACTGCAATAGAAGATAAGTTTTAGAGCTGAATTCAAATGCACTGCACACAAGCTTTGCACATGTTCAGCAAACCAGTTGTTATACTGGTTGAATCCCACCACTGTCCCCAACCAGTTTTGGAGCTGCCCGAAGACAGTAGAGCAACAAACCAGGGGTGAAATGCTCCCAGTTCGGACCGGATCACCTGATCCGGTAGCAATGGATGCGGGTGGTTTGGAGAACTGGTAGCAAAAATCCCTGCCCCCTCCATGCCCAGCTGAGCCACACAATCATCAGAGGCTTTTTTTTTTTTACTTTTAAAAGCATTTTTTCTACATCCTCTTTGGCTGAAAAAAATGCTTTTAAAAGTTAAAAAAAAAAGCCTCTGATGATCGCGCGGCTCAGCTGGGAAAAAGCCTTTTTTTTCTTTTAAATGCCTCTGATGATCCAAGCTGAGTTGCCTGATCGGCAGAGGCATTTAAAAGAAAAAAAGCCTCTGACAATCAGGCAACTCAGCTGGGATCGTTAAAGCCTTTTGAAAGCATTTTTTTACAACCTCTTGCCAAAGAGGTTGTAGAAAAAATGGTTTTAAAAGTAAAAAAAAAAAATGACCACGCCCACCCAGTCACATTACCCAGACACACCCCAAGCCACACCCACAGAACCGGTAGTAACAAATTTTAGATTTCACCACTGCAACAAACTAACACAATTGCTTTTCAGAGGGAGATTGTGATGCTACTTCTGAAGACTGAGTTGAGGGGGAACTTTGTTCTGGCCACCAATGAGAAACGCAGGGCCTTCATTGATATAATGCCCCTATAGCTATAGTTTGTGTTCTGGCCTCGTTCACTATTACACTAAGAATATTAATTGTGTAGCTTTTTCTTTCAATTAAAATTGAATAGAAGGGACTTTTGTAGCAATGGTTTTGTACCATTTATGGAATGCTGCTCTGTAATGTTGTATTCACACTATATATCAGCAGTATATCAGCTTTGGTATGGTAGAGTTGAAACTGCATCAAAGTCCGTCCTTCCTTCCTTCCTTCCTTCCTTCCTTCCTTCCTTCCTTCCTTCCTTCCTTCC
>WNWU01000001.1:27295986-27338001 GCA_012654045.1 Ptyas mucosa
TCCTTCCTTCCTTCCTTCCTTCCTTCCTTCCTTCCTTCCTTCCTTCCAATATGAGTTACCTTTGTTTCTGACTAGAGACCATGCAAGATACCAGACCTAAGTGAGAAAACTGATTTTGGATTAATCTCAGTATTTTCAAATTTCACGGTGAAAGCGAGACGGATTGTCTTCAAACTATTTCTGAAGATTTGAGGGGTTAAAAAGGCAATGATATGGAAATACCCTAATATACCCATTTCAACTGAACAGTAAGTGCTATGCATTTCTTGTTGACTCAAATCAAGAAATTATATTATACTCCACCCCTTTCTCCCCATAGTGATTAACCTCTTCTGCTAAGAAGCTGAAATAACATAGCTGCCTGATTGCTATACTATACAGACCTGTGTTTACATTTCTCATGAGCTTTGGGAACAAAAAAGTCTAACCGAATATTAAGTTTGTCTATATTACCCAAGAGCTCAAAATGTGGCACGTGCATAAAATGAAATGTAATTCATATATTCTGCTATTATGACTCCTTCAATCAGTGTTGGAAGGCATGCAAACAGGACACTTCAAAAAATATTTTACAGTAACACACGAGGACACAGATTTTACCTTGTAATGAGAAAAAACATTTGAGCACAGTGCAGGCAAAACCACATGTGAGAAACCAACAATCTTTAGTTGGCGAACATTTCATTTCCATAATCTACGTTTGATTGAGCTTGGCCCATAGGGAAAGCATTTTCAATATCAATGAGCCATGAATAACTTTGCCTACTGAATAAAATAATGTGTCTGGCTTTTGCATAAACATGATGGTTACAACAGGTCATAGTTGATAAACATATTGCTAAATTCAAAGGCATAACAGGCCAATGCTCACTTTCTTCATTGTTTTAAAGGCTGCAAAAATGCCTTGAAACTCAGAGTCTTCATGTGTATGTTAAATATCCTTATTTTGAAGATGGGATCCAAGCTGAATTACTAGTTACATAAAGAGTTAATATTCATACATTCAAGTTGAAAAGCCTGATTGTTTTTTCCCCATTTCGGTTATTTTTAAAGCAGAACACATTTTTTTTTTGGTTCCATGGAGGTCACCTTCTTGAATTCCCAAAAGCATTTATTAGCAAGCAAACAACTCTGAAAGTCATTTACCACAATGGGAAAATGTATATTGTTTGCTAAGGCCTAACATTCAACCCTTTTCATTAAACTTTTTAAAAAATATAACTCTGATTTATTTATAATTTAGAAGATTCAGTTTTTAAATTAAATTCATTTGTTATGAGACTTACTGACATTTCTCCATAGGTTTACATGTCAATTCTAGAGGTATAATGTTGTGTGCTCAGGAACCCATCCATGTTTATTTTGAAATATGTTATGGGCTTATATTTCTTAATAGGACTAGTTTTAGAGTTAAAAGAATACAAATCCTACATCATAAGCTTAACCCATTCATGGATCCTTACTTGTGGATCGGGTAACACATACTAATGACATCAAGAGTCATCTTTTGCAGTATTATCACATAGTCATCCATTTTGTCCAGTTTTTGCAATGAGCTCTCATACTAGGAATAAGATTTCATGACATCACTGACTTCTTTATAATGGTTCAGGGCAGAAATACGGGATGTGGATTGCCTATTGCACACATTCTGCATTTGAGAAGCACATTCCACAGTACCAGGCCCCAAACATTAGTTTTGGAATGGAGCATATGGTCAGCAAAGAACTGAATAGGATGCTCAAGGACCCACAGTTGACTTACCTTTGGAGTTTACACAAAACTTCTTATTTCAGAACTATAATTTCAAATTAGTCTCATATAATTCTGGCTTACAACCACCCTTCTCTTGTGATAATATTGACTACTGCAAGAGAAGGGTTAAACAGTCATACAGCACCTTAGACCCTTTGTTAACCACCTCATTGGAGTTTCTTACTTTGATAAAGAGATAGCTTTGAAGGCTGCTGGAGAAGTGGGAGAAGAAATCTGACAATATAATTTCTTCTCTGAGATGAAGCACCTGCTACTATTCTTGACCTTAGCCAGAGAAATATGACTAATTTTAAAGTCTCTGGAATGCTGCCTTAAGGGTATAGGAATCCTTATTATTTTGAAATCCATAAAAATCTTCCTTTTCAAAATGGCAATATCTGCACTTTGCTCTCAGTGCTGGAAACAGTGATTAAATTCATACTCTGAGACAAGTCACTGGATAATGACTGTCAATTCTAAATCTATACAATTATAAGAAAAAGAGAAGTGTGCTTTGGATAGACCTGTTCCCCTAAGACTTCAGTTAGTCTTCTGGGACCGCATTGGAGATGGCTACTTGCAGGTGGTGATTGTAATATGACATATTGTTTTCATGGTGCTTTTGGAATTGCATTATTGTTTTGTGTGTTGTTTAAATCTTTCTTACAAAAATGGGGTGTTTGCTTCTTAGAACTGGCTGAGGTGTTCCGAAGGCTAAGTAATAAATAATCTGCAATTGTGTATTTGATTGCTTGAAGGTTAGTGCACATAGAGTTGAGTGTTTGTGAAGCCAATCATCTCCAACATTATAGTTCCACTTTGCATTACTTTACGGACTTTGCACTATGGATTTTTCAAACATTTTTTTGTTTACATAAAAATAATTCAGAGTAATTTTGGCACTATGAAATTTAAGAAATACAAAATAAAAGGGAAAGTACTAAACACTGAAGGTAAAGGTAAAGGTTCCCCTTGCACATATGTGCTAGTCATATCCTGACTCTAGGGGTGGTGCTCATCTCCGTTTCAAAGCTGAAGAGCCAGTGCTGTCTGAAGACGTCTCCGTGGTCATGTGGCCAGAATGACTCAGTGCCAATGGCGCATGGAACGCTGTTACCTTCCCATCAAAGGTGGTCCCTATTTTTCTACTTGCATTTTTGACTTGCTTTCGAACTGCTAGGTTGGCAGAAGCTGGGACAAGTAACGGGAGCTCACAATGTTGCTATTTACTACACCTGTAGGTGAAATTGTGAAAAAGCAGAAGCTGAATAGAACTAGTCAGCTATGGAGAAATCAACTCGCACTAGAGTTGGAAACATTTTTGATTCTTATCTAGGAACGTATTTTATTTGGTTATGCCAAATGTTTAATTATAACTGTACTTTGCTACTTGGATGTTTTATTGGTAAGAAGCATATTGATTTTTTGGGAATCTGTCATCAAAAAAGAATATCTCCCCCCCAAAAGCATAGAGGTCTCAGGTTATCCATGACTATGTGCAGAACAAAGAGGGGCAAATTTATTATCATTATGCAAAGTCCTAACTGTTTTGAGACATTTATAATGCTGAAAAAGATTGAAGAAAAGCTAAGAGGAGAAAGACCAGCAACAAGGTGGATGGAGTACATTACAGTGTCAATGGATGCATTGTGTAGAGAATTGATTGGAATCAGATCATCTGGAAATGGTCAATTTATATGGTTGCTGATACCTAATTGATAGCAAATCATCATCTTCTTCTTCTCCTCCTCCTCCTCCTCCTCCTCCTCCTCCTCCTCCTCCTCCTCCTCCTTCTCCTCCCCCCTCCTCCTTCTCCATCTTTCTTGCCAACTTTAAGAAGATTAAAGGATGCAATATAAAATGAAGATGGAAGCTAGCCTATTTGCTCATGGGGAAGCAGAAAAGGCAGCTTGGAAAACAGAAACTGACAATGCCAGAAAAAGAATGTTATTATGCAGTCTGCCCAGCTATTACATAAAAGGACAAAAATGAGAAGCAAGTAGGGGAAGAGAAAGTGGTGCCACTGTACACACCTTCCCAATGTAATTGCTAACATTACTGAACAGCTCTTGAACCTCAGATGATTAGCAAGTTTTGAATAACTTGTATTTCATCTTTCTGTCCTCCCTTAATTTGTATTTAATTAATGTACTTATCTGTACTTAATAATTACATAATGAACCTGCAAACCGTAGTTCACTATATCTTTGTTGCACAAACATCCTCTTGACAAGGGAGCCTGTTGTTCAATAAATTATGGCGTGTCCTTTAACATACATTGGGCATGCCAAAACAAGGTGTATGTGAGCTAAATCAGAGTAATGGAGTAAACAAAGATAATTTCACTTTCCTGACATGTTCCCATTACCCACTCATACAGATTGTAATTTCTTCAGTGCATAATTGCAGTCTTTGGAAATGGGGATAATTGCAAGACAGATAACTGGGATCAAGATCCACATTTTGAAAAGTCATATCTGATTGATGCACTTGACTTGGTGATAAAATTGAGTTCTTGCAAAATTTGGGGTAATTAATTTCCTTTTGACTCTAATCATAACATAGGCTCATTCAATGTTGTTGCATTTTACACTAGGAAAAAAATGTGAATTGAAATTCCATCAGGATAAGCGTACATTTTGGGAGGAGTTGAAACATAATTTATTTTATTAACTTTACAAATGGTATATTTTATTATTCTGGATCTCATTTCAGCTTCATGCAATGATAATTAACCCACTGTTTTAGCAATAGCAATAGCAATAGCAATAACAATAGCACTTAGATCAGTGGTGGGTTGCTCCCGGTTCACACCAGTTTGCAAGAGCTGGTAGCGGTGACGCTATGACATCACCGAACCGGTTTTCTGTCTTCGGGAGCTGGGCCCTCCCTCCCACTCCGGCATTATGCCAACCTTATATTTCTTCTTTTTTTGCCCAGCTGAGAGGTGTGGCAGAGCACATTGCCACACCTCAGCTGGGTAGATTCACAATGCGCTTGCGCAAAGCGCAAGTTTGGCACGCAAGCAAGCAAAGCGAGCATGCACACGGTGATCGCGCACAAAGCGCGCGACCAAAGAGGCAATCGCGCGCGAAGCACGCACACAAAGAGAACAAGTAGTAAAGCCAGTTAGAACCCACCCCTGATGTATATACCACTTCACAGTGCTTTACAGCCCTCTCTAAGCAGTTTACAGAGTCAGCATATTGTCCTCAACAATCTGGGTCCTTAGTTTACTGATCTCAGAAGGGTGGAAGGTTGAGTCAACCCTGAGCCAATGAGAATTGAACTGCTGAACTGCTGACAATCAGCAGTCAGCAGAATTAGCCTGCAATACTGCATTCTAACCACTGAGCCACCATGGCTCTTTTAGGATAGTTTTAGGTTAGGTTAGGTTGAAGACATGATGTAGATTCAACTTCTTTTCCATATCAGCAAGGATGCAGAAGAAGACTCTCCAACACAATCTCCCTTCATATGTGCATTTGCATATCAGGCTGACATTGGATGAAATGCACAGATATATGAGATATCTGGGAAATCTATGAAGAATGTGATGTGTATGAAAGCCACCACTAACAAAAGAACTGACACTGTGATTTCACCATGTGTATATAATAATGAAAGACCAAAATAAAATAAAATAAATAAATCCTGATAGTGGATATTGCAATACCACTAACAGAATAGAAGAAAGAATTGTAGAACATAACAAAATATAAAGATCTGCAATTGGAACTAAATGCATTGGGTAAAAAGCAGTAAAGCAGCTGTAATAATAGGTCGATTCACATCCAAAACATCTAGAGCATCACTTGAACACCATTGTCATTGATAAAATCACAATCAGTCAGTTCCAAAAGGCAGCTTTACTTAGAAAAGTTTACATCCTGCGATGATACTTTTTAACATTATCAAACAACATCTGACCTATCGCAGGTCCTTGGGAAGGACTTGAGTGGTTAAAAATGCCAAATCCAGATTGAACATCTGTCTGGATGTGCAATCAATCATAAAGCAGAAATTAGGAAAGCTTTTGCACTGTTTCTAGTTGTATAGCTAAGTAAAGCAGTTATCAGAAGCATATAGGAATATAAATTAGGCTGCTTTATATAGCACGTGCTGCAAAAATCCACAAGAACACTAGATAGGAGTAAAGAGTTAGATCAGTGATGGCTAACCTGTTTGCCATCACGTGCCAAAAGCGGGGGGAGTGTGTGGTGGTTGCGTACGTGCGTGCCCACACCCATAACTATGCGCCCTGCCCCTTCACGCATGCATGCATGATCCCCCCATGGTCCCCCCGCTTGGCCTGTTTTTTGCCCTCCCCAGGCTCCAGAGGCTTTCTAGGAGCCTGGTGAGGGTGAAAACAGTCTTCCCCACCCCCCCGAGCTCTCTGGAGGCCGGAAACAGCCCATTTGCCGACTTTGGGTGGGCCCAGAAGGCCTGAAAAATCAGCTGGCCAGCGTGTGCAAGCATGCTGGAGCTGAGCTAGGGCAATACTCGCGTGCCCACCAATATGGCTCCACCTGCCACCTGTGGCATGCGTGCCATAGGCTCACCATCACAGAGTTAGATGTTTGAATTACTTCCCCATCATCTTTATTTATACAGTCCATATTTGATAAGGATGAAAAAGTTATAGCTGGAGATCTAGATTACATAATGAGGGATTCCACTGCCATATTATGTATAAAAGTCACTTAGGAGATGGACCTAATTAGTATCTCTGTTTTGACACTGTAAAGTAATTGCCCCCAACCTTTTGGGTGCCAGGGATGACATTCTGTAGAGGATGTTTTTTCCATGGACCAGAGGGGGGGGAGGGCATGGTTTCGTGTACTGCCTGAATCCTGTTCATGCATGGATGGGGCTTTGCTCATTTGCTTGGCCTGGTTCCTGGCAGACCCTGGACTGGTGCTGGTCCAAGGCCTGGAAGTTGGGGACCTCTGCTGTAAAGCAATCAGGTGATGCTAGTAAGTCTTTCCTGGGCTTCATCTATAAATTGCTCACAACTGGTCCTCTTTGTCTAGTCTTTCATATTATTATAGGGTTCTCTTTTAAAGTAATTTCTATTGGTTGGATTTCATTTAGACTTTTACTATCAACCTTAATCATTCCTGAACTGTGGTTTTAAGAGTCCATGAAGTCACCAGAAATAGTTGTTAATTTGGATTCCAAATAAAGGTTGTTGGTTGGTTTTTTTTTTTTTTTTGAAAAGATGAAAATTTCGCAGGATTCCCAAACTTACATGTTTTTGTGGATTTCTTGTCTGAAATCTCACAACATTTCAGATGGGAATACTATAAACTCATGAGATTTGACAATCTTGCCTGATTTCCACCACTTTCAATATTTCTTATTAATTTTTAAAATCTGATAAAACAGCCAAGAGGGAAGAACTGTCCAAATCGCAAATGCCCAATGTTGATTTGGCTTTTCCTAGGTACTTCAAGGTCATAATAATTTAATAAATTTATATGGCACCCGACTCCCAGCGACACTGGGCAGTTTACAAATTGTTAAAACCTTTTAAAACAAAAACAACATCAACAAAAGAATAAAGATGGTAGAAATATCAGCATTGGATGGGAACAAAAAGAAAAAGAGCTTTAATTACCTTTGCCCATGCAAAGTGTTTGGACCTATGTCAAGTGCATTTGGGAAAAAAAATATGATAATTCTGGGGAATTAGTCACAGTTAGGTATTTAATATCCAACATGCTGTATATTCAAGACTTCAAAAAACCTAGAAATCCCACCCCTTTTTTTACGTGCATTGAAATACAAAGGTTGTTGCTTTTGTTTTGATTTTTAAACTTGATGCTACTACAGGTAGTCTTTGACTTATGACCACCATTGAACCCCAAATTTCCACTGCTAAGCAAGACAATTGTAAAATGAGTTTTCCCCCATTTTGCAACCTTTCTTGACAGAGTTAACTGCAGTTATGTTATATGAGCCTCGGTGGTGCAGGGGACTAAAGTGCTGTTAAGTGCTAGCACTTAGCTGCCAGCTGCCTGCAATTAGTGCAAGTTCGAATCTCACCAGGCTCAAGGTTGACTCAGCCTACCATCCTTTCAAGGTAGGTAAATTGAGGACCTGGATTGTGGGGGCAATAAGCCAACTTTGTATAGAACAACACTGCTTAGGGCCCCCCCGAAAGCCCTAATAAGCAGGTATATACAAAAAAGTATGCAGGCTATTGCTATAATGCACTGTAAGCCTCTCTGAATCTACGGAGAAGGGCGGTATATAAATCGAACCAATAAATAAATAAATAAATAAATAACACAATTGTTAAGTGAATCTGACTTCTCCCTTGACTTCGCTTGTCAGAAGGTTGCAAAGGTGATCATGTGACTCCGGGGACCCTGCAGCCATGATAAATACATGCCAAATACATGTCAAGTGTCCGAATTTTGATCACGTGACTATGGGGATGCTGCAATGGTTGAGTTAAAAATGGTCATAGGTCCCTTTTTTCAGTGCCATTGTAACTTCAAACGATTTCTAAATGAACGGTTGTAAACTGAAGACTATCTGTAGGAGGAAAATGTTGTATGAGAGATCCTATAACTGAATTGTGAACTTTGCCGTAGCTATGAAAATAAAAATAACTACTCTTGGGCCGAACCATTTCTCTGTCTTTTTATTCCACTGCAGTATGTGGAAAAAAGATATTGGATTAGCAATTTTGTGTGCCAGCAAGTTCTGCTCGAGAAGGCTTATGATTTATTTTGTATAAACATTTGGAAAGTAATAGATGTTGTGAAGTATTGTTTTTCACAGGTAGACACCTGGTTTTGTTTCATTTAATTGAGTATCAATAAATAGCTACTTTTTAAAAACAGAACATCTTTCACCTGTCACCTACCAAACATTCATTAAGGAATACATTTATTTATTTTTTGCCTCATTGACAGGATAAAGAATTAGTATTTTTCTTGAAATCTTAAATCAAAGAATGTGAAACGTATTTTTTCACATTTATTTTTTTTTATCCCCTTCAAAAAGTGAATGTGAGAGTCTTTAAATTATGCACTTTTGTATTCAATCTTGGAAATGTTTAAATAAATATGCTTAGGGCTGCACCTTTAGAAACCTTTGAAATTAATATTATAGTGAGTGAAGTAACAGCACTGTAATCTGCATAAGAACAATTGCTGTAGTCTTGATATTCTTTTAAATATTTAGAAATGGTTCATTATAGTTTTACTGGGTTTTGGTCTAAATAATTGTATCTAATTCTTTCAGATTTCCTGGTTGTTTTTTTTTAAAGACTTTTACTATCTTTTAAATGATTTCTTGCTTTTTAGTAATTTATCTTCCTATTATTCCTAGGGTGTTAATACTACAATATGTTCCATTAACATCACTCATTTGAATAGATATGAAAAACTCCTTAAGTATACTTTTAGTAAAGCTCTCATTGCAATTTAGGCTTCAAATTAGACTATTACTTAATTCTATAGGATATAGGGACAAAGGAGTCCCTGCAGATTTTACTCTGCTAGCCATTTTCCGACTATAAGGGGCAATACTCATCTCTATTTCAAGGCCAATGCTGCCTGAAGATATTTCCATGGTCATGACATCATGAAACACTGCTTTTTTCCCACCAAAGTGGTACCTATTTATCTACTCACATTTGCATGCTTTTGAACTGCTTGGTTGGCAAGAGCTGGGGTGAGGATGGGAGGTATTCAGGTCTCAAACCTGGGATGCCAACTTTCTAACTGACAAGCCCAACATCTTAACTGCTGAGCCACCATGCTGTCCTGAATCTATAGGATATAGCTTTGAATTAAAATGCTATCTTTCTGTCTTTGAGTCAGCTTAATTATCTTGGAATGAAAATGGTTTCCATTCATGCAGGTGGTTCACAACTTATGATTGTAATGGAGCTCGGAATTTCTACCATAAGTAATGACAGTTGTATGCCAAGGCACCCATCAGACTGACTCAATTTTACAACCTTTTTTGAAACAGTTTATTTATTTATTTATTTATTGGTTCGATTTATATGCCGCCCTTCTCCGGAGACTCAGGGCGGCTTACAATGCGTTAAGCAATAACCTTCATACTTTTGTATATACCTGCTTAGTAGGGCTTTCGGGGGGCCCTTTTTTATACAAAATCAGCTTATTGCCCCCACAATCCGGGTCCTCATTTTACCTACCTCGAAAGGATGGAAGTAAATGTGTGGTGACTGTGATGATCATTAAAGGATCGTGTATTCTTATGAATATTTATTTTTGCCAGAAACCCATCAAATTGGATAACTGGAAAACAATTATCATAAAATGCATCACATGATTGCAGAATACTGCAACTGTCCCTAAAGGTGATGTGCTAGACAAGCACCCAAAAGGTGATTAAGTAACCACAGGCAGGATGGGGTGCTGCCATCAGAAATCTGGATACCTTCTTGGGAGGTCTGTTGTAACTTTGAATGGTTGATAAGTTTTCTTATGTTCCATATTTCCATTATAATGATCTCTTTGATGCTCTAGTTTCTCTTTTCCTGTATGGCAATTGGACATCCTGAAAGCCTTAATCTAGACACATCATAAACACCACTACTACTCTAAAACAGCTCTTCCTCGGTAGTCTATTGGGTGCCATCCAACCAGAGGGACCCATCATCCAGAATGGATCCTAAACTGTTTCAGGTCAGGAAAAAAAAAATGAAAAATTAATTGGGGGGGTGGAGAGAAGAAGCAGGTATTTCCCTGGCATTAAACATATTGGAGGTTACTAGCCAGCCATCAACACCCCAAACAATATATAAAAAGCCACACACAACAGGCGCCATATAAATACTACACACAGAATAACCCAAAGCCCACACTTTGCTAGGGAGAAATTACCTGAGGATGGGCTCCAGCACAAGTCCGAAAGGTTAGAAGACTAAATCTCTGGTACCAGTGTCCGACCCAGATTGGATCCTGCAACATTATCCTGGGACACGCCTTTATTCATATTGGAGATTACTTAGATCTAGCTTTTTGATACTGAATTGATATTTCTAGAGTGATTAAAATTTGGTTGTGTGATACTGTAAATTGTCTCTTGCTTCTCTGCTGCTGTTTTTTTTGTTTTTGTTTTTTACTTTTCTTCTGATTTACTTCTCCTTTTGGTAGAAATGAGCCATTTTAAAGCTCTTTCAACTGGTAGCTGCAGTTTTTTTTCTCTATCTAATTCCCTTAAATCAGCACAATTTCAGCTGGGATTACATCAAACATCCCATTGAAAATAACAGATTTACTTCTGTATAGATGTGCACTGGATTACAGGCTTATTGGATGGCTTACTAGTCAATAAATTTAAAACATGTTTTAAATCAAGTTGTGGTGCATCTTGGCCAAAACTACCTCTGAGAATCATATAAATCTCAGAATATATACAAAACAATTCAAAGGATTTCTTATGCTCCCAGACAGTAGCATTAGTTGAAAGTCAATTTCTTTAGTAATTCAGACATAGCTTTTTCTACATTCTTTATCATCTTTACAGCTCTTTTTATCAACTACTCTTAAACTTCTTAGTTTCAATGAAATCAAGGACTAATTCATGAAATTTATAGTTTTTCCAGTTTATAAAAATTGAAACAGCACTACTTCCTGAATGGTACTGGTGTCAGTCTTTTAAAATGTGTAAAAGACATCTGTCTGCTATGTATAATATTTGTGTACACTGGTACATTTTTCCCAATGGAAAATTATTTATTTATGAGATATGAATGGCACTCTTGGAATCATAAATAATATTGAAGGCAGCTTATGGCAGAAAGATTAAAACAGAGACAGACATAAAAATGAAGATGAACAGATAATCTTATATATTGTATGCATTTATGGCAAGTATTTATATTTTGTTTTTCATGATAACAATGCACCAAAAATAATTTTCAAGCAAAATCATATATCAAAATCAAGCAAATATCATATACAACAATTCTTTTTTTAAAAAATAAAAGACTAACAATCCTATATTTTTCCTCTAGGATAGTAGAAGATAATAGGCCTGTAAGAGAATGAGAGGGGATAAAGGAAAAGTACATGGAAAACATAAAGAAAAAAACCCTGCAAATTAAATCATCTAAAAAATTGTATGAATGGCAGGGGCTTCTCATTACTCCCGTGTGACACCTCTCCTGCGTGAGCTGCACTCGCTACCGGTGGTCCTTCGGGTCCGTTTCAAGGTGCTGGTGCTCACCTATAAAGCCCTACATAGCTTAGGCCCAGGGTACTTGCAGGATCATCTCCTGCCATCCTCCCATCGTCCTATGCGCTCCCATACAGCGGGCATCCTCAAGGTGCCATCAGCCAGACAATGTCGGTTGGTGGCCCCTAGAGGGAGAGCATTGTCTGTGGGAGCGCCGACCCTGTGGAATGGGCTGCCTACTGGCCTTAAGACAGCCCCTGACCTCCTCTCCTTCTGCCGCAAATTGAAGACGTGGCTCTTTCATCAAATGGGCTGATCCGCAGGGGTGATTTTAAATAATTTTAATCAATTTTTAATTGGATTTTTAATGTTTATGTAATTTTTGTTCCGTTCTTTGTAAGCCGCCCTGAGTCCTTCGGGAGAAGGGTGGCATATAAATTACATAAATAAAATAAATTTTTAAAAAAGGGAGGAAGAAGATCACCATTTAATGCCATAATCCAGAAGGCCATGCTCATTTTTGTTGTTCTCTTAAAGCAGGAAAGTAAGCAAAGCACAATGGCGAAGTAATAGACAAAGAATGAATGGGGTTATCATTTCCACTTTCATATAGAAATGGATTGCAGAAAGATTTACTGAATGGAGAAACAGGGCCACTTGGAGAATATAAATCAATAAGCAAAGCAATCAACTTGGTGGCTGAGGAGATTTAATCATATTCATTAATTTGAAGCAGATTTTTCTATACTTTAGTTTAGGGAAAAAACCCTGCTAAGGTGGCTTTTAAAAGTTATCAGTACAACAGACCTGGCTATCAGGTTTGCCATCTAAAGGCACCTTGGAAGACCAAGAGGAACAGGCAAGTTCCTCGGAGGTCAGAGGAAACTCTCCCTGACTCAGCAGCGAGGGTCGGTGGCCATTGCGACCACCAGTAAGCTAGGGCAACCGGACTAAGCATTGTGCAGGAACGGCAAATTGAGTGGAACATTGATGCCGGGTGAGTGACAACTAGCTCATAGGCAGAAAAGGAGGGGGGGGGAAAGGACTTTTAAATTAGTTATAAATGTTCTAGCTATCAGGTTTGCCATCTAAACAAGGATGGGGACAGAGGTGTCCACAGCCAGTCACAATGGTAACCAAATAACAAAATAGGTGTCATGATGTCAGTATGTAACCTGGGCCCTTTTGTGCTTGCAGCATGTCACATGCAAGTGCATTAGATATGTTTATGTTGCAAGATTGTGATGCACTTTTGTCACATGCACCTCACCAACCACCCATTCAGCCTGTCTAAGGGAGGAAGGGGGGATAAATACTCTCAAAAACAGTTCTCTGAATGATCAGTGTGGATGGAACTATTTCAAAATGACTGTTGTTAGGGGACAGCTATAGGGGAAGACTAATCCATATGACCTGTTTGCTCAAAGCATAGAAGGGCCACAGGTCATTTCTAGAGGGCAAAATGCACAACATGGACATCCACCCTCATCCAATCCAGCCAAAAGGCAAACACTACTTTTCTGTTTCTGCTTTACGTAAAAAGTAGTATTTTTTTTAACTTGGTTAAAAGTTCAACTTCATTTCATTCTATCCAAATTATTCTACTCCAATTGGTTGTTGTATTCTGTGACAGGAATGCCTCCTCCACACTGGCCCCACTGGTCCTTGCCATGGATCCCTCACTGTTTTTTTAAAGAGTTAAAGGAGTGAAATGGTGGCTTTATCTCTTTCTCTTTTTTAAAAAGTTCAAATGCAGTTGACAAGAATTTTCCACTTTATCCTTCTAGCCTAAGTAATTGGAAAAAAAATGGCCCTCCTCCCTCCTTCTCCCTCCTCTCTTCCTCTGCAAAGGGTTTTCTTAAGTTGTTTTCATTTCCAGCAGATTCAAGCATAGTAGACAATCAACTTAAGACTGAGATGTGGAAAAACTTAGTGAGAGAAACCAGCCTGGATGAAGTGATGATGCTGCCTCTGGCAGATAACAAATTAAAGTCACCTAATTGTTTTCTACATTGCCTCAACAACTGGGTGATGTCAGAAGGTGCTATACATCACAAATGGTTCTGCTTCCCCTCCCTTTCTATGGTCTGCTGAAATGTCTTCCATTTGGAGATAGCTGACGCACAGCCAAAGGCAACTCTTGGACTCTGTGTAGAGATAAACCTGCCTTCTTCTTCCCACTCTGGTGTTACCCTTTTCCAGAAGAGATGCCAATAGGAAACTATGCAAGGCTTTAATGATCAACAGCAACTGGCTTTGGAATTATAATCAAAGTGCCTGATCATTAAAAGATAATACTTATACATATCCCATATATTGCTGATTCAGTTCCTTCTAAGGGATTCTGTACCTCCAAAGTCCCTTCCAACTCTCTTATTCTGTTATTCTGTTATTTTTTTTTTATGACAGCCTGAACTATGGTTGGGTAGAATAAAAACTTGTTAGCTAAGGGTGGGGCAATGGGTTTGCAGAAATAAGGGCTGGCTAACATATGGATTGGACAGTCAACATGATCACAACTATGACTGATAATTGTCCTTGGAAATGAAATGCTGGGGATCAGTCTGACATTTTTCCCCAGAATGAATATGAATGTAAAGCAAAAAAAAAAAAAAAAAGCACACTGGTTGCCTTTCAAAATGTAAAGCATTACAGTACGCAATTCTCTAGTATTAGATTCTAGCAGTGCAACAGATTACAATAATAAAATGACAAAGAAAAATACGCTTTCCATTTTGCAAGCACAAAAGAGGCATCAATCAAATATAATACTGAGAGTAGAAAGAAGCAGGGCCTTTTTAAAAAAAAAACATAAAGGCTGGCTGAAAATATTTAAAATGCTTTACTCATAACACACATGAAAAAACATATGCACCAGGGAGGCATTCTAAATGCATATTCAATAGATAGGGACAAAACAATATAATTCTTTATTAAGGATGACTTCTTACTTTTCAGCATGGATTAAATGAACCTTAAGAAATAACCCACAAGGTAAACTTGTATAGTTCAAATCTCAAAAATGTCTCTGTTTGAGTGATCAATATTAACACCATATAGCTCTACAAGAAGAGAAATAGATGATTTACACATTTTTATTACTCTGCTGACATTGAAAAATGAAGATAGAATATTACAGAAGGCTGCTTTACATCAAGCCTGATCCAAAGTGTTCCATGGTACAACTGGCAAGAAATTTCAGTGGCCTTTGTCTAGAAGCAGCTTTCTCCAGATGTACCAGGAATGCCATCCACAGAATTTCCCTTGTCTTTGCTTTCCCAACACATCTGGAATGCTAGGAAGGCTGCTTGGATGTCCCATACAGTATTTCTTCCAGTTTGGCTATCTTGAATTATTTAAGAATGAAATGAGAACCTGCAGTGGCTTAGATGTTATGTTGGTCATATCTGCTGGACTAGATGTTGGTCACATTGGCTGAAAGTTGGAGTTCAGGAGCATCAGAAGGCAACCCCTTGTCCATTTTTTTACTTTAAATTTGTGATGCCGTACATTGAACCAGAATATGATGCATCCAAAGCATAACATCAAGCACAAGCTGATGTTAACAGCCATAACACCTCTGACTGATTTTAGACTGCTTTCATTATAGGGGAAGGGATAAACATGGATCCTTTTGCATTCAAAATTTCAGCTAATTCTGCTGATTGCAGACTGCAGTGAGACTGACAGCAGTTTGGCAGTTCGAGTCTCATTGGCTCAAGTCTGACTCATCCTTCCATCTTTCCAAGGTCGGTAAAATGAGGAAGCAGATTGTTGGGGGGCAATATGCCGACTCTGTAAACTGCTTAGAGAAGACTGTAAAGACCTGTGAAGTGGTATATAAGTCTGTGCTATTGCTATTGTAGCCATATATTGTTTTCTGAATGCTCCAATCTAGTTGTAATTTAATAAGTGTTGATTTGATGCTAATATTTTCTTCAATAAGTTATAAACATCTACCTATTTAAACAAACACCATGCATTTGTTTTATATCTCCACCACAAATATATGGAGATTTGTGTGTGTACCTTTGAGTCAATTTTAGCTCCTGGTGACTGCCTTGACATATCCCTGCAGTTTTCTTGACAAAGTTTTGGGGAAATGATTAGTCATAGCCCCCTTCATAGGGCTGAAAGAGATGGACTGGAACAAGTCACCCAATGACTTTGTGCGCAAGGTGGTACGAGGACTAAATCTCCCAGTTTTTAGCCTGGTACCTTAAGTGTAATACCAAATTGGTTCTCAGAATTAAGGAGACAATCATCAGTAACTCAAGTACCACTGTGGTTTTTATCAATGATTGTCATCCAAAAGTTTTGTAACTTCTAGCACTGCAAGTTTTTTTAAGGTACTTCTTGCATTTCCAAGGAGCTTGCGTTCCATAATACCAGGTGCCACCCACAATAACATGGTCTGTAATCAGATTCTTAACTGTCAGTACTTTTAGTGAAATTTGAGATGGTACAGAATTCAGGTAGCTGTTCCTTAGCAATAATAAAAGCCAGCTTTGTCAATATACTGTAAACGACATGACTTGGATGAAATACAAGCAGTAGAGGTGCACAATAACAAGGTGACAAACTTCCATTCCAATTGTACATATATTTAATTCCCAGATGATGTTAGAATCCTTAAGAGACACAGGAGCAATCATTGTTACAATACAGATATGACCCAGAAAAAAGGCACTACACCATAAGAATCTTTCTTGAGAGTAAAAAAATAAAATAAAAAAATAAGGGTATGCAAATATACAATAATTCTTTTCTAATGAAAAGTTAGAGAAAATACAAAACAGAGGTTCTTAATCTGGAGTCCAGATTAAGTCTGTTTTTCAAATTAATAGTGTATGAGTTTAAGTATAACTTAAAGCCTTCATGAATTCATTATTTTAGTGCACATATAAGGCCATTTTTGCCATTTTCCTGATGTTATTTCTTCTTTTTATTGAGGACATAAAGTAATTTATAGCTTTGTCAAGAAAGCATACCTTAAACCTGTTTGAATTGTTTCAGTGGAATTTACATTTTTCCTCTGTTCAATTTATCTAATTTCAGATTTGTTTGCATTGGGACAAGCTCCTTAAACTCAAACAAGAACCTCATCATTTAAGACATATTTTCTGACATTACACTGTATAGCAAATCAGACAACGGAACCCAAGTAGTAGTCTCCTTTTATAAACTAGTCAGAGAATCAACAGAATATCATGATCTATCACAATTCCTATTCCCCTTGACTTTCTCAGTGAGATGACAGTTGACGTTTTGATTTTACTTTGAAAAAGTTCTCACACAAAGTTATGACATATTTTCTGTCTAAGCACAACAAACTGTTCACTGAAGTTGTTGTCACAGCCAGGTGCATCCATTCTCATCAAAATCCATTGTTTTTATAATGGACTATAGCCCCAGAGACCATTCAGACATTTTTGGTACCAGATGGCATTTATTTATCAGGTAAACTTGTCAATTCCTTAAGAGGGAAAAATCTGTAAATCTCAGTTGTTTATACACACAACCCAGAGAGTTCACTAAAGTTTAAGAATAACTAAGGGGATTAAAGTCTGGTGCAAACTTTCCTAGGAGAAGTAAGAAAGTTAACTTGGGTGTAAAGGCTCTCACACACGATATCTATAACCCAATTCAGAATTGGAGGAAATAGGGTTGTCAGTGATGTTAAGTGGGGGGGGGGGGGGGGGGGAAGGTAGAGATAAAAGGAAGTAATAAGCAGCTGGTAGACAGTTGGGAGTCTGGGAAGGAAGTCAGAGAGATCTCCAGCAAGGGAAAAAGTTTATTGCAAGGAACAGAGAAGCAGAAACAAACATTAGGAAAGACATAAAAAGCTGTGGGGTTGTGGATGCACACAAAGACTGAAATGCACACTGAGGAATGAGGGAACAGAAAACACAAGAAGATAGCCTGATGTTATGGCCAGGCAAAAGTAAATAAAAAAGAGTATCTTAGCAAGAGGCAATCTAAGAAGATAAAGGGAATAAGACACAAGTCTTTAAAGCGAGCAAGAAAGCCTATACACATGAATAAACAAAAGGTAAAAGGGAGAAAGCCTAAAGTTTTTTTTCTCCTCTGTGGCTCTTTGCTCAGCAGGGATTCGTATCCCCTGCAGCTAACAAGGGGAGAGACTTAGTTTGGGGGTGAAGATACAAAGGATTCAGAAACATTCTTTCCCAGGCCAGAGGGAAAAAGAGATGGGCAGTTTCACCAATGAAACTACCCATCTCTTTTTCCCTCTGGCTTGGGAAAGAATGTTTCTGAATCCTTTGTATCTTCACCCCCAAACCGAGTGGATCAACTAAAGGAGGATTGAGATTTGAAGAACCAAGAAGAAAAATGGACTGATTGAGACAATCCAAGATGAATGAGGTCCGACCTAGGAGAGATCACGCAACCGGACAGAGGAGACATTTTGACATCGACAAAAACTGTCCCTTTGAACGTTTTTGTGAAACATACTAACCTTTGAAGGAGATTGTCCCATTAGCTGCAAGCAAAGTGACAGGGAAATTCATCCACTGACTTCAAATAGCTTATTGTCTTTAAAATTGTTTTGTACCTGTAGAATAGTGTCTATTTATATGCATGGCGATTGCAGAAAATACGACTTCAGCAACAGAGTGGTCAACGCCTCGAATGCTCTACCCGATTCGTTGTTACAGCCTCAAACCCTCAAAGCTTCAACCTCAAACTGTCTACCATGCACCTTACCCCATTCCTAAGAGGTCTATAAAGGGGGCATGCATAAGTGCACCAGTGTGCCTACCATCCCTGTCCTACTATCCCCATTTATCTGTACTTACTTCCTTTGTTTAGGTTTATGTTTATACTTATACCTGCTATCTTGTACATGTTTGGCAAACAAACAAACAAACAAATAAATAAATAGTAAAGTTGCCTTCATAATCAGAAAAGAATATTTACAGACATTTATAGAGGTACTGAAATAAGTCCTTACTTAGAGGATCTTAGAGACAGCTGGTTGCTCAAATCTAAACCAGAAGATGACAAGAAAAGATCTCAACAGTCTCAGTAAGGCTTTCCGATCAAAGTGAATAAATGGTTCATGGTTCTTAACTTTGCTTGCATTATAACTCAGTTTGTCCCTTCCTACTTGCTGATTAATAGATTCCATATGCAAAGCACTTGGACATCCAGATTTGTTTTTCAAGCACGTTTACAGTTAGCATGATAAAAAACATCTCCAAAGGCCAAGTTTAGCGGGAGGATAGGATTTTAACAGAAGCCACCACAACAACTAATTATATATAAAAAAGCATCTGCTGTTTTTAAGAAACAATATGTTTAATGCTGTCATAGCCTTTTGTTCCACAATAAAAACAAAACAAAACTGGGTTATACAAATGCAATGCGATGGAAACTGCGACATGTTTCATGCTGCTAATACTTAAACTGTTCCCATCCATTTTTAAAGGAAATTAATTGATTTCGAGTCATTTCTGGGAGTTGGTCTGCCATAAAAATCTTTGCATTCCGGCAGTCTTCTCTTGGCTTTGTTATACTAGGAGAAATAAAACACCAAAACGGCAAGGAAATGGATATCATTGTTACAAATTGTATTGTTGGAAACTGAACAAATACTTTTAACTTTTATGAAAATAAAATTTAACTTTTTTTTCCCTACTCATTTTATAGATTTCTAAATTTAAGGAATGAGTTAGGAAAAAGATTGAAATTACTACTGCTATAATAATACTCTTATACAAATCTGTGGAATGTCTATGTATGAAATACTGAGGAATAACAGCAGATTTGTAGGTAGATATGAATATGGATATAGATATATGGATACAGATACAGATATATATATATATATATATATATATATTTATTTATTTATTTGGTTAAATTTTTATACCGCCTTTCTCCTTGCGGACTCATGGCGGTAAACAGCCAACTAAAAACACTGTATACAAAAGTTAAGATACGTTTTAAAATAATTGAAATAAAATTTGTCCCATAATTTAAAAACAATTCTAATTTAAAATCAGTATCAAAACTTTAAAACCAAGACATGGGGTCAGGCCAGAGAAGAAATGAAGAAGAAATGAGTTTTAAGGGCCCGACGAAAAGTCCGGAGGTCTGGGATCACTCGGATCTCTGGGGGGAGATCATTCCAGAGGGTAGGGGCCACCAGAGAGAAAGCTCTCCCCCTGGGGGTCGCCAGCCGACATTGTCTGGCCGACAGCACCCTGAGGAGGCCCTCTCTGTGGGAGCGAACTGGCTGGTGGGAGGCAATTGAGCCTTGGTAGTACGGTGGTCTAAAGCACCCTGTTATTAACACCAGCTGCCTGCAATTATTGCAGGTTCGAATCTCACCAGCCTTCCATCCTTTCTAAGGTAGGTAAATTGAGGACCCAGTTTGTGGGGGCAATAAGCTGACTTTGTATAAATGTACAAAAGTATGAAGGCTATTGCTTAGCGCATTGTAAGCCGCCCTGAGTCTCCGGAGAAGGGCAGCATATAAATCAAATTTTTTAAAAAAATTGGTGGCAGGAGGCGGTCCCGTAAGTACCCCGACCCTAAGCCATGGAGCACTTTAAAGGTAGTCACCAACACCTTGAAGTGCACCCGGAAGTCCACCAGAAGCCAATGCAGCTCACTCAGGAGAGGTGTCACATGGGAGTGCCCCATCGCTTCCATAATCCCCCGCGTGGCCGCATTCTGCACCAGTTGGAGCCTCCGGGTGCACCCCAAGGGGAGCCCCATGTAGAGAGCATTACAGTAGTCCAGGCAAGAAGTGACGAGTGCTTGAGTGACCATGCATAAGGAGTCCCGATCTAGAAAGGGGCGCAACTGGCGTATCAGGCGAACCTGATAGAAAGCCCCCCAGCCACGGCCATCGTATGCTCTTCTAAAGACAGCCGTGAGTCCAGGAGGATGCCCAAGTTTCAAGCCCTCTCCGTGGGGGCCAGTGATTCGCTCCCAATAACCAGCGATGGTGCCAGCTGGCTATACCAGGATGCCAGCAGCCACAGCCACTCGGTCTTGGAAGGGTTGAGTCAAAGCCTGTTTCTCCCCATCCAGACCCGCGCGGCCTCCAGATATAGATGACAATGGTGGGATTCAAGTAATTTAACAACTGGTTGTCTGCCCTAATGATTACTTCCAACAAACAATTTGCCAAACTGCTCAGAAAGTTAACCATCGGTTCTCCCAAAGGGGGTGCGAACTGGCTGAATCCCACCACTGGATATAGATAAAGATATATTTACCCATCTTAGACACAAAGTCAGCTGGATAACCTTGTCGCTGTATCTCAGTCCTATCAAGCAGACAATGGCAAACCATTTCTAAAACCTTGCCAAGAAAACTTCAGGGGCTTGCCCAGGTAGTTGCCAGGAGTTAACACTTGAAGGCACAAAAAAGGGTGCAGAAGATGAAAATCAAAATAATCAGGGGCTCAAATATATATCTTATCAGAAAAAGCTAGAATATTTGAGAATCTTTAGTTTAGGGAACAAGTGAGTGGGAAAAGAATATGTTTGAATATGTGCGAATAACATGGAAATAATCAAAAGGGAAATATTTATCTTCTCAGTAAACTAGGACTAGTAGTTATCAAATTAATTTGGCTGGAATAAAACTTTGTTCAAACAAAATACATATTCTCACAAAGCATAATTAAACCAAAATTCATGATCATGACTCATGGTGATCACTAATATCAATGGCTTTAAAAGATGATTGGAATAATTTATGGAAAGCTATAATAAGGTTTATCTATAATAGGACTACAATAAGACCTGAAGACTCCATTCATTATATGTGAGTTGAGGGCAGCATGCTATCAAAAATGGCGTGACAAGTTTTGGGTTTTTTCCGTCTTGTTTGTTGCTTGTTTTTTGCTTTTACGGGTATTTGGCTGGCCTTTTTAGAAATAAAATATTGGACTGAAATGGCCCTTGGCCTGATCCAGAAGGATGATCCTATTGTGTTATATTATTTTAAAAAAATCTTTTTTCCAACATAGACAATATGTCTTTTTCTTACCTTTAATATTTCAGTTTCATGCCCAGAAGAATTTTAAGCTGTAAGATCTCATTGGAGTAATCAAAGATTTTTCATTTGAAGAAAATCTTTGATTGCAGTTTTGATATCAGCATATTAATGCATAAAACCTCTGCATTATATGGTAAAAAATAAATGGATTTACATTTAGAATTTTAGCCTGGGCTTTAGTCCAAAGTAAGCTTGTGGCAGAATAAAGATAATTCTGTTTCTCTCCATGATAAAGCAAGAAGGCTCAAAGAGACAATTGGAGTCATTTTTGTTTAGACTCACTAGTGAACTAATTAATAAACATCATTATATAATACAGATATGGGAAGAAAGTTAAGAAGAAACATGGATATTGACAAGGCAAAGCAAGGCTTCTTTGTTCTACTACCAGATGGGCAATGAAAGGGCAAGATCATATTTCAATACTGACTAGCAAATACTGCTTTACTGTGCCCTCATATATATAAATCATGCTCATTGTAGGATCAACAAAAGTGGAAGAATTTAAATTCTTTCTCTGTTCAGTAATGTGTGTTATAATAGTTCTTTGTCAGGTCCAAAGAGAAAATAGGAAGCAGCTTTGAGAAACAACTTCTTGGTCTCTCCAATATTTAAGGGATGGCATTGTTTAGATAAACCTAATATTGGGCCACCACAATCTTGCCGTCACCCCAAAAAACAAAACATTTGTAGATGGCAAATGAACAATCACTGTTTGCCTTGTCCTCTATGGATTTTTCAAAAATTCTGAGTTAGTGAGTGGAAGCATATTTTGGAAGCACTAAATTCTCTCTACTCAGTTAAAAGAGTTATTCCTTGATTATCAGAAGGGAACTATTCTGGCATGAATTATACTAGTATAGGCTTTCATGGCTGGCATCAATGAAACAGTGATGAGTGTTTGATCTTCTTTTGTCCTGATGTTTCACCAGCCAGTCTGATTGGCGTTTTCAGAGACAGAGTTCACTGTTTTATAATGTATCTCTCAGCAGTCCACAGACATCAGGGTAAAGGAAAATTAAACCATGGACATTCAGCTCATTATTGATTCATATCCTGGTATGAAATTTGTTGTCCACATTGTCATATACTCTGTTTCTACTATGGACTTTCCATACGTTAAATATTATAATGGTTAACAGAAGGATTTGAAGATTAGTGTAATGTTTAGCTTAACCTGTTGATTGTTTTTTCTTCTTTCTTTATATATATATATATATATATATATATATATATATATATATATATATGTGTGTGTGTGTGTGTGTGTGTGTGTGTGTGTGTGTGTGTGTTTGTGTGTGTATGTCAATTCAATCGAAGATTTCATCAAATTCTGGTATTAGAATCACAGATTATAAAGGAATTGGCAGTTAATCAAATCTAAAATCAACCTTGAGCTTCATGTTTCAAACAAAACTTTGCATGTTGCCCCATAGGCCTGATAGTTAGATACAGTGGTGGGATTCAATTTTTTTTACTACCAGTTCTGTGGGTGTGGCTTTGTGGGCATGGCTTTATGGGCATGGCTTGGTGGCATGGCAGGGGAAGGATACTGTAAAATCTCCATTCCCTCCCCACTCCACGGGACGGATACTGTAAAATCTCCCTTCCCTTCCCACTCCAGGGAAAAGTTACTGCAAAATCCCTATTTCTTCCCAATCAGCTGTGACTCGGGAGGCAGAGAATAGATGGGGGCGGGGCCATTCAGAGGTGCTATTTACCGGTTCTCTGAACTACTAAAAATTTCTGCTACCAGTTCTCCAGAACTGGTCAGAACCTGCTGAATACCATCTCTGGTTAGATAGTGTCATTGACACAATGAACATGAACTCTGGGAGACAGTGGAAGACAGGAGGGCCTGGTGTGCTATGGTTCATAAGATAGAAAGAGTTAGACACAACTTAGTGACTGAACATAGGCCTGAAGGAAGGCTTTAATGCTTTCTAGTGGAACAAGGAATATAGGGGAATTATGGTAGCAGATGAATCACAAATGATATGAGAACATCTGAAATAATTAAATCTTAAATTATTAAATGAAAAGGAAAAGTCACAGGATAAGTCACTGGTTGAGAAGGCTGGCTATACAAATAGAATACATAAATAAGACAACTATTTTTCTAAGCCAAGCTCTTTTCCTGGTAATTTCAGCAGCCGTCTTGTGTAATGGCAACATCATGTAAGTGACTTGTCATTGCTTTCTTCCATGATATATTTTCAACTTTCCAGCTGAGCCCACCGTCTGGTATTTCTAATAGTCTTCAATCAACGTACTATCCCATATGCAAGTTGTTTTTGCAGTCCAAGAATATTGGTTAAATGTTGCTATCTACAGTAAATGGGCAAACTAGGTACAAACAACCTTTGTTTCTTGCTCTGTCATATGAGTTCTTGCCACATCACTTTGCATGAATGAAGTACATGTTAAATCAATAATATACGTATTCTGCAAACAGAAAATGTCTCCTGCCTAGGGTCAGTTGTAAGAGTTAGTTGAGATGGGTAGAAAATTGAGTTAGATCGACATGGCTAGAAATGGAGACACTGGAAGTTCTAGCCCTGCCTTAGACAGGGAAGAGAGTTTATTACTTTATTACTTTGGGGCAGTCCCTTTCTTTCAATTCTAAGAAAGAGGAAAGCAATGGCAAATCACATCTGAAAACATTGATTAAAAAATGCAATCTGAATGCATGTAGTTTCAAGAGTCAAGACTGATTCAAAAACATAAAAGAAAAAGAATGCAATTTATTTAAGCATACTCTGTATTTTAACAAATTGTTGTCTTACCTGAAGATTAATTGGAAAAGCCATCATTTAATTATAAATTAAAATATATATTTGAATCCAATTAATTGATGGACAAATATTGCATTGTTATTTTACCTTTCAGATTAAGCATTTAACTTGCTTGGACACTTTTTGTTTAGCAATCAAATGATTAATGATTTGTAGATTTGTGTAAGCCCCTATTTATTCTGGATATTATTTTTTAAAATTTGAAACCAAATACTTTATTGGTATAGAATTCTGCTCATCATGACAGATGAGCTGTTGTGCCTTGCATTGTCTAAATAAAATGTATTAAATTAGTTGTGTTGCATTTCAAGGTAATTAGAACTATATTATCTCTCAATGTTGCATCTCCCTTCAAATATGAAATCAATTAAGCTGTGCAAAATTAAATAGTCAACATTGAATTAAATAGTTCACACAAGTTAATAAATACAGGTGCTATTCCCACTGTGTTCAGTATGTTGGTAATTAACAGTGGAGTTAGGACAATTGGAGACTCCCAATACATTTCAAGATGACTTCTCCCTTAAGCATGATTAGAAAATGACAATCACACCACATTCTGTGCCCTATACTGATATTTATAGCAGTCAATAGTATTTTGCAATAAACTTAGGCCTTTGCTGACAAGCACTTTTGGAAGACCAAGTCCAATGGCACCAATTCTTTATGACCTACTGACCATAATGGAGCATGAGAGTATAAATATACAGTTGATAGGATAGGATAGGATAGGATAGGATAGGATAGGATAGGATAGGATAGGATAGGATAGGATAGAATTTTTATTGGCCAAGTGTGATTGGACACACAAGGAATTTATCTCGGTGCATATGCTCTCAGTGTACATAAAATAAAAGATATGTTCATCAAGAATCATAAGGTACAACACTTAATGATAGTCATAGGTTACAAATAAGCAATCAGGAAACAATATCAATATAAATAGTAAGGATACCAGCAACAAGGTTACAGTCATACAGTCATAAGTGGGAGGAGATGGGTAGTGGAAATGATGAGAAGATCAATAGTAGTGCAGACTTAGTAAATAGTTTGACAGGATTTACTCTGTGTCCCACTTTGTATAAGAGATTGCTGATCTTTCTGTCCTTGTTCCAGGCATTTGGTTTCTGACTCTCCTCTTAGTAACATATAGTTAAGCTATATATTAACGTATAGTTAAGCATATAGTTAAGCTTATTTCTATTATAAATTTCCTTCTGGTTATAAAATGTATAAAGCCTATTTCATTAATCGTTGCTCAAAGCAAATCACTGTTCTCAGGGATCTTCTCCTATGCATCCAAAATTTTTCCACCTCTCACTTTGCTTGCCATCCAGCTATTGAAAATTAAGCAGCCTGTAGAAGACACTTGAAAATAAGCTGGGAGAGTTTTTTTTTTAAAAGACTTTTAAATTTACTCTGCAGGCTCCAGGTGAACATGAGGCTCGAGGTGGCATCCAACCATGAGAAAAAAGGAAGTTATCAAAGCAATCACTTGGCTTTTATAATAAACATAATTTTTCATTATTTCATATTAAAAAGTGGTTTCATTTAGATCAATTGATGAATAATTGTGCAACTCACATTCAGATCAAACTGCTCTGTTATAAGGCAAATGTGGTCAAGGCACTGGAAAATGTGGTATTTTTTTTAAAAGCAATGAGTAATTGCTTAATCAGTCAACACTTGTATTTTCCATTTGCTTTCTTGACTTTCAATGGAACATATTGTTAACACACAACAGTACATTGTGTGATATACAATACAATACTCCCAATTCTGTTATTCTGTTATTGATCAGCCTGCACTTTAACTGCAGTCCATCTATTGTCATGAAATCTTTAACTCTGATTGTGTTAAAGAACTACAGAATGAATTTATCAGGCAGGCAAGCAATTTGGCATTGTCCTCTTTCTGAATACATGCTTTATTTCTTCTAAAAGCTGTATTTTCACATCACCCAATCTGATCCAAACCAATAGCAATAAGGAAGAGAATTGAAGAGCCAGTTTGGGGTAATAGGTAAGGCAGTGGTGGGACTTGAATAACTTAACAACCAGTTCTCTGGCTCGGTAGGCGTGGCCAGTTGGTCATGTGACTGGGTAGGTGATGTCACTCATCACACCCAGCCCTGCCTCCTGGCCACTCGCCTCACCCATTCTACCCCAGAGGTAGGATTCAGCCGGTTGGGGCTAATCCTATCATTTGCTGGCCCTGCCCCCCACCCATTTTTTGGCTTGTTTTTTGGCTGTTTTGGGGCCGTTTTCAGACTGTTTTAGAGGCCATTTTCATGCCATTTTTTGGAACATTTTCAGGCCATTTTTGGGCCATTTTCAGGCTGTTTTTCAGGCCATTTTTGGCCTGAAAATGGCCCAAAACAGCCCGAAAAAGGGCCAAAAAACAGCCCAGAAAACAGGCCGAAAAACAAGCTGGGGTGGGATTTGCCAGTTTATCGAACTGTGCAGAATCTAAACTACCGGTTTGCCCAAACTGGTGCAAAATGGCAGCGGCCCACCTCTGAGGTAAGGTGTTGGCTGAGAAACCAGGAGATTGTGAGTTCTAGTTCCACTATGAAAGCCAGGTTTGACTTTGGACCAATCACTCTCTCTAGCCCAATTTACCTTACAGGGTTGTTGTTGTGAGGAAAATAAAAGGAGGAAGGAATATTTGCCACCTTGAGTTTTATATGAAAAATGCAAATAAAAATGATATAAATAAATAAATAAATAAATAAATAAATAAATAAATAACTGGTTGCTTATTCAAAAATCAGAAAAATTATAATGCTGCACATAATCTTATATATGGGAGAATGTATGGGTAGAATGAGAAGTTGAAAATACTTGCTAGAAGAAGGCCAAAAAACCTGCATAGATGTTTTACTGTAAGTCACCAGGAGTTCAACTTGAATTAAAGAAAGCTTTTCTTTAATCACTGATAATTTTATAGTTGTGAGCTTTTAGCTGTCTGACTAATCTGATGTAATTAACAATTGCTTTGGGAGCAGATTGCCTTTTCAAATGGATTTTTTATTTTTTTATTTTACTTCTATTTTCTGTATTGGCTTAGTTGATGGATTTTAACTTGTTGATTAAATTATCAAATGGCTTTCGTTTTATTCACTTTTCTTTTTTCACACTCTAAGTTCTTTTGAACAAAATTAATGGTAAAAAAAGAATAGACGATCAGAGCAATATAACTAACCAAATTATTGAATAATTGTACACTGCAGAGTGTTGAATACTTCAACAGTCTCCAGGTGCCAGATGTCTGTTCATGTAGTTTATCTCATCCAGTTAGCAAATGGCATGGTTGAGAAAAGTTTCCAACATAGTAAAATCTAAATTAACAAAATACATAACAGTAAGAAAGCAATGTAAAAATTATATCCAAAGGTGGCATGTTCAATGTTTGTTAAGAAAGGAAATATTGAACACACCACATGTTTATTTCATTGTTATATTTCAAATAATAATATGATCTTTCCCAGAAAATGATTGTACATATATGGAATATTATTTTGATTTTTAATACACCAGTAAAATATTAGGGAGTGGTAGAAGCTATCGAAGCTTGAAGAATATGACAAATTAACTTTAAAATACATGCATTTTCACCTAGAAATTTTTTTTCAAAGACATTCCATAGGGTAAAACAACAGAGAATTTCTCCCAAAGCATCTATAAAAAGCAGCACAACTAGAAATGTTAGATCTCTACTGAAATATAAGTTTAACTTCTGGAGGAAGTGTTCTAATAGTAATGTAAAGTGCTGAAAATGCTTATGCTTGTCATATATGCCACTGAATTTAATAGAGCCTGTTTCTGAAAAGACATGAATAGAATTCATTGATTGATTATGTGCCATCAATTTGTTTTTAACGCCTAGCAACTATATACCGTGTTGTGAAAATACAACCTACCCCAAAAGTAAGACATAGCTTGATTTTTACACTTGTGCCCAATATAAGCCCTATCCCCAAAATAAGCCCTAGTCAAGACCATGCCCACTCTAGGGTGCACAGATAAAAATTAAGCGAGGATGGGGATGGGGGCGGTGGATCTGCCCTATTACTTATCTTTGGACAGTTACAGCCAGGCCTCACACACCCTGACATCTGCCTTGCTGGCCCATTTCTTCTGCAGCCAGCAAGGCTGACAAGGCTTTCCTGAAGGCTTCTGTAGCTGATAACAAAGGTCCGGATCGATCTGGAGTTCTCTTATCGGCTGAAGAGGCCTTCAGGAAAGCCTTGCTGGCCACAGAAGAAGTAGTTCCTGAAGGCCTCTGACAGAAAAAAGGAGACCAGGGGTGACTCATGCAAGTGAGGTGAGTCAGTGGACAGCATCCCCCCAAAATAAGACCTGATGCCTTTTTTGGTGGAAAAAATATAAGACAGGATCTTATTTTTTTGGAAACATGGTACTTGGATTTTCTCCATGATGACCTATCCCTAACCTGGTCTTTCAGGTCTCCCAACAGTGCACCCATCACCACTTTAATTAAGTCCATCCACCTTACTACTAGTTGTCTTCCTCTTCTCCTTCCTTGTATCATTCCCAGCATCAGAGTTTTCTCCAGAGAGATAGAATTTCACATAAGTATTTGAAGTAAGATAATTTACAATCAGATTAACTATTTTTTTTCTCCAAAATGCATTTGATCCAGGATGGTTGCAACCCTAAATAGACAAAATTAATGAAATCTATAATTTTCCATTGTTATTGCACTTTGCGTTGTGAAGATATATCAAAACAAGGCAAAAATCATTACAGTTATCCAGGAAAACTTCAAGTAATCCCCCTCAAAACTTGTGATTCCTATTTACCTACAGTGTATATCAAATATCCGGCACTTGAAGTTAATTTAATTTATATGTATGCACCTTTTTTTTCAAAAGAAATAACAATAAGCTGCTGTATTCTGCCACTAAGCCTGTTATTAAGAAGATATTTTACACTGTCAAGCTGCTTGAAGGTAGGGATATAATGAGAAATTGTCAGAAGAGAAATGAAGTTTTATGTTTACAGACTGTGGCTCAAGAGGGAGAGGATTAATTTGGATGATATATTCTAACCAAATAGAAATAATGGGAAGAAGCACCACTGGACTTTTAGTGGATATGCAAAGTTGGAGAGTCAGTAGGTGGACAGGATATCACAAGGGCAACACCAGTCAATCAGACACACATGAAGAATGGGAAAAGGTCAACTTCAACCACTCAGCATTTGTCCATGGAAATAGTTTGCAGTTGCCAGAAAGTCAGCATGTGAAGGCAGAAACTGGTGCTCAGCATCTCTTCTTTTTCTTCCAAATATTCCCTGTTTTAAAACCCTTTAAAAAGAAAAAAAAGTCACTCTTGTACTGTATAAGCCCATGATGGTGAACCTATGGCACGGGTGCCACAGGTGGCACGCAGAGCCATACTGGTGGGCACGTGAGCTCAGCTCCGGCACGCATACGTGCCCCAGCCAGCTGATTTTCTGGCCTTCTGGGCCCACCAGAAGTCAGGAAACACACTGTTTCTGGCCTCCGGAGGGCCTCTGGGGGGTGGGTGGGCAAGGATGTTTTTGCCCTCCCCAGGCTCCTAGAAAGGCTCTGGAGCCTGGGGAGAACAAAAAACGGGCCTATCGGGCCCACCATGCCATCACGTGCCAAAAACGGGGGAAGCACGGGGGGGGGGCGCATACAGTTATGGATGTGGGCACGCATGCTTGTGATCCCACCGCGCTCCCCCCAATTTTGGCACACGATGGCAAAAAGGTTAGCCATCACTGGTATAAGCTGTATAAACCTCTCTATATATGCATTCATGCATATGCTTATAACACACACACAAACATATACACATCCCTGAACTTCCAAGGCATATCAATGGTAGAAGTATAGACAGCAATATACAGATAGATAAATGGATATAGCTAGAGATGCCATATAGATATACAACATTTTGTATATTTATTCATTTTGCATATCACAAAGATCAGGGCCGACACCTGAAAGTATGGGGCACAGAGCAATTGTTTGGTAGACTGAGAATCCACAGTCAAATGTCAATCATGACTGTTGAAAACTATACTGTAAAGAAGGAATGAAATATTCTTGCACAGCTATGACACTGACACGTGCAAGGAAATCCAATAATCTTGCAAACAGCCTTATTTTAGTCTGCTTTTTAAAAACAAGCACACATACATAATCTCCATAAATGCACAAAGGAAAAACAATAATAACAGGCATTTGTCTGTTCCCAGAGATGCAAATATCCTTGTATTAAGATAAGCAATCATATTGCTTCCCAAACATTCTTTGGTAAAAGAGAATAAAGGTTTGAATAAATGTTGCTTTCCTATTTTTCTTTTCTAGAGTCGATGCATGAAAATATCAACATTTTTAGATAATCATACTAAAAATGAGTAGAAAGTGTTGAGTTACCATACTAAATAAGACACAGTAAGGTACAAATACGCATAAGATGTCAGCAGCAATCAAAAGCTTTGACACCTTAAAATTAAGAGAAGTGGAATAATAGAACAATTAGTTCCCATGCTTGTTTCTACTTCTGAGGTTCTTTGTTAAGTCTTCCATTTTCTGCTCAGCAGAAATTCAGATTATTCATTATTAAGAGCTTATTCTGGATCACAACCTGGATGTCAGTAGATTAGGACACAGGGGAAGATTATCTTCCACTATAGTGATGGAAATAAGTTCTTTATCTTATCATTTGTATGGACTTTCATGGCTTTTTATTGTAATTATTAATTCTGCCAGCAGACTTTTCCACAAGGATTAAAATGTAGATAGTTTCATTTAAATAACATAATGAAGCTGAAAGTAGGGTTTAGTGATGGGCAAATCCTATTTTATTTTAGTTAATTTGCTTTTGGGAGCTTTGAAAATACTATTTTCTTTCTCCTTTGAAACAAACAAACAAAAACTTGATTCTCAAAGGCAAATGAAAAAAATTGGTATAATTCTCCACCCCATCATATCCTGATTTGTCAAAATAAAACATAACACTCTGCAAAGAATCTATCAGCTCCATGGCACATGCTACTAAGTAAATATGCATAGAATCAAAACAAATGTAACGGTACAGTAGTTTGCTATTAGTAGAAACCAAGCATATAGGGGAAGGATTTCTAGTTGAATTCTAATTAATTGCTTTTATTTTTTTTGTTCTCTTTTCTTTTCTATTTTCCCTGAGCTTTATCCTCTTCTTGATTTTCAATAGATTTCTGTATTTGAAAACAAAACCAGGTCCTGAAGCTTGACACATTGAAAATCCCAAATTAAATGAAATAATTTATTTTGGCTCTTCTCTCTCTCTGTAATTAATTGTGCATCACTTGTGATTTATACTGTTTTCAGAACAAATGCTTTTCTAGATCCTGTTTACAGATAAGAGATGAAAAATTAAGATCCATAGGAGGTAAACATTTGACTTTGAACTCAAGAAAAAGGAACAACCTTTGAAAACAAAATATATTCTCAAATCCATGGATCGGTTGGTTCATAGGTAGGCAAATGGTATATTTGCTTTTTGCAGATATCTAAGAGTTGGAAAATCCTTCTAAAGTCAATGAATTTTCTGTAGTGTGAAATACTGTGTAGTTCTAGAAAAAAGTAAGGATTACCCTAAACGTATTTCTTTTTCCATTCCAAATTCCTCAGACAAGTCTCATTCTTAAAGGCAGGTAGGAAAGATTTTTTCCCCCAGTTTTAAGAAGTTTACAGTATTGGACTGCTGGATTGGAGATCTCTTCATTCAAATTGATATCTTTTATTTTTAAGCTTTCCAGTCTATTGCTGAGAAAGACTGATCCAAAATTACACAGCTGTCTTCTGCACCTAAGTGAGGACTAGAACATACATATCATTTCTCCTAGATTAACAATTTGACTATTACACACACTGACTGTCAAATCTGTATCATCTACCATCTGCATCTACATTTCTATAGCGCATACATCATACAAAGTCATTTGTGTAGGAAGCAGTCATGCCTGTGGGGTTCATTTCCTATCACAGACATTTGAATTTTATATGTGATTGGCTTTAGAATATTACCTGGAGAACAGATAATAGCTCTGTTCAAAGAATACCTTCTCTATAGAAATAATAATAAAAAAGATTCTCCCTTCCTCACATCTTAGTTTCAATTTGTCTTAGGCTTTGATTCCAGCTAGAATAGTCTTCCTTTCTTTCCCTCTCATTTTTCAACCATGCCAGTGGCATTCTTTAAACATCCCAACTCTTATGACAATTTAGTACAGCTCCGAAGAGGCGGTAATGCAATATATTTCACTGTAGAGCTTGGAACCTCTTTGTAATACTGAGCTATTTGTTTTTCATCTTGCTTTATGCCTTGCAGCTATTACACAAGAGATAATTGAAGAACTACTACTTAGTAAATATAGTATTTGTTGCCAGGAATTGCTTTAAATTTTTTCAGTGCCTGTTTAAGAGATAATGGAAGAGCAAGAGGCTAAAAACAAAACTCCTTTTTTTAAAAAACAGAAGAACCTTCTTACTGATCTATTTAAATGATGCAACATGGACAAGAAATTATTCTGTTTGTATGTTTAGATTATAGATGGGTCTATGGAATCCAATAAAAAATGAACAAAGAAGGTTTTTATACAGATGGTATTATAGCTTCCAACTTAGAAAATTTAGAGAATGAAGTAGATACATTCAGCTAAAAGTAAAGCTGTGAATGGCATTACAATGACAGTATCATTCATCCAGAATTAGAAGCTGCTTCCCTTTGAAATCCAATTGCTGGGAACCAAGAGTAGGAAAGAACTGGGGCTGTAATATCCCCCTTTCTGATTAGTTATCATCAAAGTGGGGTTATTTGGTCTGACTCAGCTTGGTTCTTACATTGCACATAGGACTACTGTTCTCTCATCATATACATGCTGGTTTGTTAGAGTTTCTGTAGCTTGCCTAATTTTTAGGTATGTTATTTTCAATACGCTATTGTAAGAAACCTGTTTGGAAGAGTCCTTTGGGAGGAAGAATGCTATGAAGACAAAATAATTATAGCAACTTAAAATGGAATCCCCAGCTCTGAACATTTTATTATTTATTACCAATTATTTTATTTATTTTATTTGTCAAGAACATATTAGGTAATATATATAAGTATAAGCATGAATTGAATACATAAAACAGATATGAATAGAGGAAACATTAGGACAAGGATAGTAGGCATGCTGGTGCTCTTATGCACACCCCTTACAGACTTCTTAGGAATGTGGTAAGGTCAACAGTAGACAGTCTTAGGTTAAAATTTTGGGGGTTTTGGGATGAAACCACAGATTCAGGTAGTGCATTCCACTTTGTTGCTGAAGTCATATTTTCTGCAATTGAGTTTGTATCTGTTGTGTGCTCGTGTATTGTTGTGGTTGAAGCTGAAGTAATCATTGATAGTTAGGACATTGTAGCAGATAATTTATGAGCTATGCTTAAGTCATACTGAAGGTGGTGTAGTTCTAAGTTTTCTAAGCCTAGAATTTCAAGTCTGGTGACATAAGGTATTTTGTTGTGAGCAGAGGAGTGGAGGACTCTTCTTGTGAAATATTTCTGGACACGTTCAATTGTATTAATGTCTGATATGTAGTGTGGGTTCCAGACAGATAAGCTGTATTTGAGAATTGGTCTAGCAAATGTTTTGTATGCTCTGGTTAGTAGTGTGATATTACCGGAGAAGAAGCTACACAAGATTAGATTTACAACTCTTAATGCCTTGTTGGCGATGTTGTTACAATGGGCTTTGATACTTAGATCATTAGACATGAGTACTCCAAGGTCCTTGACAGAGTGAGTGTCATCTATAAAGTCATGTCCACTCAGCTTGTATTTTGTATTCTGGTTCTTTTTACCAATATGTAAAACAGAGCATTTATTGGTTGAGATTTGGAGTTGCCAATTGTTTGACCATTCTGACACAAAGTCAAGGTCTTTTTGAAGGGTAGCAGCATTGTTGGCGGTGTTAAATATTTTTACATCATTGGCAAAGAGAGTGCAGTTTCTTATAATATGATTGCAAAGGTCATTTATGTATAGTGAAGAGTGTTGGTCCTAGAATGCTGCCTTGGGGGACACCATTATTAACAGGTGTAGGATTTGATAGGGTGCTCCCTATTTTGACTACTTGTTGTCTGTTTGACAGGAACACAGCTATCCAATTATGCAGGGGTCTGGAGATGCCATACAATTTAAGTTTTAGAAGTAGTTTGTCATGTACCACTGAATCAAAGGCTTTACAGAAGTCTATTGCTTTGCCCTGATCGAGATTTGTAGTCCATATGTTTTTGCAGTGTAGAGGTTGTAGATTACAGATAATATTTTTCTGAAACCAAATTGTTTATTAGAGAGTAGGTTGTTTGAGGTGGAGGGTAATGGATTGGTTAATGATTGATTCCATAACTTTGCAGGTGACGCAGCATAAAGAGATTGGTCTGTAATTTTCAACTAGGCTGGCGTCTCCCTTTTTGAAGATAGGGATGACTGTGGCTATTGACCATAGGTTGGATAGGGAGCTGGTACTGAAGGATTTTTCAAAGATTATGCTTAGGAGTTCTGCTATAGCAGTGTAAAGCTTTTTAAAGAAATATGCACATAGTCCATCAGGTCTGATATATAGAGATGATTTTAGTCTGTGTAGTGACTTTTCAACATTATTTTCTATGAAATCTATTTGTGTTAGATCATTGTAGTTATTTGTGGTATGGCTAGGGAATGTTGGGCATGAGCCATTGCTGTTTACAAAGAATGAGCCAAAGAATGTGTTAAAGAGATTTGCTTTAACTGCTTCATCATTGCATTCTTTACCATTAGGTCCTCTTAGTGGTGGGAAGGATCTTGAGTCTTTAAGTTTGTTGTTTACGAAATTATAGAAGGCGTGATTGGATCTCATGTGCAGGAGGTTCTCTTCTTGTTTGGTGTGGTAATTGGTGCTTTCAATCTTTATTTGGTGGCATATAATCATCACAAAATGAGTAAAAGTAATAAAGAAATCCAATAATATGACCTTTAAAAGAATAATGATCCTCACATACTCTGTCAACCGTGCTTTAATAATCCTGCAGAAATGCAACAGGAAGTGCCATATATTTCCTAAGAGAAATAGCATCCGCCATTCCATAGTCATTCCTAGTTTCCACTGTATATTTTCCTTAACGGGATTTAGGATTTCTGCTGTATTCTGGGTCTGCTTTCAAAAATGCTTACACTGGATGACTGCATGAACAACATATATGCAGTTTGGCAATACTCCAGATAATCAGAATAAGATTAGCAGCACACAATAGAAACATGTCATGCCCTAAGGATCAACACTCCATATTTGGAAGAAAAGTTAATGTAGTCTATATAGTGTTAGTTTTAGAGTCAGGGTCAAATTTAAATCATTCTACTTTATCTTGGTTCTACATCTTCTTTTGGTATCCAATGAATCATATCCAAAATTTAGAATAAACAAATAACTTCCCAGCATCATTGCTTAAGTTTTCTTTATAGGAAGCTAACCATCCACACAAAGCTTCAAGATAAAAGTATACTATTGCAGAAGCTCTATTTGAACTATCTATAGCCCATTTGTGAGTCTCTATTTCAGTTTTATAGTTCTCCTTCCAACTGAACTTGTTGTTGTGACCTAGGCTTACTGAGTCACAGTAAGACACAAACAGTCCCAAACTGTTGTTGTGACCTAGGCTTACTGAGTTACAAGACACAAACAGTCCCAAACAAACCTATTTTATTGTAACAGCTGAGAATTATGTTCATTCCCAGCTGAGTCCTAATTAGTTGCAAAACAAGTCCTTTGGAAGAAGGCCCTCAGGATAATCACCAACCTTTATCTTATTTGACACCAAAGGCCTTACTTGGTAAACCCCACAAAGTTCAGAAACAAACAAGACTGGAAACAGAGTTAGCAACGTTGCTTTCCTGCACAAGGCCAAAGTGCCTTTGTTTCTCTTTTAAGTTTTATGGGAGGGGCCAATCATCTCCTGGCCTTACTCCCAAGTTGTCTCTTTTGCTTTAGCTGCTCTTGCCTTCTGGCAGCTCTGTGCATGCATGCACTAGTAACAGGCTCTTCCTGTTCCTCTGCCTCTCTGCTGTCCGACTGTGGGGGCTCTGGAGTCTGCGCATCACTCACAGATAGCCCTGGCCCCATCTCTGCCTCCAATGCAGAGCCCTCCTCCGGACCTTCCCCAGATTCCAGGACTGGCCCATGTTCCTCCCCAGCCTCCTCACTGTCTGACTCCACTGCCAGCTCTGCAGGCTGCTGGTGGACCACAACACTTGTGTTTGGACCTGCATTTCTGGAGGGACCCTACTGTCATTTAAAATTGAAGAAACAAAAACTTTTGTGAACATTCCATGGAGGCAGTACAAATAACTTTACAGTAACATCTTTGTGAGAACCAGTTTGGTGTAATGGTTAAGGCATCAGAGTAGAAAATGGAAAACTGTGAATTCTAGCCCCACAAAGCCAGTGGGTAGTCAATTTCTCCCAGGCCTAGGAAGGAGGAAATAACAAACAACTTCTGAAAAGTCAAGCTAAGAAAACTGCAGGGATATGTCCAGACAGTGTTTGAGAATTGGACATGATTGAATGAAAGAAACACAAACAGTATGTTTTCAGAAAATCTTGGGCTCTACCTCTTATGTGAATCTCACAATACAAATTCTTGGGCTAGTAATGTGACTTGCACTCTTACATTTGTTCTAGACAGTATTGAAAAGAGTTAAAACTGAAAATTTAGAAAAAGTTGAACTTAATATATAGACATGCATATATAGCAATAGCACTTATATATACCACTTCACAGTGCTTTATAATCCTCTCTATGTGGTGTACAGCATATTGCACCCAACAGTCTGGGTCCTCATCTCAGAAGAATGGAAGGCTGAGATAACCTTGACCCACTCAGAATCGAACTCCTGGAGTGAGCAGTGAATTAGCCTGCAGTACTATTCATTTATTTAACATAAATTACAATTTAATGAACAAACACATTTGATGATGTAACTAGGACAGGAAACATAGTGCAGGGAGAGAATCAGCTGCAATGATAAAGAGTAAACATGCTGAAAGTTATAAATTAGACCAAGGTAAAATACAGTGAGACTACTGTAATCTTACAATGATAGAATCAAATATGTCATCTATATGAAATGGGCACCCTATAAATTTACTATATAAATAAAATTTACTAAACAAACTGGATAGCTTGTAAAAACTGCCTCTAACAACCAGTCTTTCTGTAGCTTTATGGCTGCCTGTTACTTACTAACCATGTGACAGTGATATGGATAAAAATGTCAGACAAGAGAAGAGCACAGAACATAAAACAAACAGAAGGACCAGATAAGGGGAGCAGAAAAATAAATACTTGAAAAATGATAAGAGGATGCTAAGGGCAAGGACAGACTGAGATCTTTTAAGGAATTAGCACAATTCATTGTAGTAAATAAATACTCTGTATTTTAAGTTTTTGAAGCATTTTTCTTTATTTCTAATGGCATAATTCTACTTTCTTCTTTTGTACTGCCTGGAAAGATACCCAATTACTGGCATCCTATCCCACCCCACCCCACCCCATTCCTTAGGCTTCTAAAATTTAGAAGGTAATATCCTCATCATTACAAAAGTACTAAAGAGCTGGTGAAATAATGGATACAAACCAGCTGAGACTACATTAAAATCATGTACATATCTCAAATGTAAACTCAGTGATTTCTGCATAGATTCTTTCATTCAGACTAGCTATCTTATTCTTCATAATTATAAAATGAAAAAATCCTTTTACAGTAATTAAGAAAAAGAAAAGACAACAAATCTTACTAGATGCAATATTCTATTTAGTAATTAGACCGAGTTCTCTGTTTAATAACCTATCAGATTCATTGTTAACAGCATGATCATCCACTGAGTCCAGTATCTTGTTTTCATCCATATAATTCCTCAAAATTAGCATTCGCTAAAGGCCAAGCAAAATCGATTCTATCTACATCATTTTAATAAGCAGGGGTGGGTTCTACTTATCTTTACTACTGGTTTGCAACGAGATCGCATTCGCGCACCCGCTTCGCTAGCTTCTGTGCATGCGCAGATGGTGTATGATGACATCTGGGTGGGGGGCGGAGCCTGCCCCCGGTTTTACTACCGGTTCGCAAGAACAGGACCGAACTGGGGGCAACCCATCACTGGCTCTAAGAGTGTATAAAGACATTTATTATGACACAAGAGAAACATTACAATAATATAGCTTGGCAAAAGTTACATGTATATATTGAGGAGAATATCCCGAAAATATAAATGCAATGTACACACTGCAAAGGAAAATTCTGTTACATGACTGCCCTCTTCTTTTTCATACTGCCAGCTCAATAAACGGATGTGCTCATTTTTTCATTTGATCAAATGAATATCATACCTGAAAAAAGATGTACACCAAGGTCACCTTGGTATTAACATAGTTGGATTGTCTGTCAGCAAGAAAAATCTGAAATTACTTGATGTCTGCTTATATTACCAACAGCCTTCTTGCTACAGTCTCTTACATGCCACTAATCCTTCCTTCACCTCATTAATATAATTTTAGGAATCTGTCCATGTAATTTTCCATAAAGAAATCTGGTTACAGATCTTATGAGCCATGGTTGTGCAGTGGTTAGAATACAGTACTGCAAGCTACTTCTGCTGACTGCTGGCTGCAGTTTGGCAGTTCAATTCTCACTGGCTCAAAGTTGACTCGCCTTCCATTCTTCCGAGGTGGGCAATATGCTGACTCTGTAAACCACTTAGAGCAGTGGTGGGATTCAAGTAATTTAACAACCGGTTCTCTGCCCTAATGATTTCTTCCAACAACCAGTTTGCCAAACTGCTCAGAAAGTTAACAACCGGTTCTCCCGAAGTGGTGAGAACTGGCTGAATCCCACCACTGAGACTTGTAAAAACTGTGAAGTGGTATATAAGTCTAAGTGCTATTGCTATTGTTCAAGAATATCAAGTCTGGGATGAGATAACATCTAATAATACTTTCTGCCTTTATATCCACACTCAATTTAGACTATTGTTTCAGAATTTTAAAGTCCTAAACAATAAGGTTTAATATACCAGCCTCTAAACAGTATTGTAAAAGTGATTTTATCCCATACAATCTTGCCCAGTTCTTGAAAGTATAATCTCTGTCTCCTTATCTCCTCTGCCACCACAAATTTTTCATCTCAGTTTGGATTGATAGCCGAAGGTGAAGAATTTTGAAACAGTATTTTCATTTTGGATATTTCCTTGGTTAAGCATCATTTTAAAGAAATCTTGAATCTGCGGTATAATACAATGGAAACATTCTTTGATCTTTTTTCTGTTCTTTCTTTTCTTTATACTCACAAAGGAGTTCCAGATTGTTAGCAGGTAGCAAGAGCTGGGGTGAAAGAAATATTTGTTAGATATGTGTCTGACTTATTCATTAGGGAGAAAATGTATAGTTTCTTCTACGGAAAAAATAATTAAAAAGTTGTTTAAAAAAATCCCTGAACCAGCAGTAATCTAGGTGATAACAGTTACTTTAATTTCATTACTGACAGATCAGGGTCACAACAACAGCAATTACCTGTAATTTCCCTTTCTGGCAATTATATTATTATGAAAATGATCACTTGCTAACTGCACTAAAGCTTCTTGGGACGCTAAAGTGAATTCTTTTTGCTTTAGCATGCTTGCTAATTGTGTCAGGTCTTTAGGGTAATGTGATTACTGCAGCTTTTGTTTCCCCCTCAGAGATAGAGAGGAAGAGAGAAAGAAGCACTAAGTAAAAGACTAATGTTGCTTTTCATGTGAATATTGTTTCATAGTAAATCCATAGGGAAAAATTCAGATTCGTACCGTTATGGGAACACCTAATATATTCTCAAGTTGAACTGTGTACAGTTGCACTCAGTACAATGTAGCTAGAGAAATGACATCAAGAAAAGAAGCAAGGAGAAAACTTTAAAATGATCAAAGCATTTATTCTTTTTAAGACATAAAACTTTGGGCTATATGACCTCTCTATTGTTATTATTGTCCCTTGAAGCTTTCTTTAGAGGAATACTTCAGATCCAGATAAAATGATTGTGTCTGGATGATTATTTCTCAATCCCCTCCAGATGTTTTTTTTAGACTTAAGTCCCTAGTAGATCTGAGATAACAACCAATGACAAGGACTTGTGGGAGTTACCCACAGATATTACTTATCTGAAGGCTGGTAAGCAAGTCTCTCCCCTGCATTAAAGGAATCATGGAGTAGACCAGTTTCTATTCAGAATAACCATCAAATACAAACCCATAAAGTCTTATAAAATACACTAGCAACCCAGAGATAAGAAGATTAAACAGGAGTCATCTATAAAAAAATTCAAGAACTGTAAACACCAAAGTTCACCTTCGCCTAGGTCAAAAGGACAAAGGAAATAGTGCAATGCACACAGTAATACCAACCAGCTATCAGAAAATGCAATAAAACTTCACTAAGTTTTATTTATAATAAATTATTTATATAAAAGCACAACAAAGAATGTTCTTTCTGTGCCAACTCAGAAAGCTCAAACTGCCCAAGGAGCTGCTGATACAGTTCTACAGAGGAATTATTGAGTCTGTCATCTGTACCTCTATAACTGTCTGGTTTGGCTCTGCAACCCAACAAGACAGAAACAGACTTCAGAGGATAATTAGAACTGCAGAAAAAAACAATTGCTACCAACCTGCCTTCCAATGAGGACCTGTATACTGCATGAGTCAAAAAAAGGGCTGTGAAAATATTTACAGACCCCCTCACATCCTGGACATAAACGGTTTTAACTCCTACCCTCAAAACGACGCTATAGAGCACTGCACACCAGAACAACTAGATACAAGAACAGTTTTTTCCTGAACGCCATCACTCTGCTAAACAAATAATTCCCTCAACACTTTCAAACTATTTACTAAGTCTGCACTACTATTAATCTTCTCATCGTTCCCATCCCATCTCCTTCCATTTATGCCTGTATGACTGTAATTTTGTTGCTTGTATCCTTACGATTTATATTGCTATTGTTTCCTGATTGCTTATTTGTATCCTATGACTATCATTAAGTGTTGTACCTCATGATTCTTGATGAATGTATCTTTTCTTTTATGTACACTGAGAGCATATGCACCAAGACAAATTCCTTGTGTGTCCAATCACACTTGGCCAATAAAAAATTCTATTCTATTCTA
>WNWU01000001.1:27338101-27376261 GCA_012654045.1 Ptyas mucosa
TCTATTCTATTCTATTCTATTCTATTCTATTCTATTCTATTCTATTCTAATGTCCCTCTACATAGATAACTTCAGTTAGAAAACAATGGAAGTCTTAGAACATGCAAACCAAGAAATACACGAGAATTCTTAGAAAAATGACACTGCAACAAAACTTCAGATATACTTTGTATATACGTATCAAAAGACCAGAACAACTTCATTTCTTGATATATAACAATATGCCTGAGAAGGACACAAGGAGATAGTGGTATGCCGTCTCCTAAAGGGGCCATCACTCAACCCAATCAATCTGGATAGCTTTTGTCCAGTCTCCCAAGTTCCCTGTTTGGGGAAAGATTGTGGAGTAGGTGGTTGCATGGCAGTTGCAGAAGATCCTGCATGAAGTGGATTATCTGTACCCTTTTCAGTCAGGTTTTAATCTGGATTACAGAATTTAGATGGCTTTTAGATGACTTCTGGTGGGAGAGGGATGGGAATAATGTGATCAAAAGCTCAGTTATCTTTCATCTCCTATTTAACATCTACATTAGGCTAATGGAGGAGGTAATATGATAGTTTGATAGTCTGGGATAAGATATCATCAATATGTTGATGGCACCCAGCTTTATATTTCTCTCCCAAACTCCCTAAATTAGGGGTGTCAAACTGGATTTCTGTAAGGGCCAGATCAGCATTGTAGTTCTCCTCCTCGCTACTTCAGCTGACTGCTAGTTCAGCAGGTCAGCAGATCAAATCTCACCGGCTCAAGGTTGATTCAGCCTTCCATCCTTCCGAGGTGGGTAAAATGAGGACCCAGATTGTTGGGGGCAATATGCTAATGCTAATGCAATATGCTAAAATGCAATATGCTATATGCTAACTTTGTAAACCTTGTAAACCACTTAGAGAGGGCTGTAAAACACTATGAAGTGGTATAGAAGTCTAAACAATAATAATATAATCACTATTCTTAATAGGAAACCAACTGACTGACCACTATATATACCTATGACTTTTCAACTTGCATTCATAAAATACCACAACATTCATCACCTATAGCCATGCTGTATGAGACAATCTTAACAAACACTTAAATAATGGGTTTAAATTAGGTACTTCTCCAGAACAATAGAGATCCATAAGGTTAAAAACAAATGCAGAAAACAAACTATTTTGAGGAATAATTGATTACAAGACAGAGTTGGAAGAGATACCAATCTCATTCTTGCTTACATTTTTCTAAATAATGTAAATAATGTAGACAGTGTATGAGATAGTCATTCTTTTAGGTATGTCTTGGGTTAAAGGCATTTACTTGTTTACAGGCAGTCACCTGTGGCAGCTACTATCTAGTGATTTTTTAATTTAAAATGTATTTACTATTTTGTGATTCACCACACAAACTCAATCGTGATTCAGTTAATTGTTGTGGGACACTCAGCTACTAATCTTGCTTGTTTTACAATATTGTATATGACATAATCTGCTAGTTATGCTCTGCTGGAGATCTGTTTAAAAGATAACCGGACACATATTTGACATCAGAAGTGGCAACATCCTGAAATCAAAGGGGAACATTTCTGTTTTCCATGAGACATTCTTGAGACCTTGAGAAAAGGAAATAATAAAGACTGGATGGAAGAAATGACAGAACTCACTAATATTCTTCAGAAGACCTAACTCCCTTTTCTCCTAGCTTGAACTTTGACCAAAAATTCTTGACATAATACGACTGTTAACTAGTCTTGTACTGCCAAAACATCCATTTCAACATTTATGACTGTTTCATCTTTAGTTTATTTCTGAACAGTGGCATCCACAACAATTTGCCGCTTTTATTAGCATGATCTGATGCCACACGGCACACTGTATTTCTTCTGGGTGTGATGCAATGATACAATGCATATTGAAAAGAGATGAATCATGATGCAGTGATGCTACTGACCCTTCTAGCTCTCCTGGTAATGCTGCTTTTTCTAAAAAACAAAAAACACACAAAAAACACCTTTGTTCTTTTTCCTCTTTCCCAATTTTTGTTCTCCAAACTATGCCCATGAAAAATAAAAATATTCTCAAGTTTATAGTGTGATGTGAAGAGATGCTGGACTTAGTGGAATGAAAGATTCATCATTGATTTTGATGTGCAGAACAAAAAAGGGCATATATTACTACTTTATTTATGAGCACTACGAAATTTGTTTTGCTCTGAGTTACCTCCTCTGGCATCACAAACAAGCCTGCTTATTCATCCTAACACATTGCTTGTCACCTTCTTCTTTCCTACAACCCTTATAACTGTAAGTACTCATAAAAACTTTCTCATAATAATTTATTCCATTATTTGACAAAGCTCATTTCATGATGACTTATGATGTTATAAAAGGATTTAACCTTAAGAGTGCCACAAACACCCACTCTCTCTCTCTCTCTCCCACTCCTTCCCTCTCTCCCCACAGATGGATATTCAGTACAAAAGCAAAAACAACAATGAAAAAAAGACCAGCTGCAGCTGCTTTTCAACTCTACTTTTGAGCTGTGAATTCTATTAAGAACTAGAATGCAATAAAAAATACATTCAGGTTCTTAAACGCTCTGTAATTTTCACCTCAGTTTCCCACAAGTATCTTCAGGGATGTCCAGAAAATATCAAACTCATGGAAAACAGCACCATTCCTGCAAATAATTTGCATGCCAAATGCTCTCAGTATTGGCCCCAGTACAGCCATTTAACACTTCATGTTTGGCTACCACTGTGTGTAAAACACATCTCTGAATACTGTAGCACGCAAAAAGCCCTAGTGATTCCCATGAAGAAGCAGCATTCCCAGAGCAGGTGGGAAATTTGAATGGAAAAACATGGTGGAAATAATCTTTGAAAGGGGAATAACAGTAGACATCCATAAATTGATCTTTTAAAGTGGTTTAAGAATCCATTGTTGTTAGCAGTGTTAACTGAGTAGAAGCCAATAGATGACTATATACCTTAGATGTTTTATGTATGGGCTCAGCCCATACAGCTGCACAGGTGAAGTATTGTGCAGTGAACTAAGAATGTTCTAAAGATTAGCCTGTGTAGTTTACAAACCATAGCCTTCAGGGAAGATGTTTTCACCCTCCAGTGGATTGACGCACTGGTAATATTCATACGTATATAAAATGTATATAAAATATTGGTTTATTATGCAAATAGAGGAGCTCATGGTGACTTACATAAAGTCCCCAATTCATTTAATCTCTCCAATAAATGATATTGAGGTGAGGACAATGACTGAGCCAAAGTCACCCGGAGAGCTTTCAAATCCTCCCTCCCTCCCTCCCTCCTAATGGTTTGTTTTGTTCTACTGATTGGAATTGTATTGGTATATATTTTTATATTATTATTACAGATTAATATCAGACACTGGTGGAAGATGGATAGCTTTATGAACTTTATAAATAAAAAAAGAAATAAATAAATTGATGAACATAGTTCTTGCCAGTACAAGTAATCCTCAATTTATAACAGTTCAATTAACGACTGTATAAAGTTACAACAGCACTGGAAAAAGTGATTTGGGGCTGTTTTTCACACTTATGACTGTTGCAGCATCCCCTTGGCCATGTGATCAAAATTTAGATGCTTGGCAACTAACTCACATTTATTATGGTTGCAGTGTCCCAGGATCCTGTGATTACCTTTGCAACATTCTGACAAGCAAAGTCAATGGGGAAGGCAGATTCACTTAACAACCATGTCACTAACTTAACTTGACTTGACAACTTTGGCTGGAAAGGTTGTAAAATGTGGCAAAATTCACTTATCAAATGTCCACTTAGTAACAGAAGTTTGAGACTCAATTGTAATCATAAGTTAAGGACTATCTGTATTTGTACAAACCAGCAAAGCTTTGGAATAAGCTACTATTCTATTTTGAAAAATAAGAAATGGATGTAGACAGGGATAGGCAAGATCTTAACATATTTAGAGCTAAGTTCCTTAGGATTTAAGATCCTTGAGGGAGATGGGCAGCCTAGAAATATGAAATATAAAAATAAATAAATTTAGTAAGATTGATTTCCAATAAAGTTCTGTATGATTGAACAGTTATAATTTTATGCATCTGTACATATAGGACAATTGCTGAATAAAAATGCCTAGGGTTGTGCTGTAAATTGCTCAAGTGGAAGAAATATAGCTTAGGTCCTCAACATAACCCTTAGGGAGACCAATCTGGCTACAGATGTTTTCTTGGCAATCTTATCTTCCTGTCCTATTTCTTTACATTTTGTACTCTTAATTAAAACAAGAACCAGCCTCCAGCATAACATTTTCAAGGACACCTCTGAGCTTTAAATTAGTCCATAAACTTTCTTAGAAAATAAACAATGATAAGTGACTGTATCCCAGGGCTTTGCTTATATGCCTATCCACCTACCTGTGGAAAGGATTGATCCCCCCCCCCACAAAAAGCAGGGGGAGAATAGAGGGGGAACAGAGGGTGAGCAATAGTATGAAAAAAAAACCTCAGTATTCTCGGGAAATTGTTATTTTTTTATTATAGGCTCTGCTCCATTTGGTAGCCATTTTATTAAGGGGCATTTGCTCTCCATTCATTTTGTGAGTTCTCATGTGTCCATTGGTTCCTCCAAATTTAAGGGCTCCTAAAATACAGGAACAGTTGTCCAATTACCATTATTTGCAGGGAAAGCAGGATCCAGTGTTGCTCATTGACAATTTTTCCTGCTCCACAGAGTATATTCAGCCAAGGGCATAATTCAGCTGATGGATTTTGCACAGGCAACCGGTTCAGCTTTCTGGACAAAAGCCTATGTTTCTGTAACAAAAAGATCACCCAAGCTGTAGGACATTTGATATGTATTTCTTTAAGGTCTAAAAGATTCTCCCTATATTCAGGAGAAAACAGCATATGCATGTATGGATCTGGACTAAGGATGAACATGTAGTCATTGACTACATGTTTTTCTTGATGCTTTTTTGTGATGACACTGCCAATAATCTGTCAGTAATTTGGTCCCTATATTATTTGCTGAGATGTGCTTTCTTGAATATGGGTAGTTCTTGAGTTACGACTGTAATGGAGCCTGCTCACCATGGTCATAACTCATGATAGTCACAAAACAGGTTTGGTCATGTGATTGCCTTGATTTTACAACCATTTCTTCAGCAGTTGTTAAGCAACCATCATGGTCGTTAAGCAACTGCCAGGATCATTATTTCCACTATGGGCCACATTTGCTGAAAACTGGAAGTAAATGCCAGGTTTTGAGGAAACCTTGTAAGAAGTGATAACATGACCATAGCGTGCTGCAAAAGAGCATAAATGCAGCCTAGTTGCCAAGTGCATGAAGTATGGTTATATGCCCACAAAGAAGGCAACCATTGGACCCTCGAAGCCACATAAGTGCCCCCCAGGTAAGTCCATTTTAACTTCAAATAGTGCTACAGTAAGTCATCAGTCATAAATTGAGGACTATCTGTAAACTGCAATGGCTGGGTTAACTCATTATGCTAATCTGTAAACCATGATTTACAAGGTACATTGGGAAAGTTCACATGATAAGCTAAGCTTGAACCAAAAGAAATAGAGCACCTTATTGACTATTTCCAGCCCCCATACACTAAGAGAGAAACATTCACTGATTTTTTTTTATCAAGGCCTCAAGAAAAATACTTGATGACTCTTCCTTTTATGATGGGAATTATTATTTACAATATAGCATTCTCACTGCATTCTGTTTGTAACTTTAAGCAACACTAGATAGACAGGAAATCAAACCACTTACTGCTCACGGGGTAAACATAAGGATTTGGATCAAACCACAGCACTTAGTCCATAGCTTATCCAGATTGTCTCCCCTGAGCTATTTTCAGCATTTATCAGCATGAAAGTTATGTAAAAAGGCCTTAAACCATATGTTACAAAGCAATACTCACATCAAACACATTAAGAATGACTGTAGAGGGCTGCAGAAATGCTATGTACAGTGCCTTGTCTGACTCTAACAAAACAGATCTAGACAACATAAACTGCAGAAATGAGCTGCTAAAGTCACTGACAGAGAAAATAAAGGTATTTGATGAACTAAACTCTTTACTTTGACAAGGTACAAGAGTTCAGCTGATATATCCCAAATGATGGAATCAGCCAAATGGATCTGACAGAGAATTACTGAGAAACAGAAAACTATTTTAAAAAAGAAAATTAAAGTCAATATTAGTCTGAATGAACATAAAGGAGTATGTTGTGTGTAGATTCCTATACATACTCAAACGAAGACATGGAAAAGTATTTAGAGTATTTTAAATCACAAGGAGCCAAAGTATTGGATGCTTTTGTGACAGTTAAGGTGGAACCAATAATCCTCGAAACCTGGACTGGATTGCTCTTTAATCTAAAGTCACAACATAAATACAGGGGACAAAGTGGTTTTGTAGTATTGTTATTGTTTCAGTCACTTGTTTAGAAATAAATTACTTGTAAATATAGTGTTAGCAAGGATCATAGAACATTTATATCACATTAAAAACCTGGGAATAGAAAGGAAATTGGTTTTTGATAGGTTCTTCAGGTTTCTTTTCAGGATTTGTGGAAATTATAGCCCAGTAAATCTGGAAGGCACCAAGAATATGGAATAGAGATTTTTCAGCCCACAAAGGTGTTTGTTACCAGGTAGAATAGTCAGAAAGTGGTGGTGACTATACAATTGAAGCCCCATTTCTGTTTCATGAGGGATGAACAATCTTACAACTTTTCATCTATGTATACATCCCAGGATAACAATATATGCTAAAATCATGCTAGTTGGCTTTTTTCTTCATATTATTTGGTTTTCCAAATAGGGACATAGATGCATAATGGGCATCTACAACAAATATTTTATAATAAAAATGAATATTATCCTTTTAGTATTTTTGGAATGTTTGAAAATCATATCACTTCACACAATCTGTGTCTAAACTCTGTGATAATATATGCAAAGCTGTTTTAAACTAAGTTTATTCTCCTCTTAAAAATTGAAACTAGAAACGTTTTCTCCACAAGCACACTCATTTCACTGAGCCTGACATGGTGGAATATCCTTCTGTTATACTCAGGGAAAAATGGTACATGTCCAAGGTAATTCACTGAGTCACTGTAGAAAACTAAGTCATGGATTTTAGTCCCTGGAGAGCACTGGCTCTCAGCAAAGCCTAACACAAAATGAAAATGGGTGTTGCAAAAACAGAAGGTGATTATAATGTGCCTTGTCAAATTAAATTGTGATTGCAGGCACAATAGAGCAAAAGTTCATCAGCAGACTACTGTGTTGCAAGGAAGCTATTAAAGTTGTATAATCTATGTTGATTCCCTCTTCCCCCTCCCCCTTATTGAACCTCTGGGAAAGTATCATAAACTTGATTGAATTCTCTCAAAATGCAAGACTCAACTAAATGAATGGTAATTATATCATTTATGACACATGGTTTCATCTAGCGTATTATTGTCATCTGTGGGAGGATTCATCAGTTAAAGCAGAGATAATGAGAAGATTCAATATTTCAACTAAAGCTGAGTACCAAAAGATTAAAAATCAAAGTTAGTGCATGGAAACACTAATGGATAGACAGCTTCTACCTTAGATATGGGTATGTTTTTGTCTAATAAATAAAAAATAGTAATTAAAAACAGAATAGACTTTAATATTTAACAGATTTTAAATAGCAAATAGATGTCCCAAATCATTGACAAGGCCTTTAATATATGCTTCTCTCCAAAGGTCTGAAAATGAATTAAGTGAGATAAAGCAACATAGCAATTACATAGTCAGAAATAAGTGGTGGTAATATTCTTTCAAAAATTTTAATATACCTCTGTTTCAAATCATACCTGTGGGTACAGTGATATGGGAAAGCTATTTTTGTTTTCTAACTTGAAGTTATTTGATATGACCAAAATCAACAGAGAAAAGGATACATTCTTTTTCCTCAGCTACGAAAGTAACTTGAACAAACTTTTCAGTGAGTAGCATCTGGTGTATACAATTCTTCTAAACATCCTTACATTTTTAACATAAGGAATGTGCAGAGTTTGGAAAGGGTGTTTTACTTTGGTGATGTTTTGAGTGAAACAGTCTTTGAAGTTACTCTGCAGTACAACATGGTCTCCCAACACTTCTGAAGAGTAAAGTTAAACTCTCATTTTTTTATGTGACTACATCTTCTTCTCCATTTGATCTAGCAGTCATATGTGTGGTTCATATGCAAAAGCCTTTTTTAGTCTTTCCAATGAATTGTTAGAATTTCTGGAATAGGCAGTTGGAGTTTAGCTGAATAGCATCATCTCACTAAGGCGAATTAGAGGACTTTGTGAGGGCATATTTAGCATCCATGTAAGGCTGTTGCGGTGGCTCAATGGCTAAGATGCTGTGTTTGTCGATCAAAAGGTCGGCAGTTCAGCGGTTCGAATCCCTAGTGCCGCATAACAGGGTAAGCTCCCATTACTTGTCCCAGCTTCTGCCAACCTAGCAGTTCAAAAGCATGTAAAAAATGCAAGTAGAAAAATAGGGACCATCTTTGGTGGGAAGGTAACAGCGTTCAGTGCACCTCTGGCATTTAGTCATGCCGGCCACATGACCACGGAGATGTCTTCGGACAGCACTGGCTCTTTGGCTTTGAAACGGAGTTGAGCACTGCCCCCTAGAGTCGGGAATGACTAGCACATATGTGTGAGGGGAACCTTTACCTTTACCTAAGGCTGTTGAATGTTCATAATACCATCATCTTAGTATTGGGTGAAAAATAACTGAGGTTCATCATCTCCATATGATACTTAAGACAGTGAAATTAAAAGAGTCTTGCTCCCTGATCCTCACTTCTTTGACCTGTACAATATTACAAGTCAATACAACTTCAGCTCAAATGTTTGTTTACATCACTGATGTAATCTGACCTTCTCCAGATTCCTAAAAATGAGCAGAAGGCAGTAGTTTCCTGAGAAAAGAACATACTGCTCTCAGAACACATGTGAAAAGAACATCCCAGATATTCTTCAGCAGAGTCCACATGGTGCAAAGAGAATGTTGTTGCTCTTATTCTGACATTCTTTCTCATGGGAATTAAAGCCTGCAAAAGCACAGAGGAACTCTGTGCATGAGTATGAGTGACCATGAAAGATAGATGAAACCAGTAAGGTCATGAGAAAGAAGATGCACAAGAGCGTGCAAGACTGTGTATTTTAACTATTAATTAGTGATTATAAGCCACCCAGAGTCATTAGGATTTGAGTGGCATATAAATTTAGTAGTTGATGATGATGATATGTTTAGAATTTTGCTCCAGTTGCTTGAAATTTTACCTGAACAGCTTTGTTCTACCAGCATGCAATCTGCACACTACTTATGGGTAGATTTCAACATGCATTCAAGTTTTAAATTAATAATGCAAAAAAAGAAAACAGAAAAAATAATAGCACTATAAGCAAAATTAAAGTCATCAAAACTGTGACAGGGGTTGTCTTTTCCCTACCCAGGTTTTTCAGTGGAATCTCTCTCATTCATTTACTCATATATTCTCTTTCTCTCTCGATTAATATATGTCTCTTTCACCTCTTTTTGCCTCCTTTGGGTTTACGTTGGCACTGGATAATTATTTAAATGTGTGTTTGCTGTCATAGCCTTAGGAGATGCATATATTTCCAGGCACATCCTGGGAGATGCCAAGCAGATGGCAAGGGCTCAAGTGTCCTAATGTAAATATTACAATGGAATTTGCTCAGATGAAAACTTGCAGCAATCAGAATTTTAGTATTGTCTTTATGTTTGCCTTTCTCTATGTATGTGTGTGCATGTGTGCAATCAAACATGAAAAATGCAGTTGGAATAATCAAACTGGTACTACTACTAAATCCCAATGTGATGGTCTTCCTTAGGAAAATAATGTCTTTATCTGGTAAAATTGCTAGAGCTTTTATTTAGTTCATGGTTCAAATTAAAACTAATGATGTTTAGTCTCCACAAACTTTGGTTTCCCCAGAGCTAAACTAAAAAAAAAACACCATGCCACTATAGCAGAGAAAAGTCTGGCTAATAAATCAGGTTTTCATATTATGGTCCAAGTTCCTGGATGTTCCAGCTGAATAATGGATAATGCCTCCAGACAGATGCCAATTGAGGCTAAAGCCAAACAGAACAAACTAAAAAGGATTCATAAGAGGACAGCTATAAGGCCACTTACTAGTCTGGAAACTAAGTTTTTAAGTTACTAAGAGATGGTTTGTCTAGCCTTATGAAAGATGAATAGGGTGGGATGAAGATATAATAGTATGTTTCAAATACCTGAAAATATGAAGAAGGGCAGGACTTTTTCTCTATCTTCTTTAAATGAAGGCAGATTCCACTTTGGAGGTTTGGAAAAACTATCTAACAGTAAGAATAGTAAAACCAATTACAAAGAAAGGTAATTCGCTTAGATATATCCAAGCAGATCAATAGTGTCTTTGTACATCTATTATGTGAGTAAATTGAACCAAGTTGATAAGTTTTGCTTATTGTGTACTGTATAGGGTTTATAAGGGATGCAGTAGCTCAGTGGCTAAGATGCTGAGCTTGTCGATCAAAAGGTTGGCAGATCAGCAGTTCGAAACCCTAGTGTTGCATAACAGGGTGAGGTCAACTTTGAACCTAGCAGTTCAAAAGCACGTAAAAAATGCAAGTAGAAAAATAGGGACCACCTTTGGTGGGAAGGTAACAGCATTCCACGCACCTTTGGCATTTAGTAATGCTGGCCACATGACCACGGAGACATCTTCGGACAGCGCTGGCTCTTTGGCTTTGTAACAAAGATGAGTACTGCCCCCTAGAGTCAAAAACGACTAGCACATATGTGCAAGGGGAACCTTTACCTATAGGGTTTTCACCATAAAATGATTTTTGTGTATTCACAAGTGGAATTAAAACATAACAGATTTTCTCTCCTTCACTCATCACTCAAAACCCATGACCGAAACAGCTGTTGAAACCTTGGAAACTCCCAGGCACCAGGAAAAAAAAAGGTAAACATGGGATATGGATTGATTGTTCATTTTTTACAGTGTTACTGGCTTTTTGGGGAAAAAAAAATATTTTCATGGTGAAAATAGAGAGGTCTCTTTTTCACATTGCTTTCTCTTTACTGGCCACTATTGTGGCTGCAGTGTTGACTTAATGAACTATACTTCATGGAAGCCTATACTGAAAGAATTTTCAATACTTAATATAGCTTGTCATGGTCAGAACATCACAAAATGAGGTGAATTATTCCAGGAAGCAGAGTTGGTTCACAGGAAAAATATCTTAAAAGAGCTTTAAAAAATAAAAATTTGGGGAAAAGTTTACTTTCAGGCCAGTCCAATGTTTGCCGAGAGAATATGCCCAGGATTACATACAAAGGAAATAGACAGATGCACTGAGAATACCTGTCTCTGCCTCCTTAATCAGTAACATCCAATTCAGTTACTGTATTATCTGATGGACTGTTATTGATAGCAATCAACTTTAAATAACTTATTTAGTCTTAATTGTCAGACAGCATGAGTTTTGTGAATGCAGTGCAGTCCGTTTCTTAATATTGTTATAGATGTCTTCATCTTTCCCCAATAGAAATAAATGTTTTTTGAGATTATCAATATTTATTTTCTATTAAATTCATAAAACAAATTAAATAAAATTTATATATAATCAAGCCAACCAAGAAGGCCATTATAATTGCAAAGTGATAGCTATGTTAGTTCTTTTACCTATTCTATTTTTTTGTAGAACGTAGCAATAAAATGTCCAGGTATATTTAAATTCATCACAGATTTATGGCCCTATTTCCCATGGATATCCTTGAGATTTTATGGCATTTCACACCATATCCTTGCCATTTACACAATTCATTAAGAAAACGGTAGCAAAATAGCCGTTAGATGTGTGATTCACAAGATTATTGCTGTTTATACAATGTATCTTTCTTTCTATATCTGATTAGCTGGTTTTCTTGAACACACATCAGGGAAATTGTGTGATCATAATACTGAGTGGAGGATAAACCTGAACAGAACTGGTGAAGGTTACTGAACAATATATAAGAATGCTGGAAATTTAATCAATCTCTCACAAAGACAAAAGATGAAAGAAGCAGAATAGGGAAAGGAAGAAGAAAACCAATAGGAGGAATATATTTATGCTTAAAGAATGATTTCCTACATATGTTTATATTTGTCTAAATATGAAGCATGAGGAAATCATGCTTCATATTTGCCTAAATATGAAGCACGAGGAAATAACTAATTTCAGATTTTACTACTACCGCAAAAAACTCTGGAAAAAGAGCTAGTCTGGAAGTACTCAGTTCAAAACCCAGGTACAAAATGCAATGTGGAAAACCAGCAAGTTGTTCCTTAGACTAGCATGAAAATCAAACTCTTTCTTTTCCGGCATAATGAGATGAAATGCACAGCAAAGTTTAGTGGTTTTGAATGAAAGAAACACACTAAATTTCATAGATATCCGTGCAATTGCTATTGAATTACATTACTGATTTTTTTAAAAAAGAAACTGTTAACTTCATCTTTATTTTTTTTAATGCAGAATGTGATAACGTTTATGGTGATAAGAGTCTGCTGAAAGCCCAGTCTCCACAAGAGGTGAGAAGGATTGGGCTAGAAGGCAAGTTTTGCTATAGTTGCTCCAACATGGAATACACTCCTCACAGAAGGTGTGCTTAATTCTTTCAGTCAGTGCCTTCCGGATGATTTATATTAAATGTTTTTTATAACATACTTAAAGTCCATTTTGAGGTAGCAACGTAGAATAATGAGCGAGTGAGTGAACAAATAAACTACAGCTGTTATGGAACCAACTTTCATACAGGCACACTGAATGCTGGTTAGGAAAAAGGCCCATTCATGAAAGGAGTAGGATTTATTGTCAAGTACTAGGTCAAAAGTCTTCTGTGGAGGGCTGCTTCCCTGCTCTTTATCATAGAATCATGAGGTTACTAGGCCAAATCATTCAGAGAAGGGATTCTAAAACAATGAAATAGAATAATGGTTACAGCTAAGGATCTTCCTCAGTGTGCAAGATACTGTAGCAGAGATAATGATAAAAATTGTCCAGCTTGTTTATGGTGGGGGACATATGCAAATTACGATTTCAATACTTCAATTTCCAGTTTTCCAACCGTGACATTTTTCCTAAATGATTATAAAAATATTTTTTGTCATTGTTCTTCCGTAAGTTCCTGCCTTTCCACCAAGGGCTCGGATCAACTTCCTCAGATCTCAATTTTATCCCCACCGCAGGCTGAGAGAGAGGATGACATGAATTCATTCACTGAATTTCTCTTGAACTTCTCCATGATGGGTGGACTTGAACCCCATTCTAGTTCAATATCTTAACCACTTTGCCACAACTATCATTTCATTCCTTTTTCTATGGCTACCACATAATGCAGACCCCACATAAAAGGGCTGGGGAATTATATGGAGTCACTTTTGGATTTGCAAACTGCAGCATTGGCATAGAATTGCCACAAAAATGAGACCATCCATTAGACTATTAAGATTATTCAAAATGAGAAAGCTACATAAACAGTTCCCACGTTAATATGCCAGTTATCACAGGTAATAACTCAAATTCAAAGGGAGAGAGGTTATGAGACAAGTAGTAGCCCAGTATGTTCTAATGGCACTTATACAGTAGCTGCCATTAATATAAATTGCAAAACTCTCAGAATCTTTGGATGGAAGCATATTATATTATAAAATGGATTGATCCATATCAAATTACAAATGGAAGAATGCTTTCCCAATTGGAAAATTACCTTCTCATAGAAAATTGGATCTTTAGGACAAATCTCTTTGACTTTCAGCTTTCTAAATGTGTGTACATACATGCATACATAAATACATATACAGAGATAGTACATTAAGTAATGCAATTACTGTATATACAGCTGGAAGTGGTATGGGCTAACTCTCCTGTTTTTCCTCATCTACCCTTTTTGGGTTTTTGTTGTGGTTTCCCTTTCTCAGTCACTTCAATATAATAAAATATGCATTTTTGGGGCTTATAGAGTACCATGTATTGCTGCAATTAAAGGAGACAGAAGAAAGTTTAGTAAACAAAACTTCATCAAAATACTTGGCCAAATTGCTTGAAAGTCTTCTTACCAATAAATTAAACAATGAGCAATATACACCAGGTACAGATTTATCATTTAACTATCTCCATATGAAAGAAGTCCATGATCTACATTCCGATAGATTGTAAATAATAGAATATAGCCTACAGGTATGAATCTTCAACTTACATAAAGCCATGTTAACAATACTCTGAATTTTAGCCAGAGTTACGGGAACAAAACATTTTTCTATCATAATATTTTCCGAATCAGGCGGGAGAAGGCCTCAAAGCATGGAATTAGCCTTGAGTGCAAGGCTAGAGAACTAAACTGATCCTCTTTAAGCTCCATAGAGCCTTACCTGTTTCCAGGCTGAGGTTGGCAGTTTATGGAGATCCCTGTATAATAGACAGAATACAATAAAGTAGCAAACCTGAATTCTACACATGTGGGTCTCGTTGCCTGTGCCTGACATTGTCTGGTCAACATAATGTTAAATGTTTCAGTCTAAAATAATTATTTTATAATTTTGTTTAGTTGATAGATGTATTTTTTGCTTTTTGTTCAAGAGTTCAAGTTAGGATATATACCACTGATATCAAGACCAGCATGCAGGGCTAACAAATAATTTGGAGGTCCAATACAAATACAATTTCTCAACTTTCAATCAATTCTAGATTACAATAAATTGATTCCTTCATAATGAAATGGAGGAGAACCAGGAAAAGACATACAGTACGCATTAGAGGAAATAATCTTTTATGCTTACAGAATGATCTGGTAACAGAAAACACCACTCATCACACAATGCATTTAGGTTAGGAGAACAGCCTTGTCAGTTTGATCTACCTCTTAGTTGTATGAAACTGCATGACCCAGTAAGTAGATCATCCTGGTCAAAAATCCTGTTAGGCTTATCTATTCATTAGACAGGCAGTTTGGTGTAGTGGCACCTGGCTAGAAAGCAGGACATAAAGCTCCAGGCTGTTTTTGTATGTATGAGAAGAAGTAAAGAAGGCTACACTCCTCGGTATTCCTGGGATCTTCATTTGACAGGGTGGGGATTCTGACACTATGGTTTTCCATTACTCCCATCCCATGGATCATCAAACTCCATAATGTAGACATCTTAAATCTCATGAAGAATATCTGGTAATGAATGGTTTGATTTAAATAACACAACCGTGCATAGGATTGCAGGCAGCAACATTTTATCTTTTTACTTAGCACTGAATTTCGTGCTAGGCTGGGAACTATTTTACTGCTTAGCATAAATATCTTCTTACTTAAGTGATAAAAAGTATGGAACAAAAAGAAAAGAAAACAAAGCTTGCTCCTGAAAAATACATCCAAAAAAGAGATTTTTTTCTTTAAAAAAAAAAGCAGTGTGCCTTATTCACCTTGAGAGACAGGCAAGCATAACTTAGCTATTAAAAAAAGAGCACCACTATAGAAAGTTAGGAGCCTGGCAGCTCCATTATTACTGCTGTTTACCATTTATATAGATCCTTTTAGCTGTGCAAAGTGTGTTGCAAACCTTATCTAATATAATCCCTCAACAACCTTGTGAAGCAGCAATTTCCAAAGGGGTAGCTGCATGTGGCAGAAAAACAAGGAAAAGATTTGTGGCATCTTAAAGACTGAACCAGATAATCATGGCATCAGATTTTGTGGGCAACAGGAACATCACACACATTGACACTGAAAGCTGAACAAAATTAGAAGAGTACTAGCAAGCTATTTATTATATACTCCCCATAAATCACCAGGGCAACTCTTTTGATCTCAAAGCAGCTTGTATCCAAACAAATAGTCTGTATGGGCTTGTGATGATTAATTGATTGATTGACAGATTTTTAAACACCAGTCCATTCAGAAAATTCCGGGTAGTATTAAAATCAACACATAAAAATAATCTCCCCCAAATCAACCTCTCATCCTATCAATAAAACAATCCTCCAAGACTAGAGAGTAAGTTTGATACAATGAGAGAGAGTTGGCAAGAGACGATGGGTTCTAGTTCCACATTACATCCAAAGCCATCTGGATGAGCTTGGGCCAATCAGTCTTGCTCAACCCTAGGAAGAAAGCAGTCATGCCAGGTAAATGACAACTCTGATTTGAAAGCGATCACACACAGACAAAGACACCCCCTTGCCCCCTCCAAAAACCTAGAATAAGATGACCACCTATTCTCTGTCATCTAGGCATCAAAAGTGTCATGTGTCCATTTAAAATGTGTTTTCCTGAATGATAAGGCTGAAGAGACCTACTGTAAGTAACAAGTTTCAAGATGTCGGGACAATCACATAATAAAGTCTCCCTTCTGCTCCACTTCTAATCAAAAGCAAAGTCTAGAGCAGACACTTTTTTATTTTTTAAATTTATGTTACATTATAGTTGAGAATGGTAGGGCATGCAAGCAAGCAACCCAGTACAGAGAGCACTCCACAGTTAAGAACAGACCTGAGGGGTGGATGAGATATGAAAAAAAGTAGTAGACAAATTTACAAACTTAAAAATTAGTTAAGTATTTATGATTGACATGATGAGGAATATCATTCTTAACAAGACAGTTCTAACGTAAGTTAAATGCTGACAAACTTACAGTTGCAGTCAAGACAATTGGTTGGCTTTGGCACAATACAGATAGAGCTCAAGATCCAACAGATCACTTAAAAAACATTGAAAGTTACAACAGGCACACCAAAATTACATGTGACCCTGTTTCAAAGTTACAACAGCTGCAGCGCCCCTGCGGTCATTTGCCTTTACAATCATCCAGAGGGATGTTGCAGCATCCCCTGCCTCTCTCTCCTCTCTCACCTTACTGGGACCATGCAGCACATAGGCCTGCTCCCCAAACACCCATCACTCATTTCATTTAACTTTTGAAACTCTCCAGACCTCATTCTGGGGAAGGAAGGTAGACCACATATCCAATGGTTGGATTCAGGTAATTTAATAACCAGTTCTCTTTCCTAATGATTCTTCCAACAACCAGTGTGCCAAACTGCTCAGAAAGTTAACAACAGGTTCTCCCGAAGTGGTGTGAACTGGCTGAATCCCACCACTGCACATATCCCTGGATGGTGTGGAGATGACTCAAAGGCTGCCACCATTTTGTCCTACTTGCTTGTGGGCTGAGACAAAATGGTGGCTGCCATACAAACTGCTTCATTTTGCTGCCTTAACAAAATCTGCACAGTGGTGCAGAAGCTTCTGAACATTGAAGAAAGCTTCTGCAGCCCTGTGCAGACCTTATTACAGCAGTGTGTGTTGGATATGTTCTCCACCTTGAGTTATTTGTTAAAATAATAAAGGCAAGATACAAACAAACAAACAAATAAACAAATCTTCTGGGCACAGTTTAGCATTTAAGAAGACTTTTAAAACATTTATATGGCTACCTCTTTATACGACTCTGTGTGGCAAACAACGAGCTAAAACCGTGAACAAAATAATGTAAAGGCAATTAAAGCATATTGTGTCCAAGGCAGCCCATGTATTCATAACAAACAATTCATCATCTTTTAAAAATGGCTCACCTAAACTCCTGGCTTCATGTTCTGATATTCAATTCAGAACATGAAATTCAAATTTAAATTACACTTAGAGAATTCCTATTGTAGTTACTGGCAATTCTGTTGACAGGATTAACTTGTCCCACTGCTTTCAATGGGTCTATTCCGAGCATGATTAAGTTTAAATCCAGTTGCACATTTCTTTTTTAGTTCTAGCAAAATCTTATCATAACAATGGGGCTTTGAGAAATAGAAGGAGGATTTAAAAGATTAAGCATAATCCATTTGAAACTCTAAGTCTATACAGATAGGTAAATGAGATGGTAGAATCCCAAGGAGGTAAAATTAACTGTATTGTTTTGGCTTGAGGGTGGAATAGTCAATTATTACTTGGCTGCATCTGATGTAATAATAATAAAAAAAGTATTTAAAATGCCCCGGATGATATGCCTTGTCCCATTCAAGAACTTGAATGAGGAGATATATTTGGTTCTTGTTGTTTCTGTATCTAAAATCTACCAGTGGAATTTGATGTTATCTCTGTAAAACATTATTGTAAAAATGATTTGCCATGTTATAATATTCTTTTATTCTGAATAAAGGTATATTTGATTGAGGGACTTATACTCTACCTATGTAATGCAGAGGTATTTGGACAGGTTACAATTTTATATATAAACTTATCCATCAAACTAGACAAAGAATTCTTGCCAATGATGACTTTGTCTTTGGGAAGAATTAAGCTTGCCAATTTTATTCCAACCTTCCTGGCACTTCTAAAAAGCCAGAGTTCAGTGGCAGCAAAGCATAAGGCTATGATATGTTATTTTTATTTTTTATAAATTTTTATTATAATTATAATATAAAAGCTAATAAGAACTAATATTTAAAATGGAAACAAGAAGAATGAAAGAAAGAGAAAACAGCAGACCAAAGTGCAGATATCAAAGTAAAGAAAAATTATATAAAGAAGTGGCTTCCAATTTTCTTTTAGAGCAGTTATGAGCGTAAATATGAAATAACCTCTTACTCTATGATTACAATTTCATTTACATTTTTAAAATAATCTATTATTTTTATTCTAATCCTCACATATCATAATATCATTTTTTTTCTGTTTCCCTCCAAAGTCAATAAGGGGAAAGCTATGGCATTTTAGAAAAGCCAGTGAAAAGATAAGGGCTTATTTTTGAAAAACGTTTTTGAAAGTTTGTCATTTTAATTTGGAATGGGATCTTTTTCTTTTTTTACTTTGATTCAATCACCTTTCCTAGAGAATTGTGAAGCTGTTATGCTATCCATCCCCCTCTCTGTTATCTCTGCCCAACAGAAGTTAGGAGGATTATATCCAATTTTGATATTCTAGATAAATAGAACTACAACCAAATCTCTGCATTTTACATTTTTAACCAATTTCCCATCATATTTTTTAAGCTAGAATGAGGGTAATGTGAAGTCATCACTTCAGAAAGATCACAATGATCTCCAGGATATGCTGTGCTACACTAAATGTGCCATTCTTATTTGGTACTGATTGATATGTAGCCATAAAATGTATTTCATATAGATGACAATCTTGACATTCTGGCAAATTATAGATAGGAAAGGAAAAATGGCCTATCAGTATATGACTTTAGGAGGTTTCAGACTTAAATGATCTCCCTACACATGGTGTCTGGATATTGCCATACTGTTCACATTAAAAGATAGCCTACTAGTGCACTAATTTCTGGGCAATTAGATTAGCTGAATACTGGTGAAAGTATTATTTGTGAGAACTGACACTTTAATAGGACTAGCTCAAGGCTCGAGAGGATCCAGTATCTGAGTACTTGAGAACTTGAGAAATTACAATAAATACTAGAATAACTACTAATAGTTGCATCCTAGACAATATCCAATTTGGAGTATACTGGCAAGCATGATTCTTCAAGGAAATTCCTGACCAGGCTCGTAGAAAAATTATTCTGAGTATCCTTATTTATCCTAACCAATAGAGAAAAGTGGAAACTAATAAACTTAGTTTCAAATTAGAATTCTAATCTGGGTAGTTTTCATATTTTACTACACTTGGTTTTTTTGTTTGTTTTATAACCTGTAAGCTGCACAGAGTCACCTTATGGGGGAGATTGGTGGCTAAATAAATAAAAAGCAGGACTCAGTTACAGAAGTTAATGGCAAAACTTGCTCAAGAGTGACAGATGCACCTGAAAAAGATGTTACTAACAGCCCAATCAGAAAATGCAACTATGTTTTTTTTAAGGATAACAGAAGAAGAAGCCAATATGGTTATAGAAAAATCTAAAAGTACAAAAAAAGAAAAAAAAAGATATGTACTAGTGGCAGAAAAAAGGGACAGTTTAGCAAATAAGAGTATATACAGTTTGTAGAGATTTTGTCCTGAAAACTAAAATGTAAAATGTACTAGGGTTTGTAAAGATTGTTATCACTAATAGTAAGAGTTTATTCTAATACGTTCAAAAGAAAAGAAAAAAAAGAACAATATTTATCACTGTTCCATCTTCTCAGTAAAGTTGACAAACAGGTAACAAGTTCGGTAAAAAGTCAGTAACAGTTCATTCATATTTTGGCTCATTCTTCTATGAAAAAAGGATTGCATCCTATTATATAACCATGAGGAACAGTTTGTAGGAACAATATCTCATCTTAAGCTTTTACATAGCTTACAAGCACCATCTTTTAATTAAACAAAATTTAAAAACAATGCAACCTAAAACACATCTGAACTTTGGAAATTGTGACCATGCATGCTTCAGGGAAAAAGGTTGAATTTTATTGACAGAATGAAAGCATGTAAAAGCCTTCATGAAGCACTCAGTGATGGGGTGTAACAGTGAAAAATCATTTATTCATTAAGCAATTTTTTTTTTCGGTGAGAAGAAAGTGTTTAAAAGCAAGAGTATTTGAAGTGACAACTATTTATTTCAACATGGTGAGCACAACAGGGTGATTAAAGTGCTGCCCTTTTTTAAAAAAGAAAGGGATGACAAGATGGGCAGCATATAAATTTAATGAATAAATAAATATACATTGAACGCTTGTACATTTTTGAAGAGTTGGGATTCAGCCAGGGTGTTCACCTTTTTGAAGCCACTGACAGATTCCCTCTAATTAAATACAATAAAGAGTGTGATGAACAACCACAGTCTGAACATGAAAGAAAGTAGGTAAAGCACCCAGCAAATAGGTAATACCGATGAAAGAGGAAATAAACATCATTGGGGAAATAGCTGTCTGTGGGGAATAACTTTAAAATAAGAGTGTCAAGATGCAAAGAAATATCCATGGATACAATGATGAAACACGGTACATAATACCAATTCTAAAAAGTAAGTTCAATACACACTCAGCCTTTTATGCATATTTACATGTGTAAAAGAGGGAGAGAGAGAGAAATAAAAAAGAGGAGAGATCCGTTAGTTTTACATTGTGGTATCAACAGTTCAGTGAAAAGAGAGGAAAGGAAAAAGAGGACTGATGATCTCCATGTAATTTGCAGCTATGGAGAAAAAAGTAAAATCAATTTGTAGGTAAATATCACTTAGAAAGGAGGAAGGGTAAGAAGGATGATCATCCTCTTTCATTTACTTAGTTGATGAGGAATGATGGTAGATCCAACCTCCAGAAGAGAGAAGGAGGAAGGGAAGAAGGGAAGAAAACTCCATCAATAGGTGTTCACCAGAGTTTTTTGGATGGATCAGCTCTGCATACAACTTGGCTTCCTGAACTCACAGTCCTCTTGAAGCTGGGAACTCTGTCCAGTTCAAAGCAGTGGTGGGTTCCTCCTGGTTTGGCCCGGTTCTCCCGAGCTGGTAGCAGTGACGATATGACATCACTGAACCAGTACTGCCCCTCTGGCCCCCCACCCCACACCCCCACACCCGCATTATTCTTACCTTTTATTTGGCCCCACCCGCAATCTATTGCTGCCTCCTGAGTCCCAGCTGATGGCTAGAGGGAAAAAAACTGTTTAAACTCTTGCCGTGGGGCTTCAAAGGGCCGCCCTAGAGCTGATCAGTGTTAAAATAAAACAAATGAGTAGACCGATGCCAGCAAAAATACATGAGTAGATCAATGCCTGCAAAAAATAAATGGGTAGATCGCTACAGCTCTGCAAGCAGTTAAAAGCCTGGTAGACCAGTACCGCTGCTAAATCCTAAATAATTGTCACATGACCATTAAGCCACGCCCACAAAATAAGTCATGCCCACAGAACCGGTAGTAAAAAAATTTAGAACCCACCCCTGGTTCAAAGAGTTGGCACTGATGTAATTTGTCCAGATGATAAAAAAAAAACCCTCTGTGCTTCTTCCAGACTTTGAAATCCAACTCAGCAGAGGTTGCTCCTCCAAGGTGGCAACTCACACAGCATTTGAACTCTGACTCATGTAATTATTAGGGTTATAAAAATAAAAATGGGTTTTTGTATTGTTTCCAACTTTTCTTTTTAATCCCAATGATTTTTATGTCTCTAAATGAGGAAAAAACCCTGCTGCAGCAATTCTTTGCAATTGTAACTTCAGGCTAATCTTTAGAGCAGTGCTGGCATAAAATTGGCATAGGATAGTGATGAATCAGACACTTTGTTATTGGCTCACTATCCTAAATTGTTATGTAGTGTTGTGATGGACTGTTAAACATCTGATTACTTTCCTCTAGTTTAGACAGCAGTGCTAAACAGTGTTTTATTGCCTTTTGCCAAGTTTGAAAGTCGTAACATTTACTTGAAAAACAGTCACTGACTGACCATTGTTTGAATGAGCACCCACATTTATAAATTAGAAACTTTGGATGGACGCCACCTTGAGTTAACATTTTCCGGTGCAGAACATATTATGGGCTTAGTCTTTGTTCTATTTCTTTCATAATGTCTAAACAAAATATTGTTTACAGTGCTTAGAGCTCAGAGGGATTTTCCCCACCTTCCCTCACCACTTCTTAGCTCCAGATAAAAATAGTATAGGGAACATTTTGTCACTTTCCCTTTGTATTATGTGCAGATTTATTCTCAACTTCTTTCAACCCAATTTATGAAGAAATGATGAGTGATGAGTAACTCAATGCTTGCTGCATATGCAAAGTTAGAGCTGCAGTAGAATTCATTTGGATGTCATAGAATTCTTGGGTTGACCTGCAGGTTGACCTCTCAGTTGAAGATAGGTAACTGATTGTTTTGGGAGAGAATGATATCATCCTAAGCCTGCTCTTAACCTGCTTGAAAGGCAACATAGACATGAGGTGTTTTGCTCCACATCAAAAGCTGTGTTTTTATGCCCTGCTACTGCAAGGAGGACAATCTGGTCTGCCTACTGTGTTTCATTCTGCCTAAAAGAATCTATTCTGTTCAGACTTCCACAACCATTTTGTTCTGAGCTGTTAGATTACCTGCCACAGTAGAGAAACGGTGAGAAAACTAGTTTGCTGTAGTGCTTAAGGCACCAGGATAGAAACTGGGAGTTCTAGTCCTGCCTTTGGCACAAAACCAGTTGGGGTATCCTTGGGTAAATCATATATTTCGGCTCTAGGAAGAAGGCAATGGCAAACAAGTTCCAAAATACTTTGCCAAGAAAACTGCAGAGACAAGTCCAGGCTATTGTCAGGAGTCAGCACTAACTTGAAGGCATAAAATATAATAGCATGGTGAAATATTGATTGTATTTTTAATATTTTCTAAACAGCAGAAGAACCCTGAAATGATGACCATTTTCGTCTTTGTTTATTTTTAATTAGGTGAAATTGATAAGTGTTCTGGCAATTTTCCCCTTGTAGCCCAAGTTACAAGGCTTTCACATAAAAGGGAAAGTACTGATGTAGTTGAGGGACTTGTCAGCTATTTTGCAACCATATTCTCAACACTGTCCTCACAACATCCAGACAAAGATTTCTTAAGCTAGCTTCCTTTCTAGCCAATTTACACACGAGACAAGTACCTTCCAAACTGCTGTATAGAACACAATACATCACCATTTAGATTCTGAATTTAGCCTGTATTTCTCAAATTATAGATACTGTCTGTGAAATCTCTCAGCCCAAGCATCTCACTGGTCATGTGGGAAGTATGAAAATTGGGTTGCATCTCCATTTCATCATTTCTGCACAATGGAATTTTAGAGATGGACTTGTTGAAATAATTAATTAGGATGGTTCTACTTATATTGGATAATTATGTCTTCTTTCATATCTTCTTTCAATACTTTTGCAAGCCAATATTGACCAGGATGCTTATCAATTCCACTGTGATCTGAGAACACAATCCCATTATGATTCAGATTACTGAAAATATTGAAAGCAGTTATTTTTTAATGAGATCTGAGACCTATAGTAAATTTATCAGCACATTCAACAACCTCCATGATAGTGCCAAGGAAACCTAGAAGGAAATCAATGTAAATTTTTAACTAAATCTGTTATTAGAATTTGTACAAGGCAATATGTTAATCTCACAAACTGTGTGGTAGAGGTCATCCCTTATGATTTCTGCATGAAGAAGTAGTAAGGACCTGAAAACAATAGACTATTTCTAGTTACAATCACAATGGAATGTATGTATTTGATTTCATACTTAATGACCTTGTGAATCCTTTTTAAAAGCATCAACTCTCAGGTTCAAGGAATCAGAACAACATCGTAAGCTGATTAGAATTGCTTTTTATTTTTGCTTATCTATTTACAAGAATGTTGCCAAACTGATCACATTTTCTTAGGAACACCCAGATAAAGGCTTTAGGAATTCTGGGCAGGGAGAGGAGATAGCCTTCCATTGATTTCTTCCTTGCAAGGATTCCAAGCTCACCAGTTCTTTTACTCCTCTTCCCACTCTAGCTGGAGATTCTACCACACCAATGCAATATCAGTATTATAAGAGTTACAAATATTTTAAAGTGATTATTGATGGTTTCATGTGTTTGTATATTCATTTTTATGGGATTCATTTTAACTGAGCTGTCCAGAATCACTTAGGTGAGATGGGTAACCACTCAGATCAAATCAAGTCAAGTCAAGTCAAGTCAAATCAAGTCAAATCAATCTGTGTTCCATGTGGATAGGAGAAAAAGAAGAAATTATAAACTAATCTCAGTGACACTTACATTTTGGAATTTATAATCTATGAAAGGGCATTCTCTGACTGCCTCTCACCAAGGTGATTAGCTACTTTTTAGCATCTCCCACACGGTGTATGTCCTACAGCACAAAGATGAATCCAAAGAGGGATGGGAGCTCAGAGATATTAAAAAAGGGATATTTTTTTTGATAACTAGTTGGAGGACAGCTGCTAATCAGAGAAGGGAATGGTCTGTGTGACAGCTCTCAAATGACAAAAATTAGAGATGATTCAGTAAAGAAAGAAATGAAATTGGGGGGGGGGAGGAGTTGAAACAGTTTATGTCCAGGATGTGAGGGGTTTGTAAATATTTTCACAACCCTTTTTTGACTCGTGCAGTATACAGGTCCTCAATGGAAGGCAGGTTGGTAGTAATTGTTTTTTCTACAGTTCTAATATAAGAACTGCATAAGGAACCTTTGCCATTGGAAAAAGAGTGAAAACTGAAAGAGACAGTAGAATAGTGCTGTGTCAACATACAAAGAATGTCTACTGTCCTATTGTTTTGTGAACATCAGCCTCAGACCCAGGTGATTGAAGGAAAAAGTTGGAAGAAGCTAGACAAGTCATTCTAGAGAATGAGGGGATGGGGGGGGGGGGAGAGAGGGGACAGACAGTAAAATTGATAAAATATAGAGTTGAACTATAAAACAGTACAAGGTTTTTTTTAAAAAAATGTTAATTAAGTTAATCAGAGAACAGTGAGAACAGGAGGAGTATTTGGATAGAGAAAGATGTTAAGTTGAGAGAGAGAGTTTCAAGGTTAAAAACTGAAGTCTAACTAAAAGGAACTGAGTTAAAATAGAAAAAAACAAATCCTTAGGACTGTAAAGAGATAAGGTTTAAAATGGCCCAGATTATTTTCTACATATTTTTATAATAATGCACTTTTGAAATAAAAGCCTGATCTCTGCCTGGTTGCTATCATCTCTCATAAAAAGGATCATATCATATATTCCCACACTTATATTAGTGACTGCAATCATTGATTGTATAATTTATCACTGGTACCTTAAATTCTAAAAACTAGTCTGCGTAGGAATAGATACTCTGTTATTTTGACATAACCTCTTTTGTATTATTTTTCAGTCTCTGAGATTTTTAAAAAAGAGAAAAAATCACACAGTTAAATGCATGAGATTAGAAACACCACACACATTTACCTATATATTCTTGAACAATTAATCCTTTTAATAATCCTAATAAAAAGTTTTAATATTTTTTATAACAACTCAATAATTTCCGGTTTACTCTCTCAGAACTGAAAATAATCCTAGTTCATAACAGAATTCACATAGACATACCAAGCATCCCTTAAATTATAACTTTTAGTTGAAAATAGTCTAATGAAATGAGTTTATATTTCATCTGAATCTACAACTCTGAGAAGGGGTAAGAAAAGGGAAATAAGCAAATTAAAGCAAAATTGGCACTTTATACTAGGCATGTTTGTAAAAACTTCTGTTACTTATTTCATTTTTTCATAAACATTTTAGTTTATTATTAAAAAATTAATATTTAAAGGAATGTGGAAGAAAATATAAGTTACAGATCCAACTGTCTAGATAAAAAGGTTGTGCATATCTAAATTTGCAATATATAAAATAGGCATTTAATTCATATCTGCTTCTCATATATTTAATTATAAACCTTGCTTCCTTGTTTAATTAAAAAAAGGGAAGAAAGTTTTTACTCCTGTAACTCAATGACTTGCCTATGAACTTGGAACATTTTCCTTAATACTTATACAAAATGATAGAGATAGATAGATGATAGAAAGAAAGAAAGAAAGAAAAAAAGAAAGAAAGAAAGAAAGAAAGAAAGAAAGAAAGAAAGAAAGAAAGAAAGATATACAGGCATGGAGGGAGGGAAGGGGAAAGAGAACAGGAGAAGGAAAAGGATGACAGATCATTATACTAGTGGTATATACTCAAAGTTTATGCTATTAGGTCGACTATGCTCAGCAAAGTAGGTGAATAGCTGGTAGTCTTTTTCTCCATATGGAGCAAGGTTTTTTCATCCTTGTTAGAGATTCCTCAGGTGTTTTCTTTCCAAATGTAGCTGCTAGGAATTCCATTCAAAATTTGGCTGAGATTCCATGCTGGCCAAACAGCATTTCATCAAGTAGATTTTGAACAATTCGAGTAGGAACCCCTGTTGGGAGCCCACTGTTCTTGGCAGATATTTTGGATTAGGAAACTGTTTAGATTTGTATCTACAGCAAAAGCCTATAAAGTTATGGATGTCCAGTTTTTTGGTTTTCCCTGCAATGTCCTGGTTTACACCTCATTTTTTCGTTAACTTCTATTATTCCTGAGAAGGACCATCTAGGTTCAAGCTTCTTAGGAATCTCATTCATTCTGTCAGTCATTCGTTTGTACCTAGGTATGTGCACATTTCACAGTGCTTATAATTGGCTTTTCTGTCATAATACAGATTGGCAAATACTTTTCTTGTGAGAAGAATTATAAAACAGTTATTTAATAAACACTGCAGATGCTTGGGTGTTATTCCCCTCTTTGTTATGAATAAAAACTAGCTTACCTTTTTCGTTTTTGATAAAGAAAATGTAAGATTCCCATTCTCCATAATCCTTCTTCTTTACAGATATTCTATTTTGGTGTAATTGGATCATCAATTGAAAAAAACACTTTGGTTTCTAAGACTCACTTTTGTTACTAAGTATTTTGCTTCACACAAGATGAAATGGTTGAGCATAATCTGCTTTCTAAATTTCCCCAATGTATTTGATCTTTGTATTTTGCTGCTATATTTTCATCCCATTATTTATTAGGATTGGATTTTTACTTTTAGTGGAATGCAATGTTTGATTATTTAGAATACTGAACACAGCAAGCTGAAATTCTCTGTATTGCATAGGACTACTGTGGCAAGAGAATCTAGGTCATTATTCTGAGTTTTTTTTCTCACCATGAAGAACTAATTTCCATTTAAAAGTTTCTTTATTCTGAGGTCAGCTTTACAGTAAATATGAATAAAATTTCTCTAAATTTTTATTTTGTCTCTATATTTAGTTGCAAGTTTAAAGAAACATGCAAACAAACACTTTAATCAAACATCTTTATGAATGTTTTTTTATGAATGAATTTAAAAATGACAATTGGGTATAAAGCAGGGAAGAAGAGATGTTTAAATAGATGCTACATAAGCAGAGATTCAAATTTGAGAGATTCATGTATCTCAAGAACAAGTTCATAATTCATCATATGTCTATGGAGTTTCTCAGTTGTCCAGGTCATGGTTATCCCAAAAGTGCTTTTATTCTCAAAGAGGCAACTGGACTTTCTGGTTTTTCTTTGAAGGCATTTCATTTCTCACCCAAGAAGCTTCTTGAGCTCCTTTGGATGAGAAGTGAAACATCTTCAAAGAAAAACCAGAAAGTCCAGTTGCCTCTTGGATAATTTTGGGATACGTTTGGGATAATTCATCATAATTGTTAAAACAGATTCAATTGATAGCAATAGCAATAGTAATAGCACTTACTGTGTTTCCCCAAAAATAAGACCCTGTCTTATATTTTTTTGAACCCTGAAATAAGCGCTTGGTCTTATTACCATGCGCTCAAAGGGCTGACTGGGCTTATTATCAGGGGATGTCTTATTTTGGAGGAAACAGGGTATATACCACTTCATAGTGCTTTACAGCCCTCTCTAAGGGGTTTACAGAGTCAGCATATTGCCCCCAACAATCTGGGTCCTCATTTTATCCACCTTAGAAGAATGGAAGGCTGAGTTAATCTTGACCCTGGTGAGATTCGATCTGCCAAACTGCTGGCAGCTGGTGATAATCAGAAGTAGCCTGCAGTACTGCATTCTAATGACTGCGCCACCACAGCTCATTTAGAAAATGTATGCTCATAAACATTTTCAATCCTAACAATTTTTTTTCAATACTTTATTAAACATTTCAAATATACAAAACATTTCATTTCTACTTACAATTTTTTTAAGTTCCTTCAATTCATTTTTCAATCCAAACCAGAAATTAATAAATGCTTTAGTCCACTACTTTTCTTATAGCAAATCATGATTGCCAACCATTTAGTTAAAAATTGATAGAAATTCTGCTATAAAATAGCTATCTTTTAATAGGTCAGAAATATAGGTTCACTTTGACTATTTTTCAGGAGCTGGAAACAGATTTTAGAGTGATATATGGATGAATATGGGAATTAAAGTGTGTAGTTTAGAGTATATATGGTATATCACAATCCTGTATATTTATTAATCTGTCAATGAATTGCATAGATTGTTGTTATATGCATCTTCAAAATATTTATATTTTAAATTTAGTTTAAACAGTGGTATTTTAAAGGGAAAAGATTTACAAATGCAATGTTGTAAATATTCACTACTACTGTGTTTCCTCAAAAATACAACCTACCCTGAAAACAAGCCCTAGCCTGATTTTCAGGCCTGTGTCTAATATAAGCCCTACCCCAAGAATAAGCCCTAGTTAAGCCCTATCTACCATCTGGTTGAATGAGGTGGCACGAGGCACAGGTGTAAAAATCAAGCTAGGGTGAGGGTGGGGGTGGGTGGAGCCACTCCATGTGCCCCAGACTTGCTTACCTTAGGACTGCCACAGTCAGACCTCCCACACCCCAATACTTGTTGCACCGCTGCCTGACTTCTTTTGCAGCCACTTGCAGTCGCTTGTGGCTGGACACCATGAAGCTTGTCATGCCACTGCTGCTGCTCATGTATGCAATGGCAAAACATGCCACACAGCCTCCTGCTGCGAGGGGCAGCACCAGCACAATGAGCCATGTGGCCACAAGTGGCCATAGAAAAAGTCGAGCAGCAGCGCAACAGGTGTTGAGGTGTGGGAGGCGTGGCTGCAGTGATCCTAAGGTAAGTGGATAAGACATCCCCTGAAAATAATACCTGATGCTTATTTTGGGACCAAAAAGAAAATAAGACTGGGTCTTATTTTGGGGAAAACATGGTAATATTATATTTACTACTAATAGTACTTGTATTAATGCTTATATTTAGATTGCCTTTAATTACATATTTTTCTAAGTATTAGTAGAAGCAGCTACTCCCAATTTGGATGCAATGTATGCCATTTTGTATCCTATTTCCTCAAATTAAGGATTTTTTAAAGCAGTGGTCACCAAAGCAGGGTCTGCGGGAGAATTTTGGTGGTCCGCGGCACACCAGGGTGGAGGAGCTGCTCCAGGATGAGCAATGGCCAGTCCTGTGACTAGAGCTCTGGAATATGGGACTGGCCAGGCAGCTCATGGTGAGACTGTAAATCTCTGCTGTAGAGGAAGGTTTGTGCAATTTACAACTTTGCAGCGCAGCTGGAATGAGCTAATGGTGCAAGGGGGGGGTGGTGCAAGTGGGCCAAAGCAACGGGTTGCGGCAACCCTGGGCTGTTTCTTCCCCCTGCTGTAGCTTCCTGTCAGCTAAACCACCAGTGGCTGTCCCTGCCCCTCATCCTCCCTTCCCAGTCACTCCTCACCTGGCAAAGGAAAGGGAGCGGGGATGGAGATTCACTCCATATTCAAGAGCGGGAGCGAAGCTTCATTTCTTGGTGGATCTCACGGCCATTTCTTCTGGCCCTTGTTGGTGCTCCGCGCACCTCGGTCTCTCGGGGATATGCTTGACTTCCTCTCAGCCCCAAGACATATGAGATGGCCCATGAGATGGGAGAGGGAAAGAGAATCAGAGAGAGAGAGAGAGAGAGAGAGAGAGAGAGAGAGAGAGAGAGAGAGAGAGAGAGACAGACAGAATCAGAGAATCAGAGAGAGAATGAGAGAGAGACAGAATAAAAGAGAATCAGAGAGAATCAGAATGAGACACACAGAGAAAGATAGAGAATGAAAAAGAAGAGACAGTGAAAAAGAGAAAAAAGAAAGAGACAGAGAGGGAATCAGAGAGAGAATGAGTGGGACAGAGAGAAAGAGAGAGGAGATGCAAATAACCAGCTGCCTGCAAGGAGTATAAATCCTTCCATTCCCCACCATCCAGTCAGAGCTGAAGAAACTTCTTGGATGAGAAGTGAAATGTCTTCAAAGAAAAAACAGAAATTCCAGTTGCCTCTTGAAAAAAGCTACTTTCGGACAACCATAACCTTGATGACTGAGAATCTCCATATGTATGTAAAGGTTATTTTCTTTAGCTGAAATGTTGATGGCCTGTTTGGTAGATTTAGAGGGGAGAATAGTATACACCATGCTACTTCCAAGGGGTTAATTTGAATATTGTTAGTGTTTCAAATGATGATAGATTGTACCATAACTGTGTAATTTAATAAAAAGAAATTCCATAATATGAACTTTTAAGAATGTTTAAATACTAAAATGCAAAATAGTTTTTTTCTCCTAAGCCCAAATCCCTTAATTCTCACATATAAAGTGAACAATAGGGAATTATAACATAAGTTAACTGATTATAAATTGTAACATCTGAAAAGATTTGATTTTCAGTTTAATAACTATAGATTTTTTTTAATGGTCACAGCTATATAGCCATTTTCTCAGGAATCTTTTCAGTAGTTTAAAGTGAAGAATGAAATTAAATATCATAATCCAGTTTTAACAAGCCTCTTCAACTGATGCATAAGAATTGATTAGCAGGCAACAGAATACAGGAATTTAAAAGGATGTTATAATATACTCAAGTTATAAAATGAGAAATATTCTAAGTGAAATATGTCTACAATATGAACAGACAAACAAAAGAGCACCTGCTAATTGAAATTCATAACAATTTAGGATGGCAATATATTTCTTGATATGGAAAAGAATATTGATGTACTTGGCATGCAAATTAAATTTATCGGTTGGCTTGAGGGACAGTGTTGAATATCATTTTATTTTGTTGTTTTCAACATGCTCCTATGTTAACTCCCATTTCATCCTGTTTACTATAGTCAGAATGTCTTGGAGCAGGCAATGACCATATAGGACAGGCTCTGGTTGCAATAAATATATATTTTTGTCTAGTTTTTCACAATAAGCCAAAAATAAATAGTTCCTAATCTAAGTTCCATTTTATTGTTTTGGACTCATGTTCTTTTTCTCTAATTTACCTTGAAAGATTGGCAGGGACTTCTTAATGAATGTATATTTATCCTTCATGTCAGCATATTTATTTCTGTGTAGATATAGTTCATAGAAAAGTAGTAATAACCTCCAAAACTGCATATCCAGGTTTAAGAGAATTCACTGACAATCCTTAATATGTAATGTGCAATGTGGTATCCTTGCTGCTCTCTGAGCTTGGCTGTTCTCTTGCAAATGTTTCATTACCAAGCTAGGTAACATCATCAGTGCTAGAAGGGAGTGGCATTTGCTTTCTGTTTATATACAAGTGGCTGCATTGGTGGGAGTGTTCCTGGTAGTTTTTTGACTAGGCTAGGATTCTCTTCTAGCATTGATGATGTTATCTAGATGGGTAATGAAATGTCTGCAAAAAAACAACCAAGCTCAGAGGACACCAAGGACTCACAGTTCAACAGTGAGCGATAAATATTCTCTTGTATTGATAGCATAAGTTCTTGGATAACAATATACTTTTGTACAATTTTAATGAATATTTTAGGCTGCAAATGTCAACATGCTTTCCGGAAAGCAAGTCCCACGGAATTCAATGGCAATTGCATCTGAATAGATAAGAGGATCACACTTTAAAAAAAATAGAGACAAGTTTCAATGCCACAATACAGATTCTGATTTCTGTCATTCTCAGGTGTAGGGACACTAAATGAGCTATATCCTCAATACATGTTTAAAGACAGAATAAGTATAGCCAACAAATCAGTGTGGCAGTTATTTTGTGTCTAGAAGAAAAAAAGGAATAATCATTGCCAATTCAGAAGCTAAATACAAGCTGTCCTTTGAATCCCCTTGGACAAGCTTAAATATTTGAAATACCTGATAGCAAAGCAAAATGTTCTTTGAATATCTTCATCAACATTTTTCTTATTGTTCGCTGCCACTAAAAAACGCTTCTGAATTACCCATTCAAATGACAGCTGGTAGTCTTGCTTGGAGCAGTGCTTTATTCTTTCCCCCCCACCTCATCTCATCTTTTAAAAACATCGCTATTATCAATTTCTTTTGTTATTTGTCAAAGTTATTTCTATGCTTTCATTGCCTAACCTATAAATTAAACTTGACAAAGTTTTATGGGTATGTTTGAGTGAAAAAGTAATTCCAATAAGGACTACTTGATGGGAAGGATAGAAGCATCAAATACTAGATTATCCAGGGCTGAAAAATTACATTTTCTGTTCCAGGTATACTGGGTTCCAGGTGCTCCAAGAAGCACTAACAAACTAACAATCCTGGTTATGGATGGCAGAGAGAGTTGCTAACAAATGCAAATGTTCAAAGTCTCAACAAATAGGCAGCTGGATTCCATATATCACTTTCAACTTTAAGTACCTAGTTTGGCCCAAATAATAGATAGCCTCCTAATTATGCTGATGGCATTGGCAAATTTTGCAATATAAATTGTATGGTTCTGTAGAGAATAAGGAAGTTGGCTTAGAAGGACATATACAGGAAAAAAGCTGAAGCATTTTTAAAATCCAAAACAAGCTAACATTTGGAAGCAGCACAAGTAGATGCCTGCCTAATTCACTGAAGAAAAAGGAGAAGAGCAAGAGTACAATTGGACTTGCAAGATTCTATTATTATAGCCAATCTCCGTCAAAGTAGTTTTAGCCTTTCTGTGGAGACGTTTCCTGGCTTAGTGGGTTCCTAATATAATTAAGGAGAAAAGTAATCTAGAATTAAGGAGAAATTTTCTAACAATGAGAACAATTAACCAGTGGAATGGCCTTCAGAAGTTGTGGGCACTCCGTTACTGAAGGCTTTTAAGACGAGACTGGATAGCCATTTGTCTGGAATGGTATAAGACCATGATGGGGAACCTATTGCATGCGTGCCACAGGTGGCACACAGAGCCATATCGGTGGGCATGCTAACTCAGCTCTGGTGTGCAAGTGTGTGCTGGCCAGCTGATTTTTGGGCCCTTCTGGATCCACCGGAAGTAGGGAAACAGGTTGTTTCCTGCCTCGGGAGGGCCTGGCCGGTGGGCAAGGCCCGTTTTTTGTTCTCCATGGGGGCCTCTTGGGGGTTGGGGAAGGCCATTTTAGCCCTCCCCAGGCTCCTATAGAAGCTCTGGAGCCTGGGGAGGGTGAAAACAGCCTTCCCCATCCCCTGGGAGGCCCTCTGGAGACCAGAAATGGCCTGTTTGCCGACTTCCGGTGGGACCTGAAGGCCCGTTTTTTGCTCTCCCCAGGCTCCAGAGCCTTTCTAGGAGCCTGGGGACGGCAAAAATGCCCCCCCCCCGGAACCCCCATGGAGGCTGGGAATGGCCCATTTGTCGACTTCCAGTCTCACCAAATGTACTGAAGTGTGGTTTAAAATCCAGTAACTGAACTATTTTCAGTGTAAAACCAATATTTCCTATGTATGTTAAAAGAAAGATTTTTGATTAACTGTCTGATATCAGTGATATTTACATGGTGCTCAACAAAAAAAAATCATTTTTAACCTGATGGTAAAAAAGCTGAAACAGTTTAGCTTTTAATTTATAGACTATTCCATAATACTTCACATGTTCTCATAATGTGTAATGTCTTACTGAGAACCGTCCTAATTATGAGAAACACATTTAATAACGTTTGTGTTGCAGCAACTCCAAAGAATTGTGGTTGCTGAGATGGGAAGAAAGTTGAACGATAGACAGAAAAGTTTAAAAGAACGATTAGCTCCTTGTGGAATCAGTGAGAGAGGAAGTAGTAGCATTACGGGAATGAATGGGAAATGAAGTCACTGAGGATGACAAATGAACTGAAGCATTAAATGAATGTTTTACAGAAAAAAGAACACTGAAAATGTGCCGTTGGAAGCTGACTGTTGTATCCACTCTCATGGATGACTTCCAGGCTAGTGAGGCAGAGATACTGAATAAGTTAAAGAAAGTTGAAACCAACAAATCATCCACCCTGTATGACACTGGTCCTAAAGCCTTGAGGAAGGCCACTTTCTTGTCTTTTAATCTCTAAGCATCAAGTTGACACTGTTATCAGTTTAAAAATCAGAATTTATGATCATGAAAATTCATTGTTTAGGTCAAATTCAGAGTAGTTGTACTGAAGAATGCATATTGGTGTATTAACAACCTTTCTGTCACTGTTACTCTTTAACCAACATAAGCAGGGCACAAATTTCTGAATAGATGGTGACAAACATTATGTCTCTTCCTAATGCTATGGTTTACAATAAAGGAAACACTCCAGGCTTCCCTTCTCCTTTTTGGTTGACACTGATTCCAAATAATTGAACCATATACCAATCCATAATTCCGACTGGGTTATGCTTCATTTTGTCATTTCCCCATTGAAGCTATTATTGATTCCAGATTCCAGTTCAGGTGATGGAAAAATAACTATATTATTACCCATATTTCACTTCCTACCTTACATGAATGTTATTGTTTATTTCAATAGCAGTTTCTCAGAACAAAATTTTCAGATAGATCAGTCTATGTATAAATTGACACAAATACTTAAACAGGCCATTAACATAAACATTAATTGCTGGACGACACATTGAATCTAAGTTAGACTGGGCTGATATAGCTTATCCTTACTTTTATTATTTTCAAGGGATGCGGTGGCTCAGTGACTAAGACACTGAGCTTGTCAATCGAAAGGTTGGCAGTTCAGCGGTACGAATCCCTAGGGCTGTGTAATGGAATGAGCCCTCATTATTTGTCCCAGCTTCTGCCAACCTAGCAGTTTGAAAGCATGTAAAAAATGCAAGTAGAAAAGTAGGGACCACCTTTGGTGGGAAAGTAACAGCGCTCCATTAGCCTTTGGTGTTTAGTCAGGCCAGCCACATGAACATGGAGACGTCTTCGGACAGCGCTGGCTCTTCGGCTTTGTAACAGAGATGAACACTGCCCCCTAGAGTCGGGAACGACTAGCACATATGTGCGAGGGGAACCTTTACCTTTTACCTTTTACTTTTTTTTCAAGAATTATGTTTGGACTGGTGAGGACAAAGCCTTTTTCGGAGTACTGATATATTGGAGTGATCACACTATTTTAGAGGAATTTATTAAATATTCAGCAAGGTGGCCTAAGGTAGTTTTCTTTCTTTTCTTTTTTAACCAAGAAAAAAAAAAGACCTGTGGCTTCAGGCTGTTGCTCTCTTCTTCTTCTGCTTTCCTGGGACAGAATGCTAAGGAGAGTGATGCTAAAAAGAGGTAGAGCAACATCTTCAGAATTATTCTTTATTGAACAATTTTTGGATGAAGATTGAGAGGTTTTACATATACTAAGACAATAGATTCTTCCTAGATTATCCATATAAAGAATGGTATAAAACTAAATTGAATAATGGAGTTCTCACTACTTGGAATACGCGCTTGCCAAAGTTGAAAATGCTCACCACAGACTCAGAAACTATTCAAGAATATTAGTTAAATGTAATTGTTTTGGCTCATTACACACACACGCACACACACAGACACAGACACACACACACACACACGAATACACTCACATATACACAGATACTTCCTCATTTCCAACTCCTACTATTAAACTGGCCAGGCAAAATCCTTTTAAATTATTAAATTCTTGAAATATTAAATACCTTCATTGCTAAAAACTATTGTGTTAACCTATGTGCCTTTGATGTTATATTTTATTGGCAGCATGTGCTGTGGAATAAAGATGGGGGGAGAAATACAATTCTACTACCATTATTTCTGCTAGTATACCAAAAGATCTAAATTGAACCCACGGCAACAATGTTAGGTCAAGGCTTTATTAAAAGAAGTCATTGTACTTCTATGAGAAGTTTATATGTACCGGTTATCTTTCCATTTTAATAGCTACAACAATACCTCTTCATTGTGCTTTACAGTTCTCTCTAAGCAGTTTACAGAATCAGCCTATTGCTCCCAATAATCTGGGCCCTCATTTTACCAATCCTGGAATATGGAAAACTGGATCAAACTTCAGCTGGTGAGAATCGAACTGCTAGCAGTCAGCAGAATGAGCTATAAACAGATGGATCCAACAGAGCACAAGCCATGATAATATGCTCCATATACATGTGTTATGGATATGAACACACACACGAGAGAGAGAGAGAGAGAGAGAGAGAGAGGGAGAGAGAGAGAGAGAGAGAACAAATGGAGAGTTCTTATTCCTTCCTTTGCTTTAGTTCCTTCCCTTCACTAAGTGCAGACACCAAGTTTCTTAACTTGACTGGGAATGGAAAACCATTGAACTGTTTCCTCCCAGTAAATTGTATCTTTGCACTTTATTCTTATTCTAACCAGTATTAAGTACACTTGGTCTTAATGAACAATTCTTGTTTCCAGGAACAGAATCTTGCTCCTTTCTTTGAGTTGGTTTGATTGATTTGATACCAGGAAAAATCCTTTTCTCCTATTATTCTCTGGTGAATGTACAATCTAGTTTTATGCTTGGCCCAATCCTAACTAAATTAATTACTTGGCTGCTCCACTAAATTAGAATATGAATAACTAGTTTCAAAGATCTAGATTGCAGTGATCATTATTGGGGCTAAAATTACTAAATCTTTGATTCAAAAGTATTAGTCTCTAAGATATCATATCTAGAAAGTGTCTGGAGTTTCCCACATAACAGCTTTAACTTCCATTAAATCATCTTATCATTGATATTCAATTTATTGTCTAAAAAGAAAACCAAGAAATTTTCTTGACTATTTCTAGGCAACACGAGTTTGAGAAATTTGACTTCAGATTTTTTTTTGTCTAAAATTAAGACTTTTATTATCTAGTTTTTTCTTAGAAATATTTTTCAGCTATTTAGGCATGCAGTTTTTTCTTTTTTTTAATTTAAATTAGAAGCCATACTTTTCTGAGTCAATCAATTTTGCCTTCCAGTTTCACCATCAGCAGAAGGGCCTTTGTTCCATGCTTTTACCAATCTTGGTGTTTCCTTTGAACTATAATGCTTTTCATAACTGGTTTTTCTGGCCTCTTCTCTTTCTGTTTCTATGTCCAGGCCAGAATATTTACAATTAAAATGCTGCTTCTATGTGTTACATTGTTGCCATGCTAACCGTGCTGGCTTTTCCTATAAAACTGAATGGCTTTTTTCTTTATGAACATTTGTTGTTGATTGTAAGTCAAATAAAAACAGTCAACCTTACAAACTTTAATATCTTTATGGATTGGTTCTTCACTATTGCATATGAATGTGTTGACTGACCCACTTTTCCACAGTTTTAGCATTTTCACTGTGTTTATATAAAGTGAGAAATAGCTGTTCTCCAAACAGTAAGAGCAACAGTATATTAGCATGTTGTTTGATGATAGGATAGGATAGGATAGGATAGGATAGGATAGGATAGGATAGGA
>WNWU01000001.1:27376271-27404047 GCA_012654045.1 Ptyas mucosa
GATAGGATAGGATAGGATAGGATAGGATAGGATAGGATAGGATAGGATAGGATACTTTATTGGCCAAGTTTGGACACAAAAGGATTCTGTCTCTGGTGCATATGCTCTCAGATAGCAGGTTCTGACAGGTTCTAGAGAACTAGTTGCGGAAATTTTGAGCAGTTCGGAGAACCAGTAGCAGAAATTTTGATCGGTTCAGAGAACCGGCAAATACCACCTCTGGCTGGCCCCGGAGTGGAGTGGGAATAAAGATTTTGCAATATCCTTCTCCCAGGAGTGGGGAGGGAATGGGGATTTTGCAGTATCCTTCCCCTGGAGTGGGGTGAGAATGGAGATTTTGCAGTATCCTTCTCCTGCCATGCCCACCAAGCTATGTTAATAGAACCAATAGTAAAAAGAAATGAATTCCACCACTGCTCTCAGTGTACATACAACCAACAAAGTAATATAATCATGAGATACCAATAGCAGGAGATAGTAGAAAAGATGAGAAGGATAAGGATTTAAATGCCATATTTTAAAGCATCAAGTTTGCACATATAAATGTCAGACTTTTACCTATAACACTGGTAGGCATTGGAAGGACAGTTTATTTGTGAAGCATTTTTGTAAAGGAAATTAAAGAATGCAATTTATTACAATATATTAAATATATATGAATTAAATTTATGCATATTATATTATATGTATACGCTCAGAAACCAAGAGTAGGTTTTTCAAGAAATAATTAAACTACAAGACACTTTCATGTTAAAGTTCCAGCATGACATTCCTTCTACATGTATATAATCAAGTGTAAGAATGTCTATTTGTTCCTCAGCCAACACATATTAAGCATTTATATTTTCCATATGTTTTACATTTGATCCAAGTGAGAGAATTTAGGTAATAACAGTCAGAAGGAAGATGATTAGTTCTTTCCCCTTCCCTGCCATTGGTCTTGATCCAAACTGAAATGCTATTAATATTCCATTGGTATTAAATTTACTGTATTATAAATGATACTACATCTTATATTACATTGAGAATTCTAAGATGACACAAAGTTTGGCTTACTGGACTATTGCTAATCAGCAAACCCTTACAGCAGTAGTGAAATTCAATTTTTTTTACTACTGGTTCTGTGGGCATGGGTTGGTGGGCATGGCAGGGGAAGGATACTGCAAAATCTCCATTTCCACCTGACTCCAGGGGAAGGATATTGCAAAATCTCTATTCTCACCCCACTCTGGGACCAGCCAGAGGTGGTATTTGCTGGTTCTCCGAACTACTCAAAATTTCCGCTACTGGATCTCCAGAACCTGTCAGAACCTGCTGGATTTCACCCCTGCCTTAAGGTTTGCTTTTTGTAGTTCATTATATTAACATTTCTCTTTCATGAATCCACTATCTCTGCAGTGAACGTCATCCGTTGGCTAACAAACACAAAGCTCATGGCTGTTGTATGACTGTTCAGTCAGGATATGTCTTTTCCATTTAATCTGCATTCCCATCATAATAACAATGCTATCATTCATCTAAATGCCTATTTATAAATGTCACCTGCAGAGTTATGTCTTAATAAATTTGGAAGATCATTTACCTTGTTGATGTTAACTGTAGCAAGAAGAGGAAATGCAGAGCTATACACCTGCAGGAGCTCCTAGATGAAATATACAGACATGAGAATTGGGAACTGGTAGAATACAAAAGGGGATGGTATAATCTCCATGCTTATGGTGCAATTTAATTTGAATTCTTGATTAGTATAGTCTAATCACACAAAAGATCTTGGAAAATGACTAAATGTGTATGGAGATTCTCAGTCATCCAGGTCATGGTGCTTTTTGAAAAGGCAACTGGACTATGTTTTTATTTTTATTTTTTCTGTATGGATGCTAGTTCAATAGTTCATTAGTTGAATCAGGCCATAATTTATCTTCAAGTATATTTTTTTCTAGCAAGCACTGACTGAGCTTTATCTTTTCTTTAGTGCATGACAAGAATTACACAAAAGATCTCGGGAAAGTAATGTTCATTACTTGTTCAGAATAAGCAGCACTGTAACTTCCTAATGGGGAGTCTGTGTTTGTGAGAATGATAGAGAAAGGCACACTCTGCAAGATCACCATGGACAGGTCAGGCTTGTACATGCCCAACAATAAAGTATTAAGTGTAAACACCATTGTGACTGCTTGTGCACAGTTAACAGAACAGCAGAACTATTCAGCAGAACAGTTGTGACATGCCCAGTTTATTTTTATTTTGATTCAATTGTGGCATCTTTAATTGGTTTCTAGGAGTAACTTAGTTGCCTGGGTCTATGCTGATAAAACAATTAAGATTATGATTTGGGTGAATTTAGGATGGCATTGTAAATGCTCTACTCTTTTTATTTTGCCACACACAATCTACCCTTAATAATATGTCTGAGGATACCAACATTTATATTTATTGATAGTAGGAGGAGATTTTACAATATTTTAGTATTCTTTTTGCAGACAACAATAAGTGTATGTTGTTAATTGTTAGAGCCATGGGATGATACATTTGCTCTTCTGAATTTTAGATCTTCAGCTAACCCTTTTCTGAATCAAATACTACATCATCACACTTTTTTCACAGAAATCAGGAAAATAATTCAAGTGTCAAGGTTCCAAGTAACAACCCCAACGAAAGAAGACTCTAAGGCTAGAAATTCCTCAAAGTTCCATTTTATTAGAGATGTCATATTGGCACATCTAGGAAAACCCGAATCTGAAAGCTTCCAGGTTTTCCCCACCCAAAAGAAAGTCCAAGTCCCTTCCCCTGCCCCCACATGTCCATCACATGGTCCAATCATTGCACCATCTCAACTGGAGATGCCTCCCAGTCATGCCACTCCAGGTGCAGGGCCAAGTGTCCTTGACTCTCAGAGAAAGGAATGCTATTATGGCTAAATATCTCCACTGCTCTATATAATCCTCCATCCCAGTTTTCCACAGCACTAAATGTGGCAGCCCTGAAGATTCAAAGAAAAAGATGGCCTCCAGGGCTGACATCAAGTATGCCTTTACAAAATCCATAATACTTTATATCAGGCATTTTATTTATTTTCTTTATTGAAGAGAAGAACTTTTAAATGGTAACTTGGCTGAATTTTTTTACAACAACATTTAGTGATCATCATTATGCTTTTTATGTCCCAAAGACTACTCCATCCTGTAAGAATTATAAACTGATTTATTTTGGGATTCATTTTGTTTATTTGAATGGCTTAAGTATATACTTACTGTGAATCTGGTATTTAGGAAAAATCTTTGTCTCAAACAGCAAACATAAACTAAATTGTTCAATGAAACACACATTGTGTTAGCTAGAAAAATCATTAGAATTTGTATTTATATGTTAGGCTAAATAGGGACGCATCCCCAGAATAGAATTAGATAAATTTAACAAATTTGATTTCTGCTTTTTTGAATCACAAGTTTCAATTACTTGTTTTTGTATCAAGTGGCATTTTTTTTACTAATGCTTATACAATATTCTGCATGTATTATTGGACAGTAGATATTTATATTTGTGTGATACATATTTTTTCTCTGTTTTCTCCTTTCCTAAATGAACAAGCATCAAATATCACAAGAGAGATGCAAGATGTCATAGTTCATTGCTCTGAATTTCTCAAATTGATTGTTGCTGAAAATAGACCAGCTAAAATAAGTTTTAAAATGCTAGCTTTCAATGAGCTTTCCACAGTATATTTTGATGGGTAATATTGATTTGATCTTGTTTTCTGATATTTTGTTATGCCTCCTGAATGATTCTGAATGACTCTTGTTTAAATAATGGGTGAGGAACTAGTAACCCTCAAGCCTGAAACAACTCCAGAGTCTTTTCAACAGATATAAGACCTCCATTCCTTTGTCTTATTCAAAACTTAGTTTATTTCAAAGCAGCTATGTTAGTACCAATTGAAGTTTTTAAGTATAATTGACACTGCAAAAAGGAATGTTCAAGTAATGTATGACTCCTTTCTAAAAATACTTTTCACATGGCAAATAGAATCAAGCTTCTAGTAGCATCAATTGTTTTTTTTTTTAAAAAGTATAATTACATTACCAGGAAAGGGATTTTCAGAGGGAGGGCAGGGCAAATCTGTTTTTCTCAGCAAAATATTTCTTTTTCTTGTAAAATAACTAGGCTTTGTGAAAAGCTCCTACTGCCCTTTATATCTTAGGATATTTGCAAAAGAAACTACCATTGGTACCAGATTCTGCTTTTCCTCCTGAGATTTCACTAAGGAAAAGAGGAAATATCAAGGGAAATGTGAATGAAAATTCATTTTAAATGATGCCAGCATAATGCTAACATTCAAACATACATTTCCTTATTGTAAAGCCCATAGTCATTGAGAATTTTGGAGCATGAAAACAACAACAATAATAGTAACAATACCAATTTGCAGGATTTCTGTAGAATACTGGAAGACAACTGAAGTCTTGCAAAGCATTAATTGCTGCTATTCTCTTCTTTCTGCCAACTGTTTTGAGAAAGCAGAGTACTCTGCAATTCTACATGTGTTCATTCAAAAGGTAAGCCTCAGTTCAACATGTCTGAAATTGCAAAGTAGTCTTAATGTCATTTGAAAGTTTTGCCCTCGCATTAAGATTCAGAGGCATGATCTATAACAATTGCCAAGATTTCCCCCCTCCTTTAAACAGCAAAATGTCCAGGGTGAGAAATTGGATCAATTTTGGAATTCATGATGTAAATATCAAAGGACACAACCTTACCTCCATTATTATTTTTTTGGTCTCTCTCTGTGTGTGAGTGACTGTGTAGTATACGCCATCTTGTTTTCAACATTTCATCTAACTTGCTGGAGCAATACATAAAAAAAAAAACCCAAGAAGAAAAATATTGCCGATTTGAATCTTCTTTCCAAAGTCTTTATTATTCCACCTTGAAATAGAGCTATATTACACAAAGCACAGAATATTGATGTACCTGTCAAATTCACATCAATGAATAAAATGAAAGATTGGTCTAAGACAGCTGACAGAAGTGTTACTCAATTTAGTTCAGAGAAGTAACCACTGTCTAAACAAATGGCAGGGAAGATATGCCAAGTGTTTTGTTCAGCTTCAATAAAAAGATTCATAATCTGGTTTTAAATAATGTGTGTACCTAGAGAACACTCTAATCTTTTTTTTAAAAAAAATTCTCTAAAGTTAACAAATATGTTCCTCATACTAATCAAAGTTATTTTTTTTCTGAATAATCAAAAATACTGTTCATAGAGGACAGTGCTGAAAATTGTTGTTAAATTATTGTGACAAAGTAAAGAAGTTTGCCTATAGATGTTGGACACCTGGCAAGCAAATTTGGTTCCAACATTCCTTGTTTGAATCATGCCTTTAGTGACAATTCAAAAATATGGTATCATATATTTTTTTGACAAAGTCCAATAAATCAGTTGAAATTTTATAGTGATGCTTATGTGAGAATCTTTCTTTCCTTATTTTTCTCCTCTTTCCACCTTCATCTCTTTTAGTTCTGTTCCAAAATCCAATAATTGTTGACCACTTGCCAACAAATCACACAAAAAAAGCAAGTGGCTAACTTATATTTCATTTTAATATTTACTTTTAAAATAAATGGAGAAAAGAGTATTTGGAAGTAGTCCATAGAAATCAGCTGTCAGCTTTGGAAGCCATATTAACCTCGGAAGCTTCCACGCTGCCACCTTCTTGCGCTTGGGAAAATAGGAGGGGGGATTTGATAGAGGGTTTTGTTAGACATAATAGCATTCTTATATTTGGTCAAGGTCATGGTGCTCCTGCATCTGGAGGAGGAGTGGTTGCAGTGGTGTCTCAAGTTGGGATGGATGGTGATTGGGCCATGTGATGGACTGATGGGTGCAGGGGCTGGAAATGGGGTTTTGATTTATTGAAGGAAAACCCAGAACTCTCAGATTCTGGTTTTCCCAGATGTGCCAGTATACCTATTCCAATAAATGAAGATTTGGAGATGAAGTTTGTCTCGGAGTTTTTAATTGGAGTTGGATTGTTCTGGAACACTGATATTTATTTTATTTTATTTTATTAAATTTATATACCGCCCTTCTCCCCGGGGGGACTCAGGGCGGTGAACAGCCATGAATAAAAAACATATGTACAAAATTTAAAAACCAAATAAAAACCGAATTAAACATTGGCCCCCAATAATTTAAAATCCCAATTTACAATATTAAAATATTAAAACCCCCAAATTAAAATATTACGATTCGAAATTTCTAAATTCTTTTACGACAGAAGGGGAAAAGGGAAGAATTAGGCCAGGCCCGCCTGGTGGAACAGGAAAGTTTTTAACTCACGGCGGAAGGCACGAAGATCCGGGATCCTCCGTAACTCTGGGGGGAGCTCGTTCCAGATAGTGGGTGCCCCCACAGAGAAGGCTCTCCCCCTGGGGGCCGCCAGCCGACATTGTTTGGCCGACGGTACCCGGAGGAGGCCCTCTCTATGGGAACGTACCGGTCGGTGGGAGGCTATTGGTGGTAGTAGGCGGTCCCGTAAGTACCCAGGTCCTAAGCCATGGAGCGCTTTAAAGGTGGTAACCAACACCTTGAAGCGCACCCGGAAGACCACCGGGAGCCAGTGCAGCTCGCGCAGGAGAGGAGTAACATGGGAGCGCCATGTCGCTCCCATCACCACCCGCGCGGCCGCACTCTGCGCCAGTTGGAGCCTCCGGGTGCTCCTCAAGGGGAGCCCCATGTAGAGAGCATTGCAATAGTCCAGGCGAGAGGTGACGAGGGCATGAGTGACCGTGTGTAACGAGTCCCGATCCAGAAAGGGGCGCAACTGGCGGATCAGGCGAACCTGATGAAAAATCCTCCCAGTCACGGCCGTCAAATGCTCCTCAAAAGACAGCCGCGAATCCAGGAGGACACCCAAGTTGCGCACCCTCTCTGCCGGGGCCAATGATTCACCCCCGATAGTCAGCGATGGTACCAGCTGACTATATCGGGACGTCGGAAACCACAGCCACTCGGTCTTGGATGGGTTGAGTCTGAGCCTGTTCCTCCCCATCCAGATCCGCACGGCCTCCAGACACCGGGACATCACTTCAAGGGCATCGTTGGGGTGGTCTGGGGTGGAGATGTACAGCTGGGTGTCATCAGCGTACTGATGATATCTCACCCCAAAACCACGGATGATCTCGCCCAGCGGCTTCACATAAATGTTGAACAGGAGGGGCGAGAGGACCGACCCCTGAGGCACCCCACATATAAGGGGTCTCGGAGTCGACCTCTGCCCCCCTGTCAACACCGACTGCGACCGGTCGGAGAGAAAGGAGGAGAACCACCGTAGCACAGTGCCTCCCACCCCTAACTCTTCCAACCGGTGCAGCATGATACCATGGTCGATGGTATCAAAAGCCGCTGAGAGATCTAACAGGACCAGGACAGAGGAACAACCCCTGTCCCGGGCCCTCCAGAGATCATCAACCAACGCGACCAATGCCGTTTCCGTGCTGTACCCGGGTCTGAAACCCGACTGGAACGGATCCAGATACGTCGTTTCATCCAGGTACCGGGGAAGCTGTTGCGCAACCACACTCTCAACAACCTTCGCCAAAAAGCGAAGGTTGGAGACCGGACGATAATTTACCAACATTGCTGGGTCCAGGGAAGGCTTCTTGAGGAGAGGCCTCACCACCGCCTCTTTCAAGGCGGCGGGGAAGTCACCCTCACCCAACGAAGCATTTATAATCCCCTGGAGCCAGCCGCGTGTCACCTCCCGGGAAGCCAGTACTAACCAGGAGGGGCACGGGTCCAATAAACAAGTGGTCGCGTTCAGCCTGCCCAGAATCCTGTCCACGTTCTCAGGGGTCACAGGATCAAACTCAGTCCAGATAACACTCACAAGACCTGCCCCTGTCCCTCTCCCCGGGACTACCCAGTCGGAGTCCAAGTCTTCCCGAATCTGAGTGATTTTGTCATGCAGATACTGAACAAAATCCTCAGCTCTACCCTCCAAGGGGTCCTCCCGCGCTTCCTGATGAAGTAGGGAGCGGGTCACCCTGAAGAGGGCGGCTGGGCGATTATCTGATGACGCAATAAGGGCAGCAAAATAGTTACATTTAGCTGCTTTTATCGCCACTAAGTAATTCCTAATATGGGATCTCACTAGTGTCCGGTCAGATTCAGAACGACTGGTTCTCCAACTACTCTCTAGGCGTCGTTTCCGGCGCTTCAACTCCCTCAACTCCTCGGAAAACCAAGGAGCCAATTGAGATCGGCGCCGGGTCAGAGGCCGCAAAGGCACAACCCGATCCAGAGCACCCATAGCCGCCCTATCCCAGGCGGCCACCAGGTCTCCGGTCGAGGCGTGTGCCAGAGCCTCAGGAAATGGCCCAAGCTCCATCTGGAACCTATCAGGTTCCATCAGGCGCCTGGGGCGGAACCAACTAACAGGCTCCGCCTCCCTGCAGCGGGGTGCGGCGGTTTGAAAGTCAAGACGAAGGAGAGAGTGATCTGACCATGACAAGGGCTCGATGACTAAGTCCCCTATCTCAAGGTCACTCAACCACAGTCCAGAGGCAAAAATCAGATCCAGTGTGTTTCCCCCCGTGTGGGTAGGGCCATGAATTAACTGGGTCAGGTCCATAGCTGTCATGGAAGCCATGAACTCCCGAGCCACCTCCGACATCTCGCCGACAGATGGGAGGTTGAAATCCCCCATGACCAGAAGTCTAGGGGTTTCAACTGCCACCGCGGCGATAACGTCAAGGAGCTCGGGCAGGGCTGCTGCCACGTGGCAGGGAGCCAGGTACGTGACCAGCAAACCCTTTGAGATATCAGCCCTTTCGCCCAAATATTATATGGATAGACTATGTTGTCAACAGAATTATTTATTTATATATATATCAACTATATAGGCAGAATATGACATTATTTTAATATATTTCTGCTCTTTATGTTTGGTGATACATAACTTTAAGCGAGAGAGATTATTTAACAGAAATAATAACTTTAATATTAATCTGAAGTGGGAAAATATCAATTAAAATCTTTAAATTGGGGAAAACTTATTAATTTAAATTATTTGGATTTGAAAAAGGGATATTCAAAGTGTCAAAGATGTTTATATCAAGCCTAGAAAATCACTATTTTGGGGGGGGGGGAGTTCCATGCTGAACTGAAATAGTGATAAAGAGCATCATTCAGAACCATTGATGCACGATAGTTATTCCTGTAATATTCCTTTCTATTTGTAAGCATATTTTTAGAAGTTCATTTCAATCTGAGAACAGCTTACTGCTAAATACATTTTCATCCACACAAAAATATCTGTGTGATATTGCAGAATGAGAACTGCTTACGCTTATGACTAAGTGAACAGAGTTGCTTTATGTATCACACAATTATTCCAGTTATTTCAAAATATTGTTTATCCATCACTTTGTTATTTGAGCTCCTCAAATGTAGGGTTGCTCAACTGTTGATTGTTTTTGTTTATTTTAATAAAAATATTTGGCTGAAGAATTTCTTCAAATTTGTTTCAAGAAATAATTTGTCTTCTCGCCTCTAAGCCTTCCATGTGCAAAATCCTTAATAAAAATATGTTTGTGAAGGCCCATGGCTCATTAGCAATTTTGTAATAATGATTTAGTTCCATGATAATCAACCAAGCCTTTATTCTGCTACTAAAAATAAAAAATATTGGAATAATTCAGAAAGAAGACTGAGTCATTTTAGAGTATTTCTGTGATTCTATTATTGTAATTATAAAAAAAAATAAAATAAAAATGCTTCGATAAAGGCCTAGGTAGATAGTGGGAAGAACAAAGAAGCTAATATAGGACCTTAACGCTGGAAAGAGTGAATTAATTATTTGAGATTTTATCATGTTTAAAATGTTTAATTTGCCTGATTTTTATATATAGTCTTTACTTTCTGGTTAGGGATATTGTGCTTAGTGAATAGGGTGTCAATAATCTTTTTGTTTAGAGTTGTGTTGACTTATATTCCAGTGTATGAACAGGAGAATTCAATGGGTTTAGGTGGCATAGTGCAATGCATGATTTCTACCATCCACAGAACAAAAACATATCCTTTCATATCTACTTATTCAAGACAGTCCAAATTCTTTTCAGTTCTACTTGCATGATGTTGGAAGGTTGGGGATAGAAAAAGAAACACATGCATAAGGTAGATATGCATGACTCTCTGTCCCCACATATATTGCTATCTCATGTTCAGACCTAATAAATTTAAATGCAAACATTCAGCATGTTAATAAAGTACCAGTATTAGGCTTAAAGAAAAGATCAGTGATGGGACAGTGGATAAAATAGGATTTGGGTTGTTTTTGTTGGCACTTCATTGTTTGGGTTTGGTTTCAGATAGAAAAGGAGATCTTCAACTGCCAAACTCTTGTCCACCTTCTCCCCAAAAATCATCATTCCTATACTCTAGTTCTTTGGATGATGGAAGGCAATGAAATGAAACATGTCAGAGTAGGTTGGGATAGATTGAAAAGGGGTACATAACTGCTACCTTAAATCTAAAGGTTTCCTGTCTTGTGACATGACTCTGACAAAAGAGAAGAATGCAGTTCTGTATTTGAAAGGAACATAAAGAAGGATGTCTAAAGATATGAAAGATCCTTAGTCTTTTTCCATGGGCAGAGAGAACTTTTCACTTCCACATAGCTTTAGGTTCAGTAGGACAGGTTAGCTTTGTCAGTTCTTGGTGGCAGAGGTGATACAAATGTCTGCAGAAAAAGAAGAATAAATAAGAAAAATTGTCTCGTCTTTCCACTATTAAGAATGTTTAAGCCAAATATTGAGAAACCACTGAACAAGCCCACTGAGTGGAGTGTTTTTTTAAATTACTCTTTACTAGTCAGAAGGCTACATTTAAGTTTTTGCTTTGTACTTCTCATTTTTGTGTTATTTGATTTAAATGAAAGCTGAGAAGTGCCCTCGTTCCCCCACCCAGATGCTACAAATCTCTCATAGGCTTACCTGTACTTTCCTTTGGGCAAGCTTAATTTCAGTAGATATTTGTTTTGATACATTTTAAGTGGCTTCCCAGAGGGCTAGAAACTTATTCTTAAAGAGATAACAGAATCTCAGAGTTTCAAAATCTCTTATTATTCCATTCTTAAGTGGATGGGGTGGGGGTGGGGGTGGGAAATGAATGTTTTAAACATAGATTTAAAGAAACAGAACCATATATGTTGATCATTTTTCAAACAAAAGAAATACAATGCAATCAGATAATTATTTAAAAGCCCTTCCATCTAGCACGATTCTCATTACTTCTATGTGTATCCAAAATAAAGCAATAGAATAATTATGGTAGAACTGCAGAACTGGCACTGAAAAGCATTAGTTTTATAAATGCTGTAATTAACCCTCCTCTCCAATCTTATCAATAAATTAGTCTTTTTATTATTTTTTTTGCAACAACTAGTTTAGCTCTTGTTTTGGGTTTTGATGAAATAAATATCTAACAGAAGGTTCATTAATGAGGGAAGATTCTATTCCATCATGATTTGTCCCTTTCCTTTTAGCCATGTAATTTTATTTCCCTACCATTCGTCAAGTCCATTCCTCTCCCATTAGATATTATTGCTTTACAGAGATGAATGGATGGTTGAATTCCAGACTACATTAGCTGGCTGTGCTTTGGTAATGCAGAGATTGTTCCATATTCATGTCAGATATACCCATTTAAATACATTTTTGTCTCTTGTCTGAATTTCATTTATACCTATATGGGATACCTTCCTTGATCCTGATAGCCCCAAGTTAGAGTTTTCTGGAAAAAATAAGACTATAAATACAAGCCATTCTACTTTCATAACCAGCATGGGATCCAAATTTTCAGATAATTAGTGGAAGATGGCAGTAAACCTCAGTGATATTAAAGTCCTGGAGACTGGTGAATAATAACTAATAAATAAAAATATTCCTATTTTTCTTAACAGGTCATGTTGCCCAGGAATCCTTACAAGATAGCTTCATTTGTAAAGCAAAAACTAAAGAAAGGACTGAGTTAAGCAAGCCTAAGATTAGCACAAAACCTGCTTGAAGAATTGCTGAAGTCTCTGAAACCCTTTAGGACTGATCAGGACTATTGTTTTCCTGAAATGAGAAATGAAGCATTATAAGCTCCTCCTTCTCCAGGAGCTTTGGGAATTGTTTATTCATGTCTATCTCCACAGTGCAGCATGTATTCTACCCTCCCCATTCTTCAAGAAAACTAAAACCCAAGTAAATTTATTGAAGGAAGAAACATGAACAGTGCTTTAAAATAGACTCTCTTAACTTGTTCTGACCCTAGAATTAAGAAGCTTAAGCTTTTTGACAGAAAGATGAAGCTTTATTTGCATTGATATTGCCTTGCAAACTTTTCCTCAATGAGATGGATTGTTATGATTCAGTTAAGTGTTGCTTTCTAAGAAGGACTTCGAGGTTAACCGGATGGGACTTTTCTTTTTACCTCTCTCTGTGGTACTTCAAATCCTCTAATATCTCTTTAGAGTCTGTCAATTTTTCCTGACACAGCATGGTACACAGAGCAAAGGGTAGAAATAAAAGCACACAAAAGGGGGTGGGGGAAAGCAATGATGTCTTTCATGTGCCTTTTGCCAGTTTGGGATGAGTTCTCTTTAGGTGGGCTCCTGGGTGCTCTCTGACTTTGGTTATTTCTTTGCAAATGTTTCATTACCCAACCGTAGCATCATTAGTGCTAGTACTCATTAGCGCTGATGATGTTACCTAGTTGGGTAATGAAATGTCTGCAAGTAAATAACCAAACTCAGATAGCACCAAAGAGCCCATAATTCACTTCTCAGCTACATATATTCTCTTCTCTTCTCCTCATGTGTTTGCCTACTCCATTTAGAGGGGTCCCAAACAGAAGAACATTTCTGGAGATGTAAGAACAGGAGGGTGGCATTAATTTCTGAATAAGAATGCAAAGTGAGAGATGCTGGAAATATATGATGTAAAAGTCCCTTCTCTAGAGTGACAAAATTGCCACCACCATAATCTCTATTAAGTGCTCCAAAATTACAGTATAACAGCTCTGAAATTACATGTGACATCTGCATGAATACCAAATTGATTCATTATGCTCAGCCCTATTATAAAAAGCACTTACTGAATTTTGTACTGATTACAACTCCTTCAAATTAACAGTTACTCAAGCACAGCTACTGCCAATATACATATATTATTTAAAGATCACCGGTTAAATGAAAATAACAGGACAAATAATCTTGCCACTTACAGAGGAGTGGCATTTCAGATAAGAGTCTCCCCCAACCGCATTCTTTACTATCTATTTCTATAGGTATATATTAGAAAACACATTCGACAATGTTTTCCCACAAGAAGTGGGAATGAGATAGCAGTAGGCTCTTACTTTCTTACTTTCTTCAGATAAAACTCATTCAACTGAGTGGGAGATACTTCTGAATAGACACCCACAGTGTTGTATTACTAATAGTTTTTGTTTAGCTAAAAAGGTAAAACAGAGCTCCACTCTCTGTATGTGTAGAGTTGTATCACTCTCAACACATATTATAAAGACTAAAAAAATAAAAAAAAAGATAAATGGCTATTCTATGCAGAAATTTTTTAAAAAGTCCTCTTGCACAATTTGGAATTTTCTAGGGATAGAGATTATAAAGAAGTAAAAAGCCGGTAATGAGAACTAGAAGTGAAACAGGGATGCAAATCCTTGCCACCTGCTGAGACAAAATCATTTGCAGAGACTGTCCCAAAAAAACTGAACTGCTATTAACACCTTGTAAGAATTAAATCTGAAAACAAGGAAGAAAAGCTGACTGATAAGTCTGCAAAATGCCACTGGCTTGCCAGATTTATTTCTCAGCAGAATGTTTTGGCCATATCTACATAAATATTTGAACGAGAATTTAATGTTAATTGGAATTTCATTGTATTTTGTGTGCTATCATTTGGCCCCCCAAAGTATTGGCTCTTTCACATATAAGTGGTGATTATTCCAACTGAAAGCAGAAAGAGAGTCTAAAGAACTACCAATTACTTGCTTGCCTTATTACAGTCATTTTTTCTTTAAATGTGGTATTTATTTTCACACAGCTATCTGCATTTATACACAGTTAATATCTAACTCTGAAGTTCAGGTTATAAATAATATTCCATGTTGTTAATACACAAGACAAAGTTTCCAGACATGAGCATATTTATTTATTTATTAGTCATATTTTATTAGTCATATTTCTATGCTCTCCTAGGACTCTGGGCGGCTTACACCAAAGACAGTATACTAAATAGCATATTGCCCCCAACAATTTGGGTCCTCATTTTACTCACCTTGGAAGGATGGAAGGCTGAATCAACCTTGAGTCGGTGAGATTTGATCCACTGATCTGCTGAACTAGCAGTCAGCTGAAGTAGCTGCAGTTCTGCACTCTAACCACTGCGCCACCTCGGCTCATTTTCATATTCCAACTCTTATGACTTGGTTATGCATATATGTGAGATACAGATGAACTTCTGATTCTAGTAATAGCTTTTAATGTATTTCCTGAAATCCAAGCATTCAGCTGTTCAGCTGTGGTTCTCCAAAAACAAGTAGTATCAGATCATGGAAATCTGTGTGGGTTGGATTAAGGAGAAGGAATTGAACCAAGAAGAAATTGGGATTGAGAAGAACAACCCAATTGGCAGCAGAAGGAAACAACAGCCAACAGCTTAATAGCCAGCCATGAACACCCCAGTCAGCAACTAAAAAGCCACAAATAACCAGGCACTAAAGAAATACCACACACATAACAGCCCACTCTGCTAGAGAGAAATTCCCTGAGGATGGGCTCAAATATGAGTCCGGAAGCTTGGAAGACAAAACCTCTGGTTCTGGTGACTGATCCAGATTGGATCCTGCAACATTATCGTGGGACACATATAGTCACCTTCATTTGTGAGAAGAACAATCATTAGCAAGAAGAGGCAAAACAAAATGCCTTCAAAGAAATTAACCAGTTGCAGTATAACAGATGCAGCAATGCATCACGTTATATATTTTTTCTGTAAGCATGATTCCAAACTGAATGGAAACACCGCCAGCACTAGTTGTTAAATTATGTTCAACAGAAAATATCAATAATGCCTTCAGTTGCTTAATTATAATTGCAAACTATATTAACCATTCCCTGTAAGTGATGTGAATACATGCAGCCATCTGTAACACTTCTACAGTTTATCCTTTCTTTGATTCAAGAACCCTGAAAAAGATTAAGAGATTAATATAATCAGCTGCACACACAACATTCCAGTGCCCTAGGGAATAAAATAACTGAAAAAAAATAACAATAATTTCCTAGAGTGATAAATTTAACCCAATAAATAATATCACTTATTAGACCAAGCATTTGCTTAAAAAAATAAATAAAAAAATACAAGCAACATTTTAAGCTCTGAATTTTATTCATATTATTAAATACAAATGTACCTGTTTTTAACAGGGTGATAGTCACTTTCAAAGGAAAATAGGAGAGGAGGATATTTCATTTTTATTACAAATGTTTTGCCTTTGGTCAAAGAAAAAGCTGGTTATATTGGCTGCGCACAGAAATATATATGTGACACACACATGTGAGCATGTGACACATAATGTCTCAAACATGAAATAGAAATCTGATTTATATAGACTCTCAGAATTTGTCCAGTCCATTCCCAGTAGAAAAAAAATGTTATTCTATTGCAATTGTTTTTGATATTTTGCTTTTGATGGCTGCAGACTGATTGTTTCCTGGAAAGCATGCCAGTTCTGTCATCCATTCACACTGCTGAAGTACAGGGGAAAAAAGCTAACACACCAACACACACACACACACACACACACACACACACACACACACACAAATGTCTATTGTACATAATATTATTCCCAGAAATATATTTATCCATAATTTCAAATGGAAGAACAGTATGTTATTCTGTTAGTATTAGTTGGGTAAAAATAAAAAGAAGATGGAAAATATTTGGACAGCTCATTGAAACATAAATTCTCCAGAACCAAACATAAATCCCATAAAACTCATTTATAAAAGGTTTTTACCTCCTCCTCATAAAAGTGCTAGAAAAAAAGAGCAAATAAAAACAACTGGGATGGACCAATATAAGAATTAGCAACTTGTTGGCTTCCAAAATTTGGACCAGAAGATCCCACATTATTTTTAACATTGGCCATATTGGCAGAAGCAGATGGGGTTTAAAGGTCAGATCTTCTGGAGAATACCAAAAATGGCATTTGTTCTCTCAAGTTTATATCTCTTTGTAGATTTACTGATAGCTGGTCATTTATTCCCTTCTCCTAAAATCTTAGAATATTTATCTGGAAAATGGAAAAGGAGTATTCAATACGCTGAGAATATTTGTGCAATATGAAATTGCATACTTGTGATATTCCATCTTTTATATCCTGTTATGGCTCATTAGCATGCATAGTACACAAATCATGATTGCTATTACAGTCACTGACTCTGGTGGAACTTCATATGAATTGTAGCAGAATATAAACTAACTCATATCTCTTATGCTTAATATGGATATTGGGACTTGGCTTTCTACTTGTTTTTACATTACTCATATAAAAATAAAGAACTTAAAATGTGTATTCTGAAGAATACAGACCATACTGTAGTTTATATATAGGTAATCCTGTCCCAAAGTTGCATTGCAGTTTCATAAAATGTTTCTACTCTTAGAAAAGAAGCATTAATTCATTTATTATTGAGATGCTTCATAAGGAGCCTGGTGGCGCGGCAGACTAAAGTACTGTAATTAACATTCAGCTGCCTACAATTACTGCAAGTTCAAATCTCACCAGGCTCAAGGTTGACTCAGCCTTCCATCTTTTCTAAGGTAGGTAAAATGAGGACCCAGATTGTGGGGGCAATAAGCTGACTTTGTATAAATATACAAAAGTATGAAGGCTATTGCTTAATGCCTTGTAAGTCGTCCTGAGTCTCCAGAGAAGGGCGGCATATAAATCAATTTTTTTTAAAAAATCATATGAATTAATCGGGTTCCTTAGTGTCCTTTATCAATAGGTGGGGCTAAGAAGGCAATAAGCTATTTTGTATTGTATTTTTTCCATTACTGTAATGTCTCCTAGCTGTCCAGATATCCCAATCTGGGGTAAAAATGGAGAAAGAGATCCCACAAGTTGTTCCATTGATTAATTGTTTTAACTGTCAGGAAATTTCTCCTTAGTTCTAGGTTGATTCTCTCCTTGATTACTTTCCTTGATTCTCTCCTTGCTTACTTTCCATCCATTGCTTCTTGTCCTGCCTTCAGTGCTTTTGAAAATAGGTTGACCCCCTCCTCTTTGTGTCAGCCCCTTAGATATTGGAACACTGCTATCATGTCATTCTTAGTCCTTCTTTTCATTAGAAGAAGTTTTAAATACCATCAGAACTGCAGATTGGAATAAAACTGGACTTTTTTTTTCTTTCAAAGAGGTTTTGCTTCTCATCCAAGAAGCTTCTTCAGCTCTGACAAGATAGTGGGGAATGGAAGAATTTATATTCCTTGCAGACAGCTGGTAATCTGCATCCTTTTATAGGGTTGTTAAAGCACTTGGAGGTTTATCTATGTCCTCAGAGTCACCTGAATAGTGCTTCTGGTTCCTGTAGTTGCAATTTTTCCTCTGGAAATCCATTTTCTTTTTTCAAAAGAAAAAAAAAAGTCCAGTTGCCTCCTGAAAAAGCACAATCATGACCTGGATGACTGATAACCTATATAGACCTTAAGCTACACAATTTGGGAGAAACACCCTTTGAATGGTGTGGGAGTAGGAATGGATTTCCAAAGGAAAAATTGCAGACTACAGGAACCAGGAGCACCACTCAGGTGACCCTGAGGACACAGATAAACCTCCAAGTGCTTCAACAACCCTCTAAAACAGGGGTATCAAACTCACGGCATCATGTTGTCATGTGACATATTGCAACTTTCCCCCCCTTTGCTAAACCAGGGGTGGGCGTGGCCAGCACGTGACGCATCCATCTTGCAGGCCATGAGTTTGACACCCTGGCTCTAAAAGGGCGCAAATGACCAGCTGTCTGCAAAGAATATAAATCCTTCCGTTCCTTACCATCCAGTCAGAGCTGAAGAAGCTTTTTGGATGAGAAGTGAAACATCTTCAAAAGAAAAAACAAGAAAGTCCAGTTGCCTCCTGAAAGCACCTTTGGGGCAATCATGACCTGGATGACTGAGAATCTCTACAGACTTTCAGTTGGAATAAACGTTAGTCCTCGTTTTATTTTATTTTCTTCATTGTTTAATACCACTGGCAAATTTGAGTCTCTCAACTCTGCAGATTTCTTATAGTACTTCATGGTACTTCATGGTTGTTTAAATTTTTCCAAGAAATTAGAGCAATTAAAATGTATTTCCTAAAAAAATAATCATGTTAAAAAAACTCTGGAACTCTTTGGGGATAACAGGGTAATATTTAGATGCTGAAACAAAATAACACATCTTTTACTATTATGTCTAATATTACAAATTAGTGACTGCAGCTAGATTTCATTCCTTTTATTTTAATTAGAGAAATGCATTCACATTTAAACAGAAATATTTTACAAGCTTAATTGCAGCAGGACTATGATTTTAGGTTCATGGAGGAAAAATGAAAATATATCTTTTAAATAACAAATCTCTTTAAGATCCACTATTACAGTTAAAAAGTATATCTGCTGTCATTATTTTTAGGTTTCATGATCGCAAGATATGTTGTTATTCCTAAGGAATAATGTGAAGGAATAATTTTAGATTGAAATAGTATATAACTGTTTTGGCTTTTGGCTGCTATAGCCTGTTTTGCTCAGCTAGGTTGCAACATCTAGCTGAGTTTGGCTGATTTACAAAGGCTAATGTCACTTTGTATCCTGTATTTATATCCAACAGTAATCTTGATGACACTCTGGGTAAAGAACAATAAGATAAAGCATTTGATACAAAACAAATCTCATAAATAACATGAAAGCCCTTACACAAAGCTCTTAGAAGGATTTAAGGCCATCCCCCCCCAGACAAAATGGGTTTAATTTGTTTATGATAAATAATCAGGGCTGTGCCCAGGGAGAGGGTGTTCCAAAGAGTTTACCCCAGAGTTAAACTACAATGTCTACAATGTCCTACCTGTCAATGACTACTTCAGCTTCAACCACAACAATACATGAGCAAACAAAAGATACTTATCTTGATTGCACCAAAAGATACTTTTCTTGATTGCACCAAACTTGATTGCAGGAAATATAACTTCAGCAACAGAGTGGTCAATACCTGGAATGCAATACCTGACTCTGTGGTTTCTTCCCCAAACCCCCAAAACTTTAACCTTAGACTGTCTACTGTTGACCTTATCCTATTCCTAAGAGGTCTGTAACATGGGGAAATCTAAAATTTGTTACTACCGGTTCTGTGGGCGTGGCTTGGTGGGAGGGGTAATGTGACTGGGTGGGCGTGGCCAATTTTTTAAAAAAACTTTTAAATCCATTTTTTCTACAACCTCTTCGGTGAAGAGGTTGTAAAAAATGCTTTCAAAAGGCTCTGAGGATCCCAGCTGAGTTGCCTGATCGTCAGAGACTTCTTTTCTTTTAAATGCCTCTGACGATCAGGCAACTCAGCTTGGATTGTCAGAGGCATTTAAAAGAAAAAAAGGGGGGTTTTCTTTTAAAAGCCTTTGGGGATCCCAACTGAGCCATGCCATCATCAGAGGCTTTTTTTTTTTACTTTTAAAAGCATTTTTTCAGCCAAAGAGGTTGTAGAAAAAATGCTTTTAAAAGTAAAAAAAATAGCTTCTGATGATTGTGCGGCTCAGCTGGTCATGGGGGAAGGGGGCAGGGATTTTTGCTACCGGTTCTCCGAACCACCCACCTCCGTCACTACCGGATCGAGCATTTCACCCTGGTCTGTAAGGGGCGTGCATAAGCACACCAATGTGCCTACCGTCCCTGTCCTAATATTCCCTTTTATTCATATCCATTTCATATATTCATAATTATGTTTATACTTATATCTGTTATCTAATACATGTTTGATGAAACAAACAAACAAACAAATAAATATAGAGTCTGTCCTTGGTTCAAGAATTTGGTTCTTCTAAGATACCTAAGTAGGGATCTCTCCAGTTCCTTTTGCAGTTCCCCTTAAACTGATGGTGTTGAGACTTCATTTAGTGGGTAGTGTGAAAGGTTAACAGGCAATTTCCCTCCTCCATAAATTCAATTTAAACAAACAAACCTCTGATTGTGAAGAAAGAAAACAGTGTTGGCATTTGCAGTAAAGAAACACTCATACAAATCTACAACCAGTATCATACAGGTACAGGAATTATTCTAAACAAAGCTAAGCTAATGGAATTAATGGGCTTGTATTTAAACCAACCAACTATACTCTGCTCTTACAGAAATGCCCAAGGACGCATCTAGAAAGCAAAAGGCTTTTGTAACCATTTTTCCCCACTCTCCGTTCCCATCTCTCCATCTCCTTGGATTAGGTCTACTTGATCTATCTTCTTCATTTGATCCCTTTATGTACTCTATCCAGCTTATCTTATCCAGTACCGGACAGTCCATGTATTCCCCAAAATAAAGCTAAATATGATTATTATACAATTCCAAATCAATAGACTGGTATGCACCAATGTAGCAAACTAAAAGAAAAATGGCAGGATTCACATATGTGTAGACCCAAAGGTGGGCTTAAAATTTTTTAGTAAGGGGTTCTCTACCTGGTTGCTGGGTGGGTGTGGCCATGGTGGGCGTGGCCTAGTCAGCCTCCTATACCATGGCAGAGGGGGGGGAGCATTTTTGACCTCCCAGGGCTCTGGAGGCTTTCCTCAAGCCTCCAGGAGGGCGAAAATGACCTCCTCAGGCTCTGGAGGCCCTCTGGAAACGGGCCCATTTCCAGCCTTCCCAAACTTCCAGTAGGCCCGTTTTTCACCTTCCCTGAGCCTCTCCATGCGCCCTGCACTTACCTGCATCCAAAACAGGCCGCATGGGGACTCCTGGGAGGGGAGGGGTGGTTGGGGCAGGGCCAGCCAGGAGTGGGATTTGGGGGTTCTCTGAGCTGCACAGAATCTTAGCTAGAGATTCTCCTGAACCCCTGCAAACCCCCAGCAGCCCACCCCTCTGTAGACCTGAAGCAGCTGGAAAATGAAGAAAAGAGAAAGAGGAATTTCCTATTGACCATATTCTTTGACTTAGTCATGTATTTTAACTGCTCAATGCTGATAATGAGTTTTAGCAGATCTTGCCTGACCCAGATGGAGTCTGGGGCTGGGTCCTTACTATGCTATTTGATCAATTTTTCGGTAAAAAAAAATTTTTTTTGGAAGATTTCTATTGTTCCCTAAGTTGTTCACAAAAGGCATTACTTTTTTCCTCATGCAGCACATGGGATGTTGCTGTTCATGATTACATCTTGGATTAAAGCCCTAGCAACCATAAAGGCTACTAGTCTAAAATGGAACAAAGGCAAACAGCCCACATATTTCATGGAGCAAATGAACAGGAGTGAAGCCAAATGCAAAAAAAGTGAATATTATTTTAGAATTTCCATCCTCCCACTGATCTGATGTGTAGCTGAGTTCAGGACACTGTTGGGCATGGTTACAATATCAGTTAGGATTTGTACTGCAAGCAGTAGGGAACCAATACCCTTTAAACGATCTGCTCAAAACAGTATCATTTGACAAGTTGGGACATATACAAACTGACTTTTGAATGGGTGTCAGACAACTATTAACAAAGCCTCAGAGTTGACATTCTGTCAACTGCCATACAGTTGGGAGTGTAACACTAACACGGAGCATTGCTTCAAAATCATAGAACCAATATCCTCTTGTTCCTGAGGCTTACAGATCCAGCAATGTGATGTACAAACACTGGGAATACTGTAAGCGTCATGCAGCAATGTGGGGCATGGAAACAAGTATCAGTTACGAACAGAATTTTTGCACTTATATATAAAGTCCATGAGCCCTTAGTTCCCTGAAAATATGCAGTGGTTTGGACTGAGTCCCAACAAGATTCATAGATTTCTCCTCTGGATCATGGGCTATCATCCTCAGGCTGAATATTTTCCAAGAAAATCAGTTGTAGTAGCAAATATATGGATTCAGTGGTGGAATTCCATTTTTTTTACTACCGGTTCTGTGGACGTGGCTTAATTGTTATGGCAGGGGAAGGATACTGCAAAATCCCCATTTCCTCCCCACTCCTGGGGGAAGGATATTACAAAATCTCCATTCCCACCCCACTCTGGGGGCAGCCAGAGGTGGTATTTGCCAGTTCTCAGAACTACTCAAAATTTCCGCTACCAGTTCTCCAGAACCTTTCAGAACCTGTTGAATTTCACCCCTGCATGGATTCCAGTGGTGGGTTGCCCCCGGTTCACACTGGTTCTATAGAACCGGTAGTAAAACCGGCAGGAGGCTCCGCCCACTGACCCTGAGGTCAACAAAACACTTCTGCACATGCCCCATTGCTAACCGGTAGTAAAGGTAAGTAGAACCCACCCCTGGTGGATTCAATAAATTGTACCTAATTCCAGGTGGGGAGGAGGGAGAAATCATTCACAATCACTGAATGTCATGAAACAGGTTGAAGTGAGTTAGGCTTGAGAACAGATGGAAACACTAACATATAATTAGTATAATCAAAGGATAATAACTCCACTCCACCATCATCAGGCTGCTGCTCTTCATACTCAAGCCCAGATCCTGTAATTTCTAGAGGCAGCATTATCTAAAAGCCTGCACATCACAAAGAATATCTGTGTATGCAGGTAGATGCTTGGTAACTGGCATGCATTTATGATGGTTGCAGTGTCCCAAGGAAATGTAATCCCCTTTTGTGACCTTCTGGCAAGCAAAGTCAATGGGGAAGCCAGACTTACTTAACAACTGTGTTATTAACATAACAACTGCAATGAGTCGCTTAACCGCTGTGGCAAGTAAGTTTGTAAAACGGGGGCAAAGGTCACAAGACAATTGTTAAGTGACCTTTACCCCTGTTTTACAACCCTACTTGACACAGTGGTTAAGTGAATCATTGCAGTTAATAGCATGCCAGTTGCCAAGCATCTGAATTTTAATCATGCGGATGTTGCAACAGTTGTGAATAATAGTCATAAATCACTTTTTTTCAGTGCCGTTGTAATTTTGAACGGTCACTAAATGAATGGCTGTATGTAGTAGACTATCTGTACAAAAGCATATCCATTTATTGAGACAGAATAATCACCAGGCACTATTAGAGGTAGCTGACTCATCATCTCAGAATTAGGAAATTGAAAACCAGAAGTGCTAGGGAGGAGAGGGTCAAAAAAGGCAACAAATGATAGATTCATGCCCCATCCCCATTGTACATGCCTCAACCTCACAATGTCACTCTTTTTAATTACCTACTGCACCCTATGGATACTGCTGTTGAAAACTTTTAGCAACTCAAAAGGAGGAAAATATAATGAGAAATGTGATCCCAGCTAGTGAACAAAAGGCAAAGGAGTACCTTACAGTGTATGGAAATAAAAGAAATGAGTTAGCTGGCAAAAATTGTCCTATTAGGAAAAACAAACTAAAAATTGGAAGTGATTTATATATTTAGCCATTGAAAATAAACTAGGTCATTTGTCTGTAACTGAAAATCTCAAACCATTTTATAAGAAAACAATTTTCAGAAAAGTTACTTGACTAAGACTGACAGCAATGGGGCATAAAGCATAGCTATTTGCTTTAGTATTAGGATAATAGGATCAAGACACAAGCACTGAAATGGATCATTTTAAATTTTTAGTTTTTTTGTTAATAGTTAAAACTACAATTAAGAAGAAAAGCAGAAAGTAAGAAAAACATAAAGTAGAATACAGATTTACAAGCATTATAAGTGGGAATGAAATGTTAAGTAACATTAGATCATCATTATTATTATTATTATTTATTAAATTTGTATACCGCCCTTCTCCTGCTGGACTCAGGGCTCAGATCATCACTGTACATTAAAAAAAATATTGCATTACTTTAGAATATTGAAACATTAAAATCAAGTCAACATGCAATAATTAGCTACAATAGCCATATATTATGTATTATCGGTAAAATGAAGAATTTCAAAAATTGCTATCCAATCTAAGTATTCTATCCTTATTTACAGTCCATATATTAAATGAAGAGTTATAATTCATGAACTGTTTCTGTCTGAAACAATCCTATTATTATAAATACACAGTGTAAAGTATAAAGGATGGGTCAGATTCAGAAAACACAGAGAATAGAAGCAAATACTTAATGATATGAAGGCAACCAGATTTGGAATGCAACTAAGGAGAAGTTCCTAACTGTGAGAGCAATCAAACAATGGAATGATTGTGGGTGCTCCATCACTGGAGGCTTTCAAAAAGAGACTGGAGAGCTATTTGTCTGAAATGGTATAAGGCAGTGATGGCGAACCTTTTTGGTACTGAGTGCCCAAACCGGAACGCATGCACGCACCAGAGCACCAAAAACCTGAAACAGCTGGCCTTTAGATTTCCAGCACACACATGCCTGCCAGCCAGCTGGTCTTCATGCCTGCTGGAGCACTGAAAACCTGAATACCAGCTAGCGCGCACACGTATGAGCATTGGCCAGCTGGTCTTTCGGTTTCCGGCACTCTGGCGCACATGAAAACCAGCTGGCTGGCATGCATGCACATGCCAGAAACCAGAAGAGCAGCTGGCGATTGCGCGCATGCCCACAGAGAAGGCTCTGTGTGCCACCTCTGGCACGCGTGCCACAGGTTTGCCATCATGGGTATAAGGTCTCCTGATTGAGCAGGGTGTTGGACTAGAAGACCTTCAAATTCTCTTCCAATTCTGTTATTCTATGTTCTAGTCCTGGGGTATCAAAGAGGCAGCCCATGGGCCGGATGCGTCATGCACAGGCCACACCCACCCAGGGTCCACAAAGGCAAAAAACATCATGCTACATCACGATATGTCACATGATGTGATCGAGTTTGACACCAGTGTTCTTGTCTATAACTTTGGAATGTTCTGGAAGTATATCATTCTTTACAGCTGCAGCTGAATGTGACATTCACGTTCATGTGAATGTGACATTCAAGTTTTAAAACCATCGTGCTTTCCTTAAGTTATTAAGTGGTGGACATCAAGAGAGCTGCTTCTTCAGACTGGCTTCAATAGATTCTGATATACAATATTCAGTAGACTCCCTCTCTTCTAATTTAACATGAAGGATATTATTCTGTGCCTGATCCTTCTTGTTAACTTTTTCTCTTCCTCCTTCCAATCCAAAGGAGGGGAGGGGGGAAAGTTCTTTCTTTGCTTTAGCAGTTCAGGCCTTATTTTAAGCTATTAATTTCACAGCGGGACCATCTTGCCTCTCTCTCTCTCTTTTCCACTCAAACTTTAATTTCTTCCAGAAGACATTTAGTGCAAATCCCAAGGGGCTTATTTCCCCATGATGCCATTGATTTGAATACAGCCTTCTTCTGTAACTCTAATTAACTGGTGGGCTGAGGTCAAGTCTGACTTCCTCTTGATTTGAATGAGAAGCAACAGGCAGCAGTAGCTTAAACTGCGGCAGTAGCTCTGATCTCCTGCTTTAAATGACAGCGGCTCAAAAAAATGAAAGAGAACGAAAAGCGACCAAATGACCCTTCACTTGGACTCTGTCTATCACCTTTCTAATGACTGACCTAACTTGATGTTCATGGGAAATCCATATCTTGCCCTGTTTGAAATAAAAGCTGATGAACTTGAAGGTGGCAAAGAGTGAAATTACATTTGGATGTGGCAAGGAAGGGAGCTTATTATTAACAGTGGCTATAATTCCACTCAAGTTATTATTAGGAGCTGGGTTTATGTTGCTAGGTAACAGCTTCATGTATCTCTGAAGGAACTTAATGTTAGGTGGCACATATACAGGTGGGTATTTCTGAGATTTTTTCTTTCTTTTCCTTTCCTTTCCAGTCTATATTACAAAACAGTGTTCTGTAAACACAATATTAGCAGGGACAATACTTTGAGCTATTGTTGCGGTATGGCAGGAAAATTTAAAGGGAAGGGTAAAAAATGCTCAGGGAATGTCATTAAGGTAATTAATTCTACGCTAAGCAGGCCAAATATAGCTAAGCAATGGTAAATCTATGTTCTTTAGGAAACCTCTGTTCCTATTACATTTCCAGTAGTTCTCATCTGAAATTAGCTACTGAAAGACCGACATACTATTTACTTAACAATGCAAGCTGAACAGAAAAATGAACTAGCATATAAGCTCCTTCACATATGAAGAATAACTCTTAATCACTATTCAAATCATGATAAATATATCATATTAATTATCAGATAAACTACTTCAGTCAAACCAACTCTGGGTGGTATACTGTGACCCAAATCATTAATCTGTGTTAAAGAATTGACAAAATCAATATCAATAGCATAATATCAAAACTAAAATCCATAAATCATACTACATATGTACATAATCTTAGAATCTCAGTATCAAAAAACATAGAACCAACTCATCATGTAGGGAATAGCCCCCAAGTCTTGGTGGGTCAAGAACATTTATTACAGACTTTTTGAAAGTTATGAAGAGAACCTCCTTAGGGGATGCTGTTCTAGAGGGTTTGAGATTGAATCCATGATCCCTATAGATATCCATGTCTCCTATAGAAATTAGACTTTATCAGAGAGTCAAATATTACTGCAACAAGGTGATCCTATAGAAGTCTAGACTCTGAATCATGAAGGGCTTTGAAGCCAACTGATAATCAGCTCTCAAATGAGGTGCACCTTAAGGAAAACCCTTAACGATTCAAACATCTGCATTCTGGATAAACTATAGTTTCTGAATGCTCTTCAAGGCCAGCCCTATGCACTCTAGTGCATCCCAATGTCCAATTAAGACACGACAAAAGGAAGAATAGCAGTAAGTAATGCCTTCCATTCCAAGTAATTGCTCACCCAAATAAAGGCATGAAAAGGCCTTCTGCTATCTGCTCCTTGAGTAGGAGGTGTGAATCTCAGAGGGCACCCAGGTTGCAAACCAGTTCTGTTCAAAGGGATCTAACTCCATTCAGAATGAAACACAGTATCTCTCTATAATTAGCATTAGTTCAGACCCAAAGCTTCTCTATCTTTCTAGGATTATAGCTTAACCCTTTTCTCCTTCAGATCCAAACTGTCTCCAGGAACCTGGACATCACTTTGATAGTATTATTTGTTCAGCCAAGGGGCAAGATGCATTATTTGTTCAGCCAAGGGGCAAGATTTGGGTATCTTCAGCATATGGATGGTACTCAACTCAGTGGTTTCATGCAGATGTTAATGAGGAGTTGGAAGGCCAGTGGCATCCCACAACTGAGGTGTATAGGAATCGATCTCATCCTCACAAGTAACCATCTTGTCAGGAAAGAGATGGTCCACCATAGAGCAATGTCCTCATTCCTAATCCAGGAGCTAATTCAGAAGAATGGTGCTGAAAACCACTGAGAGATCAAGCAGTGCCATAAGGACTGCATATCCCTTTCTGATCCAGTGCTGAGCAATGCTGTCTTTGGCTGCATCTGGGCCTGAAGCTTACTGTTTCCCAAAGGATTGCACCTGACCAATGCAAATATGTTTTCAGACAGGAAGTAAAAATTAAGTTTTATTTTTATTTTTTTACATAGAATAGAATAGAATAGAATAGAATAGAATAGAATAGAATAGAATAGAATAGAATAGAATAGAAT
>WNWU01000001.1:27404057-27444601 GCA_012654045.1 Ptyas mucosa
ATAGAATAGAATAGAATAGAATAGAATAGAATAGAATAGAATAGAATTTCTTTTTTATTGTCCAAGTATGATTGGTGCATATGCTCTCAGTGTACATAAAAGAAAAGATACTTCATCAAGAATCATAAGGTACAACCCTTAATGATAGTCATAGGGTACAAATAAGCAATCAGGAAATAATATCAATATAAATCGTAAGCATACCAGCAACAAGATTACAGTCATACAGTCGTAAGAGGGAGGAGATGGGTGGTGGGCACAATGAGCAGATTAATAGTAGTGCAGACTTAGTAAATAGTTTGACAGTGTTGAGGGAATTTTTTGTTTAGCAGCATTAGGGGAAGAAACTGTTCTTGTGTCTGGTTGTTCTGGTGTGCAGTGCTCTATAGCGTCGTTTTGAGGGTAGGAGTTGAAACAGTTTTTTTGTTTTTTTAAAAAAATTGATTTATATGCCGCCCTTCTCCGGAGACTCAGGGCGGCTTACAATGCATTAAACAATAGCCTTCATACTTTTGTATATTTACACAATATACACACAATCTGGGTCCTCATTTTACCTACCTTAGAAGGGATGGAAGGCTGAGTCAACCTCGAGCCTGGTGGGATTTGAACTTGCAGTAATTGCAGGCAGCTGAATGTTAATTACAGTGCTTTAGTCTGCCACACCACCAGGCTCCTTCTTTTATGTTCTCCTTAGTTTATGTCCAGGATGTGAAGGGTCTGTAAATATTTTCACAGCCCTCTTTTTGATTCGTGCAGACATTGATATTTTGTCAAAGAAATGCTTCTTTTGAGTAGTCTAGCATCTCCAAACATTTAGTTTACTGGTTCTGAGTTCTAATGCTATGACAGTAAAAAAAGAGTTCCTGTGGATTTTTATTCTGCTAGCTGTAGCTGACTTTAGGGGGCAGTTCTCATCTTCATTTCAAGGCCATTGAGCCAGTGCTGTCTGGCTCAAGACATTTCCATGGTCATGTGGCCAATATGACATCATGGAGCACTTTCCACCAAAGTGGTACCTATTTATCTACTCCCATTTGCATGCTTTCAAACTGCTAGGTTGGCAGCAGAATGCTATGAGAGAATACAGTCTATATTCCCATTTTCTCCACAGCTTGCCACAATTTGGTATACTTCTGCCTTATTCCTTCTTAGGTTGCCGTCTTGCTTACATCAACCCTGGAAGTGACTCTCTTTGTGCTTCTAGGAAGTTCGATATAAAATTGCATTTTTATTACCTATTTCAGCAAAGTGTTTATAAACCCCCTTACTTGCAGCCTCTAGATAATTCTAGTTGCCCTTTCAGCACCTTTCCAATTCCATATTGCTATACTTTTAGGATATGAATTACTTCTTCTATTGCTGTAGGGTTTGTAGCTAAAGTATTAGGTATTTTTCTTGTGGTAAAGAGCAATAGTGAAGTTTACTTGTGAAGCAGGGGTAAAAGCTGAAAAAAGTACAAGAAGAGTACTTCACTGCTGAAAACATTTGAAAAACTAGATATAAATGCGTAGAATTATCTAGTGTGTATTCGTGTGCATGATCTTAGTCTAATGATATACAGGTAGTCCTCGACTTACAAACATTCATTTAGTGTCTGTTCAAAGTTACCACAGCACTGAAAAAAATTGACTTATAATTGTTTTTTACACTCAACAACTGTTGCAGCATTCCCAAGGTCACAAGGTGGGTTTTAAATGTTGTATTTATATGTTTTATTTATGGCTGTTCACCGCCCCGAGTCCTTCGGGAGGAGGGCGGTATACAAATTAAATAAACTTAAACTTAAACATGATCAAAATTTGAACACTTGGCAACTTGGTTGATCATGTTTTGCAACTTTCTGACAAGCAAGGTTAGTGGGGAAGCCAGATTCACTTAACAACCATGATTCTACCTTAACAACTATCACAAGACATGTGATATAAACATTGTGAATAGGTTACAACTTACTTAACAACTGCCTTGCTTAGCAACTGAAATTTTGGGCACAATTGTGATCATAAGTCAAGGACTTATGTAAATGTAAAAATTGATAAATGTTATGAAGAAGATCTTTTTCACAACTAATAGCAAATAAACTTGGGTGTTTTATTTTTTTTTACAATCATCTGCTTTGGCGAAATTAGGTTGAACCACTCAAGAACTGAACTTAGTTTTATTTTTTCAATCTTGAAAATATTTCTCCACTAGTAAGTTTCACTTAAATATTTTAGGTGTAAATATGATATCTCACTCTCTGTAGTCTACCTCCAGCAGAAAACAAATACATTTTCCAAAGGAGGACACTGACATCAGTGAAAGGTGAGACCATTAAGTTGTCAACTGAATATATATCTCAACTGTCAGCCTCGATCTGAGCCAAGTTCATGCCAATTTCCAGATTAATCATCTCAGAAGTTTTATGCTGGCACAAAGATGCTAGAATTACATCCCTTGAAAAGCCAAAAAGAAAAAAGAAAAAAAAGTAAATGAAAAAATCTGTGGCATGGGTGCCCTGAAGCCATGAAAGCTGGCTGTGTACTAAAATGAAATGAAAAAAAGTAGTATTGTAGATCTTGTTTCATTAATTGATAAGTGCATATTAAATTTTTACCAGCACGTCTATGCTAGGGATATACAGGTAAACCCAGTGGTGAAATCTGAACCGGTTTACTATCAGTTCGTTGGCTGTGCATGCGTGCTGCGTGCATGCATACTCAGTGTTCACCATGCACCAAATGTGATGTGTGCGTGCGCGTAGTGCATGCCAAAAGGAGGCATGGGGTAAGTAGAACAGCGCGTGGGGTGTTTGTGTGATCAGCTGTGGCATGCAATCTCTTCTTTTACTTTTAAAAGATTTTTTTACAATCTATTCGGCTGAATAGGTTGTAAAAAAATGCTTTTAAAAGTAAAAAAAAGGCTCTGGCGATCAGGCAGCTCAGTTGTGATCCTCAGAGCCTTTTTTTTTTAACCTTTTAAAAGCATTTTTTAAAAGAAGCAGCAAGCAGGCGACCGAGCAATGGGGGGGGGGGGCATGGACCAGGGGGACAGGGATTTTTGCTCCCGGTTCTCCGAACCACCCACCGGCATCGCTACTGGATTGGCTGATCTGGTCCGAACCGGGAGCATTTCACCCTTTACTCACCACTGGATCAGTGACTATTCAAAGTTTCGATAGTGCTGAACAAATGGTACTTATGACTGGTCACCAAAATCTGCACCGCTCTTGCAATCACATGATTGTGATCTGGGTGCTTGGCAACTGGCTCATACTTACATGATTGCAACTTCCCATAGTCATGTGATCACCATTTTTTTTTTTTACTTTCCCTACCAGTTTCCCATAAGCAGAATCAAAGGGAAAGCCAGCAGAGAAAGTTGAAAGTTCCTTGAGTAAATCTTCCCACCTGACACGTCCAGACCTGAAAATGTTCATAAATACCAGCCTATTAGTCTGCTTGTGAGCTTCCTAGGGACTTACAGGCTTTCCCACTGACTTGTGGTTGTTGGACGTTGGCAGAAAATTGTAAGAAGGTCTTCACTTATTGCGCCACAATTTTCACTTAACAATTAGAAATGCTGGCATTGTTATCACTAAGTGATCTAAGTTCCTAGGCTACTAAGTTACATACTGAAAAAGTGGTCAAAGGTGAGAAAAGAAAGGTTCTACATTTAGACAAGGAAAACCAAATGTACAAGTATAGAACAGGTAATACCTGGCACAATAGTAGTAACAGCGAGAGGGATCTTGAAGTCCTAGTGGACAATCACTTAAATATGAGCCAGCAGTGTGCTGCAATTGTCAAAAAAGCTAATATAGTCCTAGGCTGCATTAATAGAGAGGTAGAATAAAGATCACATGAAGTGTTAATACCACTTAATAATGTCTTGGTAAGACCACATTTGGAATATTGCATCCAGTTTTGGTTGCCATAATATAACAAAAATCTCTAGAAAGAATGCAGGGAAAAGCAACAAAGATGATTAGGGCATTGGGGACTAAAACATATGAAGAACGGTTGGGTAGGTCAGGTTTAATGAAAAGAAGGACTAGGGGTAATAGGATAGCAGTGTTCCAATATCTCGGAGGATGCCACAAAGAGGAGCGGCTCAACCTATTTTCCAAAGCACCTGAAGGCAGGATAAGAAGAAATGTATGGAAACTAATCAAAGAGAGAACCAACCTAGATCTAAGGACACATTTCCTGAGTGTTAGAATAATTAATCAGCGGGATGACTTGCCTCCAGAAGTTGTGGTTGCTCCAATATTGGAAGTTTTTAAGAAGAGATTGGACAACCATTTGTCTGAAACAATATAGGGTTTCCTGCCTGAGCAGGGAGTTGGACTAGAAGACATTCCAACTCTGTTATTCTGTTACATGATGACAACTTTGTGACCAATGGAAATTCCAGTCCCCATTATTGTTGTTAAGTGAGAACTGCCTGCATGTGATATAGATACCACATATTAATCGTTAGAAACAGAAAACTATTTTTAATTATATAAAGCTTATTGGTCCTTGTAGCTTGCATTCTTGACTTGGCACACATTTATTTGTTTATTGCTTATTTATCAAACATTTACCCTGCTGTAATCAAACAAATCTCAGCATCTTACATAGAGTATCAAACAAATTAAAACATCTGTAGTCTGATTAAAACCAATCATAATCACAGTTACAACTGTAAAATAAATATAAAACAAGGATTGTCCAAAACCACAATAAAAAAGACAACAATAAAATAAGAATGAAAAAAAAAACCCCCAGAAAACAAGAAAAGAAAAACAATGGCATCATATAAAAATATAAGAATACCCTCCAAAATAGCTTGATCTTCAACTTTAAAAAGCATGGAAGAGAAAGCTAGCTTGATCTGTACTAGAAATCTGCTTCAGTTTCTGAAGAGGGGATATTTTGAACACACTAAAAATCTTTTGTAATGGAAATACTCAGTATAAGATTAGGGATTACTTATCAGAAAAGACAGTGAGCTAAAACTAAAATTTTATAACAAATACAAATATTAGAAAAATGGCTGATTTTTACAACATATTTCCTTTGACAATATCTTAAGTGGTTGTGAAAGATCCACAGGTTTATGAAGGAAAGATCAAGTACACCTAAAAAAAATAGAAAATCCATGTTCAGCTACTAGGGAATGTACTTGAGTTTCCCAAAATGTCTGACTAAGTCACTGCTAAAATATTGGATAGCATAGTTTTTGTTGCAAATGGATTCTTCTAGATTTCTTAAATAAACACATGATCCCATGTACATTATAAGCCCTCCATGGGATGGTTGGAATATAGCACTTTCCTGTTTTTTGCTTTGGATCATCTAATACAGGGGTGTCAAACTCACGTCGTCACGGTGGCGTCACGTGACGTATTGGGACTTTTTCCCTGTTCACTAAACCTGGTGTGGGCGTGGCCAGCATGTGATGCATCCGGCCCTCAGGCCGAGAGTGACAGCCCTGGTCTAAGAAGATGTCTGAGGAGCTTATTAAAAGAGCTAAGGAGACTTCCTTGGTTACAATAGAAAGGGAGAGCAGAACATATGAAACTAATATGAAGATGGAAAGCAATGGAGTTGATATCAGCTGCTGACTGTTTTTATTACATTTAGCTTCTCCCATCAGCAGTGGTACAGCTAAGGACAGAAAACCTAAAGCTGATAGAGAAGCCAAGGAATATATATAAAAAAGATGACAGTGTCATCTTGAAAACTTATCTTCTGATTCTACACTTTCTTGAATTTTGTGTGGAAATGCAAACAATAAACTAATAAACCTCCTAATGGAACTTGGTTCTAGAGGATTGGAAATAAATATGTGAAAAGTGGTCTCAATCACTGAGGAGGTTCTAGTCAGGTCCAGTAAGGGTTTGCTTCAATTCTGAGTGAAATAGTATAAGAGATAATGAATGAAAGTTTATTGTGCATTTGCTGTCTTTCCCACCTGACATACGGAATAATACGCTTTTGGAAGTAATAGAAAACCTAATAATCATTTCAGGTGAATAGACACACTATGTCAAGATCTAGGCCCGTGATGGTGAACCTGTGGCACAGTACCACAGATGGCATGGGTAGCCATATCAGTGGGCACACGAGATCAGCTCCGGTGCGCTTGTGTGTGCCTACCAGCTGATTTTCAGGCCTCCCCACCAGGAGTAGGGAAATAGACTGTTTCCTGCCTCCGGAGGGCCTTGGGGTGGTGGTGGGGAAGGCTGTTTTTTGTTCTCCCCGGCCTCCAGAGCCTTTCTAGGAGTCTGGGGAAGGCAAAAACAGCCTCCCCCCCCCCCGAAGGCCCTACAGAGAGGAAATGGCCCATTTGCCAACTTCTGGTAGGACCGGAAGGCCCATTTTTTTTTTGCTCTCCCCAGCCTCCAGAGCCTTTCTAGGACCCTGGGGAGGATGAAAACAGCCTTCCCCACCCCCCAGAGGCCCTCCGGAGGCCAGAAATGGCCCGTTTGCCAACTTCTGGTGGGAGTGAAAAACGGGCTTCCGGTCCCACTTTAAGTTTGCAAATGGGCCATTTTTGGCCTTCAGAGGGCCTCCAGGGGGGTGGGGAAGGCTGTTTTCACCCTCCCCAGGGTCCTAAAAAGGCTCTGGAAGCTGGGGAGAGCAAAAAACAGGTGTACTGTGCCATTGCATGCCGGGACATGCCAGGAGCAGAGGGAGCAGGAGGGGGGGGGTGTCGCATATACATGTGTGGGGGCAGGGCGCATAGAATTATGGGTGTGGGCACACACGTACATGACCTCCCCCGCTCCTGGCACGCAATGGCAAAAAGGTTAGCCATCACTAATCTAGGCCATTTTCAGTGGAGCTCTTATTGGTACTTGGATACAGAGAGGATTCTGCTTTCCATAATCCTCTTGGCCGATGAATGCAGTTGCTCATTATAGTGGTCACATTTAGCTCAGCTTTAGAACTCAATAATGATGCAGCTGCTGCACTTCACCTTATCACCTTGGTTAGAGTTGCTTTCCAAAATAGCAGATGGTTCTGAATTTGGAACCATGAATCATTGTCAACAGCTTGTCCCTCCAAAATCTCCACCACAGAGGGAGTTTCTGAAACCTCAACACCCTCCCCATTATGCTAAATAACATTGAGCTCAAATATTGTTGCAAACATCATCTTCATTATTGACATTGCTGTCTTGAATATTGAGAGAAAGAATGGCAAAGATAGGAAGTTACTGTGATTCAGTATAGGATTTCCTTTTGCCCTAAAACTGAAGATTCATAGAGACCCAAGACAGGTAGCAATTTTCAAAGCAGTAGCAATCAATATTTTATATACGTCAAGTAGCTGGATGGAACAATGTAAAGAGGTCTAAAACAAATACATACACAACATACACAAAGATGTAGTGAATCAACCTATTTCTAGTCATTTTGTTTATTTTATTTTTTATTTTTATTTATCATATTTATGTATTTTATGTCCTTTATATTTATTTTTCACTTGTGTGGACACTTCTGTTGAGGTTATATTCTAATAATATTTTCATATAGTGATAATATTTTGTTTCCTGTAGTCACATTTCTTCACTCTTATTTCTTATTTCTTTTCCTTTTCTTCCATGTCCATTTTTAGTTAATGTCCACTTTTGTCAGTCCACCAAAACTGTCTCATTCACAACCTCACATCCCTGTATTATTTACTACTTTTTTCAATATTATCATCATAAACAATCAATCATGCTTTTAGATCCATATTTTTTCTATATGTACTCATGAACAGTCCTATACTGAAAGCATGTACTTGAAATGAAATCTGTTTCCTAAACAAATACTCATCAATTATAATTTTCATTTCATTTCATTCATTCTTGAGTGTCTCCAAAAAAAGGTCAGAAGATATCAAGTCTGTTAGTCATTATACTTTTTGTTGATTGAAGTTTTCACATATTGCTTTGTAGTAAGAGAAGGAATGAATAGGTTAATAACCTTAGTTGCATCTGTTCATTTTCAATTTCATTCATTTTTAATTTGTTAACCATCCTCTGTCACTAGAACTTTGGATGATATTTTGTTCTGTATTTGTGAAATGCCACACTATTTTATATAAACTCAGATCTCTAATTTGCAGGCCATCTCATAAGCCAACACATCCCACTCTACAGGATATACTACATATGTATAAAGAAACAAATTTATAATAAAGGGGTTTTTATTTTATTGTAAGTATATGACTATTAAATATTGAAAACTACTAATAACACTTTGATACAGTCATCGTTTCAATGATTTAGATAAAGGCTAAAGGTTTTCTCCTCCATCTGGTCAAATTTTCATTATTTTTCGGGATGTATGTTTTTCATGAGACTGAGATAAAATATTTTATAGTGTTTATTGCTTCTCTTTCTAAGAATATCAGGCATATTTTAATCAAGAAATTGTGTTGAGAGGATTATTCCAGCACAATTATCAAAAGTCCTTATCAAATGAATATTTAAGGAGCCCAATTGTAATAGGAGAACTAGTTTCTCAAATGTACATCATACCCCCTGATGAGGTCAGCTAGGTGTAGATTGGAGATACTACTTAGTCCAGATTATGGCCATTACTAGGCCTAATTGTTCATTCCTCTGCCTCTTGCCCTTCACACTTCTCGACTCTTCTCCTATTATGTCCTTTCACACTAACACACAGCCTTCCTTTTTCTTGTTGCATTGTTGTAAAAGAGAAATGGGGTGTTCATCAGTTCCTAACTAATTCTGCAGGTTCAGTGAAAATTTCTAACAAGGAAGAATGAATAGTTCAGCTTCATAGAAACAGAGCATCAAGAAACTTGCATTGCAACTTAATAGTTGCACTAAAGAAATAAAGGGAAGGGAAGGGAAGGGAAGGGAAGGGAAGGGAAGGGAAGGGAAGGGAAGGGAAGGGAAGGGAAGGGAAGGGAAGGGAAGGGAAGGGACACTTTCCAATACTGCAGGCAGGGGTTGGGAAAGCAAAAGGAGTATAGTTCATCCAGCCTGGCAAAACCCAAAAGAATACCCAGAGAGAAATGTTAGGGATGAATGGAGCTAGAGTTTTTGAAGTTCAGAACAGTTAAATTAATACACCATCATCAGATAAATGGCAAGATGATGAAAACAAAATAGGGAGAACAGAATAACCAGGGAGCCCAAGACATGATTGTTCAGATTCAAAGATGTACTGGCTATTAGAATGGAACACACTAATGGAGAACCAGCCTTTATTTCTCCATTTAGGAAGTGATGAGGGACCTCTATTGGTGATGGACCAAGCAGAAAATGCAGATCTGCCCTCTGTCAAATGGTAAACTATAAATTATTTTCATGGAGATGCGGCCATGCTCTACATTTTTTTTTAATAAATAAAATCCAAAGAGTCGGTTGCATGTTGCTTAATATTCAATTTAATCCTTAAAACCACAAGCCACATGTATTTTACTTAATGAAAAAAAGCATGTGTATATTTTTTTTGGGAAGGGGGAACAACACTAAAGCAAAGTGGTTGTACCAACTAAGGAAAAGACAAGTGCTGACATGCATTCTAATTCATCTTTGCTGAAGGATTTGTACAGCCCTAAAAGCATTTTGCTTTCTTTTGTGAAAGTCCTTTATTTCTGGGCAAGATATTCTTTCAGATCATAAAATTGCCTTCATATCATTCTCCTGAATAAACACTTTTCTAGGATTGAATTCTTGCCATGCAAAAGCAACTAATATAGGTCAGAGTAGAAAGCTATCCGTACCTGTTAGGTGAGATGGAGAGTTAGTTTATAAAACAATGATAATAAATGAATGGAAAATATGTAAATCAGCTTTGCTCAAATCAATGCCTTAGCTAGGAATTATGCTACTTGGGAAGATTTCTGTAAATTACAGTCAAATACATCAATTAACATAAATACATACCTATTATTTAAATCGCTGTACAATTCAAAATCTTTATCATAGCCATGACTGATTTTTTTTATATCATAGAACTAAATCTTCCAGGCTGAAACTGTCATTACAGAGTACTGTTGAGCCATTATTATTGGTACAATTAGTAGCAAGAAAAATAATCAGAATTAAAATAAATTGCAGAAATCAGAATGAGAGAACTGGACATGATTTGGTATGTTGAAGTATCAGCTTGTGTCATTTTTTTTTAATGTTATGCTGAATCAAAACGGGAATTACATAGTGCTGGGAATATATTTATGGAACATATCCAGACACAACTCAGAGTGTTCTTTTTGGCTAGACTGTCTTCATTTATTGCAAAATATTAGGCTGCTGTACAACCAGAGCAGTGGTGGGTTTCAATTTTTTTTTACTACCGGTTCTGTGGGTGTGGCTTGGTGGGCATGGCATGGCTTGGTGGGCATAGCAGGGGAAGGATACTATAAAATCTCCATTCCGTCCCCGCTCCAGGGGAAGGATACTTAAAATCTCCATTCCTTCCCCACTCCAGGGGAAGGTTACTGCAAAATCCCCATTTCCTCCCAATCAGCTGGGACTCAGGAGGCAGAGAATAGATGGGGGCAGGGCCAGTCAGAGGTGGTATTTACCAGTTCTCCGAACTACTCAAAATTTCTGCTACCGGTTCTCCAGAACTGGTCAGAACCTGCTGAAACCCACCTCTGAACCAGGGGTATAAAACATGAAAGGAAAAGAAAATCGATATGTTCAAGAAGACTGGGTAATGCTTTTTAAATACATACGTTGAGGATTGTTTTAATGTTTATATTGCATTCTGTTTGTTATTGCCTTTTAAAATGTACACAATGTATTTTGATGTTGTACACTCTCTGGAGATGCATAACATGACAGGCATAATAGCAAATGAATGAATGAGTGCATGCATGCATGAATTAATATTGTTGACTGCCTCAGCAGATGGCAGCAGCTAGCCAACCTGGACTGAACTCAGAAAACCCAAGCCAAGGTTAATAGTTGGTTAAAAGTCCCCCAGGAAATCATAGATCTAAAGGCTAATCAGAGAACTAAAAAAGAAAAAATCTCAGAAGACAGCAGTGGCAAAGCACTTACATACTGCTGCCAAGGAAAAAAAATGTCTCTGTGTAATCACCAGGAATCAAGCTTGACTTGGGGTGAGAGAGGATTACCTTTCTTTTTTTTAATTGGTGAATTTGTTTAAAATGTTTAAGAGCAGAGTAGAAAATTACAGCAAAGGAAAAAAAAATGAAGAAAGGCATGATGGATGAAAAATAAATTATCGGTAAAGGATTTACAATTATCATAATACTTAAAATTTTAAGTAGCTGATTAGTTGAGAACAAAATAAATTGAAATAAACACCTGAATACTACAGTCATTTGAAAACAATGATTTTTTTTCATATACTGGAACGTGCCTTGCCGGATAACCTGCAAAAACAGTACAATATTGAACTTTGCAGCTCTGCTAACTAATAGATATGACAAAATGATGCAATATGAATCAGCATTGGTCCACTTTATTTGGACAACAGAATTATAATTCCTGTGATAAAATTTCATTTTTCAATAAAACATCATTTTGATTATGGTATCATATGATATCACATAGCTCTCTGCCATCACAATGTGATCAAATCAAGAAAGTCCTAATAACAGGCCAGAGGCTTACAAGAAAACACAACTGCCATCATGTTTTTATGTGATTTAGAAAAAAAATACTACATTTACACCAGTGGTGAAATCCAATTTTTTTTACTACCGGTTCTGTGGACGTGGCTTGGTGGGTGTGGCAGGGGAAGGATACTGCAAAATATCCATTCCCACCCCACTCCAGGGGAAGGTTACTGCAAAATCCCCATTCCCTGCCCACTCCTGGGGGAAGGATATTGTAAAATCTCCATTCCCACCCCACTCTGGGGCCAGCCAGAGGTGGTATTTTCCGGTTCTCCAAACTACTCAAAATTTCTGCTACTGGTTCTTCAGAACCTGTCAGAACCTGCTGGTTTTCACTCCTGATTTACACGTTGAGACGAGGTATTTTGCAAAAGTATTTCCTACAAAGAAATACTATACAGTGCATTTGTAGAATTCCAACCATTAGACAATATTGCACAGTTTAGTTTGATTAAATTATTTGCATTTACACTGATGTAATTTTAGTAAGCAAAACTAATGCATTTTGTAACTAAAGAGAGGCACTTGTACTTTTCTGTGGCCACCATATAGCTGCAGAATCTTTTTTGTTGTTGTTGTTTTACTAATATTTGGGGTCAAATTATGGATGCTGGGAAAATACAGCTAAGGCTCAGTGAACATGATAACTTGGAGGATAACATAATAAAATCTTCAGACTGCTTCTAGATACGAAGAGTCCAAGCAGCCAAGCAATAGTTTCATTTCTCCACAGCATTGTGAGAATATGACATTGGAAAAGCATGAGGAAAGATTTAGCTGTGCGGCATGAGCCCTAATGGAAAACATGAAGTAAATGAACCTGAAAAAAAACCAAGAAACTAAATGGTTTGTTCTGAGGCTATGTCCTCCAATCAAGTTGGCCATGTGTAAGCAATATGGCATTCTATCTTTATTAAATCTTAGGGCCAGGAGCAGAATAAGAGAAGCAATGAAGGTCAATGACATAGCTGAACAATTTAATTTGTCCTCTATAGATAAACCTTGCCTTGCCTAAATTCTGTGCTATTTTTCATTTTAAAGGCTGGCACCATTTCCACACATACACACAGAAGTGAGCCTATGGGGCCGGTGGAGGACTACAGATTTTGGGGAGACCCGAGGACATTTCAGTAATAGAAGCAGAAACGTTCTAACTTGATTACCATCATTAAGCTTTATGACTAAATTTATGGTCACTAAGAGATGTGCACTATGAATCTTGACTGTTACAGTAATTAGACAGCGGACTGCTAAATATATGGTGGTTTCATACTCTAGTAGAGGCTGTCAAACTCATGGCCTGCGGGCCGGATGCGTCAAGTGCTGGTGTTGGCCATACCCAGTTTAGTGAAGGGGAAAAAGGTCCTGATACATCACATGACAGCACCATGATGACAGGAGTTTGACACCCCTGCTCTAGTCTATATTTGAATATATAGCCTATGTCTACAGGACCAATGCTTAGATTATTATTTGTTATGAATGTTTACGCATATGACTTCTTTTTCCCTAAACAAGTGGCCACACTTTTTAACATCTAATATGAGTTGCCATTAATATTTTTCACTGTCCAGCTGCAAAATCTTTTCTATTGATTATTGAATTATTTTCAAGTCACTACTGCCTATCCTGCTTCAGTAAAGTTAATCATTTTCCTGATCTTCTCAACCAACCAACCAAACAAACAAAAAGGAGTCACCTAAGTTTGGTGAATGGGGAGATGCTGCTACAGAGCTGGGAGGACAGTAGAGTAGCAGTACCTTTAATTTGTCCTTCTAGTCAACCTGCAAAGCAGTGCTCCTGTTTATGTGTGAATGTACAAATTATGAACTTATTAATACCAACGATATCAAACATTAGCTAAATACAATTATTTGTTTTCAGATTTTGCCCTTAATGGTTGGAGCTTTCCTCGAACAGAGTTCTACCAAGGATATTCTGGCTCATAGAGATTCATTTTTCTTCACTCCCCTACCCTCTCAGTTACTAATTTGCTCCAGAAGATCCCTCACATTTTAAAAATATTTTTAAAAGACATAAAACTAAAGAGGAAAAAGAGAGGTTCTGCCACTAATTTGAGGCAGATTCTAGATTCAATATTGTGTAGTTATCCATCCTTGAACCTTGCAAATCTCAAAGCATGAGGATGATAGTATCACATGGAAATTCACCAATAGAATAAATAATCCAACAACAAACACTGTGGAGACAGATTTATGCTTTGGGTTCACTGAATAGTAATAGTTCACTGAGTAGTAGTTGATATAATTATCTCTCTCCCTAAAAACAAAAAGAGCCAGTTTGATGGAGTGGTGAAGGCATCAGATTTAGAAACCAGGAGACCATGAGTTCTAGTACCACCTCTAGTCCTGACCCTGGTCTTTCTCTTTGTTCTAAGACAGAGACTAAGGCAAACTAGGGGCCTGAGTGGCGCAGTAGACTAAGGCACTGATTAACATTCAACTGCCTGCAATTACTGCAAGTTCTAATCTCACCAGGCTCAAGGTTGACTCAGCCTTCCATCCTCTCTAAGGTAGGTGAAATGAGGACCCAGATTGTGGGGGCAATAAGCTGACTTTGTATAAATATACAAAAGTATGAAGGCTATTGCTTAATGCATTGTAAGCCACCCTGAGTCTCCGGAGAAGGGCGACATATAAATCAAAATTTAAAAAAAAAACACTTCCAAAAAAGTGCCAGAAGATTATGTTGAAGTCACCAGGAATCAGCACCGACTCAAAGGCATAAGCCAACCAACTCATACCTCCCCTTCCACTTTACAACTGTAGACTGTGCAATAATATAGTTTAAATAATAGATAATTATCCTTGTGTTATAAGTTTGTGATGACAGAAACATGTCACTTCTCCAGTAAAACTATGAATTGAAAATGGTTTGTTTTCGAAGTTTGAATGGATCTGATTATTCTCACTGATGCTGTTATCTGATGCTGAAACAGCAATTCCAGGCAAATTCTGGCTGGCTTAGTAAATGTCTTATGTACTGGTTACACCCCATCAAACTTCACAGACATCCGGATGTAAAGGGAACCTGGGAGCTGAGAGAGAAGAACAGAAGAAAAGAAGATAGGATGAGCATGAGTGCATAAGCAGCAGGATTCTCTCTTGGCATCTACTTATGCAGGAGAATAAAAGGGAGCAAATTAGGGCTCAATTATAGAACTAGTTGCTGAAACTGTTTCAGTTTCTTAGGCACAGAGCAGCAGCCCTTGGCATGGCCTGCTCTTATGTTCAAAAGAATCTTGATCCAGACATGGTTGATAAGGCAAGTTTGATTTGCCAAAATTATATGTTGCTAATTATTCATTAGACAGAGGAGAATCAAGGCGGAATTGGACTAACAAACCATAAGCATATACAATGTCTGTTATTTCCTGATATGATACAAAGATTCATTATTTAAGCCCACCCCTATAGATTTCTGGTCCCATTCTAACGCCAAACATTTACACTTTGTCAAAAATATGCACACACAACATTGCCTGTATCTCATTCTATCTATGTGCTAAGGCAAGCCAAAGACAGCTTTAGTTATTCTGAAGTGGAAGTCTGAATCTGAGCCCACCATAACAGTAGCAAGTTTTAGGATAATAAGAGTCCTTCCCAGTTCCAACATGGATGGAAAGCGTGACAAAGGTATATTGTGCTGTGAAGATGACACTTTAATCCAGGTGTGAAATCCAGCAGGTTCTGACAGGTTCTGGAGAATCAGTAGTGGAAATTTTGAGCAGTTCAGAGAACCGGCAAATACCACCTCTGGCTGGCCCCAGAGAGGGGTGGAAATAGGGATTTTGCAGTATCCTTCCCCCTGGAGTTATGTTAATTTTATTTATATACCGCCCTTTTCCCAAAGGACTCGGGGCGGTATACAGCCAATTTAAAACATAAATATACAGACATCATCGTTAAAAATTAGTTAAAAGCAATTAAACAATTACGGCAAAAAAGTAAAACCCCAAGTTAAAACTCCAATTTAAAATCACTTAAATAGACAGCCCCGCCTGTCGGAACAGTAGGGTCTTAAGAGCACAGCAAAAAACCCAGAGGTCAGAGATTGTACGTATTTCCGGGGGCAGTTCGTTCCAAAGGGCAGGAGCTCCCACAGAGAAGGCTCTCCTCCTGGGTGTTGCCAGCCGGCATGATTTGGCCGACGGCACTCTGAGGAGTCTTTGTCTGTGGGAGCAAACTGGTCGGTGGGAGGCTATTGGTGGCAGAAGGCGGTCCCGTAAGTACCGTGGTCCTATGCCAGTGGGGTGGGAATGAAGATTTTGCAGTATCCTTCCCCTGCCACACCACCAAGCCACGTCCACCAAGCCACACCACGCCCACCAAGCCATGCCCACAGAACCGGTAGTAAAAAAAAAAATGGATTTCACCGCAGCTTTAATCTCTTCACCAAAAACAGAATTGGACTATGTTTGCAACTCTATATGCATTTGCCTGGGTATTGATGGATTGATTGTGCCATCAAGTCAGTGCAGACTGTTAGTGACCACTTAGACAGATTTTCTTCACTAATCTGATCCTTCAGATCTTCCAATCACCACCATAACCATCACCACCATAACTGAGCCTATTTATTTTGCTGCTGGTCATCCTCTTGGCTTTTTTCCTCCCATCATTCCTAGCACTGGCACCTTCTGCAGAGAGTTGGGTTGACACATAATGTGTTTGCAGTAGGGTAATGTGAGCCTGGTCATTTGAATTTTGAGTAAGAATTCTGAGTTGATTTGCTCATTACGTTTATTGAGTAGACATGTACAAAATGTAAAATCATTGTTTACAATATGTCTGTGGTGTTTTTTCAGTCACCCAGGTTATGTCCCAAAGGTGCTTTTCAAAAGGCAACTGGACTTTTTTCCTGGAAAACATTTTGCTTCTCATCCAAGAAGTTTCTCAGGTTCTGACTGAATGGTGGGAAACAGAAAAATTTATATTCTTCTATTCAGGGGCGGGTTCCAAATCCTGTTGCTACTGTTTCGCTTGTGCGCGTGCACTTGTGTGCGTGTGAGTCCAGGTGGGTGGGCGGAGCCTCCTGCCACCACCGCTACTGGTTGACCTGATCCGGTGTGAACCGGTAGCAACCCAGCACTGCTTCTATTCCTTCTATTATAGAATCCTTCTATTGCCCACCATTCAGTTATAACTGAAGTATCTTCTTGGATGAGAAGCAAAATGTTTTCAAGGAAAAACCCAAGAAAGTCCAATTGCCTTTTGAAAAACAAATTGTTTGGTATGTTCTCCATTGTTAAACTTAATAGAAATGTCTTTTTCACTTCTAAGATATTGTTTTGCTTTAAATTGTCGTTTGTTATTATCGACTAGATAAATAAGTCATATAATGGCTGATGATGCCCAAAGAAATTGATTGTATTCATGAGATTCCGAGGAAGTAGAAGAATCTGTTTCCGTCTTTCATGCTGCAGGAAAATCTTAGGTGACTCTGGGTATCACTGTCATTGTTCTTACCTGAGAAACAAATTTGCCTATATTATTAAATATACTCATTGGAACAAATCCTTTAAGGCTGGCAACCAAATGTCGGATAACCACCGATTGGCTTAATCAGGATATTTGAGCTCACTCTTTAAATTCTCTTCATCTTTTTGATATTCTTGTTAACAATTGTCAAAATATTTCTCTGCAGATGTGATACTATGCAGTACAATAATATATTCCTTTTATAGATATGAGTGCTTTATATTCAGTTACATATATTTCTCCTCCCTCTAGAGAGCAGGGACCGAGCAACACGGTCTATGCATATTTTCCTTCTCAAGTAGATTCTCAGAGAGTTGGGCCACAGCAGAGTTGATGATCGCTACCCTGTAATACACAGAATGTCTCTTGGCTCCAAAATGAATAAAAGTAAGCACAGATATGATTCCTCCCCCACTCCCACCTCCCTAGTTTATCATGAGGGGGGAAAAAGTATTTCTTAGAAGATAAATTGCATATACTCCTCCAAAGACTTTCCCCATTCTCAGAAGAATAGTATATTCACTGTCCTAGAAGCAGGTCTGTTCCACAGCTTTCTCAGATATTTCATTCATTCATCAAGGCCACATCCTCCTTATTTCCATTAAAAAGTGTCCTTGGAATCAAAATTTCCCCATTGGCTTTCTACATTGAAGTTGACATAAAAGTTTCATAGCAACATCCCAGAAATTCTGCTGTCAGTTTAATAACCCAACCAGAGCACTGTTCCCTTTCCTGCTTGGAGGCATAGGAGGACGGCTGTCATACATTGACTCTAATGTATTTTTTAAAAGGTCAGGTTGTTTGTGGTGCTACTTATGGCTGTTATCCTTTTGCTCATTATTTTTTATTTATGTTTCCTGCTCATTGAATTGTTTGAAACTGTTTGTAGAAAAATAATGCCAGGTGAACAGCTAAAGAAAGTGCCTAGGTAACTGTGGTTTGTCTATTGTAAAAGTTCCAAAATATCAAGAGGGCAACTTTTATTAGAATTAATTTAAATGATACAGAATAGTAAACAACCTCTTATATTCTGCCTGGAGAGGAAAACAGGGGAAGGTAAAGAGAAAGCCAGAAAGCAGAGTTCCTAAGTCTAGCATTCTCCAGCTACTGGATCAGAACATCTGGAAAATTTAAAGTTGCTGTCAGCTGTTACAAATGGTGCAGTTTGCAACATTCTAAAAATGAAATGCTTTGGAAATTGTGCAGGCGTAATTAGATTACATTCTGCCCTGTAGTGAACAGCTTCCAAATAACAAGATTTCTATAAAGCTTATAGTCGTTATCATGGAATCATGAATTTGAACAGTGCATTTGAGGTCATCTAATTCAAAGACCTGCTTGGTTCAGATTCCAATACAGTATCTCTGAGAGATAATCGTCTATCTTCTATTGAAGACTCCAATGAAGGAGTCCTGTGGGCATCCTTCATTGGCAGACAGTGCAAGTAGTCAGAAAGTTCCTCCTAGTATCAAGACCATGGTTGTCCAACCTATAGTCTTGCCTGAGCCACATTGAGTGAAGATGAATAGTCTTGGGCTGCATATAAAATATAGAACGGAATGGAATGGAATGGAATGGAATGGAATGGAATGGAATAGAATAGAATAGAATAGAATAGAATAGAATAGAATAGAATAGAATAGAATAGAATAGAATAGAATAGAATAGAATAGAATAACAGAGTTGGAAGGGACCATGGAGGTCTTCTAGTCCAACCCCCCTGCTTAGGCAGGAACCCTACACCACTTCAGACAAATGGTTATCCAACATCTTAAAAACTTCCAGTGTTGGAGCATTCATAATTTCTGGAGGCAATTTGTTCCACTGATTAATTGTTCTAACTGTCAGGAAATTTCTCCTTAGTTCTAAATTGCTTCACTCCTTGATTAGTTTCCACTCATTGCTTCTTGTCCTACCTTCAAGTGCTTTGGAGAATAGCTTGACTCCCTCTTCTATGTGGCAGCCCCTGAAATATTGGAACACTGCAATCATGTCTCTCCTAGTCCCCCTACCCCCCTAATATAGTTAATGTATGTAAATAACAAACTTCCTTTATTTTTTTTTAAAAAATATTTATTATTATCTTGTGGGGCTGCATTATTTGTTGTCCAGGGCCACATGTGGTCAATGGGCCCGGTTAGACATACCTGACTTAGACTGAACCTGCTTCTTTGTAATTTTTCTTATTGGTTTTGATCCTGTGTTTTAGAACAATAGACCTATCTTTTTGATATGATAATCTTTCAGGTATTTAAAGATTGCTATCTTCAGATATCTGAAAAGAACAATTATACTTATTACTGCTATTTTTCGTATAAAATTGCTGAGAAATATGTTTTTAAAAATATGTTTAGTAACTTCTTTTTGAAGCAGTCATGATTGGAATCTCGCCATGTTAAACCAAATAATTAATTTTAGACCAAAATATTGTAGTCTATGAAGATCTAGGCATGGGTAATTTATGATCAAGAATTCAGAAACAAGAAGCTTATACTAATTCCCAATGAAATTAGTTGGGCATCAAAATAATTATGTCTGGCAGGATCGAGTCATTAAGGCTTTATGTGACCATGAAACTTCGTGATGTTTATATGGCTAGTAAGACATGAACTAGAATTATATTTTCTCATAGTTTTCTTAGAGATATGTTAGATTAATTACTACAATATATTTTTCAGAGAATACCAAGTCCATCTATACAGCTTTCTAAGAATAAAACATGGACAGAATAATAAAGCTTGTTATAGATATAATTAGTCCTATTTTTAACAAAAATAACTTCTATGAAGTTTAAGAATCTCATTCTTTACAGATGAAGTGTGACCAAACAACAATAATCCCGTATTGAGGATTATATTATAGTGATAAGGGAAAAAAAGTATTGCTATTTCTCTACCGTTATTGCATCTGTCAATTTACTCAGATTTGCTTGGAGGTCCAATGAAAGTGCCTGAAACAGAGTCCTTAGAGTTATCTGGAATGAATTTGTGCCAAATTCATTCCAGACTTTTGAAAAAATAAACAGGGTTATCCAAACTGCTCCTAAGATTCAGATGCCGCCTGGTTGATCAAGGCTACTTGGATAATGATATATTTGGATCTGTGCAGTAATATCGTGTTTCGCCAAAAAAAAAACCCACCTTGAAAGAAGCCCTATCATGTTTTTGAGCGCATGCAATCAAATTAAACCCCACCCATAAAATTAGCCCTAATTAAGACCCCGCCCACTCTGGGGTGCAGGGGGTGAGGCGAGGCACACAGGTAAAAAATAAGCTAGGGTGGGGATGGGGGTGGTGGAGCTGCCCTACTTACCAGGGCTTGCACACCCCAACACCTGCCTCGCCTTCTTCTGTGGCCACTTGCCACCACTTGCACACATTGCCGTGGCCTCTGTTTCACCTTTAGATGCCTTCCAGCAGGCATCTGAAGGCACAACAGAACCCAGGGCGATATGTGCAAGTGGCTGGAAGCAGCCGCAGAAGAAGTGGGCCAGCAGCGGGCTCCTGCTGGGTGGGTGGGACTGTCGGTGCCACTGCCATGAGGTGAGTCAATAATTAGAACTCTCCAAAAAGAAGGCCTAGCCATTTTTTCAGGAGTCAAAAGAAAATAAGACCTGGAATTCTTTTTGGAGAAACACAGTTCTCTACATGGGGCTCCCCCTGAGGAGCACCCGGAGGCTCCAACTGGCGCAGAGTGCAGCCGCGCAGGTAGTGATGGGAGCGACATGGCGCTCTCATGTGACACCGCTCCTGCGCGAGCTGCACTGGCTCCCAGTGGTCTTCCGGGTGCGCTTCAAGGTGTTGGTCATCACCTTTAAAGCGCTCCATGGCTTAGGGCCCAGGTACTTACGGGACCGCCTACTACCTCCAATAGCCTCCCACCGACCGGTACGCTCCCACAGAGAGGGGCTCCTCCGGGTGCCATCGGCCAAACAATGTCGACTGGCGGCCCCCAGGGGGAGAGCTTTCTCTGTGGGGGCACCCACTATCTGGAACGACCTCCCCCCAGAGATTCGGATCCCGGATTTTCGTGCCTTCCGCCGTGAATTAAAAACTTTTTTGTTTTGTCAGGCGGGCCTGGCCTAATTTCTTCCCTTTCTGTATGAAAATTTTAATTTTATAATTTTTAAATTTTAAATTTGGGATTTTAATATTTTGTAATGGGTTTTAGATTATTGGGGCAATTATTTAATCTGGTTTTAAATTGGTTCTTAAATTTTTGTATCTACATTTTTTATCTTTGCCTGTTCACCACCCTGAGTCTCTTCGGGGAGAAGGGCGGTCTATAAATCTAATAAATAATAACAATAATAATAATAAAAACAGTATCTGCTTCTTTGATATAAAAATTGTCCCCATAACCTTGAAAGAGATGCACCCCATCTTAAGAGGCCATCACTGGACTCAACAATCCAGTCAGTTTTAAAAATTTTTAAAGTAGATTGTTGTAAAAGTTTTTGGGCTTCAGTTCCAGAGGATTCAAGAGGAGATAGATTATGTAAACCTACTTCAGTAGGTTTCAGGTCAGGTTATAATATGGACAATGTGGTTCTTCTCCCTTCTTGTGACCAATTTCTGTTGGCATTGAAAGGGAGGAGAGATTGAACTACTTCTTATTTTTGGGATGCTTTATGACTCAATGCTGTTATCCATTCCAGACCCTCTAGACACTCATGTCTTAAAGACCAGCTGGAAATTACAGGCTGTCCAGAATGTGATGGTATGAGGAGTCTGCCTAATTAAGCCCTTAAAACACCACTTTCCCTTGAATTACACTGGTTACCTTTGTTTTTCAGGTGAAATTCGAGATATTGGTTATCATCTGTATAATCTTTCAGCACATAGGGCACATAGCACAGAGGGATATTTGAGGGACCCTCATTTCCAGTTGTTTCTTCCCATCTGGGATGATTGGGCAGAGTGGGCATGTTGTGGCCCCCATCAATTAAGTAATACCATCTTCTGAGACCCAGGAAGACCCATCTCCTTCACTACCCTGGAATGATATTCTCTCAGAAACCTGATGGCTCCAACCCCAATGATATTCAGGAAGTTATTAAAGACCTAGCTATTCTCCCAGGCTCTAGGGAAGAATGAGGGTTGAGTCCTTGGTGGATGGACTTTCTTTGGGGATATTCATGATGTTGTTTTATGTGTATTGTTTTATACTTTTAACTGTAAACCACACAGTGTGGTTGGGAGATGGGCAGCCTATAAATTATAAAAACAAATGAAGAAAAAGAATCTCCCAAAGTTTCAGTCACTGCACCTCTTTTTCATGCCTTAAAAGAACTTCTCTTTTCTTAGGCTTTTTGGTTTTATGTACTTGTAAATTATTTCCCAAATATCTTTCTCTATTCCCAAAGTATCCACATATCATCTTGCCAATTTCCTCTTGACATCATCTTCCCAAACAACATATATCTGAATATATGGAAATAGTATCTGAAATCATTAATAAAAATCTCACCCGCTGGATTTTTGTCAGCTCGACCTAATCTGAAGGCAACCCCCTTCCATGAAGGCATGTTGATGTTTGTTTCCCTTTGGCTATTTGGGTAGATAACACAGTATACGGTAATACAATAATGGATGTGTGGAAACCTCAACTGATGGGGTAACATTAAAAGGTTATGGCCATACTTGGACTATGTCTTGGGACTCTTTCCCAAGGTCTATAGATAGAATTTGTTCTCACCTTATTTTGGAGCAGTTTCTACCAATTAGATGAGTGGTAACTTGGATGTATTCCAAAAATGTTTGTTACATAAAAAAAATCACGTCCTCATATGGCATATTAAAAATTAAAATTATCTTAGTATTGTGCAGTATAAAACCTTCCTGCTCTCACAGCAGAAGTATCTGAAAGTACATATACATATCATTTATGTTACCAATACATTTCAATTGTCAACATATATCATTTTAAGTGAGCGGTTTCATAAGAAATCGATGTGTGAAAAAGTGAAATAATTATATACATGAAAATTGTGAAGTAAACCACAGGTTGCCCAAGCAAAGGATCAAAGTATGAATAGCATTGAGATGAAAAGCTTTTGTGTGTTCTTTGTATAGAAATGTTCCCTTCGTTTTATTTTATATAGACTTTCTGAAAAATCTTCTGTCTTTTCAAAAGAAAGCTTAATGAATAGCCTACGTGAGGCTATTTGTAATGAGAAAGCAGTACAGATCCTCTGCTAAGTTCTTCAAGTGTGCTGCCAAACAATCTTTAATGTTTGAGTATGCTATGAAACCTTCTTTTGAAGGTTCTGGGAGGCTTTATTCCTTGATATCTTTAGTTCCATAGATTTTCTGAGAGATCCTCTTGTTGGAGGCAAAATAATAATATCTTTGTGACACTGTGCATTAAAGATTCAAAGTCTTCAGAAATCATAACCTAATTAAGTCTCACTGTGGTTATGCAAATGTTTATAATTACATTTTTTACAAAAGAGAGAACTGAGCCAGACCAACAATAATAATAAGAAACCAAGGAACATACTGAAGGCTACTTGGTGACTTACTGTAGTAATAGGCTAAAATAGTCAAGTTAACATGAAGGTTGACCTTGCCACCATATCAATATATTCTATGAATCATTCTATCTTCTTTCTCCCTCCCTCTCTCTCTCCCTCCCTCTTTCTCTTCCACATCAATACAATCTTCTCCATACATTTCTACGTCTATAAGAACTTAGTCTTTTATCAAATATCTGAGTGAGACTAGGGTTTTTTCCTTGACACCTGTTTGTTTAGAGCAATTGTATCAGGAGGAACAATTAAAAAGGTGTAACTCCAGAACACGAGAAAGAGAGAGACAGAGAGAGAGAGAGAAAGACAGAGACAGAGAGACAGAGACACAGAGAGAGAGAGAGAAAAACAGAGAGAGAGAGAGAGAGACAAAGAGAGAGAGAGAACATTAGGTGAAGGTTCTGTAAATCTCTTACATTTGATAGCAATGTGATTGACAAAATCATGGTATGGCTGGAAAGGAAAGTTTCTGCACACTTTTATTTTAGCACCAATCTAGAACAATAAAAATATCCCATACCCTGAACCTATCTTCGTTATTATCATGAACTGCCAAAAATAAACCAATTACATACAATTCAGTTAATGGTGATTAGTACCTTAATACATTTGTTTTGCTCAACAGGTTCTAAAGATGAGCCAGAAGATTTCTTCTTCTTCTTTTTTTAAAAAATGTTTTTATAGTTGCTTTATGCCTACTGGAGGCTTAACTGCATAGATTATTTCATGTCCAACCAAAACTCAGTGGGAAATTGTGCTGCACTTCTTTGATGGTTCTTCCTCTGGAGGCATGATCTTGAAAACCAGGTAACTGTAAAAAAAAAAAAGTGGGCGAGCTTGGCTATTTCTGGCCATTAAGCATAGGCTGCCCAGCCCTTATTAAATTAGTCAGATACCATATGCCAGTGGTTCTCAACCTGTGGGTCAGGACCCCTTTGGGGGTCGAATGACCCTTTCAAAGGGGTCACCTAAGACCATCCGAAAACACATATTTTCAATGGTTTTAGTAATAATTTTATGGTTGGGGGTCACCACAACATGAAGAACTGTATTAAAGGGTCGCGGCATTAGGAAGGTTGAGACCCACTGCCATATGCTTTCTTTTTTTTCCAAATAATTTTATTAATTATAAATAGAGAGAATAAAAGTCTCTAAATAAAAAATACAAGAAAAGAAAAAGGGGGTGTGAAACTGGAAGAAAAAAGGGAAGAAGAAAGAAAGAAAGAAAGAAAGAAAGAAAGAAAGAAAGAAAGAAAGAACTTCTCCCTTCATCCCAGCAGTTAAAAAAACTTCTCTAAATAAAATATAATCTCTCTTCTCCCTATCTCTTAGATAAGGAAAACAAAGTTCAATGCTATACCAATTAATATTTGTCAAGAAAAGTCCAGTAATAGCAACCAGTTGCAACTATTTTCTTCTTTTAACTCTCTTCAAATAAACTGATCTTATAAATCTTCCTTGATTTTTTTTAAAAAAATATTCTTTAATCCCTTAGAAAAAGTCCCATGGGTACTTTGTTGAATATCTATGTTTCAAAGAAAAATATTTTAGGACTTTAACAAATTTTATTTTGTATCAAAAAGTAAAATTTATCTTTGGCTGTTTCTAATAAAGTCTTTGTAAATCTTATCAGAGCTCTTTTGTTTATACAGAGAAGAAAAAAATCCAAATGAGTTACTTTGTTTAATACCTGTTCATTTCTTTTAGGAGATGAGTCATCCATTAGAATCTTATATATTATAATTAAATCCCCCTTCAAATAAATTTCACAGACATCCACTGAGCTAGTTGTTGTTTTACAACTTCATTAGGATATGCTCTGTCAATTTTATCATGCATTTGATCTTTCCTGTCCAAAACCTTGGCTGAAAGATATTCAAAAATTTGCACTAAGAATTTCTGTTCCATTTTCTTTATTCTCTGGATCTAGTGTCAGTCTTCAAGGTCTGGGTATAATAGTAAAACCCCAAAAGCATTTTCTATTTTCCCATGAGAAAATATCTCCTAAATAATTCAAAACTGTAATACTAAATTCCTCTGGCCTCTTAATCTGTTATTAACTTTCCAAAATTCATGTACCAAACCCCTTTTGCTGCATACTCCAAATACACACACAGACACAGACACACACAGACACACACACATACAGTATGTATGTATATGTATGTGTGTGTGTATATACATATACATACACATACATACATACATACATACATACATACATACATACTTTTAAAATCAACTTTATGCCATTGTGTTTTAAGCAGGTAGAAACTCACCCAATGAATAAAACCTTGCCAGTCCAAAGGATCTTAATCTCTCCGATATGCAATATGTATTGCATATTGCAGTGTGTGTGTGTGTGTAATTAAAATATGAAGTTCAGTTGAGTTTAATGTTTGTAAAGGCTACTATGTCACTACGGGCTTAATGTACATTCCTGACTGCTACTTCACTCATAAGCCAATTATGAAAACTTTGGTTTCCATGGTCTACTCATGAGGAGCAGCTGTTAGAAGTCACATGAATGATCACAACAATCTTTCCTTTGTTCTGGAGAGATTAGACCATCTTGGTCTAATCTAACGGTGCGAGGGAATCCACTGTGCCACAGATAGCCGGATGTGAGACCCTCTTTGTGAGATGGGGCCTTGGGGTTCAGATGGGCCTGTTGCTTACGTACCTGGCTCCCTGCCGCGTGGCAACGGCCCTGCCCGAGCTGCTCGATGTGATAGCCGCAGTGGCAGTTGATACACCCAGGCTTATGGTTATGGGTGACTTCAATCTGCCATCTGTTGGTGAGACGTCTGAGATAGCTCGGGAGTTCATGGCTTCCATGACGGCCATGGACCTGACCCAGTTAGTTCATGGCCCCACTCACAGAGGGGGTCACACCCTGGACTTGATTTTTGTCTCTGGCCAGTGGCTGAGTGAGTCTGTTATAGGGGATATAGACATGGAACCCTTGTCATGGTCAGACCACTCGCTCCTTCGCCTAGACCTTCAAACCGCTACACCCCGCCGCAGGGAGGCGGAGCCGATAAGATGGGTCCGCCCCAGGCGCCTGATGGATTCTGATAGATTCCAGATGGAGCTTGGGCCATTTCCTGAGGTTCTGGCACACGACTCGGTCGGGGACCTGGTGGCGGCCTGGGATCGGGCCGCTAGTGGGGCCTTAGACCGAGTCGTGCCTTTGCGGCCTCTGACCCGGTGCCGATCCCTCATGGCCCCTTGGTTTACTGAGGAGCTGAGGGAGATGAAGCGCCGGAAAAGACGCCTAGAGAGCGGTTGGAGGGCCAGTCTTGCCGAATCTGATCGAACACTGGTAAGGCTACATATTAAAGCCTACCTAGTGGCGATAAAAGCGGCAAAGTCTAATCACTTTTCCGCTCTTATTGCGTCATCAGAGAATCGTCCGGCGGCCCTGTTCAGGGTGACCCGCTCCCTGCTTCAATTGGGAGCGAGGGAGGACCCCCTGGAGGGCAGGGCTGAGGATTTCGGACGATATCTGTATGACAAAATCGCTCAGATCCGACGGGACTTGGACTCTGACTGGGTAGATCCGGGCGGGATGACGAGGAATAGTCTTGAGAGTGTTATCTGGGAGGAGTTTGACCTTGTGACTCTGGATGACGTGGACAGGATTTTGGGGAGACTTAATGCGACCACATGTTTATTGGACCCGTGTCCCTCCTGGTTAGTACTGGCTTCCCGGGAGGTTACACGAGGCTGGCTCCAGGGAATTATTAACGCTTCGTTGAGTGAGGGATACTTCCCCGCCACCTTGAAGGAGGCGGTGGTGAGGCCTCTCCTCAAGAAGCCCTCCCTGGACCCGGCAATATTGGCTAACTATCGTCCTGTCTCCAACCTTCGCTTTGTGGCGAAGGTTGTCGAGAGTGTGGTTGCACGACAGTTCCCACAATTCCTGGAGGAAACGTCCTATCTGGATCCGTTCCAGTCGGGTTTCAGGCCTGGTCACAGCACGGAAACGGCATTGGTCGCGTTGGTTGATGATCTCTGGAGGGCCCGGGACAGAGGTTGTTCCTCTGTTCTGGTCCTATTAGATCTCTCAGCGGCTTTTGATACCATCGACCATGGTATCATGCTGCACCGGTTGGAAGAGTTGGGGATGGGGGGCACCGTTTTACGATGGTTCTCCTCCTTTCTCTCCGACCGGTCGCAGTTTGTGTTGACAGGGGGGCAGAGGTCGACCTCGAGGCCTCTCATTTGTGGAGTGCCACAAGGGTCGGTCCTCTCGCCCCTTCTGTTCAACATTTATGTGAAGCCGCTGGGTGAGATCATCCATGGTTTTGGGGTGAGATACCATCAGTACGCTGACGACACCCAGCTGTACATCTCCACCCCAGACCACCCCAACGATGCCCTTGAAGTGATGTCCCAGTGCCTGGAAGTTGTACGGATCTGGATGGGGAGGAACAAGCTCAAGCTCAACCCCTCCAAGACTGAGTGGCTGTGGTTCCCGGTTTCCCGATATAGCCAGCTGACGCCATCGCTGACTATCGGGGGCGAGTCTTTGGCCCCCGTGGAGAGGGCGCGCAATCTGGGAGTCCTCCTGGATATGCAGCTGTCCTTAGAGGAACATCTGACAGCTGTGGCCAGGGGGACCTTTTATCAGGTACGCCTGATTCGCCAGTTGCGCCCCTTTCTTGATCGGGATTCCGTGTGCACGGTCACTCACGCCCTCGTCACCTCTCGCCTGGACTACTGTAATGCTCTCTACATGGGGCTCCCCCTGAAGAGCACCCGGAGGCTCCAACTGGTCCAGAATGCGGCCGCGCGGGTAATTACGGGGGCTACATGGCGCTCCCACATAACACCGCTCCTGCGCGAGCTGCACTGGCTCCCAGTGGTCTTCCGGGTGCGCTTCAAGGTGTTGGTTACCACCTTTAAAGCGCTCCATGGCATAGGGCCCAGTTATCTACGAGACCGCCTTCTGCCACCGACAACCTCCCATCGACCCGTGCGCTCCCACAGAGAGGGTCTCCTCGGGGTGCCATCAGCCAAGCAATGTAGGCTGGTGACCCCCAGGGGGAGGGCCTTCTCTGTGGGAGCTCCTACCCTCTGGAATCAGCTTCCCCCTGAGATAAGAAAAATCCATGACCTCTGTGCCTTCCGCCGGGCCCTTAAAACATTTTTCTTCCAACAAGCCGGGCTGGCCTAAGCGGAGCCTTTTAAATGATTTTAAAGTGGGGTGTTTTTAAATTCTGGGCCAAATTTAGATATTCTTTTTAATTGGTTTTTAATTGTTTATATTATGTGTTTTTACTTGGCTGTACACCGCCCTGAGTCCCCAGGGAGAAGGGCGGTATAGAAATCTAAAAATAAAATAAAATAAATAAAATAAAATCCAACTTCCAGAAGCAATTGCTCTTATAAAAGTTGTATTGATAGCCAGTGAAAGCCAACAAGATGTCTGTTTGCTATGCTGCTTATAGGAAGTAAAATACCATATAGTTCCTGTGTAAGCAACAATTACAATTCTGCCTTTTATAAAATGAATAAAGGTATCCCAAGTTGTGAGAAAATCAGATTGGCACATTTACTTCCTTTCAAGTAGGACCCCTTAGTACCATTCTTCTTAATCTCCATGGGCATGCATTATATTTTCTCAAGTATTTCAGGATTTTGCCTTGTTACAACTGCCTATGTTAGCCTTGCATTAGCATAGCAAAGTTGTTGTAGCTCAGGCAACATGTGCCTTATTCTTTGGTCATGACTGCAGTGCAATAAAACAAACAGCTGAGAAAAAAAAGACAAGCTTTCACATTTTAGACTTTTTTTTACATGTCAGTCATCATATAATTTGATTGATCTTCTCATATAAATAGGGATTGAATTTCTAATGACAGATTAAAATAATATTGGTTCCATGCACCACATAATCCCACTCAATGTTTTATAAAGCCTTGACTGAGGTAATAAATTTGTTTGTCTTCCTTTCATAAGTAAAGATTTGTAAGGCTATAATGGCACTACATTTTTTTCTCCTTTACTTGGATGGCAATTGCTTCTCATATATTTAAATAATTACATGATCCATCTCCTAAATTATCATTATATGAAAGCAAAAATTACGCCATAATTCTTAAAGGAACTCCTATACGTCAGCTCATCTCTACTTTCTGCTCTTCTTTACTTTATTGATATGACAGGGACTTTGCTGCTCAGGTTCAATTGCATTTGGTTGTGTTCTCAGAAGAAGCTATGAAGTGTTGGATTTTTGCTTCTAGGTATGGTTAATTAGGCTGTGCTCATTAAAAATGGAAAGAGAAAAGGTGTTTTATGATATTGACAGCCCTTTAAAGGCTGGATGCAGGATGATTCTGGGTGCATTTGTGTTGAAGGTTGCTAACAAAATGCCTACATACCACCATGCATTCCAAAACCCTTTTTTCCCACTCTCCTTTGAATATAAGGGCTACCTAATCTTAATAGTTCACCACATTTTTAATTAAAAAAAATAAGTAAAGGAAAACTGTCTTGCACATAAAATATTGTCGGAATATTGTTTTAACTATTGGCAAGGTTGCTTCATGGCTGATTTCCATGGAAATAATTTTGATTGGGTGTGAGTTGTGAAAGCATTACAATTTCTTGGCTCCAATCAATGGCCTCTGATTATTACTGAGGCTGTGCAAAGCTTTTAAAGGGTGCTTTGCACTGATGGAGTTTTGAGTGGAGAAGCTCCTTGAAGCTGTTTTGTAATCAAGAAGCTTGATCATTTTGTTTTCGGGAAAGCAATTATTAAGTCTTTCCAGACAAAACTCATGTTGCAGGAGAAAGAAGTCTTCCTCTAGAGTCCTTCTTCTAGGGTGCATGGTTAAGAGAGCCCAGTGAAGTGAAAGGATAATTTATTAAACTTGTATGCCTTACAGAATCATTGAGAGTAAGGCAGTATACAATTTTAATGAATTATTATGGTTGATTATACAGTCAGCCAGATATTTTAGACTGAATATGACATTTTTGTCCACTATTGAATCCTTTTCAAGGACCTGCTTAATAATGTTAAAGGTACGGTTGCAGGATGTAAGCTGTTCCGAATAAAGCTGCCGTTTACAATTGACTGCAGATGAATAAAAGACATGAATATAAACAAACAAAAAGAATATATTGGCTCCATATAAGTTAATTGTAGAAAAATTGTACATCAGATACAAATTGTACATCATACACTATCTTATTTTCAAAAGTTAACCTTAAAAAGTTTTGACAAGCATAACATTTAATCATGTGTGCTCCCTTTCATAATTACATCACTTTCTTCAAATGTAATGATGAGGAGAGAGCACGTTTTCTATTTCAGGGGTAAACAACTGCTGCAGGGTTAAAAATGTTGACAAAATGGCACATTTTGATTTGTAATATTTTATCTGAAGAAAAAAAATCCCCTGGAGTATTAAATATTTTATGCCATGTTGAAAAAAGAAACCAATGTTTGGATCTAAAGAGCAATCTTACATTCCATTCAAAATTAGTTAGTGAATTGGTATCCTATTGAGCTTCTGCTGCTTCCTGATCAATGCATGGCTTACTGTGGAAAACTGTGATTGATGAGGGTTTTCATTTCCAGCCAGAGCTGCTTTGGTTCCCAAATGACTGCCCTTCATAATCTAGGATAGGAGCCTGAGTGGCGTAGCAGGCTAATGCCTCCTATTAAGGCAGCATTTAACATCCAGCTGCCTGCAATTACTGTGAGTTCTAATCTCACCAGGCTCAAGGTTGACTTAGCCTTCCATCCTTTCTAAGGTGGGTAAAATGAAGACCCGGTTTGTGGGGGCAATAAGCTGACTTTGTATAAATATACAAAAGTATGAAGGCTATTGCTTAATGCATTGTAAGCCACCCTGAGTCTCCGGAGAAGGGCGGCATATAAATATAAATAAATAAATAAAATAAAATAAATAAAAATCTCTGCTGGCAATTATTACTGAATTGTCTGGTACAAGGGTTGGTTTAGGGAATAGGATGCTGCTTTCTGGGTAGATGTTAATCCTGGTACAGTAGTAGCCAAAACTGTCAAAACTGTTTCCCTTTTGGGAAAAGTGTATTTTCTAAAACTAGCTAATAACACCACTTTTTTGGGGGGACTAGTGCCATAAAATTATATATCAATGGAAAGATAATTTAATCAAGAATGTAATGCAATAACTTTTATGAAGGATTTGCTATTAGTATAGCAGTTACAGTATAAAGAAGAAAAGTGAAACACGTAGAAAAAATGACATATACAAAAATTATCACGTCAGTTAATACTTAGTTGGGTAACCTTTAGCAAGAATTACGGCCTTACAATGTCTTCCCATGGAGCGAACCAAGTCTTTTAGTTTTGCAGCTATTATAATGTGAAACCAAGATTGAATTATTGCTTCTATTAATTGGGTTTTATTGCTGGGTTGCTTCTGACTAACAAGTTTTTTTAGTCGGCTCCATAGATTTTCAATTGGGTTAAAGTCTGAGATATTCCCAGGCCAGTCCAGCAGTGGAATGTGTATCTTGAAACTCTTTAAAAAAGTGGTGTTATTAGCCGTCAAACCTCAAAAATATACTTTTCCCAAAAGGTTTCCACAATTTTGGCTGCTACTGTAGTTTAGACAAGAAGCACAACTAAAAATATTGGCTCCACCTTTATTGTAAGGTTTCATTAACAGAATATTGCAAGACTGAAAGTATTTCTCACTTCCCTTAACTCTCTAAAAAACTAGAAAGGGTCTTTTCTGAAACATTTCCCATGTCCTTCCTCCTTCTGTAGGCTGAGATATCTATTATACACCAGTTGTACAGTCCATGGCTTTCTCTCCTGTCTCCTAAGGCCACTTTACGATAATGCTACTGCATGCCATTACAGTAAAATAACCAGAGAGAAGCTGAAGGAAGAATCTTACCCTATCCCTGGGGACTATGTGCCTGATGAAAGGAGCACAAATGGGAAAAATTAGCTCTTGGGGAGATTGAAATGAAAGGCTATGGGGAAGTGTTGAGAGGAGCAAAAAGAACTTTGGATCTGGCAGGAACAGCTGAGGGCTAATCGTATCACTGTTGTTTGTAGTTGGCTGGATGGTCATAGGAGGCTTATTAGGAAGAAGTGCATCAGTTTAATGGTGGGAGAAATGAGATAGAGGAAGGGAACTAAGGAAATAGGAGCCAGATTAGTATGGTGATGGGTACAAATGGCAGGATGCTAATATAGGGCAGTTGCCAAGTGTCCAAATTTTGATTATGTGACCTTGGGGATGGTTGTAAGTGCAAGAACTGGTTGTAAGTCACTTTTTAAAGTGCCATTGTAACTTCAAACAGTTACAATGAACTAACTGCATAGCATAACTAGAATGGGATCAAGAGTTGTTGAAAAAGAAGGCTGAAAAGCAAACACAGCTGATACAGAGAAGTTTAGGAATATCCAGTAATTAGTTTATTTCTGTGAAAAAGGCTATCCATTTCACAGTTTTATGAAAACATTCTTTCCCACTCAGCCTGCTGGGTTGAGTTGAAATATTACACAACAACTAGAATTATTTCTATTTTCACCTTCACTGTTTCTAGTATTACTTGCCACCTCCAAGCTATCTTCATTGCTGATTCTACAGCTCCCAGATGTTTACTGTCAATTTTATGTGGTTGGGATTTGATGTGGAGTCTGTTCTGTAAGATATAATAGAGTTTTGGTAGAAATAGAAAGAATATAATAAAGTAGTAACATATATTTTACAGACCTATGTAGGTGGAGCTTGGTGTATCTTAGCTTTTTTTTTGTTGGTAGTACATCATTTCCAAAGTGTCACTCATCGATATTCCATTCTTTGCTTTTGTCTTACTTCCTACCCTTCTTTTTTCAAAGGATTTCAGGAAAATATGAATATAAAGTTATTACAAATAAACTGAATGACTTGAAATCATTCATTTTTTAATGCCAAGATTGAATTTCCACATATAGAGTATGACCAGCTATTTAGATTTAATAATAGAAGCATAACAAGTTAAAGCTACTAATGAATAAGGATAATATTTTGTGTATCTTAGGAGTCATTCCATTGAACATAACAGAACTTACTTCTGAGCAGACTCATAGAGTTTAATTATATGAATATTACAGTATGTGTTATATTAATTGACAGATATCTTTATGCAGAAACAAGAAAATTACAGTAGATGAATTAGAGAGAAACTTTGAAAAAAATTTACAAGCCTTTTAGCTGGAACATTAATAACTAATTCCAACAGTTCCTTCTCTCCCTCCCTCTTATATTTAAAAATTTAAATCTGCCGTCCAATTTTTTTTTATGTTTGTAAGATAGATAACATACATCCATTATGTGAAATTAGCAGTTCAACACAATACTTTTCATTAATAAAAAGAAACATACATGAAGCATTGCTATATTCAGGATATGGTAGACAATCAGTATTCTGCATGGATCTCTGGCTGCTATATTAAAATTCTTACCCAGCTGTTATAACACAAAAAATATGGATATGATGGTCAACAAATTCCAGTCTTTCCAACTTCTTCCTCTAACTGAAATGGAAGTACATATCCATCTTTAGTTGCATCTAGGAAACATGCTACACTTAATCCTTCCCTTCTCTTCCTTTTATGCTGGTTGCTGCTTGACCAACTTCTTGCATGCCAAATATTTATTTTAAAGTATTTTCATTGCCACCCCAAATAATAAGAAGAGAGATGTTTCCAATTATTTTATACCTTAATCCATATCTGCAACCTAATAGGATCCATTTTATATATTCATTTATTTGCTTTGCAGTGTCTGTGTATCATCTACCCTCAAAAGCAAAGGAGGATAAATATCAGTATAGAAGAATTGGGTTGCTGTTGTTGTTGTTTTTTTTTTAAGCAGAAGCTGCTTAAGATAAGCTGAAAATAGCTTGGATTTTTTTTTCTCATAATGATTAAAGACAAATAAGCTCTCTTCTCTATTGCATTTGAGTACCTTCATTCTGACTAAAATCCCCTTGAGTATAAAACCTATTTCCCCTTGTTTTCTTGTCCTCCCGGGAAAGGAAGAATAAAAGAAAGAAGACAACGAAGATGGCTCTGAAGCTATCCATTTCAGGTCTTGTCAGGTTATAATCTTCATAGGCTACCTGAAGGCTAGCAGCATATTTAATTAATTATTCTTGTAATTCTGAGTTTAAAATGAAGCTATTTTATAGTGTAAGAAATACCTACTGAGCCAGTGTGGTATGCATTCAAGGGGAGATGTTGCAGCAACAATCAGTCAGGGCTATTCTTTTTTCTAGCACTCAATCTGAAGACAGGAAATACCTAAATGTAGGAAGGAAAGAAAAAAATACTGCACATGTTTAGATTCAACCTCTTTCACTGAGTGGAACATTCTATTTGCTTTAAGTGCTACTGACGAAGGATGTAGATCTAGCATGAAGCCCAATAGTTCTCTAGTCTGATAGTACACGAAGAAGACATTGTTTTGCTGTTCATTACCAAACATGGTACTAGAGCAGTGGTGGGCTGCCCCCAAGTCGGACTGTTTTGCAAGAACTGGTAGTAAAACTGGCAGGAAGTTCTGTCCATCAACCCTGATGTCACCAGGAAGCTTCTGCACATGCGCAGAAGAACAAAGCAAGCACGCGTGCGCGGCCCCATTGTGAACCGGTAGTAAAGGTAAGTGTTAGATAGGTGGATTGAAGAGACTGGAGACAGGCTTCAGACAACAGCTCTTTATTCAGCAACTATTTACAAGTCAGTCCCTCTAACAGCCAGCCTTTATATAGAGGGCTGCCAATCACATTTAAACATTCTTCCCACCCAAACAGTAGACCAGAGGGAAAACTACCTTGTTAATATCTAACAGAAAGTAGAAACCCACCCCTGTACCAAAGGTAAGAAGGTGCCTAGCCCTAATCCATAAATAATACCCTTCAGGGAGGATTTATGCCTGATCTCTCTATTGCTTCATTGCCATTACTAAATTAGTTGAAAGGTCTGTAGGATTAATTTATCAGCCTTGATAGTTGACGATCTGCGAAAGAATCTGACTAAAAAAAAATGAAAAGGAATTTTGTTACATTTATCTCATCATATATTTTTTTCTCTTCCTAAAAGTTCTGGTTGGAAAATTGTGACTGGTCAGTTAGTTGAGCTGCTGCTATCAAAATCTCAGTAAACCTCCCCCTCCCACATTACTAGTTTCTGTGCCTTCAAGTCAGTTTTTGGCTCTTGACAAGTTTTTTTTGGAGGGGGGCAAATTTTGGAAGTGGCTTGCCTTTGGCTGCTTGCTAGCACTGGGAGAAAGTGACTGACCCAAGGTCACCAGCAGGCTTTGGGCCTAAACAGGACTAGAACTCATGGTCTTGTGATTTCTAACCTGATTCCATTCACACACACACACACACACAAAGGAAGTACAATTCAGAATATACTTAATATGTCATTAGTAATCTATATGTCAATTTCTGGATCTCTGATACCAGTCCAATGTTCTCTTTAGAACTTTTACATGTTCTATTTGATTATGGAACTCATTCTCTGGAGAAATATGGGTGGCTTCTATGCCATTGAGTTTTAGATAGCAGTTCAAGACATAATTGTTCACCCAGCATTTTGCAGAGTAAACATTTTCATAAAGTTTATGTGAAATACCATTTATTAGTGCTGGCAGCAAGACTTTACATTGTTATCCCATTTTTATAGTCCACATTATAATACTACTATTGTGTATCTGGTCCTTTTTTAAATTTAAAACTTTGTTCTGCATGCCATTATGGATTAATTTAGGAGGAAAAGAAGGATATAAATACATTTATGACCATGGCTACTTTCTGCACCTATGCAATTAATTTCATGTGGCATATTGCCCTGTTTAACTTTGCCAGCTCTCCCAGCAGAGAAGTGCTCTGGACATGATCTCAGGAGGGCCCAAAGCAACTGTGCTGAATGAAATGCCTCAGCAAATGATCTTCACAGCTCAACTAATTTCAATGAAACTTGTAACAGAATAAAAGTAAATTGAGCCATTTTCGCTTACTTGTTCTTCCATCAAATAGCCTCTGGCAAGGAATTGTTATTAAAAGTGTTAACCTATGGCAGTTATTTAGCCAAGACTTTAACTGTGATTGTTACTGAAATGAAGATATTATGGAGTCTGGGCTCTGTTTTTTGCAACATTATAATTCCATCGCATTTTGTTTTATTTTTCCTCAAGCTATAAACTTTGTGGCTTTTTTTGTTTTTATTTGATTCTGTGTTTGGTTTTCCTTTAATAATATTAATTCTTTCCCATTAAGAGAAAGCTTACCTCCAGTGATAGGGCATCCACAACTTCTGAGGACTTGCCCTCAGAAGTTGTGGGTTTCCATCACTGGAGGTTTTTAAGAAGAAATTGGATAGCCATCTATCTGGTACAGGATCTCCTGCTTCAGCAGGGTTGGACTAGAAGACCTCCAAAACTCTTTTCAACTCTGTTATTATGTTAATTCTGTTTAATGCAAAATACCTACAGTTTCAGGTGTATTTCCACGCAGGCACAAAATGCTCAGACCTAGCTGGCTTTGGCAGATCAATCTAATGTAGCCTGCACAAATCAGCAGTCTTCCCACTTAGAATATTTCTAAATCTACAACCATATCATCTAGTTCTATATCTACTAACAAATATTATTTCTCAGCTTGTGAAAAAGAATATCTCTAGTGTTCCCTATTTCCCTGGCCATCTAAAATAAGGAAAAGGCAATATTCAAAGCTTGCCTCTGATGTTAATCCATATGCCTTGAAAGATAGAGTGAATAGTCCCAGATTACATTTTCAACAAGGAATGAACTGAGACAAACTCTGACAACTAATATTAATGGGACATAGTAGTTTTTCATCTGTCAATGACCTTTAAAAAAGAATTGTAGTTATTCCCTTATAATATTTTCTCATTTATTACCTGTCTTTTTGTTGAATTCCAATGCCTTTATGTAACAGAAATATAGATGCTTGCCTTCAAAACACAGAAATATGATTTGATTATTATAATAGCTTTAGGCCTTCAAAACTAATTCATTTTTTCCCTCTCATTATGAAAGGATTTTTTTTTTTTTGGAAGATGATGGTGATTCCTCAACTAAGCAGTTCACTGGAGACAGACAAGCTTATATCTTGCGGCAAAAATGTCATAAAGAAGTAGTTTCTCAGATCTGGCAGAAGTTCATTAAAGTGATTATGTGTGTTCTGGGATAGTGATCTGAATAATTATTGTTGGTGAAGCCTTATATTCTAAGTAACATGATAGCTATTGAAATGAATAAAATCTGAATGATTTGCTGTTTCTTACTGCTGAGTTTAAAATCTTTCATAAATGTAGTTTATTTTATTTTCTAATATTATACATCCCCTCTTCTACACATGCTTTCTGATCCCAAAGGCTTCCTGGTTTCTCTCTTCTTATATTAGATGCTAACATATACAGTACTCAACATGTTTCATGCTTCTATTCTGATTAATTTATTGATTACATACCATCAAGTCATTGTTGATTCTTAGTGACTACATAAACAGATTTTCTCCATGATGATCTATCCCTAACCTGGTCCTTCAGCTCTTCTAACATTGCACTCATCACCAGTGTAATTGAGTCTATCTACCTTGCTGTTGATTGTGCTCTTCTCTTTCCTTCCATTTTTTCCAGTATTAGAGCCTTCTCTAGAGAGCTAGGTCTTTGCATAATGTGTCCAAAGTAGGTTAATTTGAACCTGGTCATTTGTGCCTTAAGTGAGAACCCTGCGTTGATTTGGCTGATGATTCATTTTTTAAAATTATAGCTGTCCATGTTATTTTTCAGTGCACTAACATTGTATTGCTAACGAGGGCATACAAAACCTTTGCCAGACCAATTCTTGAATACAGCTCATCCGCCTGTATATTGGACATTAACACTATTGAGCAGGTCCAGAGGTATTTCATGGGAAGAGTACTCCACTCCTCTACTCACAATAGAATCCCTTATGCTACCAGACTTGAAATTCTGGGCTTGGACAATCTGGAACTGTATTGCCTGCAATCTGATCTAAGCATAGTACACAAAATTGTCTGCGGCAACATCTTACGTCTCAACGACTTCTTCAGCTTCAACCACAATAATACACAGGCAAAGAATTTATACAAATCCAAGGTAAACTGCTCCAAACTCGATTGCAGAAAATATGAGTTCAGCAGCAGACACCTGGAATGCTCTACCTGACCCCGTTGTTACAGGCTCAAACCCTCACAACTTCAACCTCAAACTGTCTACCATGGACCTCACCCCATTCCTAAGAGGTCCGTAAAGGGGGCATGCATAAGCACACCAGCGTGCCTATCGTTCCTGTCTTACTGTCCCCATTTATCTGTACTTACTTCCTTTGTTTATGTTTATGTTTATACCTATACCTGCTATCTTGTACATGTTTGACAAACAAACAAACAAACAAACAAATAAATAAAGCTCACAAGCATAAATGATCTTCCTGTCCTGCCTAGACTCTCCTTCAAAGTCCACAATTTGCTTTCTTAGAATATGGCTCATACAATTCTGATCTTTGGGGATACAGACACATCATGGTATTTGAATATATTTTCCAAGACCTTCATGGCTACTCTACAAAAGAAAATATTTCTTGACTGCTTTCCCCTTTACTGTTGATGGCTGATGATAAAAGGGAGAAGTTGTCCACCATTTTCATATCTTCACTATAAATTCTAAGGCTAGTTGTTCTACTGTTCTCATTCGTCTAATCTTTATATTTTATTGAATCCATGTTTTAAAAACTTTACTCATTGACTTTTATTACGAGGGCTTGCAGATCCTTTGCATTTTTGGCTATCAGAAAATGTCATTAGCCTAGTGCAGGTAATTGATGTTTCACCCACCAATTTGAAAACTACACTTATTTTCTTCCAGTCCAGCTTCCCTTAATATATATTCTGCATATAGATTGAATGAATAATGAGAGAATATACATCTTTTCCTCACACCTTTTCCAACTTGGAGCCAATCTATTACCCTATGTCCTGTCTACATTACAGTTTCTGGATCTGTATTTATGTTTCTCAAGAGGATAATGAGATGTTTTGAGATTCCCATTTTTCTAAGAATATTTCATAGCTTGTCAAGAATAACAGAGTTGGAAGGGACCTTGGAGGTCATCTACTCTAAACCCCTGCCCAAGTAGGAGACCCTATAGCATTTCAGACAAATGGCTGACCAGTCTGTCCTTGAAAGCCTCCAGTGATGGGGCACCTATAACTTCAGAAGGCAGGTTATTCCACTGATAGATTGATTTCACTGTTACGAAATTTCTCTTTGATTTTAGGTTGCTTCTCTCCTTGATTCGTTTCCATCTATTGTTTCTTGTCAACACAATGATCAACACAAAGGCGTTTCTATAATCAGTGGCTTCCTTTTGGTATTCTTTGGCTTTTTCAATTACCCAACATACATCAGCAATAATGCCCCAAGTTCCTACGTCTTTTCTAAAGGCATCTTGAGCATCCTGCATTTCTTTTCCCTGTAAGACTCTAATCTGCCTTGGATGCATTGGATGATCCTAAGCATTATTTTACTAACATATGAAATTAAGACTATTGTACAATAGTTTCCACACTCTGCTAAGTGTCTTTTTTGAGATATTAGAATAGACATTGACATCTTCCAAACTGTTAGCTACTATATTATTCTCTATATTAGCTGGCATACTTTGGTTAGAAACTTTACTTTATTGTTCTGTTCTTACCGTACTTATGTAGCTACTATATTCCAGCATTCCTATCATCTTCCAACTAGCATACTTCAAATAACAATTCTTCCTATGAACATAATAAAATCTATATATTTACATCTAACAACTAAATGAACACCCACCCACCTTCCTTCCTTCCTTCCTTCCTTCCTTCCTTCCTTCCTTCCTTCCT
>WNWU01000001.1:27456131-27496268 GCA_012654045.1 Ptyas mucosa
GATAGATAGATAGATAGATAGATAGATAGATAGATAGATAGATAGATAGAGTCTCTGTGTTAAAATTATTGTGCAGCCACTTTTCTCTTCCTATGTATGCTTATATAGCAAAACCAGAGTCAGGTATTGAGATGGTTAGCTATATAAATTAAATAAATAAGTATGTAGCACTACTTACTGCATTAGGGTGTGTGTGTGTGGAGGGGTATTGGGTCTTCATTGTTGGAGGCTCAACTCTGGAGAAGCCCCAGTGTCATCAATTTCATGGCCATAAACATTGTTTGTTATTTCAGTAGCAATAGCAATAAAACTTAGACTTATATATAGTACTACCCCATAATCAGAGGTGGTATTCAGCCAGTTCAGACCGGTTTGAATGAACTGGTAGTGCAGATGATCAGTTAGCCCCACCCACCCACCCCCGGTCTATCATGTTCTTTATTTCCTGCTTTGTAGCTCATCTCAATCACACGGCACAGCTGATTTTCTCCCACTTACTTACTTACCATTGCGTGCACGCTCACCAACTGGTTGTTAAACAGGCAGCATCCCACTACTGCCCATAATGTTTTACAGAACTCTCTGGGATGTGTGTGTGTTACAATGTCAGCATATTTTCCCCAACAATCTGGGTACTCATTTTACTGACCATGGAAGGATCAAAGTCTGAGTCAACCTTGAGCCAGTCAGGATTGAGCTCCAGGCTGTGGGCAAAGTTTGCCTATAATATTGCATTCTAATGACTGTGCTACCAAAGCTCCTTTCAATTCTAATAATTAGTGCAAGGTTTCCTGTTAGAGGAAGATTTTGAAATAACTTTTGTTTTCAGGAGTGAGTACCATTTTTCCTAACCAAACTGTTCACCTGAAAATGTTTGCCAGTTTTATTTTTTGTGTTAGTTACTGTATGTTCAATAATGCATCTTAAACAGAATTCTATTGGAGTAAAATGTGAGATATCAACTTATGTATAACTTTGTAATGTTTTCCTGTGTGAAAAAGACTCCATTGAATTGTCAGCTTGATCAATTGCAAACACAGATAGAGCAAAGCAAATGCACAAGCCACTAAAATAAATGTGATACATATCCAGATATAGTAGCAATTTTTAGAATACCTGCTTATCCACCTTGGCTGTCTCCATGTCTTTTTCTGTTCCAAAATCATGATCAATAAACTTATGTTTCTTTATCATTATAATTGGTGTAGATTTAACAGGAAGTTATGCCTCTTTCTCAACATCGCACTGTTAAAGTGTAGTACTGGAATGTAAGTGAGTCACAAGAGGGGGATCTTGTCTTTTGTTTCTTTGTCAATAAATAAAACAAACATAGGGATTCATTTTGTGCATTCCAAGTAACACACTTCTTTGCCATTCACATGCTGAAATAAAGAATGTGACAGCTTCTTACCTCTAAGATGAAAACTCATTTTTGCTAATGTAAGCATCACATATCTGAACAAAATGAGTGAAGCTTAAGCAATCTAACCTTTTAACCAAGGGCTATTCTATTTCTTCCTTATGCTCTTTCACTGGCAAAAAGAGGAATATGAAAACAGAATGAATGGAGTATTATCCTAAGATGATAGGTATGTATGTATGTATGTATGTATGTATGTATGTATATGATAGATAGATGTATGTAAGTATGTATGTATGTATGTATGTATGTATGTATATGATAGATTGATGGATGGATGGATGGATGGACGGACGGACGGACGGACAGTCAGACAGACAGATAGATAGATATAGATGCATGCTAAGGATATTTGGAGGGAGGACTAGGAAATCATACATGTATTGATGTATTATTGGTGGAAAATATTTAATTAAAGGCTTCTGATCACTTGTATCAAGAAATCCCCAAATCAGCTCTGGATGGAACTCTGTATTCAGACATCTTTAGCGGTGCATATTGATGCCTGTGGTAGAGTCAGGATGGAGCTAATGCTCCATCGTTGTACTCTTTGATCTCTCAGTAGCCTTTGACTGTAAATTACAGAATCTCTTTAGACCAACTGCAGGAGTTGGGAATTGGGGGCACTGTTTCCCTTCCTTCCTTAAAGGGGGTTCCAGTTATGTTAGACAGTGAGGAGAGGTCATCCTCTAGGCTCCTCTTATGTGGGGTGCCATAGGGTTTCCCTCCCTCCCTGCTTAATGTGACACTGCTGGATGAGGTAATCTACTGGTTGGTTTTATCATCAACATGCATATGATACCCAATTATATATTTCAACCCTAGACCAACCAAGTGAGGATGTTGAGATCCTGTCATAGTGCAGGCTGTGCAGGCTTGGATAGGAAAGAATTGACTCTGATGCAATCCTAACAAGAGCAAGTGCTTGTGAATATTAGCCATAGGATATTACTTTTGGAAAGGATAGCATTCCTAATTCGAGAGTGGTATACAATACAAGGGGTTATCTTCAACTCAAAGCTCCTATTTCAAGAGTCACTCATACTTTAGTCACCTCACAGCTTGACTATTGAAATATGCACTAGCTGGTTGTATGTCTTTTTGTCTTTGAACAACAAGACATGATAGCAGTGTTCTAATATTTGAGGGGCTGCCACAGAGAGGAGCAGGTCAAGTTATTTTCCAAAGCACCTGAAGTCTAGACAAGGAATAATGGATGGAAACTGAACAAGGAGAGGTTCAACCTGGAAATAAGAAGAAATTTTCTGACAGTGAGAGCAATCAGCCAATGGAACAGCTTGCCTTCAGAAGCTGTGAGAGCTTCATCACTGGAAGCTTTCAAGAAGAGACTGGATTGCCATATGTCAAAAATGATATAGGGTCTGCTTGGGTGGGGGGTTGGACCAGTAGTGGGTTGCAAAACCTGTCACTACCGGTTCACTCGTATGCTCGTGTGCATCCATCTTGGGTGGGCAGAGCCTCACGCTGCCACCGCTACCGGTTCGCTGATCCGGGTAGAACCAGTAGCAACCCACCACTAGGTTGGACTAAATGATTTACAAGATCCCTTCCAACTCTACTAATCTGTAATCTGTAAGATCTCATTTTGTTTTGTTCTGTATTTTGTTATTATTGCTTATCACATTGTGAACTGCCTACAATTTGTCTGAAGCTGATGACACCTAAATCAAATGAATGAAATCATTTGATTTTATTTTCTATCTAAAAAGAACATCATCATGATGCTTAGATGTAAAATAAAATCAATACCTCAAATCTGTTCTGAAAGGCTTTAAGCAGAATATAAATCTTATTCAAGTAGAACTTTGCAGATGAATCATAGTTAGATCATCTCAATATTACTTGCATTCAATCCTTAATACATTTTAGCCTATTTTATAAACAACACATGCATATTCACACTCACACATTTGGATTTGTTTTTTATTTGGAATTGTTTCCAATTTACACATTAGTGTTTATCTTGTGCTCAGTTTATTCATATAGAGTGCACAACTTCTGAACTGAGACATATTTTGAGGACGATGCTAGAAGATTCCATGATTATATGACTATTTGTGAACAAACAAAATATTTCTGCCACCATTACTTCACTGACAGATTTTTCTAAAATCTTTCATTTATAATAAGATAAGAAATACTTAATAGAAAAAAAGACAGAGAACATTTATAAAAATGCTATGGTGACTGTAATAAGCAAAGCTCATTTGATAATACAATAATTACTTAATTAAAAAGAGTGAAATGTTTATTCCATTTTGCATTTTGAGCTGTCTAGAAGAAGAAAAATCAAGATAGGGAAGGATATTTTCATCCTCTCTTCAGTTTTCTCCTTAATATTTATATGATTGTTGATAAACATTCTTGGTGATAAATAATTGAATGTATTTGTAGCACTTTCTCAAACTCTGCAAATACAACCTGGGAACAGTACATTTCTATTAAACCTGACCAATAGAAAAATTAGAAGAACAATTTATAGGTGTAAATTAAAGACAGTAATGAATATCAAAAGACCTTTGTAGTAGCAATGCATATCTAATTCTTATTATTTATCTTTTTTTAAAATTTATATTTATATGTCACCCTTCTCTGGAGACTCAGGGCAGCTTACAATGCGTTAAGCAATAGCCTTCATACTTTTGTATATTTTATACAAAGTCAGCTTATTGCCCCCACAAACTGGGTCCTCATTTTACCCACCTTAGAAAGGATGGAAGGCTGAGTCATCTTTGTGGTAGGTTCTTTGGTAACCAGGCAGAAAGTAGACTTTTCTTAGAAAAAAGAACTTTATTATACAAATACCGTGTTTTCCCAGAAATACGACCTACCCTGAAAACAAGCCCTAACACGATTTTATCTTCTGCCCTTACCCCAAGAATAAGCCTTACCCCAAAAATAAGGCCTAGTTAATAAGGCCCTGCCCACTATCTGGTTGTACAAGATGGGTCAAGGCACAGGTGTAAAAATCAAGCAGGGCTAGGGGGGTGGAACTGCCCCACACGCCCTGCACCTGCTTACCTTAGGACTGCTCCAGCCAAGTCTTCCACGCCCTGACACCTGACATGCTGTTGCCTGACTCCTTCTGCAGCCACTTGTGGCCACTTGTAGCCAGATGCCACATGGCGCATTGCACTGGTGCCGCTGCTCACAGCAAGATGCCACATGACTTGTTGCACCGGTGCCGCTGCTCATGGCAGAACACTGCAAGACTCATCGTGCTGGTGTTGCCGCTCACATGACAGTGCCGCTGCTTGTGGCAAGTTGCCACAAAGCTCATCACACCAGTAATGCTGCTTGTGCACACAATGACATGCCTGCCATGAGTGGTGGCGTGACAGGTGTCAGGGCAGGGGAGGCATGGCTGCAGCGCTCCTAAGGTAAGCGGGTAAGACATCCCCTGAAAATAAGACCTGGTGCTTATTTTGGGGCTGAAAAGAAAATAAGACCCGGTCTTATTTTCAGGGAAACACGGTATGTACAAAACATCTTGAGTGTTCACATACTAGAAATTGTGACTTTTTATTTGTTTCTCTTCTAACCTCAGTTCTTCTGTTTTAAAAAGTGATTTTTGTCTTATTTTAATTTAAATTCCTATATTTATTGTTCCATTTCAACCCTAAATCCCTTTATCTTCTTAACAATATCTTGCTCTAATTCTTCATTATACAGTACCTCTCTTTTTCTTCCTTTCTTTATTTGTCTCTTGTTAATGTTTTCCTTGTTCTTTTATTGAAGTACAGCTTATCTTTTAAACTTTTATTATTTTAGTATCTCTCTTTGCTGTACCTTCTCCCTCCCACTTTCCTCAGTCTTTTGTTTTCCTTCTGTCAATTTCTTGTGCAGACTGGAGTTGGTTTTTCTGAAAAGGACATGCTTGCTTTTATTTTACTGTTATACAATGTCATCTCTCTCACACAACCTTGTCCTTTTCCTCAGTGAAATCCCTGTGGCATTTCTTCTTTGAATATCTTTAGCCATCCCTCTTTTCATGCTGGTTTCTTTCTCAGACCCTGGTAGCCATCATCACTTTTGAGTCTGGATAACAAATGGTTGGGGGGAAAGGTCAAGCCTGCCCCAACTTCTTTAGACATAAATCACTCCACCCGCCCCCAGCACTTCTGTGGTTTTTCTGTACCCTCATCCGGCTTCTGTCCTGTTCATGAGTTCTAGAGCTCTCCAATCGCAAGCCCTCCTTTTCTTCTCATGATTTTGTTCTCTTTCTTCTTGAAACATTTTCTCAGATTCAGGGTGGTTATTTTCTATGGACGTTGCAAGTTCTGCTCTTTGCCTTCTTTTCTTCCTGTCTTTTTTTCCCCCTTTCCAGTTATTGGCAGGGAAACTTTTTGATGTTAGCATGAACAACGGACCCTTTTCTGACTAATGTACATCTTCTAACTGTCCTTTTTTCAGCACTGCGTCCCCAGTTTCACAAAAGCATGTCTACATTCCAGAGGATATGCACATCTGTCACCCAGCTGCTTTCATTCCTGAGAGAGGACCAGAGTTCAGTCTTATAGTTTTTAATTCAACCTCTCAACTATTATGCCAAACTGTCTATCTTTTTATTTTTGGAGTTTATTTGCATGCAATAAAATAAACTTAGAATAGAATAAAATAATAGAATAGATAGAATAGAATTCTTTATTGGCCAAGTGTGATTGGACACACAAGGAATTTATCTTTGGTGCACATGGTCTCTGTACATAAAAAGACAAGATACACTCGTCAAGAATCATAAGGCAGGTAACAGAGTTGGAAGGGACCTTGGAGGTCTTCTAGTCCAACCCCCTGCATAGGTAGAAAACCCTACACCACTTCAGACAAGTGGTTATCCAATATCTTAAAAAAATCCAGTGTTGGAGCATTCACAACTCCTGGAGGCAAGTTGTTCCACTGATTAATTGTTCTAACTTCTAGGAAATTTCTCCTTAGTTCTAAGTTGCTTCTCTCCTTGATTAGTTTCCACCCATTGCTTCTTGTCCTACCCTCAGGTGCTTTGGAGAATAGCTTGACTCCCTCTTCTTTGTGGCAGCCCCTGAGATATTGGAGCACTGCTATCATGTCTCCCCTAGTCCTTCTTTTCATTAAACTAGACATACCCAGTTCCTGTAACCATTCTTCGTATGTTTTAGTTGTTGACCAATAGAACAGCAATATTAATTACAATCAATTCTGTCATATTTCTTAATTTATCCCATTTATATGGTTGTCCATCTCACAAAAACCGACTCTGGGTGACCACATTCCTCTAAACTACAAAATTCATGAACAAATAATACAAGTGATTTATTGCACAGCAGGTTTAGAATATGAGGTATATTGCACAGTTATATAAACATTGATGTTGCATTAAATGGGGCATAGTGTAAAGTACCCTAAAAGCAGTTTAATGTAAGATCAAAATTTATTAGATGGAAAATGTTGATAGTTTAGGAGACTACTCTATGTTCCTGTCCTGATATATTTCTTTAGGTGAAAATATGGGTCTAGTAAAACCACACGGGAAAAAAAGCTAAATGTAGAATAATAATGTTATGTAATGACCTCTTGGAACTTGGTTCAATTAAATCTTTTTTTACTTATTTGCTGGCTATAATGTTTTCTGGATTTTTCATTACACCATTTCTTCAGGCAATCTTCAAATAACATTTCTTTCTTAGGATAAAGAGTATTTTGTGCTATAAAAATAGCACTATCTCTTACCATAGAATTATAGAAAATATTATTGTTGAGGTTACAACATAATTGTTTTTATTCGTTCTTCTCAATATTTTGTTTAAAAAATTGTGATTTGATGCTATCAAACTATTGTAGAAAGAGGTTTTTTTTGATATGATCATTCATTCATTCATTCACTCTCCTGTTGGAGCTGCCACATCTGTTAACTATGAGCCACACAAACATATTTCCATTCCAAATCTTCGGCAAAGTTGGTGCCATTTTTTAAAAGAAACCTTGAGTTTTGTACTACCATTTGTAAGTGGATATTGACATTCTGAACTGTCAAACTAAATCAACATTTAAAATCATACCTTGTTTACAGTTGGTGACAACATATTCTGTTGTACATGCCTTAGTCTTTAATCTGCTACATCAGTTTTGCTTTTCTGTTGCAGGTAAAAGTTCAGCTAATCAAATCTTCAGCTAATCAAAATTTGGATGAATGGATAATGGATCAGCTAGTTGTCATCATTTCTTCTGCCCTCTTCTATGATTAAAGACAGACAGACAGACAGACAGACAGACAGACAGACAGACAATCAGTACAGTTGGACATTGCTTTTCACCTACCAAGAAAGCAACTGTTACGATTAGAGTTGAACCTTTATTAACTATTTAAAAGTTTAAGTGACCAGTTACCAAATATTGGACAATATGTGGCCATTAAAATGTGGCTATAGATGTTGAACCCCTTTCCAATACTGGAAAAACCTACCTAGCTCGTTTGTTTGTTTGTTTGTTTATTTGTTTGTTTGGTTGGTTGGTTCGATTTATATGCCGCCCTTCTCCAGAAACTCAGGCCGGCTTACAATGCGTTAAGCAATAGCCTTCATACTTTTGTATATACCTGCTTAGTAGGGCTTTCAGCCCCCCCTAAGCGTTGTCAGCTTATTGCCCCCACAATCCGGGTCCTCATTTTACCTACCTCGAAAGGATGGAAGGCTGAGTCAACCTTGAGCCTGGTAAGATTCGAACTTGCAGTAATTGCAGGCAGCTGGTGCTAGTTAACAGCACTTTAGTCTGCTGAGCCACCAAGGCTCTTTTCTTAGTTTATAAACTCATAAACTCACCAAACTCATATTCTTAGTTTATAAAGTTTAGGCTTTCTTTCTCCATATATTATCAAGGCAAGCTTATAATGGTATGTGGAAATAATCTTGAGAGAAAAGGCAAACAGATGCTGCCTAGAAAATGATCAGATATAAGAAGGAGGACCCTGAAAACTGAATAATTGTCAACCAAAAAAAAAAACCCCTCTAACTTATCAGGTGGCAAAAAGAGACAATGGGAGATTTGCACTTTCAAATTTGCAAGATTTTGTTAATGTAGCCTTAAAATAAAGTAGAGTTAGCTCATCAGGTTGTGTTTTTTGTGTCTTCTATTTAGCAGGCTAACGATACTGTGTTTGCTCTTTCCACCTCTCCTATTCCAGGTCAAACATATATATAAATATGTGAAGATATTAATCTTTTTTTTTTCTTTACTAAGTGAGGATTGCAAACACACAGGATTGCAGTATAGACACCAGTTTCTCCCAAAGTTCAGCAGTTTGGCTTACAAAAATTGCAGATCAAAGCAGCATGCAGGAGAATAGTCAGGCAGAATCTGAAGGTCAGATGTGTAACAAAATTGTCAGCTGGTCCAGATTCATAATCAGAGTTGCAAGGTTTATGAGTCAAGGTACATTGATAACAGGTAGTTATCATCAATGGTGAACTTGTGCTTACTGAAGAAGCCTTGATGTAATTCGTTTAGTGGGGGTGGAACTCCTGCGTGAGCAGTCTCATGAAGCACCTTTGGTCTATTCTCTTTGCAACCCACCGAGCTCTTGCATTGGGAGGGAGTAGTAAACCCACACGTTCATATTTCTGATATCTGCTGATTAACTGCCTGTCCGACCTCCATGCCTGCTCAGACAACAGTCCATCTGGTGGTGCTGGAGCTGGCTGCTTGTTATATGTTGGCCCTTTTGGAGTTGGCTCTGGCTGCTCATTGTCAGTCTGTTCCTCTAATTCCAGATCTGAGCCCACTATGACAGCACCTCCACTAGCCAATTTTCAGTGGGGCTAAAATGTTCAGAGAATGGCATTCCCCAACTGAAAGACCTGCACATTTATTGTGTCTCTGTCTCTGTCTCTCTCTATTTCACACACACGCATACACACAATACACAAACACACCCAATGCTATATAGTTGTGTGAGTCTATTTTTTTTTAATTTTCTCTTTCATAAAGCAGTATGTTCCAGATGATTATTCCTAAAGTTTCTCTGTGGCAGAATGTATGCCTTTTCGGAGTTATGAAGAAAAGAAAATCAAATCACATTCTAATATCTCCTTCAGCATTAAAGTGCCATCAGCTATTTCCTTTGGCAAATTTCACTGGATTGTTTTCCTCTCCATATTTCCTGACTGATAGGAAGGCTCATATAGTGTCATATTAAGAGGTTTCATCAAGCATTCAAATGCATCTACCTAATGTAATCTACATCACTTGAAGTGCTACATCTTTCATATCCTAAGTCATCTAGCAGTAAACTCAACTCAGTGGGGTTCCTTGTGAGAGAAACTCATTAAAAATGCCTTTTTTCTCTTTTCTTTTTCTTTTATAGATTCCCACTACCTTGGGGAATATTACTTATCAAAATTATTTTGCGTCCCATGATAGAAGATGTAGCTACCTCATTGACAAACAAAAGAAGCAAAATCTGAAAAGCACGCCTGAGGAGGTGATAGTAGATATGTGCTACTTGATTGTTTTATGTATCTCTCAATATGTCTCTACATTCCCAGTGCAACTGAAAATAACTTTGCATGGAATAATGAGGAGGAAGATGATCATTGCTGTGGCTGTTTAGTGCTAGCACTGTTTATTGTGTCTTACAAAAACTAAGAAGTTCATCTCAAAAGCTTAAAAATATAATACCATTTCATTTTCCCTTTCCCTTATTGTGCATGGCTCTTCTCATTGGAGAATTTTATCTATAATATGAGTCCAGAAAGGAGAAACAAAAGAATTCAATTGATAAGAAAGTATCAAAGTAGATATAAACTGGCATCACATAGTAAAAATTAGAAAGCAAAACCAAGCATATTCTTCCCATTTTTCCTGTTGTTGTTATTGTTATTATTATTGTTGTTGTTGTTGTTGTTGTCAATCTTAATTTGTTTCAAAGACTGGGACAGGTAAAAACTTAACAGTTCAAGTTCTAACCAAGGACCTAAGAGCTGTTAAGGTAGCATCTGAGTATATGGGCAGTTCCGAGTAGATTTTTTTTTGGCAAAGTCAGGTCTAATAAGTTCAAAATTTCCATATATCTAGGCAGCCTTTTGGACATTGCGCCAAGGGCTCCTATTACAATCATTGATTTCTTCCTCCATAGTTGCTCAACTTCAATTTGCAAATGACAATATTTTGTTCTTTTTCTAGCTGTTTCTCTTTAATTCATGCATAACCTGGTATTGCAATATCAACAAACCAGACTTTTTTTCTTTTCCACAATAGTGATATCAGGTATGTTGTGGGCCAGATGTCTATTTGGATCTGAAAGTCCCACAGGATCTTGACTTGCTCATTTTCATTGAACTTTATCAGTTTGGTGTTCCCAGTAATTTTTGCTACATTTGAACCCAAACTTCTGGCGAAGCTTCCATGCTTGATCATGACATTGTAGATAATCAATCTGTGAGATTTTGCTGCAGCCACTGATAAGGCAATCTACTGTTTTATCTTTCTCATTGCATAAGCAACATTTGCTAATATGTTGAAATTTTCTTTTATGGAATTGATCTGCAAGGCTTGTTCTTGGGCAGCTAAAATGAAGCCTTCAGTTTCTTTCTTTAGTATTATTGTTATTATTATTATAACTGGGATTTCTTATACCATAACTAAAATAACAGTTTTAGTGGATGTGTTCTTCCTTGAAAAACTGGCAGGTCAAGACACTATATATAAATAGACAGCAAACCCTACACTCACTCACATGGATGTTTCCACCTGGGTAATGAAACAGCTGCAAGCAAACATCCTAGCTCAGAGAGTTAGAGAGGGATAAAGTTAATATGAAAGGCTGTAGAAAGTATATCATGGAACCAAAATTACATGGATGGAACACTGGATAAAGTAGAAGTAAAGAACTGTGGCATTCAGAGAAGTCCAAAGTAAAATTCATAGAAACACTACCCTGCCAAATCTCTAAGGGATGCGGTGGCTCAGTGGCTAAGATGCTGAGCTTGTCAATTGAAAGGTCAGCAGTTCAGCTGTTTGAATCCCTAGTGCCGCATAATGGGATGAGCTCCCGTTATTTGTCCCAGCTTCTGCCAACCTAGCAGTTCGAAAGCACGTAAAAATGCAAGTAGAAAAATAGGGACCACTTTGGTGGGAAGGTAACAGCTTTCCGTGCACCTTTGGCATTTAGTCATGCCAGCCACATGACCATGGAGATGTCTTCGGACAGCATTGGCTCTTCAGCTTTGAAATGGAGATGAGCACCACCCCCAGAGTTGGGAACGACTAGCACATATGTGCGAGGGGAACCTTTACCTTTACCAAATCTAGTTCATGTGGAAAAGTGCTTGTAAGATGCTGGGATCTTTTTCTCTAGACTGCTGAAAGCACAGAATAGAATTTATTAATATAAAATGTTAATATCACATTTTTGAAAATGACTTTTTATTTTTGAAAAAAATCATTTTTTATCTTTGAAAATTCATGCACGTTAGTGGAAAAAAACTCCTGGCAAGTTGATATAAAAGGAAATGAACATTACAACTTGCCTTTGGATACCCAAGGTAAAGCTCTCCTCATTTTGTTAAAGCATCTGGCTGGTGAGATCTTGGTATGGAATTTTGTTTACTCCTTATTATTAAGAGCTGAGCTGATTAAAAAGTTTATTTATGTATTTATTTTTATTTATGTATATGTCCATCTCTTTCACAAAGTATCACAAAGTATCTCTGTGTGGGTACAAGAGTGAAACACAAGACAACCATTTCACAATAACCATTACATCTGAGAAGCATAACACAATTTATTATTATTATTTTTTAAAAAGAACAATATTAACCTGCAGAGCTCACTTAACTACTGTATCTGTCCCTGGGGGAATAGCCAGTCATCAATGTCTTACAGAAGACTAACAGGGTCATGGCTATTAGAATTTTGTTCAATTACTGGAAGAAAAGATCTTTTTTTTTTTTTTAGTGAAAATGATTGTGATTCATTGCAGGAATTTGATATGTCTCGTTTAAAGAAAAGAAGGGCTAGGTGTGATATGATAGCAGTGTTCCAATATCTAAGGAGATGCCACAAAGATGACGCGGCAACCTATTCTCCAAAGCACCTGAGGGTAGGACAAGAAGCAATGGAGAGAATCAACCTAGAACTAAGGAGAAATTTCCTGACAGTTAGAACAATTAATCAGTGGAACGACTTGCCTCCAGAAGTTGTGGGTGCTCCAACAATGGAGCTTTTTAAGAAGAGATTGAACAACCATTTGTTTGAAACATTATAGAGTTTTCTGCTTGAGCAAGGGGTTGGACTAGAAGACCTCCAACATCCCTTCCAACTCTTATTATCCTGTTATTGAGATCTAGGTTATATTATATTATTGTATTTTTACTATATCGCCAGTATCTGATCAGTGATGGCTAACCTTTTTGCCATCGTGTGCCAGGAGGTAGAGGGGGCAGGGGAGGTTCACGCGCACACGTGCCCACACCCATAATTCTATGTGCCCCTCCCTGCGCATGTGCACGCAACCCCCTCCCCCTGGCTCCTGGCACGTGATGGCCAGGTAGTCCCGTTCTTATTTCTCTATGAGTCTCTGGAGGCTGGGGAAAGCAAAAAATGTCACTTCCTGTCCTACCAGGAGTTGGGAAATGGCCTCTGCAGGGCCTCCAAGGGAGTTGGGGAAGGCTGTTTTCACTCTCCCCAGATGGATAGAGAGGATCTGGAGCCAGGTGATTAAGAAAAATGGGCCTTCCCCACCCACCCCCAGGCCCTCCGGAAGCAGGAAACAGCCTGTTTCCCTAATTTTGGTGGGCCCAGAAGGCCCGAAAATCAGCTGGCTGGCACGCACATGTGCGCCAGAGCTCAGCTGGCGTGCCTACTGATATGGCTATGTGTGGCACCTGTGGCACCATTGCCATAGGTTCGCCATCAGGGATCTAGATGTTGCTGCAGAACTGGTATTTTACTTTTCAGTGTATGGTATTCTAGTTTGTTAAACTGTAACACTTTAACAGATTTTTAAAAAAGAAATTATGTATATGTGTTAATCTGTACCTATTTGCTAACACAATAGTTTCAGATTTAAAGGAGATAAAGATGAAATTTTCTACCTCAAGTGTGAAAAGTTATTTCAATGTCTTTTTATCCCCAAATGAGAACTAAATTAGGTAAATATAAATGTTTGCTTCTGTTCTGTTAGAATTAAGAATGAGGTTTGTGTGTGTATATACTGTATACGGATATATATATCAGTGGTGAAATCTGAACTAGTTTACTACTGGTTCGCTGGCTGCACATGCACAGTGCACACCATGCACCAAATGTGAGGTGTGCGCAGGTGCAGTGCACGCCAAAAGGAGGCATGGGTTAAGTAGAACAGCGCGGGGGAGGGGGATCAGCTATGGCGCACAATCTTTTTTTTTACTTTTAAAAGCATTTTTTAAAAAAACCTATTTGGCCGAAATGCTTTTATAATGCTTTTAAAAGTAAAAAAAAAAAAAGGTTCTGATGATTGTGCAGCTCAGCTGTGATCGTCAGAGCCTCTTTTTTTTAACCTTTTAAAAGCAATTTTTTAAAAGAGGCAGAAAGCGAGCAAGCAGGCAAGCGGACGACCGGGCGATTGGGTGGGTATGGGCGGGGTGGACAGGAATTTTTGCTACTGGTTCTCCAAACCACCCACTGCCATCGCTACTGGATCAGGTGATCCGGTCCGAACCGGGAGCATTTCACTCCGGTATACATATGTGTGACAGAAAAGAATTATACAGTTTAACCAAGATCATTTAAACCTGTAACTGACATTTTTTTTTCCGGCTAGCATTTAAGCACCTGCATTAAACATTGCAATTGGCAACAGCAAAGTGGTCTAGAAACAGGATAATCCGGTTTACCTCCTTGAATCCTATGTTCCTTTTTCAAGTGAGATATATTCATAGGTCAAACTCTTAGAATTCCCTATTACACAATTCATCTGAGATTTCAGTTTATCCTTTGTGACCACAGGAGTAAAGATTTGCCTATATGCTGCAGATTGCTAGTTGCACTTATTTATTTATTTATTTATTTATTTATTTATTTATTTATTTATTTATTTATTTATTTATTTAGACTTCTATACTGCTTCATAGTGCTATACAGCTCTCTTTAAGCGGTTTACAAAGTTAACATATAGCATATTGCATATTAGCATATTGCATTAGCATTAGCATATTGCCCCCTACAATCTGGGTCCTCATTTTACCCACCTCAGAAGGATGGAAGGCTGAGTCAACCTTGAGCCAGTGAGATTTGATCTGCTGATCTGCTGAACTAGCAGTCAGCTGAAGTAGCTGCAGTACTGCACTCTAACCACTGCGCCACCTCGGCTCGCTTTTTGTTCTGCTAGCTGCATTGGCGACATGGTATTAGTTCTAACATTTGATTAAACTGTGGCTGCACTTTCTGTAACCTAAGGCCTTGTAGACCATCACTTCAGACAACCGCTTCATAAATATGAGGCAAAGAGAAACTAGTAATATGCTCATAATTTCTACTAATGCAAAAAAAAAAAATCTTTGTCAGAAATGTTTTGAGCCATGGTGGTGCAGTGGTTAGAATGTGGTATTGCAGGCTAATTCAGCTCATTGCCAGGAGTTCAATTCTCACCAGTTCAAGGTTGACTCAGCCTTCCATCCTTCCAAGATCGGTAAAATGAGGACCCAGATTGTTGGGGGTAATATGCTGACTCTGTAAAGCATGATGAAGTGGTATATAACTCTAAGTGCCAGTAGTGGGATTTAGCCAGTTTGCACCACTTCGGGAGAACCAGTTGTTAACTTTCTGAGCAGTTTGGTGAACTGGTTGTTGGAAGAAATCATTAGGGCAGAGAACCGGTTGTTAAATTATTTGAATCCCACCACTGCTAAGTGTTAATGCTATTTGAAGCTCCATGACAGCTCCAACACCCAGATTCTTATTGCATGAAATAAAGTAAAATAACCTCACAAGAACAATGAAAGATTAAATTTCTAAGTCATAAGGATTCAATTAAAGCATTCTAAACAAGCAAGCAATTGTGGGCATTGAACTAAGTAATCACATCAGCATCTTGTGGTCCCAATTGTGATCATAAGGTGAGAACTACCTGTGTACATTTCATACTGGTATATGAATTAACATTTATTATTTGGAATCATGCTGAGAGGGATGCTTAAAAAATTGCTTGCATAGTTTTGCTCAATACAAATGTTACATATTTTAATAGACTTTTTGGAGGTGAAAAAACATACATAAAATTACTTTTTTTCTTTTTTGGGGGTGGTGTAGCAGAGAAATTGTTAGTCAACACATGCAATATCAATTTCCATTGCTTTCCAGTTAGTTACTCAACCTTTGGAACTACAAAGTGTAAACTGAATATATACTGCATATATAATTCAAAAGAACATGAAAGTCTCACAGCAACATTTACACAATAAATAATTGCTATCCAAAGGAAACCACAACAGCATACAACCACCACATGTGAAATAATGCTTCATTTTGAGCTCTGTAACTACATTAATGATCCACATGCATTAATTTTCTAGTAACATCCAGATTCTCCCTAAGGTGTGAATTATTATTGAGTAAATCAAAAATTTAAAACTACACAATGGAAGATTGTGGAGGGATTTTCTTTTAGCTCACTTTATAAGATAGCCTAGCCAAGTGTGTGACTGTTCTTTTATTGTATAATCATTTCTCCAGCAATCTGCAATCTTCTCTGCTGCTCAGATTCAATTAAATACCAAGGGAAAGGCATCATGAGGAAATGCCTCCCATGGGGATTTTATAAATCAGGACAGGCTCAGCCAAGAAGGCTTCAGGGTGATAGCAAGATGTGGAAAGGAGACTACCGTGTTTTCCCGAAAATAAGACATGTCTGATAATAAGCCCAATCGGGCTTTTCAGCGCATGCGATAATATAAACCACCCCTGCAAAATAAGCCCCTCCACCAACTACTTACACGCATGCGCAACTGGTTCTGCCATTTCCCTGGTTGCTTGCCGCACAACCAAAACAAGTTGAGGCGAGGCCAGGGGGGAGGGGGGAGGGAGAGGGGGGAGGGGGGAGGGGGGACATCCCCTCCCCTCACTGTTTTTCACACTGGCCGAGTGGCCCAACACATCCCACCCCACCCCAATGACAACAGCAGCCTAGCTGCTTTCCTGCCCCACCGTCTCTTTATCGAGAGGGGTGGCAGGTGGGGCAGAGAAGCAAGATGCATGGAGCAAGATGTGGCTCCCCTTGTTGTCTCTTCCCCCCCTGACCGGGCATGGCAGGGCTCCTGCCCCTTGCTTAGCTACCCACCCCCTTTAGGGATGCAATTTGAGGGTGGCAGGTGGGGCGGGCGAGAAGCGGGATGCTCCATCGCTTTCCTCGCCATTGTGTCCAGGGAAACATGCTGTAAAAGAAAACCTTTTCACAAGTTCGAGAAGTTTGATTGAACTCATGAGAAGGGAAGGGAAACAGCTGTTGCCATTGGGGTGGGACGTGTTGGGTTGCTCGGCTTGCATGAAGAACAGGGAGGGGAGGCAACGGCAGTGATGGGACATCCAGTACCATGCTTGCCACCTCCTGCACCCCCAAATAATAAGACCCTCTGATAATAAGACCAAGCCCTTATTTGGAGGGTCAAAAGAAAATAAGACTGTGTCTTATTTTGGGGGAAACATGGTACCCGTTTGCAAAAATAAATACTTCCAAAAACTTCAATCCAGAGAATTCTTTTTAAAGTACTCTGAAAGAGAGAGAGAGAGAAAGAGAGAAATAACCAGATGCCTTCAGAGTGCTTCTCTTGTTATGTATTGAATATTTATAGTTCTGTTAACCCTGCTAAAATGAAACTAATCTTTAGATGACCCTAACTGTTAACGGCAACTGTTTTGGAGGGAAACTTAGAACATTCATATTTGGGCGGGCTTTTTAAAGGATTATGATTGGTTAAGGCCCTGTGGGCCTAGAGTATAAATTACAGGCATTTGCCTGCTGTTCCTCAGTTCCAGTTTTGAGTCAATAAACGCTGCTGTAGCTATGCTGGTCTGCTTCTTGCCAACTGAAGCCCACTGTACAATATTCTCTTTGTGCCTTTGCCCACGTGCACCTAACCAGAGCAGAAAAATGTTCTGACAACATTGTAACGTTGCGTTCAACTCATCCCCAGCCACTGAGTGAAACAACTTAAAGTTATCAGTTATACCAATGTTAAAAGTAATATTTTAAATACTTCAGTTCTGTAGTAGTGACAAATCTTTTGGTTTTGTTTCTTAGTTCCCAGCCTATGAACCCCGCTCCCTGCCATGCTTTTTATATTCAAGCAGCAGTAGATGAATGTATACAATACACCCTATCCTGCTCCAGGGTAAAAAGCTATTTGGTTTTGAAGAAGCAACCTGGAGAAGGAAAAGAGCAGGCAGGCACTTGACAAAAAAGATCTACCACAATTCTTTATGAGATCCTGCTAGAGTTGCTGCATCTGCCATCTGCTTTGCTAGCTCCTTTTAGCCTTTGTTCCTCATCGTTTTGTTGTCTTTGCAAGATCTAAAATGCACAGATCACAAATTCCCAGGTATTTTCACCTAGGAAAATTAAGGGCTGCACGTGGTAGATATTGTGCCTATGTTTGTTCTGTTTCATTCATAGCTACAGTTTATGGAGGGTATTCAGCTTAGTTTTCAGAAGGAGGTGGAAAAGTTACAGGAGCACAAAAATACCAGATATTTATTCAAAGCCTCATATTTATCCATTTAATCCAAAATGTGTTCTTATCTTGTGGGTAGGATGAGAAGAAAGGAGATATTTCCCCCCCCCCAAATTGGTTTTTCTTCCTAAACTATTAGCGGGTTCTAAGAAGTACTTCAAAGTCTTGATTTTGGTGGTTTCTGTTACAGAGAAGTAATAGGGTAACTATGTGTGAGGCAAGGAAGCGGAAGCAAGTTAAGTAGGGGTTATTTCCCCAAAGGACTCACTTGCCTTGCTCCTTTGCTGCTGACTGGTTTGTGCTCAGCAATATCTTCTTAGCTAACAACTAAGAACCATTGAATGCTGACTGCAGAGATGGCAAGAATGAAACCTTCACCATCATAATTTATGTAGCTATAAAGCTACATCAATCTGATTTGTAACCAGATAACCAGATGTTTGGATAGGTATTGGGCAGATAGGCTCATAGGAAAGAACAACATTGAGCCAAGAAACAAACATAACCATATTCAACAGAAGTGGTCCATTAGTGAGTCCCTTAAAGCTAGTGGTTATTATCAATCAATATTTCCACAATGCAGCCAGAACAATCTGAAAAACAGTTGCTAATATTGGGTGTAGCAAACTAAATTTTTCTCTGTGTTTTTCTCACTAAGTGTGTTTAAGAATGCAGCAACTGCCTGTTTAACTTCCTGTTAAACCAGGAGGTAGGGAATTTTGACTGGCTTTTCCAATCATAAAGCAAAGCCTCTAGTCTTTCAGAAAATCCCAAATCAGAATACATATATTGTATGTTGTATAATTCAGAGGCATAAATGGAGAAATAGGCTGGTTTCTGGAAGTTTCAGAGCAAGCTGGTTGGGTTGTATTATTGTCAGATGGCAAGTGGTTCCAAGGAAATATCTGGGATAACTCCAGAAGCCAATATAAGGATTAAGACAGAATCTTGCTTCTTCAATCATGCCTTCATTCTATTAATATGGTCACCTACTTATATCTCAATTGTGTGAGTTATCATGAAAGATATCCTCACTTGTTTATTCAACTTTGCTATTGATCAAAAGATCAGTCTTGGCTTAGTCCAGTTGGGCCTAGTAGCAGTGGTGAAATCCAATTTTTTTTACTACTGGTTCTGTGGGAGTGACTTGGTGGGCATGGTGTGGCTTGGTGGGGTGCCTTGGTGGGCGTGGCAGGGGAAGGATACCACAAAATCTCCATTCCCACCTCACTCTGAGTCAAGTCAGAGGTGGTATTTGCCAGTTCTCTGAACTACTCAAAATTTCTGCTATCGGTTCTCCGAACTGCTCAAAATTTCTGCTATTGGTTCTCCAGAACCTGTCAGAACCTGCTGGATTTAACCCCTGCCTAGTAGTTGTGCAAGGCCAAGGATGTAAAACAAAACAAATGCCTCAGGGCTTTTACAAGCAAACTACTAGGCTTCTTGATGAAATTGCTATATTGAAGATCAAACACTTGATCACCTGTGGCACCTTCCCAAGGTAGTGGCACAAATGGATCAAGCAGTCACTGATTAAAATATGCACTGTCACATCAATATACCCATTACAGATGATTACAATGTAATGGGCAGATTGGACAAAATTAGGATTAAGTAACCTTCAACATGAAAATCAGAAGCTTTTATTCCTTCTTTAAACTGGTTTCTTACCAAGGTCAGCCACAATCCCAAATGACCTCTCAAGTTTATCAAGATAATCTACAGAAATTGGCTGAGGCACTTAGGTGTTTTTTTAAAAAAATAAATGAAATAGGGATTTAAAGTGCAGATAATTGCCTCTGGAGCTGTATTGCAGGAAATGGGGGACGGCTTTGTAAGTGAGCATGTGAAAATCTAATGCATATTAGAGATCCAATCATCATTCTCCATGAACAATCTTGTATAGGCTGATGTATTAACAGCACCACACTGCAGTCTGCACTTTATACACTCTATAATTGAGTCTTTATTCATTTCTTTGTGGGATTACTTATAATTGGAATAGGGCTCTTGGTCATTTACTCTAGTTGTGGTCCACAACAGGAAAAAGCATGCATCCAATTGAATTAAGGCCAATACGCAACACTAAGGGAATTAAACCACAGAAACTTCACCGAAAGTAAATGGAACATTATATTAATTTGTAGAAAACTCTCAGTGGGGGAAAGAACATGAGTCATAACAAAATTTCCATTTGATAGACATAAATAAATGACCGCAATAACAAAATATCATTGCAGCAAAGGGCAAGAACATATCACCAAGAGGATCTGACAAAATTACTAATAAGATAAAATAAAGGTTAAACAAGGAGTACTTGGGATGAATATGACTTTATAATGTCTTGTTAAATCTCTGTAGGGATTTATCTCTATATGTTGTTTTAATGTAGAAATACCTCACCACAGCAACTTTGAAGAATAATTTAATCATCTCATGTATAGAAGCAAGCAATGTGAGTCACAGAAAATGCCTTTGGTAATATCAGTCAGGAAAACTGATCGTCAGAAATCCAAGCAAATCTCAATGATTATAAAGCTATGGCTTTGTCCTTTAATTCAGAACTTTTATTTATTTGGTCATTAGTTTCAGCTCCAGCATTTTATAAAAAAAATTGAAGATGTGAAGCACAAATTAAATGAATTCTTGTTTTGCAACTGTCTGACTTTCATCTTGACACACAATAGATAATGGATCAACACATTTCTGAACCTTGTTACTCAGAAACAAAAGCAAACCAAAGAAAAATTGCTAAGCATATTCTTCCAAAAGGCAGCCCGTCATGCCTGCTCTATTGTAACACGTCTATGAATCTTATTCCTTTTCTACTGTGTAGCAAACACATTTGAATTCATTAAACAGCATCTACTTGCATGACTCTTTGATTTTAATGGGTGTTGTGCAAATGTAATTGGGAGCAGGATTACAGGCCAAGTAATTAGTTTGCCCTCCAATCAACTGTGTTTGAATAACAAAGTGTTTATTATACGATTTGGGGGGCATCTGACATTAAATTAAAAATATAAATCATGTGGCAGAGGCTGAAGATTTCTAATCTACTCAGCAGATGGAGTCAATCATCAGATAGATCATTTTAGCTGGAGAAGACAAGACTGATTTTGCTTGGGATGTTCTTATGGTGGATAAGAAATATTGCGACAATGAATTAATGCCTTCAAGCAAGACGCAAGTGTATCATGATAGCTGACCAGTTATTTCATCAGCTTAACCCATATAGTGAGGCTGGTAATTAGGCTGATGTACTAGATAATTAATGCCTATCAATATCCCTATTAAGAAGCTTATGAAAATTAAGCAATGATGGAACAAGATCAAATTATCCATTTTATGCACATTTTATATATATTATGCTTTCAAGTCAGTGTTGATTACTCATACTCTCATACACTACATATACTTTGTTTCCCTGAAAATAAGACCCTCTTTTATATTTTTTTGAACCCCGAAATAAGTGCTTGGCCTTATTTGGGGGGATGTCTTATTATTTTGGAGCACGTGGAGCAGGATGGAGCTCCTCTTGCCATCTTACCTGATTTCCAACTCTGTCTCCCTAACCCTAACCAGAGGAAATGGCAGTGACTGGCTGCGCATGCATTTAAGTATTTTTGGGGAGGGCTTATTTTGGGGGGAAAGCTTATTTTAGCTCGTGTGCCCAAAAGTCCAATTGGTCTTATTATCAGGGGATGTCTTATTTTAGGGGAAACAGAGTAGGTTAAAGTATCTTAAATATTAACATTAATATTAACATTAATTCTTGAGAAAATGTATATGTCAAAATATCAAAAGTAATATTAAATTTTACACTATTTATAGCCTACTTATATAATATTAATTGAAGACAAAAAATTGAAATAATTACATCCACAAATGAAGAAAACTTCCTTACAATAACTATACTCACATATTTAAAATAACTCATACATGTGAAATTCCAACATTTAAACATTTAAAGGTTAGAGCATACATGAAATATTGAGCCATGGTGGTGCAGTGGTTAAAATGAAGTATTGCAGGCTACTTCTGCTGACTGCCGGTTGCCTGCAATTTGGTAGTTCAAATCTCACCGGCTCAGGGTTGACTCAGCCTTCCATTCTTCCGAGGTGGATAAAATGAGGACCCAGATTGTTGGGGGCAATAGGCTGACTCTGTAAACTACTTAGAGAGAACTGTAAAGCACTATAAAGAGGTATATAAGTCTAAGGGCTATTGTTATTGCTACTGGGGGCTTATTCCTAACCTAATTAATTAGCATATAGTTTGTAATAACAATATGTTTTGGTATAAAAAAGCAATAGCCCTTAGATTTATATACCACTTCACAGTGCTTACGCCCTCTCTAAGTGGTTTTATGGAGTCAGCATATTGCCCCCAACAATCTGGATCCTCATTTTACTGACCTCGGAAGGATGGAAGGCTGAGTCAACTTTGAGAAGATGAGACTCGAACTGCCAAAGTGCTAGCAGTTGGCAGTCATCAGAAGTAGCCTGCAGTACTGCATTTTAACCACTGCACCATCATGGCTTCTTCATGGTGAGGTAACTGGTCACCTCAAAGCCTGAGTACCGTAATTCACTGTATAAACCTTGAAGACTATCTTGAAGATTCAAATGGTCCATAATGCAGCAATGCAGGCAGTGATGGGTTGCCTCAGTAGATTTTTCCCATTAAACAATGTCATCTCTTAGAATGCTGGAATAATGCCTTCTCTGCTGTAGCTCTGGCTCTTTGAAATGAGGTTTCCCTTTGAGATCCAGGTGGCCTTGAGGCCTGGCTTTTCACCAGAGCACCGTACAAATGGAATGCTTTTCTGTAGTTTATTTCTGAATTCCTCAAGGAATCTCTCAATTCAATTAGGTTGGATTGAGAGAGAGAGCAACTGATATACAGAGGGATCTGACAACTGACAGGAGATTCAGTTATATTCTAACCTTTTAATCAGTATATCATTCTTGCCTCTTGATTTACTCAACAACCTTGATGACTGAAATTCACTTCCTGCTAAAATTAGTCTATAACTAAAATTCCTAAGAAGAAAATATTGATAATTTTAGGAAAATGTCTTTGAAATATGGCATTTTAGAATAAATGATAGTTTGCTCTCTCTCTTATTTAAGTTATAGACATGGATTCATTGGTACTCAGGAACCTATCCACCATGGAAGGAAGGAATTATATTGCATGATGTGACTGAAACAAAGCCCTCAGGATATTTGATTTAGGAGATATCTAGGCTTTTAACAAAAGGTAGCTGCAATTATAGATTGTTAAGTTTCATGTTTCCCAAGAACCTTTGTTTTTTTAGGTATCATTCCCCCAAATACTTTGCACAAATTATTGTAATGAATTGGTAAAGGATTTTTAATACAAGCTTGTATTTCCATTCCATATGAGGGAAAAATATCCCCACCATAATAATCATGAAACAGACAAGTCAGATGAAGAATGTACAAAATTTATTTATGCACACAATAACTCAGAGATGAGTTGTCTGTGCTTTAGTTAGAGAAAAATAACAAAATACCATTAATTCCCATACATTTCAATAAATATACAAAACAAAACATTATAGGCCTCAAGGTTGCTTGACATTTTTGTACTTCACGCTTGTTGACAATCTTTGAAATTTTGCAGCTGAAAATAATAGATACTAAATTAGCAAAAAAACAAAAACAAAACAAAACAAAACCCAAAACAAAACCCAAAACTTTCTGAGTCATTTCTATATAAATCATTTGCTGAGATATATTTTTTTTCAATGTGCCATTTAAGAATAATAGTAATTCAATGAAGTCCAGTAAGGTCAAGAGGGTCATTTTGCAAGCCTAGATACAGCAATTCAAAATATCTATGATTTTGTTTTCACCTATAACTCTACATAGATAACATGAAGTCACATTTTTCACTAGAACCATAAAAAGAAAGCGAACAAGATTGATGTTAAAGTGCTAAATGTTAACCAGATCTTGCATGAAAATTCAGGGACTGCAGACCACGGTTGCTGCTCTAATAGTAGACGGAACTAAAAGATCTTTCCATTGTGTGTCTTCAAATATTGCTGAGGAAGTGGTTTCACAGAGCAGACATTATCTAAATTAACACTGTTTCACACTTAATTTGCTGTGCATAGTTTATTCTGCCTTTCATGCCAATTAAATTTAAAAAATGCTAGGTCCGCAGGATCAAGAGAAACTGGAGGAGCCTAATTGTACTATATGATAGTTGTAGGTCTGCAAGTTTACATAACACTTTTTGTTAATGCATGTGTTTTAATCACTCACAATTATAATGCAGCCATTGCAAAAGGCTAGTTAATAAAGACAAATTCAATGGCTGATTGGATATGACACTCATGTTATCTGAAAACAGAAACAAGTGATCCTGAGCAAACCCCAAATTCATATCTTGTGTATTAGCAAAGATGTTGCAATTATTCCTTTCTTTTTCTCTAATGATTTTTAGCCACTCAACGATCTCTTTTTTGTTCACATTATTAGGAAGACTTTGAATAAAGGGCTGTTACAATATTTATATTCATTAAGCCTTTTTGTGTATTTTTCATCTATATATTCAAATAGTACATATGTCATATCTCCAATTATCCAGTCCTTCCCAGTTCGATATCTAATCTACACAAATGTCAGAAGTCTGCGGAAAGATTATTTAAATATTCAGTTGAAGAAATTTAGAAGCACTGTGCAAATGGATTCCTATTTTTACAAAATTATTTTCCAACTCTTTATGGAAATAATTCCCTTGAAGATCCTTTCCTTCAATACTAATAACTATTCTTTTCCAAATTTTGTTTTTGATTTAATTGTTCATTAAATTTATATGCAGCTTATCTCACTATACAACAGGAATGTCAAACTGGCGGCCTGTGGGTCGGATGCGACATGCGCAGGCCACGCCCATCCCAGCTCCACAAATGGGTAAAACATCACGAAACGTCATGTGATGGCAACATGAGATGGCGGGTTGGACACCAGTGCTATACAAAGTGACTCTTTTCATGCTTTTATTTTTTCCATTTTGTTGGAATTCTTTGGAATGTAATGAGCTTTGCTCACTTACCTTACAGACAAGGAGGCAAATGAGTGCATGTTAATGTCCCATCATTCACTGTATAATCTTTGCTTCCTCATTTCTTTAAACATCATGAGTCCATTCTTCTTGTGGGACTTTTTTCAGATAAGGCAACAGGGCAGCCAAAGAGACTACAACATTATGGAATGTAATACACACACATACAAGGATACAGAGAAAGAGAGCCGTGATCAGTAATTTTGTAATAATAAAACAAGCACAAAAACATTACTAAACATAGCTAAAAGAAATTTAGAAGCAGCCTGAGATTGAGGCAAGAGAAACAAAAGAGTCTTTTGCATGGGGAAAAAAGCTTTCAGGAAACTGAATAGAGATTTCCCCACAGATTTTATCTGCAGTTTTACTTTATTTCTTAGCAGCATTGGGCCTATTGCTTTATAAGTAAATTTAAGTTAATTAAACTGTTCTTCAGTACATTATAACATAAGCACCATGAGGCAGGAGACTGTCTTTTGTTAATGAAAACTGGTGAAGTACCATTATAATGTCTTTTTAAAAAAAAGAATACACCTTGACATTCAGTATTATGTTAATAAAGGAAAATTTAAAAATCAGAAAAATAAGGGAGAGTTTTATCTTAATATTATTTATCTAAGGATTTTGAAGATAAATGTTGGACTGGGACTTGGATATGCAAGCCTATTTTTCTGCTTTACATTTTTTGAATGTGTTTGGGGGAAGCTCTTGTAGAAATTATTGTAAGGCTTTCCTTTATTTTTTTTGTTAAAAAATGGTATGTGTGCTGTGTTACATCTTTAAGGGTTATGCAATGCTTTACTTTAAACTCTCCTTACTTTAAGGAGAGAAGCAATTCCTGACAGTTAGAACAATTAATAAGTGGAACAACTTGCCTGCAGAAGTTGTGAATGTTCCAACACTGGAAATTTTAAAGAAGATGTTGGATAACCATTTGTCTGAAGTGGTGTAGGGTTTCCTGCTTAAGCAGGGGGATGGACTAGAAGACCTCCAAGGTCCCTTCCAACTCTGATATTCTATTCTTCTATTTCTATTTCTATTTCTATTTCTATTCTACTTAAAAGAGTCTTTGCATATGGATGTGTTAGAAACAAGGACACCTACATGAGCTCCGGTCTAGAACAGGGTCAAGATGTAGAGGAATGAGATTAACTACCATGTTAAAGAAAAAAAACAAACCTCCTATATATTCCAGGAGCGGATTAGCTGTTGTCAGTCACAACTTGTCTCCTTAGGCAACTAGAATATGGACAATTTTTCATTAGCATTTTAGTATATAGAGAAGACACCCTTATGCATGCCTGCCAGAACCCTGCTTTGTCTTGATTGCTCCAGAGAGTATGATGTTTTCAATTATGACCAGCATTCATATTATAACTTTTAGGTGATATTTCTCTCCATTAAATTCTATGAGATTTAATTCCTTTTGATAAGTATGAGAGTATGTTTCATTCATGTCAGCCATGAAGGACAGATTTCATTTCTGTCAGAATGTATCCTCTAAAGTGTTCTACATTCTGCCCTAAAAAACAGATTCAAAGCAGTGGTGAAATCCTCCGAGGTTTGCCACCGGTTCACTGTGCGCTCATATGCAGTGTACACCAAATACATGGGTGTGCATGCACAGTGCACACCAAATGCATTCTGCACGCACACGCACAGTGCACACCAAACACGTGCTTCACATGGAAAAAGGAAGCTTAAAGAAGGTAAGTAGAACAGAGAGGGGGGGACAGCTGTGCCGCACGATTTAGATTCGTTAGAAAGCAAGATTTTCTGCTTTATATTCACTTTCTAGTGAATATAAATCACACGGCACAGCTGATCATCGGAAATACCCGTTCAGACGAACTGAACCAGTAGCTTTTATTACTACCGGTAGCATTTCACCCAGATTCAAAGGATCACAATTTTTCCCTATCCCAAGGAAAGATGACCCAAAAATTAAAGAATGGCATTTTAGCAGATGTAAAAAGCCAATGAATGACCGCAACCCTAACCTTAACCCATGACCTATGTAAAATGAATGAAAAGATATACAGTAGAAGAGGAATTGTTCCATTTTATACCACTAGCGTTGCATCAAAGTTCAGCGTGGAATTGCTGAAAAGCCATAAGATGACAATCAGTGGCCTAGCTGTTTATTCTGAGATGAAGATATTATGGAATACCAATTTCTGGAGATTCTTTTCCTAAAACCAGATGTTTCAACACCTCCCTTTTGAATAAGGAATAAACCAGGTTTCAATCAACTGTAAATTGCTGATAAGAGTCCATCCAATTTTTCTGTTGACTCTTGTAAAAAAAAAAAGAGAGGAAATGGGACTAATTAATTGAGCTCTTTATTTAATTCTCTCTCCAGTGACATACCCTAGTACCCAGCATCTCCCTATTGGTGTTCATTTTGACAGGTAGAAAATATGACTGGCCAGCCCCTCTTCTTAGATCTGCACTGAGAGGAAAGAATGGTAAATCACTTTGTAGAGTCTATTAATTTGATCATTTTTTAGTAGAAACAATTTGGCAGATTATAAGTCATTTTTCATTATATGTGTAACCTGTTATTGAGCAATTGTTAAATAAATGAAAGTAATTATCATTTGCTAGTATGAGTGATGCCCAAGAATATTATGTGGAGAAAGGTTATGAATAGATGAAGATTAGTGAGTGAATTTGATCCATTTTTAATTCTGTGTTGACTTTCTGTGCACAGTCTCTCCTGTATTAATCTACACTAATCTGAGCAGAAGAACACAAATGGAAGAACACAAATCATTTCTTATGAAGGCTGTTCCAGACAGTAAGACATGTAATATAGGCTAATATAACCTTATGATTGGGGCAAATCTGCTGAGGATTGAGATGTGGATGTCACTTTAATTTAGATTAATTTAAATTTAGCTAAAGATTAATCTACGTCTCCAAGGTTGGGCATCTCTCAATGCCCAGATTCGTTGGATTTGAGATGGGCAGTAAATAAATTCTCTCCCTCTCCCTCCCCCGCCCTCTCCCACTCTCTCCTATCTATCTATCTAGCCAGCTAGCTAGACAGATTTCCATTCAGAGAAAATTGTTGACTGGAAATTAGGATTTGCACCAAAGGCACTGTTGACACTGGAACAAAAATGGATGTGGCTATTCTTAGACAAGGATCCTGGATGTAGAACTGCAAAGGAATAGTTGGAATAAAACTGGGACACAATAAATCTTTCTTTAAATTGGGTTTGTATCTTAACTGTAGGAACGTGGTGACTCAGTGGCTAAGATGCTAAGTTTATCAATCAAAAGTTTGGCAGTTCAGCAGTTATAATCCCTAGTGTCACATAACAGGCTGAGCTCCTGTTATTTGGTTACTTACCAGCTTCTGCCAACCTAGCAGTCCAAAAGCACATAAAAATGCAAGTAGAAAAATAGGGACTACCTTTGGTGGGAAGGTAAAAGCATTCCGTGTACCTTTGGCATTTAGTCAGGCCAGCCACATGACCACAGAGACATCTTCAGACAGCACTGGCTCTTTGGCTTTGAAACGGAGATGATCACTATCCCCTAGAGTCAGGAGCGACTAGCACATAGGTGTGAGGGGAACCTTTACCTTTACCTATCTTAACTACCTTATATTCTGTAGAACCTTTGCTGTGCTTTGATAACCTGTAGCCTGCTGTATCAGAGGAAGTTTTTTTAAAAAACCCTTGTCCTGTCATCTGGGAACATCGAATTATTGTCCCATATCTTACTTGTTATAAATTCTGGCAGTGGTGGGTTTCAAATTTTTTTACTACTGGTTCTGTGGGTGTGGCTTGGTGGGTGTGGCATGGCTTGGTGGCGTGGCTTGGTGGGCATGGCAGGGGAACGATACTGCAAAATCTCCATTCCCACCCCACTCCAGGGGAAGGATACTGTAAAGTCTCCATTCCCTCCCCAATCCAGGGGAAGATTACTGCACAATCCCCATTTCCTCCCGATCAGTTGGGATTCGGGAGGCAGAGAATAGATGGGGGCGGGGCCAGTCAGAAGTTTTACTACCAGTTCTCCAAACTACTCAAAATTTCTGCTACCAGTTCTCCAGAACTGGTCAGAACCTGCTGAAAGTCACCTCTGAGTTCTAGGACAAGAAGGGATTTGTCCTGTCAGTCTGGGAACATTGAATCATGGTCTCATATGCCTAGTGAGTTCTTAAGATTCTTGATTAGGTAATTCTGTAGATGATCAGACAAATATTATGTAAATTTCTTTCTGGCAGACAAAACCCCTAAGATAACACAAACACAAATGGTTTGCATTTATAATCTGCTGTTGCGTTTTTCTAACAGAAAATTCAATTTGAATTGTTTGGGGCAATACCATATTAAACAAAGAGAACCATCTAGGTGACTTTGGGCCAGTCACTCTCTCTCAGCCCTAGAAAACAGGCAAACCACTTCTACAATCTTGCTAAGAAAATTGTAGGGACTTGTCCAGGCAGTTGCCAAGAACAAATCAGGATGAACATATACATCTTGAACAGACTATTTTGAAGAGGCTCAGAGTACAGTAGAATTTTACATTATTTATCTTTGTTATTGTTCTTTTTCTCACCTTATGTCATTCTACTGATTTCACTCTGCTAGCTTGGTGGGACTTGTAAAAAAAAAAAGGTATTCAGCAGGTTTCTGTTCAACAGTGAAGAAATGGAACTAAAACTATTACAATTCAAACTCTCTCAACACCAGCTTCATCTCTTTCAGCATGTCTGCATTCTCCTGCCTCTCCCCAAATATTCCTTCATTTTCCATTTCCTTCCTCTCCAGTTAAAAACAGCTATCCCCTCCTCCACTTCCTCCACAGCCCTTATTTCAGTTTTTTCACTTCCACTGATACTTTCCCTGCTTACTTGCTATAAAAGTAAAGGAAAACGAAAGAGGAGGCAACACCATATATTATCATCCTTAATAAATAACAGCGGAACTAGCTAGAATTACATACATGCCCTAGGCTCAATCTCTGGCAAAAATGTTGTAAAGAATCACTAATTGAATTCTATATATTTGTCTGGAGACATGACCTATATCAGGACTAATTGTGTTTATCTGGCTACCGAAAAAGAGGAGAGTGTCATTAGATTTTGGCATGATTTCTGTTATTTTCATTTTTTTCCAGAATGGATCAGAGTTCCACACAATGTCCTACATAGGCTCATCTTTCTCAAAAGTAATAATTATACCGCATCTACTACTGTTACCACTTTGAATATGAAAAAGAAGAAAGAAAATATCCCCTCTCCATGTGTCCTAATAGATTTCTGCTTCTTTCAGAATGCTATAAAAACAAGTATTAATCTCTGGCACACTTTTATTTAAGATAAAACTGGCTTCTTTTTTCTAAAACAACTTTATTACGTTTCTACAAGAAATAGAATACAAAACTTCGTTCACGAAGGCGAACAAAAAGAAAAAAAAAGTTGAACTCTTATCTCAAGTTACAACAAAGACAAAAACATCTTAATATTTGAATAAAAACATTTGAATAAAAAGTGACTTAACTGCAACAATATCCCAGTGCAGATGACCTTAGCTTTTTGCTACCCTTATTTGATCTCAAAAGTCCTTTCTAATATGACTAGAAAGCACACTCTAGATAGGGACCATATTCTCCCTCTCTCTCCCTCTCCCTCTCTCTCTCACGCAGACAGACAGACACTCCCCTCTCATCCCTAAGGATGGGCTATGCCTTCCTCAGTTCTTGAGTCCTCTACTAGATGGTTGGAAGTTTGAGGATTCTGTGCAGAGGATTCTTAGCTATCCCTAACACTGCACTCTTCTGGTCAGATTGTTCCTTTGGATCTATTGTAGTCCCTCTTCCAATTTAGGAGTCACAGCCCTGAGTGCTCCTACCACCACTGGAAACACGTTAGCCTTTACTTTCTGCATCCTTTCTAATTCCTGGTACTTCTCTAGCTTCTTGTACTCCTTTTTTTCTGAAGTTGCTGTTACTTGGCACTGCTGTATCTATCAATCCAGCAATCCAGTCTTTGTCTACTATCTCAATGTCAGATTGATTGGCTAGTTCTTGCCTGTCTGTTTAGATACAGAAGCCCCACGAGATTTTAGCCTTGTCATTCTCCACAACCTTCTCGGGATCTCCCATTTGGACTTGGGAGAGTTCAACTCATACACTATCCAGCTGTTCCTGTACATAATGCTAGCTACTTGGTTGGGCCATTCAGTGCATGCACTCTAGATAGGGGCCATGTAATTTTTTACTATATTAAATATAATGCTATCTGTGCTGTACTGTGCTATGCTATGCTATGCTATGTTATATTACATTATGCTACACTGCTATGCTACATGTTTATAAATATCCCAGAACGTGTCAACAATGCTTATATAGTTTGTTCCTATGTTGAATATTGTATGATTTATTTCTTGTTTGGCAATCCTGTCTATATTTAGGAAAGTGAACTAAATGCAGCTCAACAGATACAAATGGGCAGATGGGATTTCAGGGATAGAAACTTCCTGTTTTGGTAATTTCTTTGGGGAAAATACAAAATACTAAAGATTTCTTAAGCACAGGACTGGTCATGATAGAAAGTGCTATTCAGCTCAAAGAAACCCAAGGTGTTTAAACCTTTTTTTTAAAAAAATTTGGACATAAGATGATTCACATGTGTTTAAGCCTCAGGCCAGCACCACCTGTGTCTTATCCCCTGGAGCTGCATAGCTGTAAGGCAGGAACAGGAACAATGTGGAACTAAACTGAATGTTAGAAGCAATCTTAGCTTTTGTGTCAGATGGGGATTGGTCTCTGGAGGTTTCTATTTTCTTCTAGAGAATGATAAGGGTAGGCAGCTGAAGTTTCTCTGAATGGATCTTAACTTCCCTTCCATAACCAGAATTTAACTGGATCTGGTCCCGTTTATTTAGATGATGTTTGTTATTTCAAAAGTTAAACTGTCCTTCCTTCCTTCCTTCCTTCCTTCCTTCCTTCCTTCCTTCCTTCCTTCCTCCCTCCCTCCCTCCCTCCCTCCCTCCCTCCCTCCCTCCCTCCCACATCACATCACATCACATCACATCACATCACAAATAAAATGGTGGATAGAGGAGTTTATGCTTGATGTAGAGGAGGATAATTGTCTATTTCTCCAAAAATGTGGCAGACCGATCGGGGGCCAAGACACAGTGCTACTAGAAATCCAGAAAGAGCATTGATTTGCTCATTATGATTGTAGCATATTTTCTGTCTTTCAAAGACATATCAGTGAAGACAATTGCAGACCAGTTTAAAACTGCTTAGCAGAGATCAGGGAATGAAAATGGGCTGTATCCACATAAAGGAATCTGACCCAATGAAGATTTTGAAATAAAAAAGAGAGACAAAGTCACACTTCTGTCCCTTCATACACTATAGGATTTGGCAAGAATTACAAGAGATTGTGAAGGAATGGAGAAACTAGCAAATAATTCCTTCCCCTTTCATCTATCATTGGGGAGATGCTCTGAATGGACTATTAATTAGAATCCAAGGCACAGGCTCCACTCTCAAAAGAATTTGGGCTGAGTACCAGTCACAGAAAAAAACCTGCTGCATAGCAATCCTCATTTAATTTGATGAAATATAATTTGCATTACAAATTCTACCAAAGGAGAAAAGAATGTCAAAGGTTGAAAGATAGTATTTGTTTACTTAGTGTAACCAATGAGTATTTGGGAATGCCTTATATTTCTCTGTAGAAATAATTTGGTTGATCCCTCCTTGACTTCCTAGGCTTCACTTAAACTTCAAGGTGTGAAATGAGGGAACTTCATCCACATTAGGCTGGGTTTTTTTTTTACAACAATAGTTTTATAATCACCTTTAAGGGTATGTTTCAGGCTTTAGAAATTGTTGGAGAATGCCTTCTTCCCCTGAAGAAGTATTCAGAACTTTTCTACCCAATTTCCCTTCACTCAGATTGGATGAGTAACTTCAAAAGATCATTCCTTCTGCAAATGTGTTGAATTATAATACATTTTAACATTTCAGTTAACACAGCAATAATTTGGCAGTTGAGCTCAATAGACTTGGAGAGCACTAGCTGGACAGCAGTAATACAGCCTTTGAACTGATCTATTAATGCATTTATTTTATGTTCTTTATAAATGATCCATCATTCTGCACTTCTTCAATTCTGTTTGATTAGTTTCATCATTTTATGTGATTAGCATTATCATTTCAGGCAGCCCAATCTCCAATCTCCAAGATCAGGAATACCATAGAAGTTAACGCTCTTCCACTAAATGAAAGGTTCCCATAACCCAAAGATAATATCAGTCTGGCGTTTCGGTAGTACATTTTGCACCAGCAGTTATGCTTTCCAGCAGCAACTAAAATAAGTCTGCTGAGGAACCTAAAAGGATATCTAATCAACCCCTGTTCAATAGACATCAAATGCTGTAATTGAGGTAAAAACAGTCATGGGGAAGGAATGCAATTTCTTATATATCCCATCTTCCTGATGAAGGTTTAATGCTAGAATGAAAACAGCGAAGACTCCTTTGAGTTTGATTTCTTATGGCTTCATGGAAATGTCTATCATGTTTCCGACAATAATATGGCAGCATTTGGCATATTGCCTTGTCTGGTTTTCTTTCCAATTTCTTAATCTAGTCTTTTTCCAATGCTGTGGATTTTCAAGTGGTCTCCCACTCATGTACTAATGTATTCTGACCCTATTTCATTTTTGTGTTTTGTTTTGAGGTCCGCCAAGATTCATTAGATGTTGCTACTTAACTAATAACCTTACTTGTGTAGATTAACAAAATTAATTATGGGTTCTCTGAAAATTGATTTGAATAAATTTCATTCAACTATTTAAATATTCTTCTAAGTGTACATTTTCTGCCTATTTCTGCATATTTTACTTTTGTTGCTGTTTATTTTCAAAATCCAGAGAGTAGCAGACTGCAATTTCCTCCCCAAAATGACAATATACTTAAAAAAGAAGGAAAGGAGTCCTTCCCCCCCCCATTTTGAAGTTATAAATAATAAATTTGATAACAGCAGTTTCCAGAATGACATCTTCCTTCAGAGCCTGAAAACTATTAAAGCAATTCCATCCATAAACCAGTTAAGCCAGTTTATTTCTAGCCGATGTATTCCATCACATGACATAGGGATCAAAAATGCATTTTTCTGAGAAAAATGTGAGCTGTCCAAAAGTCGCTGCATAGAAAGGTAACAAGTTTATGGATCATAGCCTGAGGCACACTATCTCACTTCCTTTTTTTCTTTCTAAAGATATGATGTTGTCACTTCATCTGTTCATTCTATGCGTATATTTTGTACTTCTTGAACGTTAGACTGATTTAGAGCATTACCAGAAATGACTTCAAATCTGTTCAGGAAATGGACCATTTGTATAACATCTATCACAAAAGGGAGGAAACTAGAATCAAAATACCATCAGCTGATTGGTGGGAGAATGGGGAGATTAATATATTTTTAATATTGGACAATTAAAGTTCTTTTAATGACATTAATGTCTAATGCATTGTGTTCCAGGCCTTGATGAGTCTGAATTGTAGAATCCCAATTCTGGCACTATTTTCATTGATGTTATTTGTAACTTCATGCTTCTTATTGCTTACTAATTCATACTCTTTGCATAAACGCTAGGGTAGCATCTTCTATTCCTGATCATGCTTTTTTGGGTGTGGTTGTGGTGGTGTTAAGTCTGTATGATTCTTTTGCATCCAGGTGTTTTATGGTTGACAATTTGATTTGATATGTGTGTGTGTGTGTGTGTGTTTGTGTGTGTGTAATTAAAATATCTTACATATATAATAAGAAGTACATTCAAAGAAAATGTGTAGTAAATGTAAAAGAGGGGAAAAATAAAGGAAAAAAATAAAGACAATAGGAGATAGAGCAAAGAAGATAAAAGAACAGAGAACATAAGAAGAAATATAAGGAAATGTTTTTCTGATTTTCCTATCAGCAGTTATACATAGAATTCTAATCAAGCTCTATTTCTAAGATTACACTGTAATTCCCTTCTTTCAATAACTTATTTTTTTCTAATCATCAAAATCAGAAATCACAAAATTATTTTTATGTCAAAAAATCCATTCATCAAACAAGTCATCCATTTTGGGTAGTGCTGATTTTTTTCTATCTCTGAACATATAATAATTTCACCACAGTAATCATATGTTGAAATTATCCTATGGTTCTTTTTTAATTATATATTCATCAACCCTAAAATGAAAGGTTCTGGCTTCAACTGAATATTAATCTTTAAAATCCTCTGTATCAATGTGTGCATTTGAATCCAAATTTTGTAGCTTCCCCCGCCCCCATATCCACCAAGCATGACAGAATGTCTCATGTTGATCAGTTTTCAAACATACATAGGGAATGCCTTTATATATTCTAAATAATTTTGATGTCATGTACCAAGGATATATAATTTTATAAACATTATTTTTGATCATAACAGAAGGTAAATTTCAAATCTTTTGAGCACATTCTTCTCATTGATCCATTTCTTCCAATTTATCCCATCTAGATGTTATCTTTTTCTGTTTGACTTTGTCAGAAAAAAAATATTGTGCAGTATCCTAATCTGAATTTTCTTTAGTGCTATTACAACTATATTATCAATCCTGAATCCTAAAATGCTGCTGCAGAACTTGATCTCTAACCTTTTTTTCCTGACAAAGTGCACTGGGACATCAGTTGGATCATTTCTTATTTTTGCAAGTTGTGTATTAATCTTGTAAATGTTATCAATCTCTGTCTATGTATTATCCCAAAAGAAAGAAAGAAAGAAAGAAAGAAAGAAAGAAAGAAAGAAAAAGAAAGAAAGAAAGAAAGAAAGAAAAGAAAAGAAAAGAAAGAAGGAAGGAAGGAAGGAAGGAAGGAAGGAAGGAAGGAAGGAAGGAAGGAAAGAAAAAGAAATTAGACAGGAAGTTAATAATAGTTTGTCTGATATCCCACCTTCTTCTGGAATTATCCTAAATCTTAAGGAATCTTAAGGAATGGAAAATTAATTACATTTAGATTAAGTTTTGTAAGGGAAGAAAGACCAAAGAACTGAAATCAGAAACACATGAAAAATCCTAAATATTCATTATTATTGCATATCAATCAGAATACAACAAAGGAGAAGTTAGTAACCATATATTTTATAGTTTTATTTCACCCTCTTCTCCTCTTTTTAAATGACATTTTAAATGATTTAAATTAAACAACAGAGGAAGTTCAAAAAGATGTCTAAGCATCCCCTATTGTTAAAAATAAATGAATGAAGTTTGCTTTTCATCAATGTTATACTGGAGACTAACTGTTCATTATTTGAAACTTCTTTGTTTATTGATATTATATTTTTGCATATTTTTTTCATTTTTATTTCTTCTTTTCTCTTATTTGCTTTATCTCTTACTTTAAATGATTATGAAAAAAAAACCTAGTAGGCATATTTTGCCTCATTTAGCATGGGATCACTGCCAAATTGAATAACTATAATGATGAATTACCTTGAAAGATCTCCTTTTTCATTTTGACCATATCTTATTCATCCTCATTAAGCATTAACTTTTCCTCCCATGCTTCCATTGTTATTTTTGTATAACCTTGTATGTTTGATTAATACTAAAAAAAAAAGGCAAACAAGCTATTGGTTAATAGTTTGGAGATCTGGTTCCTTTCTCTTTCATTATTCAAAAATGTTCCCCCACCTAACATCAGTATTCATTTGTTCTGTTTTTAATATAACATTAAATTGATCAGATAACTTTTTATAGGATGCAGGTTGATTGTTCTGATATATAAACCCAAATCCATGTGACTCATCAATCCCAGGTTCACTGTAGTACTTGATTTACTTTAACTCCTCTGAATTATTTCTTCTGTGGTAGTTAAATTTTTTATATTTTTTCTTTTTAATTCTTTTTTTTTTGTATGTAAACCCATTATATCCTCTTGTTATGTCCTATGGGGTAATCCAGTGATGGCAAAACTTTTTGGCACCGAGTGCCCAAACTGGAACGCGCGTGCATGCGTCAGAGCGCTGGAGTGCACAAACCAGAGTGCTAAGTGCCCAAACCGGAGCGCATGCATGCGCTAGCCAGCTGGTCTTTGGGTTTCTGGCACGCATGTGCACGCCGGCCAGCTGGACTTCGCGCACGCTGGAGCACTGGAAACCCAAAGACAAGCTGGCCGGCGTACACATGCCTGTTTTTGGCTGCTTTTCTGGCCGTTTTCATGCTGTTTTCCAGTGCTCCGGTGCCTGCGAACATAGTTGGCCAGTGCACATGTGCGCACCAGAAATCAGAAGATCAGCTGGCAATGGCACACATGCCCACCGAGGGGGCTTTGCGTGCCACCTCTGGCACACGTGCCATAGGTTCGCTATCACAGGGGTAATCCCTCACTCCTCTCTTAGAATGCAAAATTCTACCTTAGAGATCAACTCTCAATGCTGATGTGTTCTAAACTGTAAATGTTTGCTTTTATGGGCTTATACTAGTATTATACCATTTGATTATGCCTTACAATTCCACAATCTTCAATTTTAGTTTTTTGAACATTATTGGGTTGATTCCACTGCTGTACCATTTTTTTAAAAGTCCAATTTCTGATGTTATTTTTCCCTCTCTTTGCAAATTCCTCAAATCCATGTGTAGTTCTTTAAAAAAATTTCAATTCTAAGTAACTTTTCCACTTAGATTTACCTTGACTTGCTTTTGTCCTTATTATTATTATATTCAATTGCTTGGTGATAACATAACCAATGTGATACATTAGGAGTTTGTTTCAACAGCACTGATGCTGAAATGAGTGCTTTGTATATGTCTTGAAGAATTGTTGATGAGACTTTCCTATCTGTTTGCTTTAAGGCATGTAGCCCCATTCTTCCTATCAATTCTATTCACTTTTTAATGACTTTTCAGTCAATTATTTTTTTTACTTTCAGTTTGGCCTGGTTGTTTATCTCCATAAATTGCCGCACTTTCTTGCTAAGAAGATAATTTTCTCGCAAATCTTGACTCTTCTTTTCTATTTCCACTGACAGTTTGAAAAGGCTTCTGTCATGCATTTCCAGCTGTGCAGATTTTTTTTCCAATTGCTCATTCAATTCACGTTCCAATGCTTCTAATTAACCCTCTGTAAAGAATTAGTGTTTTAGGATGAAAACAGGGCATTATGAATATTGGTCCATAAGCCTTTGTTCAATAATGGGTTGAATCTTTTATTTTCTTTCCAAATCTGATATTTCTATTTTTAAAATTCTCAGTATGAGCGATTGGGTTCAGAATAGCGTTAAATAATTATCCTATTTTCAGAAATAGACCTGGGTTTTCATTTTTGTTTGTCTTCTAGTCACTTTGCAATTCTATGCCTTTTTAAAAAATCCCACATTTATTATTTTATAAGTAACTCAAGATAATGAACATAGAGAGAGTAACTGACCCAAAATCAGCAAGCCTGCATTCATGCCTAAGGCAGGACTAGAACCCATGGTCTCTTGGTTTCTAGACCAACAGTTTAACCACAACATCAAATTTAGGATAGCCAAGATACCTTGTCATCTCGCTGAGAGAATAAAGCCCTATAGCTCATTTGCCATCCAATGCTCAGAAGTCATAGTATCAAGGAGCTGTGGTGATGCAGGGATTAGAATGCAATATTGCAGGTTAACTCTGCCTGCAGCCAGGGATTAGATCCTGATGAGAATCCAGATTATTGGGGGAAATATGCTGATATTTGTAAACTGTTCAGAGAGTGCTGTAAAGCATTATGGAGTGGTATATAAGTCTAAGTGCTATTGCTATCAAATGTGATCCTTGTTGTCACAACCGATTAGGTATGGAAATTTGTTTTCTATTATTTATTGTTGCAAATGGGTTGTGAGCTGCAGTTAGTCCTGACACTCGTTTGAAACTTTTTTGGATTGAATGTCTGTGACAGCTAGATCAACAAAGTACTGAAACATCATAACCACACCATGACAGAATGTGATGTCATATTACAGTGATATTATTATTTACTCAGAAGGCAAATAGTACATAGGTATTCTAAAGGGGTATTGAAACATGGATTCCAAGTCTGGGATGCTACCTTAGAGATCTCTAGTCTAATCTTTGCTCAGTTCAGGATCCATTACAGCCATCCATCTTCATTGAAATCCTCTAGTCATATGGCTGATGCAGTCATATTTCTCTGGCTGGCAGCTGGTCAGTAAGGAAACAGGATTTCCCAGATCTATTCTTGTTCAATTAGCCTCCTGTTATGCTCTTGCTTTTTTATAATTTACCATGAGAATTTCTAAGTTCATTCTTGAAGCACTGCATGTACTCACAGTTTCATTTGTTCAACGCTTTCCTTTCATTTATGTTAGGTTTTTTCCCCCCATTAATATAGATCCCAAGGAAACAATGGCTAGGAGAAATGGAATATTATTTGATTTGGAATGTATGGTATAACTGGTTAGATAGTAGATGCAAAGATTAGGAAATATTAAGAAAAAGAGCCTTGGTAGCGCAGCAGACTAAAGTGCTGTTAAGTAGCACTAGCTGCCTGCAATTACTGCAAGTTCAAATCTCACCAGGCTCAAGGTTGACTCAGCCTTCCATCCTGTCGAGGTAGGTAAAATGAGGACCCGGATTGTGGGGGCAATAAGCTGACGTTGTATAAAAAAGAACACCGCTTAGGGGGCCCTGAAAGCCCAACTAAGCAGGTATATACAAAAGTATGAAGGCTATTGCTTAACGCATTGTAAGCTGCCCTGAGTCTCCGGAGAAGGGAGGCATATAAATCGAACCAATAAATAAATAAATAAATAAATAAATAAATAAATAAATAAGCAAGAAAAGATGAGCAAACTAGAAAATAGTAATAAGTATAAAGATAAGGATAGATGAAGAATGTATAGTATTATAAAAAGTAGGATGTAAT
>WNWU01000001.1:27506187-27516289 GCA_012654045.1 Ptyas mucosa
AGATAGATAGATAGATAGATAGATAGATAGATAGATAGATAGATAGACAGGGAGACAGATGTGCAGGCAGGCAGGCAGACATACACACACACATGCATACACATATATATACACACACAAACATATACATACATACTGTACATACATACACATACAGATATTTTAATTTGCATATTCTGCAATAGGCAACTCTTCTGTGAATAACAGAAAAAAATCTGCTGTTACTAAATTCAGAGTTGAATTTATGGCAAATGTATCTATCACCATGCCAGGATAAATTTAACAGGATGCTAGAGATGATCTACAAAGACTTAAATAGCTAGTGACCTGGGAATTGGAAGAGACACCTCTCTTTAAATAGGCTTACCAAAAACTTAAATAAATAAATAAATAAAAATAATCATAAGTAAGGCTAAAAAACATGGCCTTGAATGGAGAGAATATTAACAGTTTATTTGCTGAATGTGTCAACATTTTAATCAAATAAATCAAATTAGTTTGTTAAAGAATATATCCAAACAAATGTTAATTAACAGGAACTTGGCAAACTCTTCAGCATACTTATTCACATGTATTTATTCATTACATGATTGATTAATTAAACATCTATGATCTTTTAAATCCTTCATTGGATAACTGATGTATTTTTGAAAAGAACTGCACCATTTAGAAAAATGATAACATTCAGTAAATGTTTACTTATTTGCAAATTTAAAGCATTTATGATATAAATTTATGATAGTTATAATATAGAGAATGTGATTGAGAATGTTTGTAGAAAGGTGTTAGCTACCCAGAGTTATTACTGAGTTCACTATGGATGTCTTGCAAAGATGTTTAATTTGATTTTGAAAATTATGGGCAGACTAGCTGGCAATAATGTTTTGCATCTTTCCATGTTTTGATAATTTTCTGATAAAGTTAAAATGGTTGCTGTGATTTGTCAAGAGTAAGACAAAGAGAGAAGAGAGAATATTTTTGGGGGGGGGTAAAAATTCCTAATCACTATGAAGAAATTACATCAATTGCACTTGAGATGCATACAGAAATCTTCTAGAAAAGAAGCACCATAAAATCTATCAAGCAGTATGTGGCAGATGGTGATAAGAGGATGTCAGTGGAAGAATACTATATGTGTTGTGTGTGAGAGAAAAAAATGCAGTGAATGGAACTAGAAGCTCAAGTAAACTAGGAGGAAGAAGCAAGACTATAGAACTTTCAGGACTATGGACAGATCACAGAGGAGGTGTCTCCCCCCCTCCCCTTAATTCTAGTTATTTGCCTTATGTCAATAATGAATGAATGGCTTCAGTGAGGCAAGATTGAAGCTCAACACTGCACTGGCTGTTTTGTGATCTTCAGCTACTACTTCAAGAATCTATGAAAATTTATAAAATGATCTGTTAGCGTCTTCAGCAAATCTTGCTTAAGATTTTCCGATTTTAATTTGAGAGTCTAATAAGTGAATTAATGCTTGAATGTCCAACTCTAACACTGGCTCCAAAGGCTACTCTTCCCCAACTAAAATTACTCCCAGTTACTCTTCTAACCATGGTGACCACTATTACTTCTTACATTCTAAGGATTAAGGTCTGGGTTACAAGTCATATCTACTTAAGTCTGGTTAATCCATATGTACAAGATGTCATTATTAGTTATAACATATTGATCTGCTTTTCATTGGCACTAGGTTGGAAGAAATGTTAGTCTCACATTTAAATAGGTAAAGCCTGTGGAAATGAAAATTGATTGTTAGGCAGAGTCAATTAAGAAGTAAAGCTACTTACAGCAGCCTAATGTAATCTGTCTGCCACCATACAATGCATATGAGAGGCTGATAGCTGAATGCTCCCCTGGACAGACAAAGCCTCTTTACCTTTTAAATTGGTGTGTCAAAAATTTATCATGATATGTTGTTGTCTACTATGATGAAAATTACCCCCTGTGTTGTATTCTAAAATGGAATCATCTTCATTTCATCCAGAATTCCCCCATGGTTAGCCATTTTCTTTTTTTAAAAATCCCAACTGTAGAGGAAAAGGAAGGAAAGGAAGGAGGAAGGGAGGGAGGAAGGGAGGGAGGGAGGAAACGAAACTTAAAAGTTAAATAAGAAATTTCAAAGTAATTTTAGATTAATACTATGTAATACACTATGTATATGTCATAGACATATGTATATGTATATGACATATACACTATGTATATGTCATAGACATATGTATACTGATTTAGCACTCTAACACTATTTTTAAAATCAAATCAGTAAACAATAATTATTAAATAATCATATCTAATATGAGAATAAGAAATGGAGTTTCTATTCCTATTATAGCCAATCTGGCAAAGTCTTTTTTTTTTAAGAAAAAAAACCCCTTATGTTAAGAGAAACCTGAACTTTGGATAAAGGACAGGTTTTTGTGCAGAATTACCATCCATAAGTCTGTAGAGCATGGACTATCAATCTGTATTTTATCAGTTATATAAAATAGTAATTTTTTTTAGAAAAAAACCTACCATGCAGCTAAATTGCACAGTATTTGCTGAACTTTTTATTGATTAACACGATCATCATCTTTTCTGATACTCTTGCCTGAGCCTTGAAATATTGTATGAATTGCAACGGAAATGGGAGTAAAAATGCTTCTATCAGGAATTATACTTTTTAACCGGGTAAGGGAAGTAAAATTTTACTATAATCTTATCATGAAAATGTCCTTTGGAGAGGTAGATACTGCCCCACAGAAAAAGCATGATATGCAAAAGAATTATATAAGATTTAAAGGAATATAAATTGATTTTTCAATTCTACAAAATCTGGAATAAATTTTCCTAAAGTACTTCTTGGAACAGGAAACAGAACAAATCAGTCCAGAGGGGAAAAAAATAATAAACAATTTCTTATAAGCAAAAAGCTGGAAACGTATCCACATTAGTCTTCAGATTCTTCAATAGTGACTCTTCCTTCATAGATAGCTGAGATTTAGAGTTTACAGCCTCATCAAACTGTAATCCCCAAAGCTCTAAAATCAAGGAGAAATGTGAATTAATATGAGGAGTTTTTATATGCTAATTCCAAGTTTAAATTAACTCCAGTTAACTCTGTCTTCTAATGTATGCTTGTATCCAAATTAGAAAGCTATATTTCCACAATTTTCTAATTGCAACTTTCATAGGATGGCCAATGATAACATTGGCAATGTTTTGATGGAAGGAAATCTTGATCTGATTTGTTTTTAACTGGTCTGTGTTATTCCGCATCTATTTTGGAGTTGAACAATTGTAAGAGAAACATTACTGATATAGATGAACCATTGATTTGACACAGTAGCATATTTCATCTATCACCCAGTTGCATTTCTTTGTTTGAGCCAAAAACCATAGGTGAAAAAGGAGAAAGTGTTCTTTGGTGACAGAAAATCAATATAAAAGCTGAAACATTGCTTGATAAAATGGAAGGCAGAGGCAGTCTTGCCTCAAAAGCAGAATACCAGAATCAACTCCATGATGGGTTCCATTTGCTTTAAGAAGAAAATTGACACCGAAACAATCCAAAACACTTTAGACAATCTTAAACTTTAATATGTTTGAAGTTGGGATACACAATTGTTTCCTCCCCTCCTCTTGGAGAAAAACAGATATCAGATATTATTTATTTATTTATTAATCAAAGTTGTATTGCTGTCCATCTCACAAAAAAAAAAAACAATTTTAATGTCTTGAGAACTTTGTGACAAATCAAAAGGGATGGGCTAATCTAATTTCAGGAGAAGCATGTTCTATAAGGAGAGCATTACAGAGAAAAGGCATATTTCATAGATGTAAGTACGTAGCTGATGTAAGTACACAGCATTTCCATCTCTACAGGTATCTCCATCTCTATGAAAGTCTTTGGTGAAGCTTGACTATTCTGTGTTGGCCACATATGGCTCGCACATCACACTTTGTACATTCCTGATGGGTACAAAGCTTTCTGTGCAGTGAATTGCTTTTATCAAAGACCGCTTTATGAATATTTAAGCTAAATGTATATTTTAGTACCTTGGTGATCCTATCCAGCCCCACAGAAAATACTTGAAAGCTGCTATCATTAGATTTGTTTTTAATTGGGTCCCTCTATGCTCATGAACAATAGAATTCATTTTCATATACAGAATTCAAAATTAGAAATGAGTATTTTAATTTGTTCTTCACATATTTCGTGTAAGTGTTTTGCAGACATTTCATGTCAGCAAATGTATGCTATGGTACACTAAAAAAAGAAAAAGAAAAGGAGATCTAAGCACAATTCATAAAGAAATATGAAAATACTTTTGCAGACGACACAGCACATTCATCATCATAGACTGAAAATTAACTAACTTCTGAGTCAAAGTGTCCATGGAGACCACTGGATAGACACTGTAATAAAAAACATAACTACACAGCAGACACTAACAAGTTCAGTGTATTCTCAACTGCATTTTTAACAAGACACAAAAGGAAAAAGCTATTCTAATGAATTCCAAAATCCTAAAATGATTCAAGAATCAAAGCCTATTCAGTTATATCCCTAAGTTATAGAGATAAATTTATTTCTTATTTCTTATTATTGTTGTATAGTTCATTTTTTAGTGACCGATCAAAGTTACAACGGCGCTGAAAAATGTGACTTATGACCATTTTTCACAGTTATGACCTTTGTAGGTCAAAACTCACTTAACAAATGACTCACTTAACAATAGAAATGCTGGGGTCAATTGTGGTCATAAGCTGAGGACTACCTGTACCCATTTTATAAGTAGCATTCCAGAATATATGCCATTACTCTACAAACTATTAATGCACAATAGGTCTCCTATGCCGATCTGCATGAAACCTTTGAACAAAGAATGATGAGTTTTTGAAAGTCCCATGCACAATTTTCATAATGGGGCTTGCACTAGTAGAATACCCTTATACTTGTAATGTATATGATACTTTTTTTTTTTGAAGCCACTAGCCACCTGTAACTCTGCAGAATTGTTATGCCTGCTAAACTGCAATGGGAGGTATTTACCTTCTCAGTTATATACAAATTCACATGGCTGCATCTTTTTTTATTAGTGGGTACGGTACATGTGACCATAAAATTTGAACAAAATTAAAGTAATAAAAAACTAAAGGTATCTATATTCTGAAAATAGTTATGTAAGTAGATATATATCTATTGAATTATCATGTATGAAATACAGAGTTATTGAAAGATCAAAAATCCTGTGCTGGAGATTCTGGATGATGAAACTTTCTAATATCAATCACTATGTAAAACAGACATGTACATTTTTCCTATTTGGAAGCAAGATTTATTTAATGAAACTTTGCTCATATTTTCATATTGTATCACTACTACAGCGATACATGAAGAGGACAGCTTTCCCCTTGTCCTCTGATGATTGCTAATTTTGAAAAAAACAAGTAAACCTCTAAGCTTGTTTTAAGGATACCAGAAGTACTTTGCTTGGGTTAATTGCTAGATTTAGTATGTTTATAATAATAAAGGAGTTTCATTAAGGAATGCCAATAAAGAAGAATGGGAAAAAAATAATGAAGAGGAGTAATTGAATAGTGGTACCTCAAAATGATCATGAGAATAAACTAAAGAGGCGTGTATTCTTATCCCTTTAAAATTAGTTGGCTCTGTATCATTGAAGCAGGATGTAGACTCAGCAAGTATTTTTGTATGCATATATTTATTTATTCATTCACACATATTCTAGAGCCGCCCATCTCAATTAATGATTCTGGGTGCCTTATTAGGATGTCTTTCATCTCCTTCACCCAAATCAGATTTATGCTTATGTTCCATTTCAGTAATGAAAGTGGGGGATTTTCTGACAAATCTGCACTGCAAGAATATCATGAAAATGATCAGATACAGGAGGAGGAAAAAAAATGTCAGTGCCATTACTGGAATCTTGTTCAGCTGCTTTGACATGTTTACTACAGCAAATTGCAGTGTTTGGAATGGAAATAAAACCTTTGAGGGTTGTGGACTCGTATTCATAGAGAGCAACAGTAGCATATGTGCTATCCAGAACCGGCATAAACCAGAGAAGTTTGAAATGAATGTCTTCTAGTTTAATCTACTGTCATCGTTAACTATCCTAAAAGTTCAGACAGAATAATTGGGCAGATAGAAATGTTCATTTGTCTGGCACCTTAATTCAAATTTCTGTCAATGTTTAAAGCCTCTGAATTTGTAAGCCCTTATTTGAAAATACTCACATGAAAAAGAACAAGAAAAAAGAGGATATGGCTACAACTTAATATTATAATAATCTTCAAATCTGATGCTTTTTCTCCTTTTAGCAAATCTGTGTGCCCTACTTGTTTCATATGAGGCAATAGTAATAACAATAGTATTTAGACTTTTATACCACTTCACAGTGCTTTACAGTCCTCTGTAAGCAGTTTTTCAGAGTCAGACTATTGCCCCTACCAATCTGGGTCCTCATTTTACCAGCCTCAGAAGGACAGAAAGCTGAGTCAGCCATGAGCCAGTGAGAATTGAACTGGTGGCAGTTGGCAGAATTAGCCTGCAATACCGCATTCTAACCACTGTTCCACCACAGCTCAATAGCATATAATGTAGAATAGAATAGTATTAGAGATTGGTTGGCTTTCTCCATTAACCTCAGTTTGATTCACAGCACAATCCTTATGCACATACACCACTTGTTAAGGACAATCAGTACTTCTCAGCCAGTTCCATGGCTTGGGGATTGGGCACACATTTTTATAATGGTTCATTTTTTTTACCTGTTCAGTTTTGGTTACAAGAGAAACATTGTCCCCTAGGCCTTTCATGTGTGATTTGAACTACAGAGTTCAAATCTTTCTTCCCTCCTTTTTAACATCTACATGCTACATCTAGCGAGTTCATCCATCAATTTGGGGTTTGGTATAATCAGTATGTTGATAATACCAATTATATTTGTGGTGGTAAAAGATACAATAACCTTCCCCAGTCAAGTGAGGCCATTGAGGTTCTGTATCAATGTTTCAAGACTTCCTGGACTCACAGGTCCTGTCCAGAAAGGTTTTTGTCCAGCTTTATCTAGTGTGCCAGCTGTCCCATTTCCTAGATCAGGGAGCCTTTCAGGCAGTCACTCATACTCTGGTCACCATATAGCTTGAATACTTTGATGTGTCTCATTTGGGACAGCCCTTGTAGATCTGTCATAAGCTTCATCCAGTCCAGAATGCAGTTATGTGGACAGTGCTAAGCATGCCTCAATATGCCCATGTAACATCTCCCCTTTGTGAGCTACACTGGTTACCATTTTGCTTTGGGGGAGATTTAAGGTGCTAGTCACTACCTATAAAGCCCTACATGGCATAGAATCTGGTTACTTGAGAGACATCCTCTCTCCTATAATTTAATTTAATTAATTCAATTTATATGTCGCCCCTCTCCGAGCCATCAGGGCGGCTGATGATATCTGCCTGACCAGTTTGATTTCCCTGTACTCTGAAATATAGTTTTCCCACAAATTTGAATATCTCCCACCACATTGATATTTTGATTTCAGGCCCTTAAAGTCTGAATCTTTACCCAGTTCTTCAGAGAGCACAATTGATTATTCTTTCTTTCTTTCTGTTCCCCTTGGCTATTTATTAATATATTTATGCCATTATTCTTTTTTTCTTGTGCCTTTTATGTTATTGTATTGTTATTTGTTATAAAAATGTTTTAAAAATAGTAAACAGCCCAGAGTTGCTGGGAGTTGGGTGGCATATAAATTGAGAGGAGGAAAAGGAGGAGGAAGAAAGAGGAAAAGTAGCTTCCACATTCCATATTTATATCTTAATATTTGTTTGGATATAATTGGACTTTTGAAATTATTTTAATCTCTATGTGATTGATGGGTCTAGAAGTAGAAGATATTGTATATGTTGTCAAAAGCAGAGGTTCTTTTTAGTGGTGTTGGTAGAATTACTACTGAAAATTACTGTTGGGAAATGTCCTCCATGATGACTTCTCAAAGAATGAGAAAACAAAGAAGTGACAGACCAACTGACACAGGTTGGCTCAATGACATTGATTTCTTTGCTATTCCATAGCAAAGTACATACAAAAATTCTTTGCAATAATTTCTCATGGATATTCATTTTCAATCTATTAAAAAAAATCTGGAGATTTTCTCTCCCTTGCTCTACACAGACTATGTTCCCATGATACTTTGAAAGACTATTCAGAAATCTAGATTCAAAGGACAAAATATAGTTCACAACATTCATTGACATCCATGTATTCCCTTAAATTAAATGGGCTCAGGTTTGCGCATCAGTTTTGGGTAGTAGGCATGACAACTCAACAATGAGACAATTGCTTTAAGGTAGGTATGTCAAAGTGGTGGCCCCTGGGCTGGATGAATCACACACAGGCCAGGCCCACCCCAGCTCTGAGAAAGTAAAAAACGTCATGATATGTCACATGACATCAATGTGTTTTAAGGTATTTCTGATAAGTATTACATGCACAGCGAATCACATTTTCTCATGTGAATCCATGTCTCTAGCCATATTGTTTTTATGAAATTCTGAAGATGTATTCTACCAGCATTTATAACCAAGGACTTATCACTAGCATTCAGTTAAGGATATAGAAAAGTAGTGAGGTTCAGGCTAGAATTACTGACCAGGAATGAAACTTTTCAGAACAATATCAGAACTTGATGTTTTCCCCTTTTTACCTGATCATGAACATACCGGTGTATAATACATTGCAGAAATGTATTATAGATGCAAATGAACATTGAGCTAGTCTCAAATAAATGAGATCAGACTTTGCAGGAACTATAAATGTTGATATGCTTGAAATGTACTAAAATGGCACTATTAAGAAGTTCTAAATATTTATGCAACAATAAACCTGGTGGAGTCTGGAACATGACTCCCAAATGAATGTGTTTAAAATTTCAGCTTTGTTCTTTTGATATATTTTTTTTTAAAAAGAGGTGATTTTCAATAGACAAACTTAATCATCAAAAGCTAATTCAGAAAGTTAAAATTATTTTCAAAAGTTAAGAGATTTAAAGCAACCAAAGTGCAGGATCAATGAAGCATGAAAACAAACAATTTAATGTTCAGGAAAGTTTGCTGATGCCTAAAGCTGCCAAAGATAAAACATTGTCTTAGTAGTTCCTGAAATTTTATTTTTAACTGAAGCTGTTATATCATAACATTTAGGAAGAAAAATGTCACAATCTAGAGCCCTTTCTAATCTCAGGTCATATACCTATTGATTTGTGGATCTTATGGTGTATGCGTATATAGAATGCAAGTGTTGTACAACAGTAACTTTGCTTTGAATAACTTACAGGCTTTCCTAAAGTCTATAAAGACTCAGTAGACAAGAATCACAATTAGCTTTAGACTAAGCTCTATAATGATCCTTACCCAATGTTTGCTAAGTGCTACACAATTATCTTATAGCTTAGCTTAGAAAATTTACCTCTGAAGGAGAGATCATCTATCCATTTTTTTCAATAATTTAATTGGTTTTGCAAATGTAAGAAAGCAGCTAGGGAGAACAAAATACAATGGAGAAAAGAAAGTTTTGCTCCTTTAGTAGGGGAGTGTTCCCATTGTCTGGATATAATGATTCTCTAATATGAGGGTTGAATGAAAAGTAATGTCTGTTACATCACCAATAGATGGCAGTCGTGATGTGCCAGAGCTTCTCATATGTTCTTTACCATTTTTTCTTTTACTTCCGTTAAAAATTGCCATAACAAAAGGTTATGTTGCTAGTTATGAAATGAAAACCTGAAGTGAGTACTTATCTATGGAATGTGCCATAATAGAATTTTTGACTGCCAAAGAATTCCTCAATTCACTGTTGAATGTAGGTTGTTTATGATGATGATTGTGTAGGCACAAGTACTGTGTATCACTGGATATATATATATATATATATATATATATATATATATATATATATATATATATATACACACACACACACACACACACACACACACACACACACACACATATATACGCAATTTCTTTCTAGCCAGGTTCTATCTACGTAAGCTAAGATGTTCCTCAGCCCTGGTTCTGTGAAATCTCATTCACA
>WNWU01000001.1:27516800-27541153 GCA_012654045.1 Ptyas mucosa
TGTATATGTATATGTATATGTATATGTATATGTATATGTATATGTATATGTATATAAATGGCAAACTGGGAGCAATTGATTTGTGTGCTCAGAACCAAAGCTGTGACATGATTTGGTGAGTTTCACATGAGAAAGATTGAAGAACTGGTTAAAGATATTTGGCAGATTACTCAAAGAGAAATTGTTGTCAATTTTGGCATTTCACAGAAATGTATGACATGGCTGATGTTCCTCAATATCTGAAGTTTTGCTGGATAGCACTTGCAACAGCACATACAGTAGACTTATATACTGCTTTACACTGCTTTACAGCCCTCTCTAAGCAGTTTACAATCAGCATATTGCCCCCAACAATCTAATCCTCATTTTACCAACCTCAGAAGGATAGAAGGCTGATTCAACCTTGAGCCTGGTGATGATTGAACTGCTGGCAGTCAGCAGAATTAGCCTGCAATACTGCATTCTAACCACTGCACCACCATGGATACATGGGTTTCTTGCATACCGATGGCAGAGATGAAAGATTTGAAAGTTGAAATATGTCAGCGATTAATGTAGTATCACAGTAAGGAAGTTGAGGAATGTCTTCACAACTTTGTGATAACTGATGAAACATGTGCCACCAGAAATGAAGTGTCAGTTCATGGAATCTTGTCACAAGATGACGTGTGTGTGTGTGTGCGCGCACGTGTGCGTGCGTGCATGTGCCAGTGGTGAGTTGCTACCAGTTCGCCCTGGATCAGGTGATCAGGTGAGAGGCTCCACCCACCCTCCCGGATATCTTTGCACACACAAGTGTGCAGGCATCCACGAATGAACCGGTAGCGATGGGATTTGAATCCCACCTCTGGTGGGTGCATTTGTTTGTGGGAAGGGGGGGATTGAAAAACCTAGAATTTAGCATGAAAATATAATATTACAGTTTTAGGAATGCAAACTTGGTAAATAGTCCCAGTACTATTTACATAATACTAATAAAAATATAAATATAAATATAAAGAGGTGATATACTACATTGCAACACTCAAAATAGTGATTAAGCAGTCTCTGGAAGCATAAGAAACTAATTTTGCTGCTAATCCATGCAAATGGCAAGGGTGAAGCTGGATCATAATGTTTTACTATGAAAGCACATCTTGATAAACAGTGCTGTTAATATTATAGAAGATGTATTGAACTGATATGATTGCTGTAATTTTGTATGCAGTTTGCTAAAACCGAAGTTTGCAAAGAAATGTTTAAATGCAAAATAAACATGTTTTACTCCATCTATACAGTCCAGATGTGGTGCCATACAATCTTCACCTTTTTCTCAAAATTAGAGTTATACAGCACAACGTCTAATATGTGCATCCAGTAGATATACTCAGGGTTGACTCAGCCTTCCATCCTTTCTAAGGTAGGTTAAATGAGGACCCAGTTTGTGGGGGCAATAAGCTGACTTTGTATAAATATACAAAAGTATGAAGGCTATTGCTTAATGCATTGTAAGCCGCCCTGAGTCTCCGGAGAAGGGAGGCATATAAATCAAATTAAATAATAATAATAATAATAATAATAATAATAATAATAATAATAATAATGTGAAAAGGACTGCCAGGACTTGGTTGAAGAGACAACCTTTTGTGATGGCTTAAGAAGTTTTTTTCCATCAGAAATATGTAGCAAATTGTGGTGATTATATGAGGAAGTAAAAAACAGGCAACAGAAGAACTCATGTCAAGGATTACTTCCCAATTTCATTTAATAGAATAACAGAATAAGAAAGTTGGAAGTTTCCTGGGAGGTCTTCTAGTCCAACCCGCTGCTCAAGCAGGACACCCTATACTCTTCCAGACAAATGTGTTTCCAATCTCTTCTTAAAAGCTTCCAGCATTGGAGCACAACTTGTGGAGGCAAGCCGTTCCACTGATTAATTATTCTCTCAAAACATTTCTCCTTATTCTAGGTTGGATCTCTCCTTGATATTTCCATCCATTACTTCTTCTCCTGCCCTCAGGTGCTTTGGAGGATAGGTTGACCCCTCCTCCCACTCTTCCAATAGCCCTTCAAATATTGGAAGATTACTCTCATGTTGCCTCTAGTTCTTTTCTTCATTAAATTAGACATGCACAGCTCCTGCAATCAGTCATTGTGTGTTTTAGCCTCCAGTCCCCTTATCACCTTTCTTACTCTTCTCTGCACTCTTTCTAGAATTTCAAAAAGAGTGCAGAGAAGATATAGTAATATACCTCTTTTAAAACTACAAATAGTAGTTTTATACTTGCAACAGAGATGGTATTCATTTACCTTCCCTATCGGTTTGCAAATGTGAGTGCATGCACACACATGCTCGATTCACATGCATGCACCTCCTCTGTGCATGCGCATAGCCTTCTGTGCATGTGCAGTGCTCGTGCATTATGTCTGGGTGGGTGGGTGGAGTCTCCCGCAGTTGCCGCTACCAGTTCGCTCGATCCGGAGAGAACCGGCTGAATCCCACCACTGACTTACACCCATCACTTACAAACTTACAACCTTCATTGAACCCAGAATTACAGCTGTAACCCATGCCAGTCATTAAGCAGGTCACCATATGATCGTGCCTGATTTTGCAATCTTTTTTACAGCAGTTATTAAGCAAATTCATTTGGTGAATCCATTATCCACAATGGGTGTTTTTTTGCTGGAAATTGGAAGCAAATATTGGTTTCTTACAAAAAATGTCATAAATCTTGCTCATGTGACTGCAAGATTCTGCAAAAAGCCACTAAAGAGGGCCAGTTGTTGAACACCCAAAATGTGTTCTGACTACTGTGTGGGGTGGGTATGTGCCATCAGATCTTTAAATCTGATACATAAGTAACCCTGTGAAGATCTGTCATAACTATGAATTGTTAATGTTGGTTGACCAGTTGTTAAATCGAGGACTACCTATAAAATTATAAAGGGGTGAAATTCAGCAGGTTCTGATTTCAGGCGGAAATTTTGAGTAGTTCGGAGAACTGGCAAATACCACCTCTGGCTGGCCCCACAGTGGGGTAGGAATGGGGATTTTGCAGGATCCTTCCCCTGGAATTTTATTTATTTATTTTATTTTATTTTTAAAATTTATATACCGCCCTTCTCCCTGAGGACTCAGGGCGGTGAACAGCCAGAATTAAAAACATACAATACAAATATTAAGAATTAAAAATACATATAAATTTGGCTCCAATTTTAAAAATAACAAACCAATTTAAAAAACGTCTAAAATTTCTTCCTAAGCCAGCCCGGCTTGTTGAAAAAAGTAGGTTTTAAGGGCACGGCGGAAGGCACTGAGGTCTTGAGTTCTCCTTATCTCAGGGGATAGCTCAGGGGGCAGGAGTGGGGTGGAAATGGAGATTTTGCAGTATCCTACCCCTGCCATGCCCACCAAGCCATGCCCACCAAGCCACATCATGCCCACCAAGCCACACCCACAGAACCAGTAGTAAAAAAAATTGAATTTAACCACTGATGTAGAGGCATTACTTTTGATTCAACTCTTGTACTTAATCTTCCTCTTTAGTTTCTCAATCACTAAACTAGTATGGGGAATTCCATCTGATTTGAGATTATTCTATATCTGTGCTTTGTCTATTTCAGCATACATAAACTTTGGGGTACCAATCAGCTATGTTCTATGTTGGAAATTGTTCAGCCATCTCTTATGCCCATTTTGGCCACTTTGTGAAACCACTGTGTTACTCCTGTGTCACAATCTGTCTTTCTATATCCCCAAATCTCCATTTCTTCAGAAGGAAGTTTCTGTTTTATTGCTTCATGCTCAGGGTAGTTTTTATTTTTTTAAGAACCTCTTCACATTTTTCATCTTACTTTATAATATCCTGGGGTTATTTTGTTCCTGAACTAAAAAGGCTCCATGAAAAGAATTCTCTCATGATGAATCCCGTAGGATTTAACTGAAGTCCAGGAAGTTTGAGAAGTAATGGGAGCTACAGATTGCTGAGAGTATACCACTATAAAAATCCATGCCACACTCACATATTTTTCAAACAGTTTGCAAGTCTGTATGAATGTGCCCAACATTATTTTTCTATGGGCTTGAATAAAAATGATCAAAGAAATGTTAGGGAAATGCTAACCCTGGATGATTTGTAAACCTCTGAGACCTAATATGGTATCAGCTCTAAGGTCTGGGTAATCAGAAATTCCCTGGCTCAAGATCACTAATATATCTAGGATGGTGTGGCTAGTCACAAATCATGAAAGTCTGTTTTCGGACAGGTACTTTCTCAAATGCTTATTGAAGGCTCAGGAACAACATTTTAAACATTTAATCACCTTGAGTTCTAAATGTTTACCTCATCGTTTCTCAGTCTTACTGTGAATATTGCCATGGAAAGTATTAATGCTGTGCCATTTTTTATTTATTTTTTTGCTACAGCAATATTACTGTAATTTAGGAAATATGAATAACCTTACACTTCAGGTAACAGTCCTTGACTGGCTGGGGGGGGGGAAGGAGGATGAGTACAGAAAATTAATCTTTTTCATTTGCCATTGCTATGAAATGGTGTCACTAAGTACACCACTGGAGGGGAGAACTATTCTGACATGAACATGTCTTATGAGAACATTAAAAATTGAACATTGAAAATAGAGTGCAACCACTGAACAAAATCTGACGGCATCACTCCCTGCTCCATTTGATCCTTCTCCACTGTGCTGCTGAAATTAGATAAGTTAGATGAGAACAAATGTGGTCTAGCAATGCTGACTAAGCACTTAAAATCTAATTGCTCAACGTGTATAAATTTTCTTCCTCTCCATTTCCATCTCCCTTTCACACTTTAATTCTCTTTCTCCCTCAGGCCCTTGCCATAAGAACCTTACAATTTACATCGGGGGAGACATGGAAAATGAAATTTGGAGGGATGAAGATTTTTTTTTTTTTGTGGGAAAAACCTGGGATGGACCTTTTCTTTGGAGAAAGGGGTGAGGAAAGACATAGGGGTAAAATAGCCCTATGAAAGTCCTAATGCATTTTCCCTATTTTAAAAAGCTCAGAAAACTGCTATTTTTGCACTTTACCACTGAATTTTGATGACAAGATAATTCGGGGCTTCAATATATGCAAAATAAGGAGGGAAGATGCTCATACAGTCTATGGACTTTAGGAAAAGCCAAGAGAGATTAATCAAATTCAGCCTCTCTGAATAGGTAAATATGACCAAGTTTTGACGGGGGACTCTAATTTTTGAGGTAGAAAAACAGTGTTCCCTACGGCTATTCTGATCATGAAATGTTTGAATAGATAGAATTCATCTTTTACTTCCCTACTATATTTAATAACCTTTTTATCGTCAATCCTTTAAAAAATGTGGCACAATTCCTGTTGTCTAGTATGTATTTTTATCATTCAATCACAGTATCTTTGGATGAATGGGAACAGTGGCCTAGAGGTGGAGCTCTCGTCTCACAATTAGGAGGCTCTGTGAGTTCAAGACATCCAAGATTAAGATAACATTGTACCCAAATGAGAAATATTAACAAAACATCATGTCAAAGTATGGGATTCAACCATCCAGACATTCATAGATGAGCATGCAATCCAATGGAATTTCTTATTGGAAGAAAGGATGGCAGAGAGTCCCTCTTTCCCTGGAAGGCTTTTCTCACTATCTCACATTCTGTTTCAGATAGCAATAGGAATAGCACTTAGACTTATATACCGCTTCACAATGCTTTTATAGCCCTCTCTCAGTGGTTTACAAAGTCAGCCTATTGCCCCCAACAATCTGGGTCTTCAATTTACCGACCTCGGAAGGATGGAAGGCTGAGTCAACTTTGAGCCTGGTGAGATTTGATCTGCCAAACTGCTGGCAGTCGGTGATCAGCAGACGTAGCCTGCAGTACTGCACTCTAACCACTGCGTCATTGCAACTCAATTAGATATTTCTCTAATTCTCGGAAGCAGATGTTCAGGGGAGTAAAAGAAGAAGAAAGAACAAAGACTTGTTAAAAGATTAGAATTATCTACAACAAAGCCAGGTGCATTTAGGAAACAAAGAATTTTGCCTCCTGAGTAACAAACATTTTTCTACAATAAACAAATAGTCCTTTAGCATAGAAAGCAATAAAAACAGATTTGTCAAAATCTCTTGAATGACCTTCCTAAAGCCCAGTGAACTATAATAATTCAATTTCCCAATCCATTGATTAATGTTATTACATTTACATCCCACTTGTTCCCCATGGAGCACAAAGTGACATACACAGACTCTCCAGATGGCCTCCTATCTGGGACATAACATGCTTAGGAAAAAAAGTGACAGAGCGAGAACACATTCAAGGTGTATCAAATCATGCATGACATTGAAAATTAACATGAAAAGAATTTTTCACCTTCTTGTAAAACTACAAGGACTAGGGAATCATGCAATAAAGGTGACTAGAAAGAGATTAAGAACAACAACAAAAATACATCTTCACTCATTACACAGTCAGTGAAATTCATAATTCATTGCTACCTTGAATGGTTTCAAGGAAACAGATACAGTTATGGAAGACAGATTTATCAAGGGATAGAAGCCCTAACTTAGTGTGCCCTCCTGAGTAGATATAGCATATCTCCAAATATCAACTTGATTAATATACTGGTTGGAAAAAGAGTGGAGTTGGATTATTTATTTATTATTTATTATTTATTATTTATTTATTTAAACATGTACAAGATAACAGGTATAAATATGAACATGGACATGAACGAAGGAAACGAATACAAATAAATGGGTACAGTAGGACAGGGACAGTAGGCACGCTGGTGCGCTGGTGCACTTATTTACACCCCCATTATGGACTTCTTAGGAATGGGGTGAGGTCCACAGTGAACAGTTTAAGGTTGAGGCTGTGAAGGTTTGAGGATGTAACAATGGAGTCGGGTAGAGCATTCCAGGCGTTGACCACTCTGTTGCTGAAATCGTATTTCCTGCAATCGAGTTTGGAGCGGTTTACTTTCAGTTTGGATTATACCTCTTACTTATGAATATATATACACCATCCCCAAATCATCTGCTTGGTCACTTAGTTTTTTAATGACAATAATATATTGGGCAATGTTGTTATACAAACATAAAGTTATTGTCATGTGAACAATATTACAATAGGAATATATATTTAAAATGCTGTTCCTGTTGAACAGAGAAAAAATAGTGGTAAAATTATTGGAACATATTTTAGTAATCCCAGTGGCCTAAGACTAGTAACAGGATCCATGTCTTGAAAAAATGGTAAATGCATATGTATACCCATAAATATGCACACACTTTTGGAAACTTATATTTGGATTATCACCGGTAGTGGTGGATTAAATTAGTTCAAGTTACAAGAGTTCACTTTTTCTTTTCTTTTTTGCAAATTATTGTTCTGCAAATCCCTAGAAGAATAGAATAAGAGAGCTTGAAGAGACCTTGGAGGTCTTCTAGTCCAACCCCCTGCTTAGGCAGGAAATCCTACACCATTTAGACAAATGATTATTCAACATTTTCTTAAAAATTTCCAATTCATTCACAACTTCTGGAGGCAAGTTGTTCCACTGATTAATTGTTCTAACTGTCAGAAAATTTCTCCTTAGTTCTAAATTGCTTCTCTCCTTGATTAGTTTCCATCCATTGCTTCTTGTTCTACCCTCAGGTGCTTTGGAGAATAGTTTGACTCCCTCTTCTTTGTGGCAACCCCTGAGATATTGGAACACTGCTATCATGTCTCCCCTAGTCCTTCTCTTCATCAAACTAGACATACCCAGTTCCTGCAACCATTGTTCATATGTTTTAGCCTCCAGTCCCCTAAGGCGTCTAGCCAATTAAAATGCACCATCTTTCTTTTTGATTTTTAAGTTCATTATTATTGGAACTTCCATCAAAAGCTTTACATAAAAAAAATGAGTTGCCAAGGATGAGATAATCAGGAACCAAAGACAAATAATACTTACTGTTATTTAAACATGTTATGAATGAGATCAGGTCATCCTGATCTCATTCCAGGAATCACTCTGGTTTGAAAATTATAAATCAATTAACCCAAAGCTTTCTTCTTCTTCATCATCATTCTGCTTTGATATAAACAAGGATGCCTTCATCCTCCTCATTTTGGTAGCTGCTGCTGGTGCGTCATTATTTGCAGTGGACCAAAAGAAGCGGAGCAGAACCAATGTTTTTGAATCCAACAAGGCAGGTTAAACGATTTGGCAAATTAAACAATTTACTTGCTCTGGAATAAAAATAAATCAGTTATAATTCATGCTAAATTGATCCTACTTGGGCTTTACTCAATTTTCTACCAGTTAAACAATAAGAAATAACGATAATGGCCATTTAAACATCCATTATCCTAAAATAAGGAAAACAAAAGAAACAACCTTTGGCATTGGCACAGCACTGTCCAGAGCAAACCCCAATGATGCCAAAATAACAAAACATGCCTCAGGATGTCACACCAATATCACAATTACGTACTTGAACTATAATGACCTCTGCTAGTGCATACTATAAGTTGCCGCCTTTGTGTGACGACTTCATCAAATATATGTCTTTTATCTCCCTTGTTCCCCCTGCTGACCACATGCATAGGAATGTACACTGCACACCTCAAATATTCTTTAATAGTGGGATTTTTCATTTTCTCTGAAACCCTACAAAGGAGTAGAGTACAGAGGGTGGTTTTCTATAAAAAGTAAAGGTTCCCCTCGCACATATGTGCTAGTCATTCCCGAATCTAGGGAGCAATGCTCATCTCCATTTCAAAGCTGAAGAGCCAGCGCTGTCTGAAGCTGTCTCCATGGTCATGTGGCCAGCATGACTAAATGCCAAAGGCACACAGAACACTGTTAATCTTCCCACCAAAGGTGGTCCCTATTTTTCTATTTGTATTTTTTACATGCTTCCGAACTGCTAGGTTGGCAGAAGCTGGGACAAGTAACGGGAGCTCATCCCATTACGCGGCACTAGGGATTTGAACCGCTGAACTGCCGACCTTTTGATTGACAAGCCACTGAGCCACTGTGTCCCTACACTTTCTATATACACTTTCTATAGGAGATCATAAAAGTTCAACTCTAATAGCAGGAAAGGCAATATTTTATTTATGTAGACCTATGCGATTGACTTTTGATGGTCTTACTGTTGTGATATTGTGACATGGAAATATCACTGTCCCTTTTTCCCATTTTATATTTATCATCAATAGAGGCAAATACTACAAATTCTAAGACCACATAGGAATGAGGAGACTAGTTACCTTTCTTTCAAGAGATGATGAATCGTAAATAAACCCTTACAATAGGTGAAAGGGATCAGAGGCCAAGCTATATCATAATTCATTGGAAAAGGTTGCAGCTGCAATGGAATCAATAGGCCATTAAGCTTAGCCTTCTCCACTGACCAAAACAGCAAAAGTAACAGATCACAATCTTGAAGGCAGGGATTAGGCAAGCTAAATGCAAACAATGAGTTATTGTTTGTACCCGATGATTTGAAGTAAAGTATTTGTCTTCTTTCATTCAGTCACACCTATATTTGTGTCATCAGCAGGGATAAAATGCCTCCAGTCCTTGTCTTCCTCCTAAATCATTTGCAGTGTTCCAAAATAGTGCAAGTCTGTGGTTAATGTCCTTTAATAACCCAAACTAATTAAGGCATTTGTTTTATATATTTATTTAGGATAAGACAGGTTATGTTAGATGTAAGTGGCTAAAATGTTAGCTAACAAGCTAGGTTATATGTGCACATCACTTGTAATGAATCATCGTCTATTACAGGGTTCATCTGAATCCACCATCTTTGAATAAATTCTAGTAACCCAAGGCTAATTGTTATAATTAGTTTCCTTCCTGATACTTACTGTGGCCTCACAGAGGGTGGGATTCTGTTTCCTAAAGACAACACTTTTTCCTTGACCCATTAGAAGTTATGGCAATGCTACATTACTTTTGTATTTTCATGTGCAGGAGAAATAAAAGGGGCTGCCATTTGGAAAATAGCAAGAACTGCCTTTATCAAGGCTCTGACAAATGGAGATTTCATTTCTACAAACAGTTTTCTAGAATTTGGTGGCATCCTGGAAATTTTTCTTCCAAAATTCCCAGTCAGAATGGCCAATGACTGATGGGAGATGTAGTTCTGTACATCCTGGGGGGAGAATAGAACAGAATAACAGAATAACAGAATAAGAGAGTTGGAAGGGACCTTGGAGGTCTTCTAGTCCAACTCCCTGCTCAGGCAGGAAATCCTATACCATTTCAGGCAAATGATTGTCCAATCTCTTCTTAAAAACTTCCAGTGTCGGAGCATTCACAACTTCTGGAGGCAAGTTGTTCCATCGATTAATTGTTCTAATTTTCAGGAAATTTTCTTCTTAGTTCTAGGTTGCTTCTCTCCTTGATTAGTTTTCATCCATTGCTTCTTGTCCTGCCTTCAGGTGCTTTGGAAAATTGCTTGACTGCCTCTTCTTTGTGGCAACTCCTGAGATATTGGAACACTGCTGTCATATCACCTAGTCCTTCTTTACATTAAACTAGACATACCCAATTCCAGCAACCATTATTTATATGTTTTAGCCTCCAGTCCCCTAATCATCTTTATTGCTCTTCTCTGTACTCTATCTAGAATCTCAACTTCAGCAGAGATAAAATGTCCCATGTCCTTGCCTTTTTTACATTGTGGCGACCAAAACTAGATACAGTATTCCAAGTATAGTCTTACCATAGCATCATAAAGTATTATTAACACTTCACGTGATTAGAGAAGTCTGCTCCAAACTAATCCGGAATCTTCAGATTTCTTTACTAGCTATTCCATTGGACCACTCATGAACAATCCCACTATCCTAACCATTAAGAAGGTAGAAAGTCACCATATTATATTCCATATGCAATGATGCTTCTATTCCTCCAGCAAGTTGGGAATAATTGCCTTAAACTTCACAATTCTGTTCTTTTTCAAAGAGCATTACATAGTTACATTAAAAAAAAATAAAACAGTTCAAAACTTCAATTCATTTTTCCCATCCATTTTAGTGCTGAACATCAGACACCTCCAATTGATCCATTCTCAAATATCAATATAACTTTAGTCTTTCATATATAGAAGTACATACATTCAAGAAATAGATTCAATTACTGAGAGAAATGGTAGTAATCATGAAAGGTGAAAGGCCAAAACACAGTAAATTTGTGTTTTAGGTAACTGCAAATAGTCATGGCTAGGAACATGTGCATAATACAGGAAAGATAAATCTGAATTCACTTAAGTAAGTCCTAAATAAATATAGGCAATGCCTATACTTCCCATTTCTGATGAAATATAAAAATAATTATAGTTTCCATATATTTTAATGGGAAATATTCATTTCTACATAGCTTCTATTGATAACATGCTGAGAGTTTTCCAACAAGGAGTTCAGAATTGTTTCCCTGTGTGAAGTGACTGTGCGTATTTCAAGCGGTGGCTATTTAAAAAAAAGAAAAAATGTTTCAAAATGAATTTAGATACCCGTGTGTTTGACTACTTTTGATACATGCCGCCTTCCCAGAAATCAGATAAGTCAGTTATTTATCTTTGCAAAAGTAGTGGCAAAATTGTTAAAGGCATCCATCTGACTTAAAATAAAAAATGATTCTTTGGGTCATGGCTTTGTGGATTTTCATGTTCTAAATTATAAGGGTCTCTAAACTATAGTGGCAATGTCTTTGTACTATATCTGAAGACCATTTTTCTTAGGCCCATTTTTAATCTTATTGTTTACTTGGTTTGAGACCTCATCATCGATTTGCATTATCATTCTAACTGTGGTGCCTTCGGTTAAGCTTTTGGTTTTGTAAATTATACTTAAATGAGCCAAAGCAAATTCATGATTGAGAACCTGAGAATTTGAACAAAACTGGACCTGACAGAGTCACCTTTGTTTAAAAGAGAATGTAGTTCAAACACATTATTTCCCATTCTTATTGAATGTTCACCTATGCTCAATAGAAGCCATACACAGGATGAATTGTCAGTCCTGATACAATTCAAACTGCGGCTTCAAATTACTGACCCATTTTGACTTTCTGAATAGGAGAATTGGTTCAGAAGTGCCCAGTTCAACTTGACAATTGATTTAACCTTTCAGAATAAATCTTAAAAGTAAATCCTTTTAGATGCTTGATTGAACTGGCTTGGAATCAACTTTCCAAACTGAAGCTTCATCCTATTGAGTAAAAAACAATAATAACAAAAGATAACTTGAACTAAAGAACATCTTCCTCACCACTTCCACTTATCAATTCATTGCATTTTTCTAGACTTCCCTTTTAAACACACCTCTTGCTTTACAATATATCTGCCTTCATATTCAGCTGTCCAGAATTGTGCAGTTTTAAATTATCTTTTGACTCCAATTAAGTTTTTGAATGACATCTGTTTAATTATTATTTTTATTTTTTCTATTTATGGACAATAGAAGAAAACACCTTTTTGTTTTTTGTAAATATTCAATTTTATGGGAAATTCTGAAATTGGACATAGATTTTACCAGTGGGAAATTATGGTTTGTTCTTCTTTGTTTAAATGTTGGTATGACTTCCTGCTTTCAGTTTTGTTTCTTTTTGTTCATCGTATTATCATTATGATTTTGATAAATGAAAGTAATTCCCAATCAAAAATTGCTTATGTGGGCCACTTCCCTGATACAAGCTTATTGCATTGTGTTATCAGTGTTGTTCATGCTCGTTTCATCAAAGACATCATTTATTTATTTATTTATTTATTTATTTATTTATTTATTTATTTATTTACTGATTGATTGATTGATTGATTGATTGATTGGATTTATATGCCGCCCTTCTCCCGAAGGACTCAGGGCAGCTCACAACAATAAGAAACAGAAAATACAAAAGTTAAAAGACAAATTAAAACAGAGTATCCAATAAATGAAGTTAAACGTGGGAATACCAATTCAAATTTAAGATTTAAGCATATAAAAAGCTACAAAATCAGTATAGAATCATCCCAGGCCTGCCCGTTGGAAGAGCCAGGTCTTCAAGGCCTGGCAGAAGGTTCGGAGGTTGGGGATTATCCGGAGTTCCAGGGGTAACGTATTCCAGAGGGTAGGGGCTCCCACAGAAAAGGGTCTTCCCCTAGGGGTCACCAGTCGACATTGTCTAGTCGAAGGTACCCAGAGGAGACCAACTCTGCTATCAAACTTTATTTCAAAGAGCCAATGTAAATTCAGTCAAGCAACCCAAAACTTTATTTCTGACAAGGATACGTTTCTATTCTGCTTCTGTTTCCCTCTTTTTCCAATGGGAAACAATTCAGAAAAGAATAGCGTTCCTATGTCTTACCAAATCAAGGAACTGATTTGGTCATCTTAGCTACACCAGTGATCATTTATAAAAAACCCCCACTCCTATTATCTCCAAATAGCCATCTGTTTTATTGATAATGCTGTGTCCAGGGGGAATCCACAAATGCATTAAATTTCTTTCTCAGAAGCAGACAATCCACATATTTTAAGTATTAAGATCAACCATGTAATAAAAGTATCATTAAAAAGCAACCCATTAGCCAGGAACATCTACTTTTAAATTATTCCACGGAATTGTATGATATTTTCAATTGTGATTAAAAATAATCACACACAACAGTGGTGAAATCTAAAATTTGTTACTACCGGTTCTGTTACTATCGGCTTGGTGTGGGGGTGACTGGGCATGGTCATTTTTTTTTTTTTACTTTTAAAGTCGTTTTTTCTACAACCTCTTCAGTGAAGAGGTTGTAAAAAAATGCTTTCAAAAGGCTCTGACGATCCCAGCTGAGTTGCCTGATTGGCAGAGACTTTTTTTCTTTTAAATGCCTCTGCCGATTTTTTCTTTTAAAAGCCTTTGATGATCCCATCTGAGCTGTGCGATCATCAGAGGCTTTTTTTTTTTTTTACTTTTAAAAGCATTTCTTCGGTCAAAGAGAAAAAATGCTTTTAAAAGTAAAAAAAAAAGCCTCTGATGATTGTGCGACTCATATGGCATGGGGGGGGGGGGAGAGGCAGGGATTTTTGTTACCGGTTCTCCGAACCACCCGCCTCCATCGCTACCAGATCGGGGGATCCGGTCCGAACCGGGAGCATTTCACCCCTGACACACACACATCCATTCTAGCCCCATTCTTTTTTCTAATTATTAAAAACAACAGTTTAAATAATTCCCCAGAGTAACCAGAATTTGTCTTGGAACATGTATTCTGTAAACTCTAGATCCGTGATGCCAACCTAAGGCACACGTGCCAGAGGTGACATGCAGTGCCCTCTCTGATGGCCCATGAGCCGCCACCCCAGTCCAGCTCTGCTGGCCAGCTTGTATTCGGGTCTCTGCTGTACATGCATGGGGGGGGGGCTGCATGCACAGGGGCATGCACATGTGTGGGGGTGGGGCATATGCGGGGTGCCAGGTGTGCATTTGCCCAGGGCCACGTGTGCATTGCATTTTGGGGGTTCAGGCATGCGCGCACTTTGGCCAATCAGTCTGGAAAAGGTTAGCAATCACTGCTCTAGATAGACTTAAATTGACAACATTTCTCAGCATAAGCACAGTATACAGTTTGCCATTCACAAAAGAATGCATGTTATGGTCTGCTATTATGTTTTATTAGCAGTCAAGGATTCCTTTCTACTTTGAAGACCAATGCCTTGGAATGTATGATGGATTAGGCATCCAGTGTAAGTTTGCTGAAAAGTAACTTTAGCTGAATGATCATACTTCATTTTTCATTAATTTCTATGATGAGAGGAACATCTTGCACTATTGTAATGCTGGTTCCTCCTTTCTTTTCCCCTTCTTTTTTTTTTTAAAAAAATGGGTTTTTCTACAGAGGAAAACCTTTGTTGCCAAATTATTACTCTCGCCTGGAACTCTACAATTAGTTACAGAGAAGTTCAGATTTATTGTATTCAGGAATTATTTAGTATTGTGAAATAATATAAAATATAAAATATAAAATTTACTCTTCCCGCTTATTACTATAACCATGTTGCTTGTATCTTTCAATTTATATTGTTTTTATTTGTTTCCTAGTACAATTTGATAGCTTATTAGTAACCTTGTCTATCACTAAGTGTTGTATCTTTTTATTGTCGATGAATATATTTTATTCTCCTTATGTAGACTGAGAGCATATACACCAAAGACAAATTCCTTGTGTGTCCAATCACACTTGGCCAATAAAGAATTATATTCTAAAAGAAGGAGCAGGACAAGCAGCATAAACTATATGTTAATGCAGGTGTCACTTTGAAACAAACAAACAAAGAAAGAAACAAACAAACGCAAATAAGCAAAACAAAAAGGCACATGCAATGCAGTAATATTTAAAAGATTAGCAATAGCAAGACTTACATACTGTTTCATAGTTCTTTATATCGTTCCCTGAGTGGATTATAATTTCGGCATATTGCCCTCAACAGTCTGGATCCTCATTTTACCAATGAGGATTGGTACTTTACTCGGAAGGATGGAAGGCTGAGTCAGCCCTGAGACAGTCAGGATTGAACTGCTGGCAGATGGCAGAATTAGCATGCAATACTGCATTCTCACCACTGCACTGCGAGGGCTCTAAGAAGCTTGTTTCTGAGTCTCCAATAGTTTTCCAGTTGAAAATATTTTTTTATTAGTTTAAATTTTAGGAGCTGTATTTCAATGATACGGATGACCAATACATCTAATAGTCCAACCAAATCTCCCCAACTGGTTGTTAGATTGCCTTTGAGAATACAGTTACCTTTCTTTAAGAAGTTACCAGAACATCACAGGCAAGGCTTTATTGTTCTCCTCATGTTCAGATAGTCAGCAGTGAATATACAAAAGACTAAGAGAGGAAAAAAGAGGAAAAATATACAAAATTTGGTAGTGTCCCAAACCCTGATCCATATAAAGATCACCATGCCATTTCACTCTTTTACTTTTGTTTCAACACATGCCTTGTCATGACATGTCCAGCATAATTTCCTTTTCTTCCATCTCTTCTCTCAAGAAGGCACGTGAGAACAGAAAAGATAGAAAGTTTGGCAGCTTTTTATCATCTTAAGGTTAGACTTCCTGAAATGGTTCAAAAGTAGCAGAAAAAAACAACCATTCACATTTCTTGCAAGAGGAACAAAGTTTTAATAAGGGAAGAAATAATAACAAGAAGAAAACAAAGAATGAACTATTTTAAACCAAAATAAGGAGATATAAGATCGGAGAAAGAAAGGGATTTACATGAAAAGAACAGCACGAGTAATTTAGGACATATTTCCCCAAGGAGAATTAACAAGCCCCTCCCACCCCCACCAAATATGATAGTGTCTCAAAAACTCCTATTCTATATGTCAGGTTTGCAAACATGCCTTCAAAAAGTGTTATTTACAGAACTGAGGTTCACTTTATAACCCAACTCCATTATCCCAACTTTTTTCTTGGCAGAATTGAGAAGGCAACTACTACCCTGTTTTGACTGGGTTACAGTACTCCCAAAATATGGCTGATTGGAGGAAGGGTAATTTGGGGTTTGGCTTGGTTAGCTATTGTTATGGCTTGTTTGACATGAGGGTTTGCTTAAGAGTTTTATATGAGCTGTTTTACAGATCATATTTTACTAAAGCATAGTGGGAATTATATAAATTAATTTAATAAAAGTAATATTAAACATGTTGATGGAAGCTGGGTAGTTTTATTTGCAGAACAACTGTATGAGACAACATAGAGAGACAACAACACAAAGGTCACTGAACTTTAAGACTTAGTTTTGGTTTGAACACTTCCCAAAATCCAGCATTCAAAATCTAGCATTTCATTCTGACTCCAACCATCCAATGACTGATGGTTTTCACCCACTTAAATGTTGCCTCAATGGAGAAAAAAAACCCATAACATGCAACCAATCAAGCTACTTCCGAATTAATTGGATCAATCTGCCTCTCCTATGAGATCTGAGGCAGCCAAAATCCAATCTATCAGTGGTCTTACCTCTGTTCTCATTGACCTCAAGGTCTGCAGCCCTATCTTATCATTTGAAGCCTTATTAAAGGTGGCGCCTTGTTGGTCAACCACTACAGAGTTCTGAACAGAGCAATTATTTTATGATATGGCTCATAGCATTGTAGCTTGGGCAGTTGGACAACATAAGCATGAATCCTTGTTGGGATTCTTAAGCTTGGCTAAAACTTCCACTTTAATTCAATTATTTTAAACTAAACAGTCTCAGTCATCTGTGCCACTAATCTTGGCTTTGAGCCTCAGTGCAGTGGACTAAAATGCTGTTAAGTGCTAGCACTTAGCTGCCAGCTGCCTGCAATTAGTGCAAGTTCTAATCTCACCAGGCTCAAGGTTGACTCAGCCTCCCATCCTTTTGAGGTAGGTAAATTGAGGACCTGTATTGTGGGGGCAATAAGCCAACTTTGCATAGAACAACACCATTTGGGGGGTGGGGCAAAAGCCATAATAAGCAGGTATATACAAAAAAAAAGTATGCAGGCTATTGCTATAATGCATTGTAAGCCACCCTGAGTCTACAGAGAAGGGCAGCATATAAATTGGACTAATAAATAAATAGATTTCCTATATATTTCAACTTGTAAGATTCTGATGGGACCAATTTGTGTATGTCACCTCTCTTTCAAAGAGCTGGGTATTACAGGCCTTCAACTACCCATCATACATTCAGAATTAAATCTAGATTTACTCTGTACACATACACACACACAGAATGAACAAAGCATTTTCATATGCCTGTCATTGGATGGGAATAATAGCAGCAATTAGTAGTCACAACCAAAGTGAATTGACTTTCTCTCATGTATGAGCACACACATGCACAAAATAAGTGATCAACTTTAGGGACAAAAAAAGAAGCATTAGCAACAGATCCGAAACAAGTGACTACTTGAAATAGAAGTCATCTCCAAAGGAAAAAAAAAGCCTGCTAATTGCAATTAGACACAAAGAATGATCTCAGCAGATGCTATATAACTAATTTCAATTCAATCCAATTATTTTGCTGCTTGATACACCTGAAAGAATATCAGAAATGTGTAAAGCTGTTATGAGAAAATTCATCACTGCATTTGCTTTTTTGAGAAAGACATCAAGACTCTAAGATTGACTGCAATTATAGCTGATATTCTATTTTTTATATAATTATGTGTAATTTTTCAAAACTGAAATATAATTAGTAAATCATCACCACCAGGTGCTAGATTACTTAACAAGTTAGAGAAGGACAGCATCCTGAAAGCAGAAGGGAATGATGGTTGATATTACAAGTGATCAAATGGAAATACTTATTTTAACTGACTGTTATATTTCATAGAAATTTGTATTGATTTTACCAAGCACTGTCTCCTCTTACTCCACCTATATTACTTTCAGATTATTTATGCAAATCATAATTCAGAACAGTAACTCCAGGGCAGTGGAGAAACTTCTGAGACATGTAGCTTGCATCAAGAAGGAATACTATAACATCCAGCCAAGTTCTTTGTTTGGATTTTAAAGTTTTAAATAACACTCTTTGGACCCAAATGAGAAACAACTTTGATCGACATAGCTGGACTGCAAAAGTCTGTGTGAACTATGTCTGTTTACAACTCACATTCCAGATCCAAAGAAAGTGGATATCATGGCTTGACAATACAAAAACTGGGTTTGCACAACATATTTCAGAAAATGGGGCTAATATTGGGTTGGGCAAATTGTGGTTAAGCATGGAATTAAACCAAGTTTTCTTAGTATTACTTCCGACTGTTATAACATCGAACTTGCCCCCTGGTTATTAGCCATGGATCTTTACCTCCCCTTGATGCTAGATGTATTCGGTGAATGAGCTTTATCTTCTGCGAGATTCCCCCCTCTCGCAGATTTGGCACTCCTCGTTATCGAGGGCCTATCTTGATGACGGGTTCTGGAACCCCGAGAGATGGCATGCAGCAAAGAAGAACTTGAGGGTTTTTTTAAGTCAGTTTTTAACTAATATTTTAAGGGGTTTGGGGAGGACAGGGTGGGTTTGGGGGGAAATCCACCAGGCTCACGACCAGGCCCGGCACAGGGCTACGACACTAGGGACATAGAATCGGAGGTCAGGGAGGGGGTTGGAGTTCCATTTAAGGAGGGCTGTTCTATAATTACAATGAGTGGGAGGGGCAGATACGGCGGAAGTAGGGGGCCATATTATGTTCGGGGAGTGCGCACTCACTATCTTAGAGCTATTGCGCACTCCAGTCCCCAAGGCTTTACCTGTTCCCCAGGTTGTTCAGATTCTCAGGGCCAGAGCTTCCGGCTGATGTTGTGCAATGCCAGGTCCATTGTAAATAAAGCCCCCCTCATCCACGATCTCATTCAGGAGGGGGGACCGGACCTGGCAGGTATCACGGAGACCTGGTTGGGCAAAGAGGGTGGAGTTCCCCTCGTGGATATGTGCCTACCAAGCTTCCACACATTCCATCAGCCAAGAGCTCAGGGCAGGGGTGGGGGAGTGGCGGTTATTATAAGGGAAAGTCTGGATCTGAGGGAGACCACTGTACCACAGATAGCCGGATGTGAGTCCATCTGTGTGAAGTGGGGTCATGGGGTGCAGATGGCTTGTTGATCACGTACCTGGCTCCCTGCCACGTGGCAACGGCCCTGCCCAAGCTGCTCAACGTCATAGCCGAGGTGGCGGTGGATACCCCCAGGCTTCTGGTCATGGGGGATTTCAACCTGCCATCCATTGGCGAAACGTCTGAGGTGGCTCGGGAGTTCATGGCTTCCATGACGGCCATGGACCTGACTCAGTTAATTCACGGCCCCATTCACACAGGCGGGCACACTCTGGACTTAGTTTTTGTCTCTGGTCAGTGGTTGAGTGGCCTCAATACAGGGGATATAGTCATCGAACCCTTGTCATGGTCTGACCACTCGCTCCTTCGACTAGACTTTCTAACCGCTTCACCCCACCACAGGGAGGCGGAACCAACCAGGTGGTTCCACCCCAGGCGCCTGATGGATCCTGATAGACTCCAGATGGAGCTTGGGCCATTTCCTGAGACTCTGGCTCATGACTCAGCTGAAGACCTAGTGGCTGCCTGGGATAGTGGGGCCACCAGGGCTTTGGACCGTGTCGTGCCTTTGCGGCTTCTGACCCGGCACCGAACTCACTTAGCTCCTTGGTTTACCGAGGAGCTGAGAGAGATGAAGTGCCGGAAAAAATGCCTAAAGAGCGGTTGGAGGGCCAGCCGATCTGAATCTGACCTGACACTAGTAAGGTCTCATATTAAGACCTACCTAGTAGCGATAAAAATGGCGAAATCTAACTATTTTGCCGCTCTTATCGCATCATCAGAGAATCACCCAGCTGCCCTGTTTAGGGTGATCCACTCCCTCCTTCATCTGGGAGCGCGGGATGACCCCTGGCAGGGCCGAGCTGAGAACTTTGTACAGTATGTGTTTGATAAGATCACTCAGATTCAGGAAGACTTGGCCGCTGTCTGGGTTAGTTCAGACGGGATGATGGAGGCAGGTCTTGAGAGTGTTATCTGGGAGGAGTTCGATCCTGTGGCTCCCGAGAATGTGGACGGGATCTTGGGATAGCTGAATGCAACCACATGTTTATTGGACCCGTGTCCCTCCTGGTTGGTGCTGGCTTCCCGGGAGGTTACATGAGGCTGGCTCCAGAGGATTATCAACATTTCCTTGAGTGAGGGTGTCGTACTGGCCACCTTGAAAGAGGCGGTGATGAGGCCCCTCCTCAAGAAGCCCTCTCTGGATCCGGCTGTTTTGGCTAACTATCGTCCAGTCTCCAACCTTCGTTTTATTGTGAAGGTTGTTGAGAGTGTGGTGGTGCGGCAGCTTCCCCAGTACCTGGATGAAGCTGTCTATTTAGATCCGCTCCAGTCCGGTTTCAGACCTGGGTACAGCACGGAAACGGCATTGGTCGCGTTGGTGGATGATCTCTGGAGGGCTTGGGGTAGGGGTTATTCCTCTATCCTGGTCCTGTTAGATCTCTCAGCGGCTTTTGATACCATTGACCATGGTATCATGTTGCACCAGTTGGAGGGATTGGGGGTGGGGGGCACCGTTTTGCGGTGGTTCTCCTCCTATCTCTCTGACCAGTTGCAATCTGTGTTGACGGGGGCAGCGGTCGACCCCAAGGCGCCTTGTTTGCGCAGTGCCACAAGGGTCAGTCCTCTCACCATCCTGTTCAACATTTATGTAAAGCCGCTGGGTGAGATCATCCATGGTGGAGTTTGGGGTGGAGTTCCATCAGTACGCTGATGATACTCAGCTGTACATCTCCACCCCAGACCATCCCAACGATGCCGTGGAAATAATGTCCTAGTGCCTGGAGGCCATGTGGGTCTGGATAGGGAGAAACAGGCTTCGACTCAACCCTTCCAAGACCGAGTGGTTGTGGCTGCCGGCGTCCCGGTATAGTCAACTAGCGCCATTGCTGGTTATTGGGGGTGAATCACTGGCCCCCACAGAAAGGGCTCACAACTTGGGCATCCTCCTGGACTCACGGCTGTCTTTAGAAGAGCATATGACGGCTGTGGCCAGGGGGGCTTTCTATCAGGTTCACCTGATATGCCAGTTGCGTCCCTTTCTAGATCGGGATTCCTTACACACAGTCACCCAGGCTCTCGTCACTACTCGTCTGGACTATTGTAACTCTCTCTACTTGGGGTGCACCCAGAGGCTCCAACTGGTGCAGAATGTGGCCATGCGGGGGATTATGGGAGCGACGGGGTGCTCCCATGTGACTCCTCTCCTCCGCGAGCTGCATTGGCTTCCAGTGGACTTCCGGGTGCGCTTCAAGGTCTTGGTGATCACCTTTAAAGCGCTCCATGGCCTAGGGCCAGGGTATTTACAGGACTGCCTTCTGCCACCAATTGCCTCCCACCGGCCAGTTCACTCCCATAGAGAGGGCCTCCTCAGGGTGCCGTCAGCCAGACAATGCCGGCTGGTGACCCCCAGGGGGAGAGCCTTCTCTGTGGTGGCACCCACCCTCTGGACGATCTACCCCCAGAGATACGAGTGATCCCAGACCTCCGGACTTTTCGTCGGGCCCTGAAAACTCACCTTTTTCAGTTAGCTGGGCTGGCCTGATTTTATCTTGGTTTTAAATTGATATTGATCTTAAATTGGAATTTTTTAAATTAATGGGCCAAACTTTATATAATCTATTTTAAAATTATTTTAACTTTTATGTACAACTGTTTTATTCTGGCTGTTCACCGCCCTGAGTCCGAAAGGAGAAGGGCATTATAAAAGTTTGATTAAATAAATAAATAAAAAAAAAACCCCAGATCCTTGTGTTAATTTATAAATTGGCTCGTGTGTTTGGGTAGAGTGTAGCATGTGAATATGGCCATTGCAATTTGTTAACTCAATTACCCTGTTGCCAATGTTATTTGATGCACCTCATTATGCCTAGGCCTGCATTGTATGTAAAATTGTGAATTGTCCATTCTGAAAATATTCATGCAGCTATTGCTTTGAAGATAAGGAACAATGACTTGGATATATATTTTTTTTACATTTGAGATGTTAAAAGGGTTGGAGTCAGACAGAGGCCAGTATGAGGTAGTGCATGACAGATTCCAGTAGAATGAGAACTTGTATTCTTCTAAACCTACATGTGATAATAATAATAACTCCAAATCAATTCAATTTTCTAAATCTATTTTGAGCATTCAGTTTGGTGTTTTCAGATGCATTTTTGGGAGAAAAATATGTATCTCATAGAGCTTGGCTAGATTTGACATACCAAATCACAGATTTAATTTTGATTTAACTTTCAGACAGATTTAGAATTTCAATCCAATGCAATCAGATTTGCAAACCTGTATTATTTTATGATCAAACTAGTGTATATAGAACTGGGTTCTTTCCCAAAATATTCTAGAAGAAATATTCTAGAAGGAATATTGTATTCCTGTAGTTTACAGAATATTTCTGTAAGTTATTCCCATTCTGAACCACTGCTTGTCTGTCCATTTTAACTGAATCAGAGGTTTCTGATATTGCTTTCCCATTGTAAATTAATTTTATAAAATAAGCTGTGAGAATTTCCATCTTTAGCTTTTCTCTACTGCTCAATTGCTGGACTGCTACTGTTGAACTGCATTTATATCCCTTAAGGCCAATCATGTTCTACTTGGTTTGATAAGAGTAATCTGAAACCACAAGTTAAATAACATTACTAGTCAATGGATTATGAACAAATGGGCAAAGATACTGCACACAATGGGGAAATTTGGCAGCAGTTGATGAGAAAGAAAATTTAAGATGGTGGTAGTGTGGGATTATTTGAACACATGCTATCAGAATAACAATTCTTTTTATGTCTGACTTTTCCAGATATAGAGCCCTGTGTACTCAAAACCACCATGCATTCAACTATACCTATATATATCTACTACAGCCTTGGATTCATAGAACTTTGTGTAGGAGATGACGAGCCCAAGTCCAAGGGAGGGTTCAAATGCATTATCAGTCATGAGTCCCTATGGGCACACAAGAGAGCTAACTCCAGCCCACCTTGAATTCCTTTCTATTCTTAAATTCCTCTGATTTCCCTTGACCGTTAGTAGTTCAGATTCTTGTAGAAAGCTTAAGCTTACAATAAATCCTCATTTAACTGTTTGGATCTCCTGATTTCTTTGGTGCTTGACACTTTGGTCTGAAGGCTTTCCCACTTCCTTTCCAAATATTAGTCAACAGCAATTTTGACTATGAATAAAATGGACTATTATCTCTTCCAAGAGGTGTATGCAATCAGCCCTGATCTGATCTGAATGGAAGATCTGAGATAAAAAGGTAGCAGAATTTAATTTAACAGAACAGCCCCATCATTTGGTTGCTGATAGTGTACAAGATTATGTTGTATCCTGAAATCATTAGCTCCACTAGATCAAAACATCTTCATGGCTCACCATTCCACAGGCCTGTAATCTAATTATTATACCATCCTGATCACTTGTTTTGGTGAACTTCCACTTTCGACCCATCTTGCTGCAAATAGGTCTTACTGTATTTTTCGGAGTATAAGATGCACCTTTCCCCCCCAAAAAAGAGGGTGAAAATCTGAATGTAGCCCTGCCCAGCTTCTCAAACGGAGGTTTCAGAGGCTAAAAAAAGCATCAGAAACGAAGCTTCAGAAAAGAAGCCCCCAAACAGAGCTTCAAATAGGAAGCCCCCAAACAGAGCTTCAGAGGCTTTTTTTTCCCTGAAGCTCTGTTTCGGAGGCTTTCAGAGGCAGGAAATTTTTTTTTCCTGAAATGGAGTTTCAGACGTTTCAGAGACAGAAAAAAAAGCAAAAAAAAAAAAAAAAAAAAAAAAAAAAAAAAAAAAA
>WNWU01000001.1:27560757-27638576 GCA_012654045.1 Ptyas mucosa
CTCTCTCTCTCTCTCTCTCTCTCTCTCTCTCTCTCTCTCTCTCTCTCGTTCTCTCTGTCTCTGTCTCTGTCTCTGTCTCTGTCTCTGTCTCTGTCTCTGTCTCTGTCTCTGTCTCTGTCTGTTTCTCTCTCTCTCATCAGCCAAGTGGGGCTCTGTTAAATTATTCTGTAGAACAGAAAATCCACTATTTGAATTCTTTCAAATATCTGGAATAAGACAAGAGATATGTTAAAAGTCATTTGTCAGGTGGGTTTTAAATTTTAGACTCAAAAAATGATAAGATTCTCATTAAAATGAATAAAAATAGATTTGGTTGAAAATGTGAGTCAGAGGAATAAATTAAACTATATAAAATCAAGTTAAAAATTAATTCAGTTCTCAGAAAGGTTAAAGGTAGCTAGTCCTTGAGGATTTCTTTTAATGCAGCTGTGCTTTTCCTATCAAGCATTATAAGGGACAGCACAACAATTTAAAAGAAACTCCATTTAACTAACTTTTCCACTACTAGGTGATGATTTCCCATCCCTAGAAGTTTCTGATTTCATTCTTCTTCCAAAATCTATTGGTCAAGACAGAGGCTATTCTGAAAATCCCTTGGAGATGATAATTTAGGGGAGGGAGTGTAGATCATGTAGATATAATGGTAATCAGTATAAAATAATTTTATAGACTTGACTTGTTAATAACAATCCAGACTTTGATCCTTTTCTCTCATATCTGGATTACTTTAAACAATCAGAAAACTACCATTGAATATGATGAACTGAGCTGAGATCATATTTATTTATTAAAACTACACCATAGGTCACAGATTAATTATGGATGCATATTACTGCTTATTTCTTATTTTCATATGTATGTAAAGATCTTCTGCAATTGTAGATGGAGATCTTCTGTATGGAAAACAACTTTTATATTGAAACAGATGCACTTTGGAGGTACAAAGGTACCTTTATTTTGGAAATTAATAAGAAATGCTATACATGCAGCAATGCACTACACTTGCAATAATAGTAGGAATAAGATAATATCCTTGTGTCATGTTGCTCTAATGGAATAAAATTATATTTATTTTATTAATTATTAATAAAGTATTAATTCACGATAGAGAATAATACTATACAGCCCCAACAGGCATTAGTTTGGGGTGGGTTCCTCCTGGTTTGGCCCGGTTCTGCCGAGCCGGAAGTGGTGATGATATGATGTCACCAAACCGGTTCTGCCCCCCCCCCGCACCCCGCTCCCCCACCCTGCCATGTTATTCTTACCTTTCATTTCGCCCCAGCCCCAATTTATTGCTGCCTCCTGAGTCCCAGCTGATGGGCTATAAAGAAAAAAACTGTTTAAACTCTTGCCAGCGGGCTTAAAAGGGCTGCCCTACAGCTGATCAGTGGTAAAAGGCAGTTTGGTGGTAGACCGGTGCCTTCAAAAACAAATGAGTAGACCGGTGCCTCCAAAAACAAATGGGTAGACCATTGCTTGCAAAAATACATGAGTAGACCAGTGCCTGCAAAAATACATGAGTAGATCGGTGCCTGCAAAAATAAATGGGTAGACCAATGCCTGCAAAAATAAATGAGTAGACCAGTACAGCTCTGCAAGCAGTTAAAAGCCTGGTAGACCAGTACCTCTGCTAAAGCCTAAAGAATTGTCACATGACCATCAAGCCACGCCCACAAAATAAGCCACGCCCACAGAACCGGTAGGTAAAAAATTTAGAACCCACCCCTGGTTTAGGGTAAACATGCATTGCACAAAATTTTATTAATTTTACAGTAAGCATACACAGAAATCTTCCTTGTGTTTCTGCTGTTGAGATTTGTCGCACAGTTGCAGATTGGGGATTGGCATCATAAATCCAGCAGCTAATGTGGAGAGTTGTCATCTTATAGAAATCATTTCAAAGTCATTAGCTCTATTCAACCTTATTAGCAACTCTAATAGAGATTGTAATTAGAGATATGGAGCAGGAACTTTGCGAGATAAAGTTGAACATTGGTAACAATGAAATCGGCAAAGACCTGTGCTCATCTGGAGAATCTGGATGAGAGTGACAAATAATACTTGCTGATTTAAAAGAAAACTTCTACTTAAAAACATGCTTCTGAATATCAGTTTTGAGGAAACGACAATGGAAAAGAGCTATTCCCTCATGTCTTGTTCATGGATTTCCCATTTACATCTGCTTGGTTGGTCATTATGGGAGCAAAATGCTGAGAAAATCCTTAATTCAAAATCTGTATGGCTTTGCTTTTAGGTATAATTATCCCAGAATCCTGAACACTCAGCAACAGTGCTACAGAGTCTCTAGGAGCATGCTGATTATCTAGAATTAATTAAATTTGGTTCCATTTTGGTTATCTACGTAAGCAGTCTTGAATACTAGCTAATGGAAAGAGGCAGAATAAATATATTCTCATATTCTTACTTGCCTTCTGTGTGCATTTTATATATTTACCATGATATTTCCTCAGATTGGCTCCATGAATTGGAAACTGAAGACACTGTTTGGCAGTCTTTCTTTCTTCTGTCAGATCCCAAGATCTGTACGAGTGTCCTCTGACAGTTTTGTGCACAATATTTTTTTAAAAAAATATCTGTAGTAAACTGCTGAGTTCAAGCATTAGGACATATGCTGAGTTATCATCTGCATACTGATGGAACTCTGAATCATCTGAATCAGAAAGAGTTATACATAACCTAGAACAAAGATTTACTATTGATAAAACTATAGCTAAATCCCAACTTGACTAAATTACTGTAACGAACATAAAAAGTAAAGGTTCCCCTCGCACATACGTGTTAGTCGATCCTGACTCTAGGGGGTGGTGCTCATCTCCATTCAAAGCCAAAGAACCAACAATGTCCGAAGATGTCTCCATGGTTATGTGGCTGGCATGACTAAATGCCGAAGGTGCATGGAATGTTGTTACCTTCTCACCAAAGGTGGTCCCTATTTTTCTACTTGCATTTTTTATGTGCTTTCGAACTGCTAGGTTGGCAGAAGCTGAGACAAGTAACAGGAGCTCACCCCGTTATGCGGCACTAGGGATTCGAACCGCTGAACTGCTGACCTTTCTATTGACAAGCTCAGCGTCTTAGCCACTGATCTAGAGCCAAATCCTAAAATGAAGTTATTGTGAATAAGTAGTTCCCAATATGCAAACATTGTTTCATATGAAATGCAGCTCTAAAATTGTACTTTGCCTTGCTTTTTGGTGGAGGGCTGTACTTCATGTGAAACAATTTCAGGAGAGATGCTTTGCACAAAGCATTATCAGAGCAAAATATACTTTTCAGCTTTGCACAATCTTGCTATTATTCCTGATTGCATATCATAGTTTCTATATCAGTTCTAGTGGATCCATGGCAATTCTCCATCAGCAGCAGCAGAAGAACCCTCAATAAGAAGTGAATGCTCCAACTCTCAAAATATATCATAAATTGTGTTTGGTAATTAATTCAAACTGGAACATAAAATTCCAGGCATAAATGTGATGTATGTAATTTGTATAGTATGTATAATCCCTACTAGGCCAAAAAGTGGCAGAAGCTTTGCATTTTAGGGTCAAGATGATCATTGTCAACCTTTTCGTTCCCTTCGGAAATTGATTGATCATTGGAACATATGAAAAACTATATTGAATCATACAAAGACACATCTAGTCCAACTTTCTGTTTCCATACTATTCACCTTATAGAAACCTTGAGCTCTCCAGCATTTGATATCCAGGGGAATGTTGTTTCTGATCCTTAAAAAACTGATCGTCCAGTCCTTCATGAATTAATTCAATTGTGTTTTAAAGCTATACTAAGTTCACCAATTTGAGTAGGTTTTAGAGTTTAATTATGTACCATATAAAGAGTACTCTTTTTGTCTTTATCCAAATCTTCTTCAATTCAGCTTCATTAAGTGAGAGGAAGAAAACTGTTCCTTTTTATATTTTTTCCAGTCTTTCCATAATTTTATATGCCTCTCGCACAGACATATTTTATTTGATGTTTCCTGAGCTAAAGAATTCCCAAGGTTATAACTCATCTCCATAATGTTCTTTCTGAACATTATTTCAGAACATAATCTAAAGTCTAATTTAATCTCTGTCTCCCTACCTTTTTGCAAATTGTATGCTACTGATCCAAATTACCATATGAGGAATCCAATAACTACCTCAACTTTAAGCCTGGGTGTGACTGGGCCATTTTTTAGAACTGAAAACAAGTATACTGTATTTGTTGCAGAAAACAGGATGATGGTTGATCCAAAGCTTTCCTTGTTGTTAGTACATGCTTAGAATTTTATTATTATGAAATGATGCAAAGCAAATCTCCTTTTCCTTTATTTTTGTTGACAGCAGGTGTTGTAAACATTAAAAGCAGTCACCAAATGTGTGGGGAAATGTATTAGTTGAATCTCACAAATGATTGACATTCTAAGGTACACCAAACTGCCTATGAAGTCCTGACCTTGAATCTTTAGAGTTGTTCTTATGGGATATTCAGACTGGAAGAGTTGCTGACTCAGAATTTGATTAATGGTTGTTTCTGAAAATGGGATTGTTAAAAAATAATTCAGGATTTCAAACTTTGTGATGTTTACCATAAAAAACAAACAAAACTATTTTGGGTTCATAGTGTTGTAAGCTGATTTTTAATGTGCACATCACATTCCCAGTATTTTTTGGGCACTTCTTAAAAATTCTCTTAAATAAATTATACCATAAGCTATGAGACAATAGAGACAATAGAATTCAAGCCTCAAGGAGTCCCATTCAAGTGTTGTAGCTTGCAAACTAAATTTGCCACAGTAAAATAAATAATTTATTTTGTTAAAATGTCTATGGAAGTCCCCATGCTGTAGTCAACAAACAAGTCCCAAGAAAGAGGTATTGCTTCCCCTTTCCTCAGAGAACCTCTCAAAACCTGTCCCTGACATCAGTTTTTGGTCATGATGCCATGGAGACCTCACCATAACCCTACTTTAATTTTTTGAAGATGGCAAAGCCCACATTCTGAACCGAGAGGACCACTGGTTTGAAAGAGGGGTCAAAGAGGCTATGTGCATTAAGATTGAACAGCCCTCTCTCAACAGAGGTGGAGGGATACAACACCACTTTACAGTCCTTATAGCAGTTCCAAGAAGGTTTCATACACATTTGCACTATTCAGGTGACCCAGAGGGCACAGATAAACCTCCAAGTGGCCTGAACAACTCTCAGAAAGAGTGCTAAACTCTAGATGATTGCAAGGAACATAAATCCTTCCATTCTCCACCGTTCGATAAGAGCCGAAGAAGCTTCTTGGATGAGAAAAGAAACTTTTTCAAGAAAAAAAACCCTGAAGTCCAGTTGCCTTTTTAAAAAACACATTTTGGATTTATTTTGTTACTTCTAGAATGTATACCTATGTTTTATCTTAGTATTTCAATATATAGAATCAAGGACCAACATGTTATATGGAAAATTGACACACACACATAACAAAATCCAGTTTTATTTATTTTATGAGATGTTTATTAAATAAAAGTGCCTTTTTATTTTCGATATTACTCATTCATTATAATTAGGATACAGGGGGATTTGAAGGGCCATTGTTAGCTTTCCTCTTGATGCATTATCAATATTCTCTCAACCTTCACTATTCCACTAAGGGCTTTATAAAGAAGACAAAACAAAACACATCTTTTGTTTGTTCTTGACTGCTGCAATTATTTAAGGAGAGATTGCAAAATTTGGAAAGGGAAGTCTTCCCTCCCCAGTATATCACCTTCATGTGATAATTTAAATTCATCTTTTAAGAAGCTGTTTGGCACCAGTGAGATTTATGAATGTTTGTTTCTAGCAAGGAAGTGAAAAATGTATTTTTCTTCAACTCATGATAAGATTTTTTTTGCATAAATCTTTCTGCATAAGTCTGCACGTACATGTATATCAGAGGAAGGAATTAGGGATATTGAATATTAGAAAGGACTTCTGATGCAGGTTGCCTGTTCACATTTTTTTGCGGTGCCGGATGTTTGCCTGGCATTATCAACACAACTTGGTTCAGAAATCTAGTATTTCAACCTGAACCACTTTAAAATATGTGGACTGCAACTCACCGAATTCCCCAGCCACCAATACTGCCTAGGAATTCTGAGAATTGCAGTCCACACACCTTCATGATGCAGGCTGAAAAAGTCTGATAAGCATTCCAACATCATATTTAAGGTGAGAATAAAGCAATGGTGAAATGTAAAATTTGTTACTAACAGTTCTGTGAGCATGGCTTGATGGTGGTGGGTAATGTGACTGGGTGGGCGTGGCCAAGGTTGTTGTTTTTTTTTTTTACTTTTAAAAGCATTTTTTCTATAACTTCTTCAGCTGAAGAGGTTGTAAAAAATGCCTTTAAAAGCCTCTGACGATCAGGCAACTCAGCTGAATCGTCAGAGGTTTTTAAAAGCATTTTTTTTGTACAGCCTCTTCGGCCGAAGAGGGTATAGAAAAAAATGCTTTAAAAAGGCTCTGACGATCCCAACTGAGCCGCGCGATCATCAGAGGCTTTTTTTTAACTTTTAAAAGCATTTTTTTTGGCCGAAGAGGTTGTAGAAAAAATGCTTTTAAAAGTAAAAAAAAAAAAAATCTGATGATCGCGCAGCTCAGCTGGGCATGGGGGGCTGCAGGGATTTTTGCTATCAGTTCTCTGAACCACCCACCGCCATTGCTACCGGATCGAGTGATCTGGTCTGAACTGGGAGCATTTCACTCCTGGAATAAAGTAACATTCCAATGTTTTTGGAATATTGTTTTCAATAATCACAATTATCAGTTTAAGTTTACAAATGCATAGGAAGGTAATGAAGTTGAAGAGAGGCAAACACCTATATTCTTTAACATTATTTATACATTATTTCATTGTATGTTTATTGTTAAATAATATATTATTTCTTAATTTTTACATAATTTAAGCAAGTTCACTGATGTTTTCAGACCTACATTACCATCCAAGCAATTTTTTTCACAGATGGCTAACTCTTTTCGGGCACATAAAAAAAATAACCATCATAATTTTAGCAGCCCATGTGAAAGCTGTAAATAAAAGCTCTAGATCTCAATCAGAAATTATGTTTCCATATTATGACCACTGGTTCTGAAGTTCTCACTAAGTGGATTTGGGAAAATATAGTTCTGTGGAATGAGAGTTTTGATATTCTGAATGTACTTGTGATTTCAAGCACTGCAGCAAAATCTGCCAATTTACTTTTATATCAGTTGTAAATCAGTGATTATTAATGAAATATATTTATGCAAATAGTAGTGAAAGATTGCTATAGAAAGCAGGAAAAGATTGCCATCTGCCTTAACTTATTTCCCCAAGTTCTGTACTTTCATTTATGTAATAATTTGGAAAGAGTTGTTAAAAAATTAGTCATTTACAAAACGATTAACTTTTGATGAGAGAGAGAGAGAGAGAGAGAGAGAGAGAGAGAGAGAGAGAGAGAGAGAGAGAGAGAAAGAGAGAGATGTTCAAGTTACTATGTATATACTTTTTGTAAGGGAATGCTTCTAATCCTCAATACCAGAAGTGGTAAAAGAAGAAGGAAAGAAGAAGATGCTCTAAAATATTTAGCTCTGTTGTAATGCACTGTCAGATGGAATGACTGAGAGAGGATGAAATGTGTGTTTATATAAATGTTTATATATTTTCATTGAATGGAAAGATTCATTTACATCGAGTTTGAGAAAATATAACGGGAGTTTAGTATAAATGATCAACTCTTTTGAGATTTTCGTCTCTTAGTCTTAGTACTAAACAAAACAGAAGCAGAAACAGATGGTAGATATTTTGATGTCTTCATTTCATATGACTACCTAGGGAAGAGGGGCTCTCACTGCTGTCACATTATGTGCAAGTGTAATACCTTCTATTAAAGTTATCACAGAACAGCCTGTCTCCTGGTGCATGGCAAATTGGATATAAAGTTTTTCAGTAGGAAAAGTTATTTTAAATTCTTTTTCTAATCAATGTCTCATTTAGTTAACATGTCTTTCTTATAGGACAATCACAAGAAAGTTAGATACATTTTTACAGGAAGAGAAGCAGCAGTTTTGCACAGGTGATAGCATTGGTTTCTAATTATCTCAGCAGGGGTTAGAGCCATGAACTACAATGGTCTGCCGATATTTTTTCTCCATCTTTCCTCAGAAAAGCACAAGGACTAAGGATAAAACTTTGAAAGTTCAGTAGCTATTTCTGTTCTAAGTACATATTTCTCCAACTTGAAATTGTGCCTGCACATTGCAAGCCGTTTGAGTACATTTAATAGTAACAGAGTTGGAAGGGACATTGGAGGTCATTTAAGTCCAGCCCCCTGCTCATGCAGGAGACCTCTTCTAGGGATTCGAACCGCCAAACTGCTGACCTTTCTGATTGACAAGCTCAGTGTCTTAGCCAGTGAGCCACCTAGTCAGGGTCAATTTAATTTTAGTACATTTGGATTACGTCTTCCTGTACAAAGGTATCTTCCAGAATGTAAGATTTTTTTTCCTCTCTACTTTCATTTATTTTCCAAATAATCTGCATCATGTTATTGGGACATTTTTCCGTAATATTTATTTGGAGACAGTAGGAAGAGAGAAGGAGGGAGGACAGTAGGAAGAGAGAAGGAGGGAGGGAGAGAAAGTGAAAGAGAATGGCTATTCCACTTGTAGTGCTGGATGAAGTCCATTGCATTTTCTATGATCTGGTGTCTTGGCACTGCTATTGCTAGTGAATACATTTATATTTTTAAGTATAAATTTAAATAAAAACTCATTTTAAAAAATGCTATCTGATTTAGCAGCTGTGATTCATGCATTCAGATTGATCTTCCTGAGAATTATGAGTAAAATAATACGACTATAAAATGTGCCAAATAAAACATTTGGAGCAGGGGATCAATGAACCAATTTATATCTATAAAATAAAGTAATATTGTACGTTTTTTTAAAAAAAATGATGAAAACATGGACAAAATAATATAGTAGGAACAGATAATTGTATCCCAATCTACTGCTAATCCCTGCTCCATTTCCATAAGACACATGGGTATAGTAAGTGAAAACCTGCAACTTATTTAATGTTATGAATGAACTTACCAGTAAGCTTAAAGTTTCTATTTAAGAAATAACATCTACAAATTATTTATATGTAAACTGGTTTTCCCCTCCATGTTATGCTATTTTTTTCTCTCTCCCCTCCCCCCTTTCTCTCCTGGTGCATCTCTATAACTTTTCTCATTTTCACTGTATCTTTGGCAAAGTCAAGAGCTCCTCCTATGGATTTCGTACCACACTATCAATATTTTCTCACACTCAACAGTGCCTGGGTAGTTAACTGGCATGCTAGTTCTCTCAGCTTCATGCAGATAGCCCTCAATTTACAATCATTCATTTAATGATAGTTCAAACTTACATCAGCACTGAAAAAACATGACTTACAACCCATGCTCGGAGTTATGACCATTATACCACCCACCCCCCCATGGTCATATGATCAAAATTTTGGCACTTGCTTGCATTTGCAATGATTGCGATGTCCTGCAATCACATGATCACAATTTTCACTTTCCCAGATGGCTTCTGACAAGCAAAGTTAATGGGGGGGGGGGAGCCAAACTTGTTTGATGACAGTGTAATTCATTAAACAACCATGATAAAAAACAAAAAAAAAATGCTTGTAAAGTTGGGTCCAGTCATTGGTGATCTGCTTATCAACCACATCACTTTGTAGGAAGTTAGCACCCACCCTCTCCTAGAAAAATGAAATACTTTAGGAAATATTAAAAGGGCAGAATATTTCCCCTAAAAATGAGGCAGAAACTCAGCCCCCCACCTTGGTTAATGGGCCATTAAGGCTGGGACAGTCTATTCTACATAACAAAGATCTACCTCCTTCAGGCAGAGACATTTATTTATTTTATTTATTTATTTTATAAAATTTGTATGCCACCCTATCTCCAAGGACTCAGGGCAGCTCACAATGACAATCGACCAAGCGACTGTTAAAAACAACAAATATACACAAAAACTTCAAGAAAGTCTTTTAAAAAATTTAAAATATACTACCCCATCAGTCCAGGCCAGGGAACATAAATAGCCAGGTTTTCAATTCATGGCGGAAGGTGCAAAGGTCAGGGGCCAACCGAAGCCCCAAGGGAAGTTGATTCCAAAGGGTGGGGGCACTCACAGAGGAGGCTCTACCCCTGGGGGTCGCCAGCCAATGGCACCCTGACTGGCCCTCTCTGTGAGAGTGCACCGGGCAATGGGAAGTTGACGCTGGTTTAATTGTCCTTCATTGCATCACCCAGCAAAATTCAACGAAACCTAACACAGAGACAACCTAAAAAGCTAGCTATGACATCTGACAGCAACCAATCAGGATACTCTTCCTGTGTCCCAGGAAGTTCAAACCTAGAGAGATTATAAAACCCAGGGACTCTCAGCATCTCTTCCCTTTTTCTGCCCTGAATCTCAAGGAATGTGATCCCGTTCACCAATAAACCTTCTTTCCAAGCAAATTCCATGAATCCAGAGTCTTTTTCCCCACTTGGAACTGAACCCAGATGGACATTTCTTCCAACAATTTAGTGACCAAAATATCGGTCCTATCTGTGGTCACAAATCAAAGGCTACCTGTAATTAATATGCAGCTCTTGCTGTCACTGTCATTCATCAGAGACAGAGGGAAAATAAAAAGATGACAGCAAGTATCAACTGTGGCTCAAAGACTTGGTCTCGTCTCCAAGAGGCTGAACATTCTCTTTTGTATATAAGATTCCTCACTCTCTCAACCCTCTCCCTGCTCCTCCCACCATGCAAATATTCCTACATATTGCAGTAAACACATTGTGTGAAGCTGATTTTTCCCCCTCCTCTTTTAAAATTCTAAAATAGAAAATAAAATCCAACTTCATCGCACTTAACATTTTTCCTCGCCCTTCGATATCAGTGAAGTTCCCACGGGTAAGTGTGTATATCCAGGTTGTGTTACAGGCCTTGGAAATTGCATTAAAGTCATATAAAATCTGTGCAGCTGCAGAACATAATTTAGAGTTACAGATGATGCATTTTGCAAGCCCTGAAAATATTGAGCTAGTATAAAAATATGACTTGTGCTATTGCTCCTTAAATACAATATCCACTCAAGCCTTAAATCTTGACACAGTGGATGATTATTATTTAAAGCTGCTGTAAAACTAGCAATTTACATTTTGACCTCTTAATTCACCTTAAAACATACAATTATACTGTATATTACAGAGCAGACAAGCCTTTAACAAGCAATAAAATAGGTTGCACCCTTTTTTTTTCTTTCAGAAGCATAATTAGCAGAACTGCTAATGCACAGTAGTAATGTTGGAATTCTCTTTGATGTATAAATGATATGGCTGTATTCATTAAGTTTTCTTTCAATAAGCATTGAGTGATCTCGATTTAAGGCAGATATTTCCAAACTTCGCAATACTGTGACCCTCACAAAATAATAATGTGAATATTCCCCCATAAATAAAGGTAATGATTTCTATCAGGTTAGGACTGAGTAAAGAATAAATGTACCATTTACCCTTAAGAATGGAATATTAATTTATAACTCAAATATGAACTATAATACTAGACACATACAATAGACACACATTTTATAAAGTAAAACCATTTCATGAAAATAAGGAGAACAAAATAAAATTTAAAACCACAAATGTTTTCTTATTTACAAAATCCCAGCTATTCAGCAATTGAGTTGCCAATGATCTGCTATGTATCATCATTTCTCAAAACTATAGATTTTATTCAAATGAAGTCTGATTTCCTGTCACCACTGCTTCTAGCAAAAGGGGGGAAAAAAATCATTCCCTCCCAGGGCATCCAATAATAATAATGAAAAAGAATACACCACTGTGTACTTTTTGCAGATTTACTTGAATCATACAGATATGTGCATAAGCAATATGCAGTTTGTCCTAAGCTATTATATTAGCAGTCTAGTAATCAAACAATTTTCATCCTCTACCTTTCTAAATGTACTCACTCTGATTATCTCTTGTAGCTGATTGCTGACTGCTACCTTCATGAGTGAGTCTTCAGTTGTCTTTTCTTCTCTCTCTTGTCCTAGCATCTTTCTCCTCTTGAACTAGATATCCAAGCTACTTCTCATCTTCTTGTTATAGGTCAGTGATGGCTAACCTTTTTGCCATCAAGTGCCAAAAGCGGGGGTCGCGTGGAGGAGGGTCGTGCATGTGTGTGCCCACACCCATAATTCTATGTGCCCCACCCCCTGCACTTGCATGCACGGCCTCCCTGCGCTCCCCCTGCTTTTGGTACAATGGCCATGTAGGCCCGTTTTTCGCCCTCCCCAGGCTCCAGAGGCTTTCTAGGAGCCTGGGGAGGGTGAAACGGCCTTCCCCACCCACCGGAGGCCCTCTGGAGGCCAGAAACAGCCTATTTCCCAACTTCCAGTGGGCCCAGAAGGCCCGAAAATCAGCTGGCCAGCATGTGCATGCGTGTTGGAACTGAGTTAGGGCAACGCTCGCGTACCCACAGATATGGCTCTGTGTGCCACCTGTGGCACACATGCCATAGGTTCACCATCACGGTTATAGGTAAAGCTTCCAACATTTCACACCCCATTGATTCAATTGTCAAGAACGGCTCTGGTTATTGTTGCATCAAACCTTATGCCTTGTCTTCTCATCTTTTTGCTCTTTATCCTGCTATTTTCAAATATTATTTTTTCTTTCTCTCTCCTGCCCATTTCACTAATAAAACCTTGTGCTTAGTCTTAAACTAGCTTTCTTTGCCCTTCAACTTGCTTTCTTTTATCCTTTCTATTCATCTTTCCATTGTCTATGTTTGGTTATACTATAATCTTGAAATAGCATGCCTTGCAGAAAAAAAAACCCCTACCATATAGGAATTCTATATTCTCAAAATCTGTACCCCAATTTCCTCCACCCACCCTACCCCGCAACTTAAAGATTTGGTTTCCTTTATTCTGTAATCTACCCATTTAGGATACATCTTTTTTGCCTTTCACTGTTGCACAGGAAATTCCATGTATACATGTATATTAATTACTTACCATGAATATTTTAAGTTTTATCTGCAAGCAACCCTGTGTCTGATTGGAGCTGGACACATATAATAAATGAATGAATGAATGAATGAATGAATGAATGAATGAATAAAAGTTTAGTAAACAATGAAGTGGAGTACTTTAGTATATTCCTGAAAGCTGGGTTTGATTTTGAAGACAGCCATTCTCATTTATGATAATAAGGAAAAAAACAAGAACACAGGGATATTTTCTTGCTTTAAATTAGCTTCTACTAAAATACTCTTAAAATGCTGCATCTTGCAAAATACTTGCAAGCTGTAAGATGTTTTTGGTGTCTATCCCAACACACTTGCATAGAGATAATTATAAAGAAGAGATATGTTAGTTAGTCTATACCAGAGGTCTTCAAAATTGGCAGCTTTAAGATTACTGCTGCTACCGGTTCGCCGAACCACATACTGCCAGCGCTACTGGCTCAAGCAAGCCGCACAGAACTGGCAGGATTTCACCGCTGGTTTAAGGCAGAATTATCCCTACATATTGCTTGCTATATGTGTGTCATTATAAACACTCATATATGTACTCAAATATTACATACATGATAAATTGTAGTGACAATCAGGTTTTTTAATAGCTGCCTAGATAGATGGCATTTATTGAAATAATATCTTCAATTGTTTAAAGTGTGTATATGTAAAATCAGCATAAAACCAGTAGTATTTATCATCACATAAACCTCTGATTTTCTAATTCTTGCAGGTTCTCTGTGTCATAACCCTCAGAGTGTAGTGTAATGTACAAGAGATGTTTAGAAAGATGGCAACTACTCCTTCCACAATAAAGCTCAGGTGGTAAATTGAAGTGCCACCATAAGATATAGTCTGTAATATATTATCAAAGTGTTTGAAAGACTTTAATTTCACAATTTCAGTAGCCTTTCATAATAGTTATATAACATCCTGTAAACCTAAAAACATTCCAAGAAAGCATTTTCAGCTAAACGTACCCTAAACTGTGTAATCCATCATGTAACTTTCTATAGTTTATCCAGTTCAAATTCTCTCACCCTTCCTACTTTCCACAAAATTACTAAGTTCTTTTTTTTTAATTTTCCATTTTTATTTCCCTCCTCTAATGCTTTACTTAGGTGTCTTCTAATAGTTTTGTCTACATGATTTCCATATTATTTCCCATTGTTTTGGCTATTAAAGGCAATAAAGTCTTAATTATTAGTACTTTTCCTGTCTAGTTGAAGTTGAATTTAATCCTGGATTCTCATGCAAACTGCTTTTCCATCTCAATATTAAGTATAGGAATGAACCTTTGGCTTTTCCATACAAAATATATTCTAAATAAATAAAAAATCATTCCTTTGCAGGTTGTATCCTAAACATTAATCAAACAGTTACAACCTCTGCATTATTTCCAGAATAACCATGCTCAATGTTAGGAATATATGATATGATTGCAACCTTAGCATTAACAAAAAATGAAAAATAAGTTTATATTCAAGTGAGATTACACAAAATAAGAAATACAAGCCTATTTGTTGTGCAGAAGTTTATTGCATGCAGGAATCATAAGGGAAGTACAATATTTTATGCATATAACAGAATGGCTATCATAAATTTTCCCAATATCATTACATAATTTAGATTGGTTTCTTCAACATCATGTCGCTTGCAGCTAGTAATCTTTTTCTTGTGCTTTTAATTGCATTTTTAAAAATACACAAAAAGCAATGAACAAAAACACATCCAACAAATAATCTAATTAACCGTTAAGACATACCACCAATGCAAACAAAAGAAAAATAAAGGGAAGCAGAAAACCCTGCAGTCTAACATATTAAATAGATACAGCTCATCTGAATTTATCACAGACATATATCTGTAATAACAATACCTCAAATCGCATATAAATATTTGTCTTTTCAAATACAATGCTATGAAATTTATACTGTATTATTTTTCAACAGGCAGAAAAAAGAGCCTTTTCAAAAATTTATAAGTTACACTTTCTTGAAGCGATGCTTGATATCTGGAGTAACACTACTCTCCCTGTCTCTCAAATGTAATTCTCTTGACTATTCTCTAAGCCTGATGTGATCAAAGTTCCTCTAAAACAGTAAATCCCACAATTCTGGAAGATAATTCAAAATAACATTCACATCTTTAATGTACATGAAAACATTACCCCTAAATTTACTTTTGTATTGTAACAGTACTAGAGGTTGTACCCTCAGTGAACTGCATAGCTGCTTACTTTAGCATTCTTCTCGATTCATAGATAAACAAGGTCAAACTCTGAGCTAGCAAATCTTCCTAAATCTGACAAGACCTACATCCTCGTATGCCTAAAGGAAGACTTAAAATCTAGGTCAGTTATGCTCTGGTTTTGATGATTGATTTAAGGATAAAGATAATACACTTATTTGGACCTTCTTGTGTTTAGAAAAAAAGGAAGAGTCACATTGTTACAATAACATGGAATGATAATTTATCTGGTATTCTTGCCATTGATAAATTATTGTCTATATGTTACAAATTCCTTCTTCTAAATAATCAGGCTTCCATATATAAATTAATTTTTGTTTTGTTTATTCACTTTTTATGCCACAACAGCTGGTATTGGTTTTCATATGCATCAAGTTCATACCATACCATACCATGTCATCAGAGGTGGGTTTCAGCAGGTTCTGACCAGTTCTGGAGAACCAGTAGTGGAAATTTTGAGTAGTTCAGAGAACCAGTAGTAAAAATTCTGACTGGGCCTGCCCCCATCTATTCTCTGCCTCCCGAGTCCCAGCTGATCGGGAGGAAATCGGAATTTTGCAGTAACCTTCCCTTGGCTTGGGGAGGGAATGGAGATTTTACAGTATCTTTCCTCTGGAGTGGGAATGGAGACTTTACAGTATCCTTCCCCTGCCACGCCCACCATACCACACCCACAGAACCAGTAATAAAATTTTTTGAAACCCACCACTGCATGCCATACATTATACCAAAAAGAAATATGTAAAAATAAGAATATAAGTAAGAATTCCACCTTGTTTAGAAAGAAATACAATTTACCTTTGAGATTATGTGACGTGTACACACCAGAACTGAATTATAACTAGTCTTACGATATACGATTGGGAGTGCATACACAACGTGAGAATGTAGGCTTAAAAAAACCTAGTTGGAGCATGAATTTACAATTTGAAAATGCTTTAATAGAATGATGCAGGACATTGCAGAGAGAAAGCGCAATTTCTAAAATAGCTTTGCCTCTCCATTATGTTTAAATAACAATGGTGACAACAGAAGATTCTGTTAATGTTGGTTTTTAATTGAGCAAAATGTCAGAAGTGAAAGGTTACATTTCTGCTTTGTTTTCCACTCCCGTGCAGAGAGTGATTTATCAAAGCTGAAGAAAAGCGAATGTGTCACACTGCCTTGTGAAAGAGGTGCTTGTATTTTAAGGATGACTTTTAAATTGATATGACATTTGTGACTTATGTCCTACTTTGTCTCTTTTTTGCTTTATCACTGTACATACTTTGCGATATCCATTTAATACATTTACCTTTCGGTTTGGGCGCATACTATCTCCGATATAATATTGAAATAAAGTTGCTGTTTGTTCTATTGCCTTTGGTAACAAAATAAAAAGTAACCACATCACTCTACAAATTACTTTTAGGCATCTGCCAGGCTTTGGCTTACCATGGGCCAAATTTCTTTGTTCAACATGCAATTTTTATTTTTATTTTATTTTATAAAATTATATTTTTATAATTTTATAAATTATTATTGTAACAGTGAGTACTCATTGAGTACTGAGTAATCATACTCAGTAATCATACTCAGTGAGTAATCAATACTTAATGGTATTGTATCTAAATGGATGGAAGTAAGCAGTGGGATACCATAAGGTTCTGCCTTAGGTCCAGCATTCTTCAATATCTTCATAAATGACTTAGATGATGGAATGGAAGGGGAACTTATAAAATTTACAGATGACACTAAGCTGGCAGGAATAGCCAATACGCCCGAAGATAAGTTTGCATGCACAGTACTTGCCAAAAGGAGGCTTGGGAAGGTAAGTAGAACAGCTGTACCATGTGGTTTAACTTTGCTAGAAAGCAGGATTTCCTATTTTCTAGCAAAGCCAAACCATGCGGCACAGCTGATTATCGGAAATACCGGTTCAGAGGAATCGGTAGCTTTTTTTAACTACTGATTCAAACGAACTGGTAGCTAACTACTGGTAGTGAACTGGTAGCTTTTTTTTTACTACCAGTTTGCCTGAACCGGTAGCATTTCACCCCTGCCTGGAATATTGCAGCAAATTTTGGTTACCACATTGCAAAAAAGATGTTGAGATTTTGGAAAAAGTGCAGAGAAAAGCAACTCAGATGATTAAAGGCCTGGAGACAAAAAACATATGAAGAACGGTTGCAGGAATTGGGTACGGCTTGTCTATAGAAAAGAAGGACTAGGGGTGACATGATAACAGTATTTCAGTATTTGAGGGGTTACCACATAGAAGAGGAAGTAATCTATTTGCCAAAACATCAGAAGGCAAGACAAGAAACAATGGAGACAAACTAATCAAGGAGACAAACAACCTGGAATTAAGGAAATTGTGTGAAGGGAAAAAAGGCTTTACGTAGTACTCATAGTTGTTTCTGACCCTGGCTTTAATAGGAATGGATGCATATTATGATAACCCAATTATAAGCTAGAGTTTGAGAGAGCATGGCCTTCTCTACCATTAAGAAGCAGTGACTCTATCAGGCTATTACATTAGGACATAGATGAGGAAATAACAAGTTCTTAAACAGAGGGCTCAGAGACTAAAAGGTATGCCTTGAATTCCAAAGATCCCACTTAATGCTCCTAAACAGGATTGGAAATTACTCCCCTCTGAAACTCAGAAGAACTATTTTAGCTAAAATGTTCAACACTGGCCAACTGGACCATCAGTTTAATATGATATAAGGTTTCTTCATATATTTCACTACCCTCATCACCTGCACTAAAAAATGTCTCTTTTTGTACGGGTAACATCTTTGCCTGATCAAAGCCAAAAGTCATATTTATTTCTACTTCGTAGTGCAACTATCCAAGCAAATCATTGTGACCCTGCTGTTATGATCTTTTTTGTACAAAATATCTGCAGGTAAGAAGAATTATTGAAACAGCTGTATGGTTTGATTTTATTCCTTTACAGAATCAGCTTAATCTATTCCATGGTATTAAAATCAATAATTGTACTTATTTGGATTTACTTTCCTAGCATCTGCTCAGTATCCAATATTTATGAACTGAATTTAGTACTTTAAAATGCAATGTGGCTTCTGTCATCAGTTATAACCATGCTGATTAATTTTAATAAACTTTAAATATTTATATAACAGAACATATGGAATTCTGATTAACTACCTCATCATAATAATCAAATACCTGTTCGTTTTCATTACTCTGGCTGCAGAAGGGCAACTACAAAGCTATCTAATGTTGTACCAGGAAAGAAATGAAGAAAAATGATTCTAAATTTTAAAATATGCTTTCATGCTTCATTTGTGATCCACCTGGAAAATCAAACAACATTATTAAATCATAAACTAAGCTTAGCCAAATTTACATCTGTGGTGGAAGGGGGAATCACCGGGCAAAAAAAATGAAAAGAGAAAAAATTGCAACAAGAAGTGAACTTTTTTAATGTATAGATTTCTGACGATAAAGATGTCACAGTAGTTTACTCTTAAATTCTTGTCTTTCCTTTCAATGTAGATTTGTACTCAAAAACCATTTCCAACAGAATTTTCTTCTTAAAAAAATAAATTTGCCTTCAGACATTCAAAATCAAAATACTTTAGCACAAGCCTTATAATTTAAAATTAATTTATCTTTTTTACCCTGAGAATTATATCATATTTAAATTAAAAACATTATTTTTCAGTTTTCTAGGAAAAAGAATTATTAACTAATTTCTAAATTCAGCATGGGATTTTAAAGGAATCTATGTACACATACATACACGTTAGAGCTGTGCATGCTTTGACAATATTGTGGAAGAGATGTTTTGAATTTTCTGCAAGCATAGCAACTCTCTACAATTGATTGATGGATTGATTGATTGACCTATCCTGTGGAGACAGGCGAGAATTACTTCCGAAACCATTGCACAAGCTAAGGTAAAACTTCTGCTGCTCTTAACAGATCCATTGACAGAAGTATTTATATGTCATCATAAGTCTCACATTTTCCCTATAATCTATTACTCTATTAAGATAGAATTGCCTTCACAGAAACTCATGCCCAAATAGGTACCCTTGGATCAACTTCTCTCTATAAAGAATATTACAGTTGTTCAAAATAAGATTTATTATCCATTATCTGCATGTAGGGTTTGTATATATTGGCATTTTCTTCCTGTTGCGAGCCAATTAGGTTTGTTGAACACTAAACTGACACACTCTTTCTTTTTACTACATTGACTGGAGCTAAAGACTATAATTATTAATCCCTATGTAATGATTTTTGTATATGCACTATAATGTATTACTCAGCAGTCCACTTACGTAAGAAATCCACTTACGTTTGCTACCGTTTTTGGCTGTAGCAGATGGTTAAAAAAGGGATGTGATGACTTCCCAGCGAGTGGGCGGAGCCTCCCACCACTGGCGCTAAAGGTTTGGCAAGTCTGATAGAACCGGGGGGATTTCACCACTGTTACTACTCCAATGTGGGAAAGGGGGAAAGGAAGACATAGAAGAATAGTATGACCAACAGCAAAGGGGATGGATTTAGTTACAATGGCACCAAATGTTCCAAGTTGACTCAAAGACATCAAAAGAGCAGGTTAGGACAGATTGTCGTGAAGAAAAAACTCTGTATGTCAACAACAACTTAATGGCACATAATCAGTCAAAATTTCTCCAGTAAGAAAATTATTGAAATTGGGATAGATGGTTGTTTTTGCATTCTTGCATAATCATTCATAATTGGGGAAACTCTGAAAATTATCTTAAAGGGTAAAAAATTCTGTAGCTAATTTTAAATGAAGAGTTTTCACCACAGAAGGTAAAATTAGTGCTTGGAATAAGATGGTCATTTCATTACACAGCAACATGCTTGAGCAGAACTAATTGAATGATTTGCTACTTTGGATCTTTAACTAAACAAATCTTACATGCAAACTTGATTTTGACTAGCTATCTAGGGGAAAAGCAATTATTTCAATCCTTTATAAAGATTTGTATAGATTTGTATAGGTTTATATGGAATGATCTATAAATTGGATTATTTTACCCCTCAGCAAATAAGCCTAAAAGGATCAAATTTGTAAAGGGCCAAGGCCATGTAAGGGAAACATGGTGCTTCTACACAGTGATGGTATTTCCCATGGTCTACACACACACATACATATGACTTGGTGGCTCAGTGGCTAAGATGCTGAGCTTGTCGATCAAAAGGTCAGCAGTTCAGCAGTTTGAATCCCTAGTGCCGCGTAATGGGGTGAGCTCCCGTTACTTGTCCCAGCTTCTGCCAACCTTGCAGTTTGAAAGCACATAAAAAATGCAAGTAGAAAAATAGGGACTACATTTGGTGGGAAGGTAACGGCGTTCCATACGCCTTTGGCATTTACTCATGTTGGCCACATGACCATGGAGACGTCTTCAGACAGTGCTGTCTCTTCGACTTTGAAACGGAGATGAACACCACCCCCACGAGTCAGGAATGACTAGCACATATGTGTGAGGGGAACCTTTACCTTTACCTTTACACTAAGCTTTCCTGCAGGTGAAAACTTATTTTTATCAGAGTTCTCACAAAATGGAAAGTTTAAGTGTATTCAGTTAAGCATGCTTGTAATTTTTTTCACCATCTAGTGTTTTAAGTGTGAAGATCATTAGATGGGCCTGGTGAAATTCAGACAGTGCTTATATATACCCTTAAACTATTAGAACCTCGTTTCTATTACACCTTTAATATTATGCATGCAGATTGCCTGCAAAGTTAGACAACTATCCTAATTCATTTGAATTTTTTCTAAACTCCATTAACCTTAATTAAATGTATGTGGAATTAATTGTATATCACAACTAGAACAGTTGTCAAGAAAATGGGTAATGTTTATTTCAGTAAATGTCTAAAAAAACTAAATTTATACAAACAGAATACATCAGAAACCATCATACAAATGTCATGAATTTGAACATAAGAAAATAAATGATACAATACAGCAAAACTAAAATGCTATTGTTCTAATAGTTTAATGGTTGCCAAGTGTTTCAATAAATATACCAGTCACAACAATCTCAAAAAACTTATGTACCACACACAATAAACTTTACCTGCCAATCAACATTAAGTTGTAAAATAAAATGTCAGGTTGTCTAAATAAATCAACCAATAAACAATTAAGAAATCATGAAGTATAGTTAGGTTCAATATCAGAGATAATTTGTAACTCATATGGTATGGTGAGACTTTTAATATATTATCTTTTTTAAAGCTTTGGTTTATTGTGCTAAGGATGAAAATGAAAAAAAAAAGATTCACGGTCTTGGCTAGAGAGGATTATTTTTTCTTTTGATCTCTTTTTGCCCAAAGGCAACAAAAACAATATTAATTTTTCTTTTGGACATTACCGGATGTCAGTAAATTTTTAAGTATTCATGAATACTCATGCTTAACATCAGGGATAATGTGAAGATTCTCGATTATTTATAACCTAAGAAATCAAACTGGAAGGTCAGAATCAGCGGAGGGATTCAATATTATTCCTGCTCTTTATTCTGTTTCATTTTTTGCTTATTTATTTCTTAGGATAAAATTGTCATCTCATCAGGAAATAAATTCACTGAGGTGAAGTATTTGTGAGTATTAGTTTAGTATCATAGATATAGAGGGTTAGCTCCTAAATTATTCTTAGATATTCCTGGCTTGGCATGAGCAAAATGCAAAAAAATAAAAATAAAAAATCAATTGCCAGAACTGAGTTCACAACACTTTTGTTGGTGTTTGTTTAATTAGGAAATGGGGTTTACTTGTAGATGAAAGGTATTTTATTTATTCCTCTCCCTGCTCTTTCCTCACAATGTCAGAAGACCAAATGTCTCTTGATGGCTTTTTAGGGAAACATGAACCAATATTGAATTTTCCTTTTATTACTTACATTTACTGATAGAGAGTCAGTTTGGTCTAGTGGTTAAGGCACCAGTGTTCTGTCTTTTCAAGCTAATTTCTCATCTATTTCATCTTGTTTCTGCATTAATTCAGTAGAGGTGTTTGGGGAAAAATGCAAGAAAATTCCTATATATTTTATAATAATTTTTACTAGAAATTGTGTATTTTTATGCATTTGGGTTATCTGCTTTTTGAAACATTTTGTTAGCTGAAAATTGCATCATGACATTCAGAGATGTGTGAAATTGGAAGAGTAACTCTATTCTGATCTGCACATTATTTTGGGATGTATGAATCATGCTGTTTATTTTCAAATGTGAACCAAAAGAACATCATAAATATCCCCACTCAAACCTCTTTGAATACCAACCATAGCATATAATGGAGAGAAAGAGTTATAGATCTCTATAGAAATCTTACTATGATATCCAACTTCATAGCTTTCTGATAGCCAAAATCATAATATAGGTATGAAAGCACAGTTAAGTAATGATCTCATGATAATAAATATACTTTGGAAATTACTTACGTTAACCATGATGTCTGAATATGTACGTCTATCTCTCTATCTCTATCTCTATCTCTATCTCATCTATATTATCTATATATCATCTATAGTCATATCATTTATATCTATATCATATCTATATCTGTATCTAAAATATATATCCAAAGATACTGAATATAAATGGCACTAAACTGCCTACCAATTTTGGTATAATTGAATTTTTAATCTTGGCATGGGAAGACTCCCCCCTTCTAGAGAATGAAATATTTTGGGGAATATTAAAAGAGGTAGAATATTATATTTCTCCAAAGGAGAAATGGAGAAACATGTTCTTAGAGGCAGAAAGCAGCCCCAGACCTTCTTAATAGCCTCCAGCTGATTTTGTGCCCATTAAGAAAGACTATTCACAAACAAAGCACCTTCACTTCCAAATGATGGGATTAAAATTTACATTCCTCCACCCAAATTCTAAGGACAGGATGTGACAGTGGTGAAATGCAAATTTTTTTACTGCCGGTTCTGTGGGCGTGGCTTGGTGGGTGTGCTGTGGCTTGGTGGGCATGGCTTGGTGGGCATGGCAGGGAAGGATACTACAAAATCCCCATTCCCTCCCCACTCCTGGGTGAAGGATATTGCAAAATCTTGATCCCACCCCACTCTGGGACCAGCCAGAGGTGGTATTTGCTGGTTCTCCAAACTACTCAAAATTTCTGCTGCCAATTCTCCAGAACCTGTCAGAACCTGCTGGATTTCACGCCTGGGATGTGACCTTTTAGGACATAATAGGATTAATTCACCACCATTAGAATAGCAAAAGACACCAGGCTCAGACATTGCACAACTCTCAGCAGCATTTCAAAAACTGTAGAAAAAAATCCTTGCACTCATCAAGCAAATTTGTCAGCAGTTCCAGAACTGCATGTTGTTCATCAATAAACTGGCTTTCTTTCCAATCAGCCTCCATTTTATTTCCAGCACCTTTCTCCTGGATTGGAGCTGAACCAGATGGACTTTTCTTCCAACACTGGAAAGCTCTAAAAATAAAGCCATATATGCTAAAAGAAAACCAGCAGAAAGGTGTTATTGTAGTACTGAAGAGTGTAACATTAGAATAACTGAAGCACCAAGTAAGGGACACATCATTATGGAGAATATCTATGTAATTGCTAAGAGCTGACATGAACCTGATGGATCATCATCATCCTCATCATCATTTTAATTCTGGAGATAAGCATATGCTTTAACAAATGGGAGTGGATACAATAACAATAGTATGTAGGTCTTTGGTTATTCAGGTTTTCTCCCACGTAAAATTGGAAGTGTCTTGGCGACGTTTCGACGAAGTCTCATTCGTCATCTTCAGGCTGGTGTTTTGGCTTCGTGCTTCTAGGAGCAATAACAATAGTAATATATATATGAAAGATGTAATGAAACAGAATAAATATACTTTGCTCAGAGAAAGAGAGAGAGAAAAAAAATCGAAGAAGAAATTTGGAAAATACTACTAAGTAATTAAATAGTCTTTCAGTCACTGTAAAGTAAACTGCCTTCAGGCAGTGCATAATGGAAACAATGTAGATCAATGTATTAGAAGAAACCTCTATCCAATAATAATAATAATAACTTTATTTTCATTGTATGTGTATACACAGTATATCCATACAACGAAATTAATTTAACACCCAAAGACCAGGTCCAACAATGCATAATCCATAATATAAACAGAGCACACCCCCAGCCAATCAGAGCACAGCCAACCCCCCATCCAATCAGAGCACAGCCAGGCCCCCAACCAATCAAAGCACACCTCCACCCAATCAGAACACAGCCATGCTCCCACCCAATCAGCTCCCACCCCCACAGGCAGTTAAAAGGAAGAAACAGCTGCGATCACACATTGCTCCTGGAAGCATGAAGCCGAGAACACCACCCTGAAGATGACGAATGAGACTTCATCGAAACGTTGCCAAAACACTTCCAATTTTACGCGGGAGAAAACCCGAATAACCAAAGACCTACATACAAATACCCACGAAAACTTCAGAAAACATATATATATATAATTATATATGTAATATAATTATATATTATATTATAATGTATAATGGAATAAGATAGAAAAATAAATTAGAATATGACTCAAGACTACCAGAAAACCATAAATTCCTCAATTTGGAATGATATGCTCTTAAATGAACTGTCTTCCATAATACAAATAATTAATAAAACAGTATTTATAAAGGAGGATGTTTGTAGCTCAGGGTTGAAATGGGGAGTTCTTGGTACTGTTCTCTGAGCTTGATTTATTACCCAAACTAGGTAACATCATCCGTATTCTAGTAGGGAATGGGGTTTGTTGTCGATTTATATTTTAGGGGCTTGCCCTTTTAGTTTTGATGGCAGTGGTCTTGGTGGGGGGGTTTTGATAAGGGGGGCCTGTTTACTGTTGGCTTGTTCAGTAGTTCTTTGATTGAGATATTGTTTGCTTCTTGATTGTTGATGTTAATCTTGATGTTAATCTTTGCTCATCTGGGTATTGATTGCTGGTGGGGAGATGTTTTAGACTTTTTGTTCCCTTTTTGGCTTGTTGATTGTCTCTTTTACAGAGTATGTAGATATTGTTTATGTCTCTGGGTTGATTGATGGCTGATTTATCAGAGTACCAGATTTCCATGGATTCTCTAGCATTTCTGGACTTGGTTTGGTCTAGTATGGTCATGGTTTCCCAGATGAAACTATGGTTAAATCAGTCCACATGTTGGGAAATTAAAGAATCTTCTAACTGCTAGGTGATGTTCATGGATGTACTCTGCTAGTTTTCTACCAGTTTGTCCTATGTAAGTAGTCTTTACATTGTATGTTGCAGATTACTCTTGTTTTTTCTTCTGGGGTCCTTGGTATTTTGGTTTACTTTGGATGTTTTGGAGGACTTTAGTTGATTTGTGTGTTACATAAAGTTGTAATAGTCTGTTGGTGGTTTCTGATATATATTTAATGTCTGGCACTGTTATTTTTTATGATTTGGGTTGGTTGTGCTATATTGGGTTGAGTAGTCTGGCACTTTTTGATAAAGTTTCACAGAAATCCATTTCGTTGGAAGATATTGTATAGATAATCTGATTCCTGAACAAGTTTAAGTCTACAAGACCAGGCCCATTTATATTCAAGAGTCTTAAAAGAGCTTTCAGATGAAGATTTGAAAGAAACTAAACAAAGTTGAATGAATTGAAAGAGAAGCTCTGGGAATATAAGGCAAATGAGGTACCAGCTTTCTTCCTTTATAGAGGTCATGCAAGCAGCAGTTACACAGTAAAAGAAATAGAATCCTGTATCACATGCAACAGTAAGTAATGGAGGAGAAAGTCATCCCATCAGAATATTTTATAGCCACTTGAACTGAAAAGCTGCCTAACATAGAGAGAATGTGGATGCTGGAAACTGCATTTTTCAGAATTCTGCGAAGTGATTTGCAACTTGTTAAAAATGAAAAATGCATATTTTTTAGGGAAAGCAAAAGTCTTAGGAAAAAGGCTTATATTACAGAAAAGCATATCTGAAGCAAGATGCATTCTCTATTGAAAAAACAATCTGCAGATTTGAAATATGCACATAGGGGAAGGTGTGCATAACAGTACAAATATTTATGTGAAATGTTTCATAAGCATCAGGGGGAAAGTACTTTGGTTGGTAAGAGGTGAAATTTAGCAAAAAGAAAATGGGGAAAAGAATAGTCACTTGCAGATGACTGCTTCTGGATTTGATTCCCTTCTGTTTTTCTCAAATATAAAGTATATCTTAAATGAGATGTACAATGAATTCTCCTCTTCTTTCCTCTTCCTTTAAAATGAATTCCCGCTATTGCTCCCAAAGTGTCTTCTAATTTCACCCTTTATGAGAAATCAGGGAGGGGGAAGAAGCCCATGCATGTTATTTTGAAATCCTGAGAATATTCCATACTTCCATTCATATTTATTCTGCTCTAGTTCTGATAACTAAATTCTTTCATTCCCTATTAAAGATAAAAATCTACAACTGCCTTTGAATGTTGATCGACTTACGTATGACCCTAAATTTGCCAAGTAGTCATTAGGTATAGCATGATTGTTGTGTGTGTATGTGTATGTGTGTGTATTGTTTGGGAAATGACAGACAATTTCAAGGAGGAATTATACTGTAAAATATGGCTACTTTGTTACAGGTTCCACATGCTTGTATGGACCTGTGAACAAACTGCAACAGATTGTTCTGTTCAACAGAAGAGCTGAGGTGGCGCAGTGGTTAGAGTGCTGTACTGCAACTACTTCAGCTGACTGCTAGTTCAGCAGATCAGCAGATCAAATCTCACCGGCTCAAAGTTGACTCAGCCTTCCATCCTTCCGAGGTGGGTAAAATGAGGACCCAGATTGTTGGGGGCAATATGCTATTTAGTATACTGTCAATTGTTGTAAGCTGCCCAGAGTCCTCGGAGAGTGGGCGGCATAGAAATATGATTAATAAATAAAAGATTGTTGCAAAACTATTTGTTTTTATTGTTCCTAATTACTGTCACATCACTGAAAGACTAGAATTGATCCCAAGAATATGTTACAGCACAGGAGATGGTAAGATAAATATGGTGGAGTAAATGGAACAGTAACTATGGGATATGTGCTTATTTCCTACTGTCACTTGGGTAAATATATATTCTTGCATTATATCTGGTGCCAACTATGATTTGCTTAACTATGATTTGTTTACTATGTAAAATGAAACCAACAAAATCTTTAAAAGTTTAAGCTGCTTTGTTGTCTTTCAAAATGAATTCACATTAACGATGCATTCCAAAAAGTCCCAATTCTAGGAGGAATCAGGATGTCCTCTGAAAAAGATCTTATTTTTCATCTTATTTTTCCAACTGATACCTGTGTACATGGAGAGCTTACAAAGTCCATTTAGTTTGCACTAAACACTGTCAGATTCCAGGTACAGTATATGAAAATGAGAATAGCAGGGCATAGGAACTGAAACCATAAATAAAATCCACTATTTTCCTAAGTCCAATTTAAATGAAACAGGGGGGCTCTGCAGGATAACTCTGTGTGTTCCCATCTATATTGTTCAACTACCTGATGATAGCAGATGGAATCTATTTCCACTAAAAGTATTTCTTAAAACACAAACAAACCACTTCCCCCCCCCCCCAAAAAAAAACACTTTTCTCAAAGGCAAGTGAAGGAAACTTTAAGGACCTTTCTTTCTTTCTTTCTACTCATTAAATCTAAGACATTGTCTTTGTGCTAATTGCCCTTGACTTAACTGGTCGTTTCAGTTTGCCAAAGCAGGAGAATAGAATCTAAATTTTCAACATGATGAATTTCATTATTTCTGTATTACCATCCAAGGCAGCATAATTCCTATACTTTCATTAAGTGTGGAGGCAACTTAGTATGCTTCTCTTTATAAAGAAAAGATTAGGGAAAGCCTGTGTATATTAATAATACCTTCTCGATGTTTGACTAAATGTAAAAGGGAAGAAGAGCAAAGCACTGAGACAGATGACAAAAGAAAATTGAACTAGATTTTTTCACTTAACATGAGTATTGAATGAATCTTATTTCCAGCAGGGGGAAACAACTACTATTCTACCATTGTTATTTTAATGCAGCATGTTGGATTTCCATCCCAAATGAACAGCCAACCTTAGAACAGAGAGCCAATTGCATAGTGTGAGAATGGGGCAAATATTTTCAGAGCAGGTCCAGGCAGATGGCCAAAATTATTTGACAAGATTAACTGCTCTTCTAGAAGTTATTCTCTTGATAATGCCAACAGGCCTACCTCTTTAATTTCTCAATGCCACTGAAACAAAACTATACCTGTACCTAGAAATTAGCACTGTTCAGAATGTAAAACTCAATAGGCATTTTGGGGAAAGTATGTAGAGAAGTTGATATGAGAAATGCACACAATACTGTATGTACAGAAGACTTCTGGTGGCTCCGCGGCTCGTTGAAGACACCTGGAAATGGGCACCTGCTTCCTAGTTCTGTAAAAGCTCCCAATCAGCAGGGAATCGCTGTTGGGAAGCTTGGAAAAACTCTCCCCGGGCAAAGGGGAGAGTGAAGAGCAGGCTGGTGGGGGTAGAGTTTCCCAAAGTCCCCCAGAGAAAACTCTGGGGTGCAAAGAAGGGGAACTCCCCAGAAACCAGCCAAGCAGCTCCGGACTTGGAACGACTCTGCTAGATGCAGAGCAAGATATCGCGACCACACCAGCAATCAAACCATCTCAAGGGTAAAATATTTTTAAAGAATCATTTTTAACTTTATTTTTAACCGAAATCTAGAAGCTGGCTGAGCAGAGCAGGAGAGAAGAAATTGAAATAGGAAAATTTTTAACTCCGTTTAAAATCTTTTAAAAAATGGTGCCTGAGGGCGCTGAACAAAGCTAACCAGTGAAAGTGAATGTTAGCGCTTGTTACATTTGTAGCAGACAAAGAGCTACATTTAGAGCTGATCTGGAATGGAAGTAAAAGTTGAAATAATGGCTGAAGTTGGACCTGCAGGATTATTGTCTTGTGAATCAGGAGATAATCGAATTGAAATTGCAAAAATTTTTCAAGAACTCTCAGACTTGATTATTTTTAACATTTTGGCTTTAAATGAAAAGAAGTCTGATAATGAAGCGTTGGTGGGGAAACCAGAAGAAATTAAACAGAGGAGCTCGGAGATTGAAATACAAGCTGCAGGGACTGGAATGCAGGAGGATATGATCCAAATGGAAGCCTTGGCAGACATTTCTAATTTGTTTACAGAAGAGTTGCAGTTGGATCAGCCATCGCAAGTGGAGGAATTATTTGGCAATTTGAGGTCTGACAAACAAAGGAATGGTCTGCAGGACTACAAAAGTAAGAAATGGCAAAATCAGGATTTTAAATTCAAGTTAAAGGAGAAAACTATAAAAGCGAAAGGAATTTTTATGAAACATCAGCCTCAGAGCAAGTTTAAGAAACTTTTAGGAGGAGCAGAAGGAACTTTGAAATTATGACAGAAAAAAGACTGGAAAAAGTATAAGAAGAAGAAGAAATTCTTTTATTAAAATGGCAGTCCTAACGGTTATTTTAAGTATGGATGTTTTATAAGTAAAAAGGAGATTTTTTTCTTCTTCTTTTTTTTTTTACAATGATATGAGCCTTCTTTATTATTGTTTATTATCTGTTATTTTAAAGTAAGGATTCACACAAAAAGGATAACTTTTTAAATTTAAATTTGAAGTGAAGGCATTATAATGGTTAATTAATAACTTGAAGGATGTATTTTGGAAAGTTTTCAATTTATATTAATAGGAATGGTTTAAGCCCTATTGATGATTTTATGAGATAAAGTTTAAGGTTTTTTTAAAAAAACATTTAATTTTAACAAAAAGGATGGAGAGCCTAACTAAACTGCAGTCTTTAAAGGTTATTCTAAAGTAAGGATATTTTATACATAAAAATGATAACCTTTTAAATGTTTGAAGGTACTATAATGGTTAATTAAAAACTTGCAGGATACTTTTTGGAAAGTTTTTAATTTATATTAGTAGAAATGGTTTAAGTTCCATTGGTGATTTTATGAGATAAAAAGTCTAAGGTCTTTAAAATGTTTAATTTTAACAAAAAAGGATGGATAACAATTTTAGTTTTATTATAGAAATGTTGTAAATGAATAGTGTTTGTGTTGAACTTATATTAATAGAAACAATCTTAGATTTAAAAAGTTTAGGGTTTTGTTTGTGGGTTTTTTCTTTTTTTTAATGTATAACTTTAGCAAGTAAAAAAGCATGAATAACTACAATGATGTTAATATAGATGTTGAAAAAGAATGTGTTGGATAATTTGGGAAGGATATCTAGTTAGGTTTTTCTTCTTTCTTCTTTTTTCGTTAGTGTTTGTAATATTTTTAGGGAGGTTGATGAATTTAAATAAGGGGAGTTAAAGGAGCTATGGGAAATTTTGAACCTTACAGTGTGTTAGCATATTTTAGCATATGTTTATCATTGCAATACCCTGTTTCTGCTTTGGGAGGTCGAGGGTGGGGAGGGGGAGGGCTGGATTGGTTGGGAGAAAGAAGCTATACAAATCTATCTGTTTATTAAAAATGTGGATGGAAGGGGGATTGGGGGAGGAGGGAGAAAATGTTTGGAAATTTTTTTTTGTAAAACTTTTTAATAAAAATAAATACTGTATGTGCAGACTTCCGGTGGCGCCGCAGGCTTCGATGGCAGCTCTTTCTGGAGCCCCAGCCCCACGGTTTTGTTAAAGCTGCTAGAACAGCGAAGATCAGCTGTCTAGTGGCTTGGAAACTTTCCCCTCGGGAAAAGAGGGGGAAGAGAGGAGCCAGGCTTGAGTAGAGCTCCCCAAGAGCCCCAGGAATAATTCTGGGGGTTTGAAGTGTGAGAGTTCCCTAGAAGCCTGACAACAAGCTCCGGACCAGGTACACTTCTACTTTAAGCAGAACAAGATGCCGTGACCACTCCTGCAACAATTTTACAACTCATTGGATACAAAAGCAGGCAGAGTGAAGCCAGGAGGGATTCTAATTGCAAGTACTAAACTTTAACTCCTGTGTATTCAAAACTTCCTTCTTAATTGCTAAGTGAAGAAAGTGAAAGGAAATGGCGCCGAGCCTTAATTGGGTGTGGTATTGAAACTTAACTTCAAAGCATTCTATAGCACTGATAGCTTGTGTGGACAATAACTGAAGTTTGTTTTAAAAGAAAGGAGAGTTAAACTGGACTGCAGATAAATTAAAACCAATTGAGGATTGGTAACTAATTGGAAATTTAAATTGATTTAATGGACTTATTGTTCTGGCTGGTGTAAAAGTTTTAAATTGAAGTTGAAGGTTTGAAAAATGGCTTCCAAGCAAATAAAGACTGTTGCCTCAAAAAGTGCAGGGAGTTCTCCTGCCCATTCATATAAATCACAAGCTTTACCAGACCCAGTTTCAGCACAAGAGGAACCGCAAGTCTTAACTTTGGGAGCATTGCAACAAGCTTTGCAGTTACAAGCCTCTGCCTTAGAAGCTAAAGTTACTTCTGCTGTGGAAGATAAAATGAAGGAAATGGTGGAAGAATTGTCAGATGTAATTCAAGAGCGGAATAAGAAAATTAGAGAATATATTATTTTTGCATTTCAGGGTTTGGCAAGCCATATTGAAGGGTTAGATGAAAGATTGGAGGAGGTTAGTCAAGCTAATGTGAAGTTGGAAAATAAAATGGAGGAGGTTCAGACACAGATGGAGAAGGCTGATTTAGAAGTCATGATGATACAATATAGATCTATGGAACTTGCTATAAGAGTGAGAGGATTGAAAGAAAGTAATTAAGAGAATTTGAGAGAGATTTTTTAGAAGCCTTTGCACAGTTAACCGGAGAAAGAAGGGAAGACCTAGATTGGCAAGTTGACAAAATTTATCGTGTTAACTCATGGGTGGCAAGACAGAGAAATTTACCAAGAGATGTTGTGATTTACTTTACAACAAGGAGAATGAGAAATGAAATCTTACAGGCTTCCTATAAAAATAAACTTCAAGTGGTGGGCAGGAAGTTTTAACTTTGAAAGAAATTCCTCCCAAAATGTTGAGAACAAGGAAAGACTATGCTTTTAGATATGGTGGATTCTGCAAAATATTCTTAAAAAGAAGATAAAATTTACTCCACAGTTTTTCTTATTGGGTATAATTACAGACTGTACAGTTATAGAGACTAATTTGATTTTGAACTTAATAACTGCAGCCAGACTTTTGGTGGCGCAGTATTGGAAGAAGGAAGATTTACCTACTATTGAAGAATGGACATTCAAAGTAACTAATTTTGTGGAGATGGCCAAAATTTCTGCATATTTGAAGGATCATTCGAATGATAGATATATACTGGAGTGGAGAAGATGGATCGATTATATTCAAAATAAATATGGGACTAAAAAGTTACAGATAGTTTATGAATGAACTATTTAGAATTTTTATATTCTTATATTTTTACATTTTGATTTGTAGGGGGAGTTGAAGGGTGAAGGGAACTTAAGAGTTTATAGTTAGTTTGTTTATGTTTGATGATGTTGATAAATGCTATACCCTGTATTTTGCTCTGGGAAGTCGGGGTGGGGGGAGGGAGAAGGGACTGGGTGGGGGGAGAAGGGGGGGAAAATTGTTTGTAAAATGTTTTAAAACTTTTCAATAAAAAAATACTGTATGTACAAATATTGAGAGAGTGGGTAAAAGTTGCAAAATAATCTAGAAATGGATTGAAATAAAATATTTTGGAACGAAAATGACCATCTGAATTTTAAAAAATGACAATTCCTTATACCATGGTATAAGATCCTATATTATTGTGAAATGGATGCCAGGAAAATCAAAATATTAAATACATGTAGATATTTTAATTAATTTTTAGCTTTATCACCTATAAGACATTCAGGCAATTGAGAAAAAAAAATACCAAAGCTATTAAAAGTCTAATCTGTGTTATAATCTGTCCATTCATTTATTTGTTCAACCATATGTTTGTTCCCTGGGCTGGAAAAAACAGAAATCTTTAAGAGTTTCATGTACTGTTTCCATACACATAACTGAATATAAATGTGATTCTATGCATTTTCAAGCATAATTCATATCAAATTATTTTTCTAAGGCAGTTACTAATTTGTCTTAAAAATGAATATATGTTCCTTTATATAAAAATGGCCAATAAGATTCCTTCCACCCATCTCTTTGATGATCTAGGACTGATGTGTGTATTTATGAAATTGGAACCCTCATAGCTTCTATACTCCTAAGTTTCTTCTATTGAAATCAATGTTATTTTACCATTATTCCAGTGTGTGGATATATTTAAACTGAATGACTTTTGTTGCCTTATTGTGAAAACAGAATGCACTTACGCTGTGTTGCAAACAAGACATTGGCTGCATGTTAATTTCTGTTGTCCCCATTCTTCATCTGGAAGGCTATCAGTTTAGAGGAAACAATGATAAGAACATTCAAAGGGCAGAACAAAACGTTTTTCTCTAGATCTGGCAAGTGCACAGGGTAGCTGTGTGAAAGTGGTCTGAATGAACAAGATCTGTGACAAACAAGATAACAAAAAAACAGAACTATATGGTCAATTACAAGCATAACTTTGTTTTATGGAAGCATTTAACTAAGCTTGTGTTCTGGTTTTCAAAATCAGGAGGAGAGGAGGAGAGGAGAGGAGAGGAGAGGAAGAGAGGAGAGGAGAGGAGCAGTATTATCATACAGATTGTTCTGCACTGAAAATGATGCCATATTGAGAATATGGAATAAATTTAGACTGTGTTTGAAAATACCTTTATGGCTGTCACCACAAGAAGCATATTAAAGAAGAGAAATGATAGCTAAACTTAATGGTTAACTTATGGTGACATACTGGAATTTTCCAGGGAGATTTAAAAATGAAATCAAGAAAAGATCTGACTTCAGAAAGATATAAAGTACATGTCAACACTTTTCTGATATACAAGTAGTCAAAGAATTTAGAATAGATAAAAGGACTTTTGGTTTGGAATATTGTAAGAATGAATTTGAAACAGAATTATGTACAAATGATGAACATTTTATTGCTAAAATGTATAAACTTATTAAAATTTAAAATGCAAAAACCGTTCCAAAGAGAAAAAAGGATGAGGAGCATGGAGAGATGAGAGATCTGTCTCAAAGCCATTTAGCTCATTGGAAGCCTTTTATGTGGCAGCCAATGGTTGTTGAAGTCACCATGAAATGTGTGTATGGGGGGGGGGTGTCTTTCCAAGAAGACTTATGTTACCTGTAGAAGAATTTCTCTCACAGCTGGTTCTGATAATTAAGCGATATGAAAGGACTATACATGAAGACCTCCCAGCTGGGGATAGCTGGCTGCAAAACTGAAGATAAAATGTGTTTGTAGGCTGTGACCACCTGAGAGATGTACTATATATTCCAATTTGAAAATAAGTAACGTTCACTGTAGTTAAATCCTTTCACCTATAATTATTAGAACTTAAAAGTCAAGACTGTAAGATGGTAGCAACATACTTTGATCTAACGTACAAATAAAATATGACTAAAATATTTTTAGGCAGTACACTTTTATTTTAACAACAAAAGCCCTTTTGAAATATTAACACAATTCGGGAAAAAAAGGGGGGAAAAGTTTGTATTTGTAAAACTTTTTCAATAAAAAAAAAAAGAAATATTAACACAATTTGTTGCAATTTGTATTTTAAATTCTAGCAAAAATAAAACTTGAATTACATTTAATTTTCTATGATCACTTGAAAATGGAAATGGAAAATGGAAAAGAAACAGTGGTTGAATGTTTTCATTTTCTCTTCTCTCTTTTCCAAATTTCCAGATAAACTATTTCTCTTAAAAAAGAGTAAGTTTTTCACTGTCTCCATGCTTTGGTTATTGGAAATAGTATAATACTTGGATCTGCTATATGGCTTTTATATGAAGCAATCTATGTCTCCTTTTAAAAAATATGTGGGTTTTCAAAACAATAATTAAAATATTTAGAATAATTCTTTGAAATAATTCTTTCCCCAAGAATCCTCTGGAATTCTTGAGGAAAGCTCTCTAATTATGGCACCCATCTTTACGGAAGTGAGTTTGTATGCAAATGTGAAATACTCGTGTGCTTTTTATTGGCTCATGTTTCACATAAACTCATCACAATACAGATATTCTCTGTTTGCTTACATATTATCATCTCCCTAGGTATCAATGTCTGAGAAACTATATATTCTCCCAAGGAAATATTTCCAAACACTTTTGCAAGGATGGAAAATTGGGCCTGTGGTCATCAACCCTTCTGACTTTCCTCTCAATCTATTAGTTATAACTAAATACTGTAATGAACTCAGGAAGCCCTCATTCTCATGACTAATTTATCATTTATTTCAATGAAATTATGTTAAAACGTATGTTAAAATTCCTATATGTACAAGTAATAGATTTACTGTTGTAAACATAATAACTGCAGGTGTGTATATCTGGGCATATAGATTGACTGAGCACTTGATTTATTATTCATTTGATAGAATTATGAATTGCATTATTTGTCCTTAAGGCACAAGGGCAAAATTTAATGAAAGTGTACTAAAAATATAAATAAAGCATATTTAGCATGAAAGTACTATATTTATTTATTAATTATGAATTTAGGAGTAAAAACATATGTAGTAAAGTAACATCCCAGTAAAGTAACATCCCATTGAAGATTAGAATAGCATCAAGCATTAATAAATGCCAGAAGAACCATAGAATCATAGAGTAGAAAGGGTTCTTAGAGATCATTTAGTCAAACTCTCATTTCAGGATAGGATACATAATTCAAATTGCTGCTATAAATTCCCTCAAGAATGGCTGCATAACTGTAGTTTGATTAATCTAATTTCTGCTTTGTTTTTCTATTAGCTGCCTATTCCAGAAGCAAGTATGACATTTCTAACTGTCAGAAAATTTTTCCTTAGTTCTAAGTTGCTTCTCTCCTTGATTAGCTTCCACCCATTGCTTCTTTTTCTACCCTCTTCTCTTTGGAGAATAGTTTGACTCCCTCTTCTTTGTGGCAACCCCTGAGATATTTGAATACGGCTACCATGTCACCCCTAGTCCTTCGTTTCATAAGACTAGATATATCCAGTTCCAGCAAATGTTCTTTATATGTTTTATTCTCAAGTCCCTTAATCATCTTTATTGTTGTTCTCTGCACTCTTTCTAGAGTCTCGACATCTTTTTACATCACGGTGACCAAAATTGGATGCACTATTCCAAGTGTGGCCTTACAAGGCATTATAAAGTGGTATTAACACTTCACGTGATCTTGATTTTATCCCTCTGTTTAGGCAGCCTAGAACTGTGTTGGCTTTTTTGGCAGCTGCAGCACACTGCTGGCTCATATTTAAGTGATTGTCCACTAGGATTCCAAGATCCCTCTCACAGTCACCATTATTGAGCAAGGTACCAGATATACTGTACCTGTGCATTTTCTTTTTCTTTCCTAAATGTAGAATCTTACTTTTTTCACTATTGAATTTCATTGTGTTAGTTTTGTTAAAGCTTTGAAAAAGTTTGTGAGAAGAAACAAAGAAGAAATGAATAAAAAACAAGTTCTAGAATATTATTTGAAAATATGAAAGATGAAGAATGTTAAAGGTAAAGAGCAGGATATAAAGATGGTTCATTCGATCAAAGTTAGAGTATATATATTGTTACCTTTGATAACCTTAGTAGACTTTTCTTGGCATCAGAACTAAAATGATGATTTATTTACTACTAATAAGTTATTATTACAACCTATTTTCTAAAGGACCAGAAGGCAAAATAAGAAACAATGGATGTAAACTAATCAAGGAGAGAAGCAACCTGGAATTAAGGACAAACTTCCTAACAGTGAGAACAATTAACCAATGGAACAGCTTACCTTCAGAAGTTGTTAGTGCTTCATCACTGGAGGTTTTTAAGAAAAGACTGCACAGTCACCTATCAGAAATGGTATAGAGTTTCCTGCTTGAGCAGGGGTTTAGACTAGAAGGCCTCCAAGGTCCCTTCCAGCTTTATTTTGATTCTGATTCTGATGATGAAGCTTTCAGAATTTGTTTATAGATAAGAGATGGGATCTGGGAAAAATAGATCTGCTGTATTTTAAAAGAAGGTGATAAATTAGTAAGATTATTTATATTTTTTGTGATTAAGGAGGAAGTCATTTCTTCATATATATTTTTCTGTACCCAGAAAACTAAACTACCCAGAACTAAACATAATACTCCAAATACAATATGACTATCAAAGAATAGCATGGACCTGTGTATGTCTGTGAGTTTACTAACTAAAGATTTTTTATTGATGTTACCTTTTCAGCCCACATAAAAATAATATAGGAAGGACAAATCAAACCTTTTAAAGAGAAAGTTCTGTTATGATGGTGTTGTGAAAAGAAATATCCATTTTCTAGTGGATCCTCACCAAACTATCATATTTATATAATGGGACAAATAACAACATCAAAAATAATATTAAATCTCAGCTGATTGCTGCTTTTAAAGCCCTTCATGACTTGGGAGTTATCTGATCGATTGTATTTTCGTAGCTTTTTCTACTCTTCCAATCGGGTCCAGCTAAAAGGGTATGTTCTGGGTCTTGTAAGTCAGGGAACACCAGTTGGTGAGGTCCTGAAGTTGTGCATTTTCTGCTGCAGCATCACTCTGTGAAACATTCTTCTGGGGCCCCCAGATATGTGAAAGACCTCATTTCCTGGCTGTGTTAACAAGCATAGATTGTAACATTCTTCTTGGCTATTGTGCATACGTTAAGTTTTGTACTATGATTGAAATTTGTTTTAAGTTTATTTTATTGTTTACTCCCCAGAGTCACTTGATGAGAAAGGCAGCCAAATAGATTGACTGATAGATTAATTGATTGATTGAGGAATGAATGAATGAATGAGTGAGTGAGTGAGTGATTGAGTGAGTGAATGAATGAATGAAATGGATGACCAGCAATGGTGATGCACTGTTAGAAGAGAGATAAACTAAAGGATCGGATTGGGGAAAGATCATGATGGAGAAAATCTATATAATCATTAAGGGGTGACAATCCTTGATAGCACATAATCAATCAATCGATGAATCAATGAATGAATGAATGAATCAGTCAAATGTTCTGTCTGTTACTGATTGATGTAAAAATTGAGGTAGGAAATAGTCTCTCAGATTCCTTGTTATTTTTCTTGTTTAACCTTATCTTTATAGCCATAATTTATGAAACAGAAGCCAACAAATCTGTTCATTACCCATTCCCTCTCACCTGATCTAAAAGGTTTTCTTTGGAAAATGCCTAGAAGCATGAATTTAAATTAGTTTATTAACAAGACTGTTAATCAGTTGTAGTTTCAGGACAGTTATAGTTTATAGCTATAGTTTTTAATTGATCAGCAATTCTTTTGTTTTAAATTTAAGGAGATTCTTAAAAGGCACTGAACTGAACTAAGCTGAGTTTTGTTAGTCAAATCAGTTTATTTAGTCATAGAAGGTATTTCATGGTTTATTGATGTTTTGCAGCTTTATGAGTATTATAAAATAAAGCTGATAATTAGTAATATTTATGCTGTTTGCTATGGAAGTTTATATTAATTTTTGAAGGCTATGTTTTCAAATACATTGCTTCATGTGGAATATCAAATACTAAGGAATGATGAACTCAATTTGTAATTTCTAAACATTAAGATATATCATTGACTTTAGTGGCCTTGGCTAAAGAAATAAATAACACAATATCAAATTAATTAAATTATATTATGGATTATTGGCTTTTTAAAGTAGCTTATAAAACTAGGATAAATGCTAGTTAAAAAAAAGAAGAAAGAGAAATAAAAACGATTGCCATGACAACAATCTAAAAGTTATATTGTTGTTTATTACAGAATGACTCCAACTATCAAATTATTGCAGCATTTCATGCTTATAAACACCACAAAAATATCTTGTACCCATAAGAGTAGTTCAGATGAACAGATGTATTTACCAGAGTAACATCAAGCTTATCAAAATTATTTTAAATAATCAAAATGACAATGACATCTGTGAAGAAATACAAATATTACTGCATTGTGTTTTGTGTTGTGTTTTAGGCAAAAGAGCCCAGTTATAATTTCATTTTTGAAAATGTAGGAAAGGACAAAATGTCTGCAGTGTTTACATTTCATTTCTCTGTCATGAAAATTTGAGGAGCCCCCCCCCCTCCAAACATTGATTTGCAATTATGGCCCTGATAAACCACTTCCAACATGACTAATACAGAATTAGGCAAAAAATAAAACAGGGCAGTAGATGTAATGCAATCCCTGAAAAGAGTGTAGAAAAATGTTGCAGATAGAAGTATACAGAGCTTGAAAAGGATGCCTAGATTTAAAAGGATAAGAAAAGGCCAGAGACATTTTGTGTTCCTACAGAAAGCCATATAATAGATGTATGCCTTATTGGCCTTCTAATAGGGAGCCGCATGAAGTACAATAGCATGGAACAGATTCACACCTCCATGTTACAATTACAATGCATTTTATATGTAATTGTACAATTTTAAAGGTAATTGTAGAATTACAATGCGTGCATAAGCGCACCAGCGTGCCTTCCGTCCCTGTCCTACTGTCCCCATTTATTTGTACCCATTTCCTGTATTAATATTCATGTTCATACCTATTCCTGTTATCTCATACATGTTTGACTAAATTAATTAATTAATTAATTAATTTAATTACTTGTTGATTACAATTGTGCATGAATCATGATACAAACTTTAAAAAAATATTTCCAGACTTCTAATGACTTGCAGTGAGCTACCATTACTTGCCCCAGCTTCTGCCAACCTAGCAGTTTGAAAGCATGTAAAAAATGCAAGTAGAAAAATAGGGCCCACTTTTAGTGGGAAGATAACAGTGTTCTGTGTGCCTTTGGCATTTAGTCATGCCAGCCACATGACCATGGAGACGTCTTCAGACAGTGCTGGCTCTTTGGCTTTGAAACGGAGATGAGCACTGCTCCCTAGAGTCTGGAACAGCTAGCACATATGTGCGAGGGGAACCTTTACCTTTACATATACACTAAGCTTTCCTGCAGGTGAAAACTTGAACTCTCTGCTACTCTCTCTGGAAAGCTACATAGAAACTATTCTATGGAGAAAAAAGTTCTTGTGAAGTGAAATCCAATGAAGTTCTCCTCTCCTCTCCTCTCCTCCTCTACCCTACCCACCCTTTCCCTCCTTATTCTTCTCTCCCTACTCTTCCCAATAACAATATGCTTGTACAAACTGATCTCAATGTGCTTGCTGTGACAGACAAGAAAATGACCCTTAGGCAAAAAGAAAAAGAAAAAAAGAAAAAAGAAAAATGTACCATACAGAATTACAAAGCTCAGAAAAGTGTAAAATTGTATCACACTGTTTCCTCTAATATTAGCTGACAAGAAGGATCATTAGTCTTGACGAGAATTTCAATAACATCTTCATTAGAGTAGAAAATTATGTGCCAAGGTCTGGTTAATTAGTGTATTGGTTCCTTTCCCTTCTACTTAAAATAGTTTATTATCAAAGTGACACCAGGAAGCACAAAATGAGAAGTAGCAGCAGTAGTCATAGGTTGGAGAAGAACAGATTTTGTAAAATTGTAAGAATAGTTGTCACTAGAACCAAAAATAATGAAACCATACAAATTTGTTTCAGTGCTACTTGGTAAATAAAATAATATTTGTTGTTTAGAACATGTCTTTCTGTGGTCTGATTTGCTCTTTAATTAACTGACTTTGTTCAAATCATGCTGTGAAGAATTTTTTGATAATTAAATCATTTTTATTACTGAGCAACAATATTTTTAAATTACATAATACATAACTGGGATGTCTGCAAGGGGCACTAAAAGGTCAAAACATTGGGTGCAATGGCATAACCAAAGCCTCATCACATTTTACATTTATCATGTATGTAATGTACTTTGTGCTCTTTGAGTTTGGTTGTTTTCTTGCACACATTTCATTACCCAATTAGGTAACATCTTCAGCACTAGAAGAAAACGGGTAGAGCGCAAACACATCTAGTACTGATGATGTTACCTAGTTGGGTAATGAAATGTCTGGAAGAAATCAATCAAGCTCAGAGAGCATCAAGGACTCCACAGTTCAACCCTGAGTTTTGGAAATTTTCTAATGATGCACTTATATCAAGGATGTGGCTTCCACCTTGACATTTTGGACCTCCTTCTTTGAATGCCTATCATTGGACCTTTCCCCGTTTCTTTTTTGTTCAGAGAAAACCTGGTTTTGTGTGTGTGTGTGTGTGTGTGTGTGTGTGTGTGTTTGCTGTGCCAATGCACAATGTAATACATGCCCAGCCAGAGTTAATGTCATGCCCTTAAAGCTACTGGTTCAGCAAGTGGCTATTGGTATCAATGACTTTGTGAAAAGACAATAAAGCAGAATGAAATGAAAATTCCAGTAATTTTAAATGACATTCTAAGACATGCTGCTCTAGTTTTTGCCTGAACACTGGATCACTTTCATTTAGCTGCTGGAAATATAAAGCTCTGTAAAACTGCCTTTCAGAGTAGAAAAAATATGATGTTTGCTTAGCGATAAACAATTTTTCAGTGAGAGCAGGGTGATGAGCCATGTGAATATTGGAAATTAAAAGTACAGACAGCACGTTGATTTCAGGGCTATTTTTGTTCAATAAAGAATAGCTTTAAGTCCAAGGAACAAGTATTCCTATCAGACAACAATCGTATTTTTCAGCTTTCAATTACAAATGATCCAATGTGAAATGTTACTGGCTGTGCTAATGCTGGCGCATTCCAAATGGAGATGTTTACTTTAAATGTTTCAAATGTTCCCATCATTTCCCCTTTACAGCTGACTCTTTTGTCATTTATCCATGTATAGATTATTAAGCAGATAGTCAAATCAATTCTGTTCATCATAAAGTTATCAGAATAATCTCCTTTTTATTTATTTGTCATATGTGTCAAAGAACACACCATAGCTAACAGAAATTTCAATCTACAATAAACGCCTAGTCCTTTTGTCACAGGGCTAACACTAATATTTACAACTACTTTCCATCAAGACTTATAGAAATTGCACATTTCCAACCAGCATGAATGTATGTTCGGAAATTCCTGTTCCCCCTTTCCACACTTACTGTACATGACTAGAAGAGCAATGGAAACAATGCTTTGGTATAAAGGCCAGGTAATAACTGAATTTTCCTTTCCATAGTAAGTTGTTTGCTATAATCCATCACTTAGGTAAGCTTCAATTGAATTCTATATTAATAACGCATCTGTGAACAATGCATGTTTCCAGACTAAACAGCATGCATGTCTTCAGACCAACCAACACATGTCTTCAGACTATCCAACATTTGACAGGAGGCTGAGAATAGAATAAAACCCTTGTTTGGTCCCTGGGATCCCTGCTGAACCAAGCACTCTATTCTTTCTGGAAAGGATTCGACTTATTTACATGAGGCTTCATGTTCTAAATGCCATGAACCTATTCATGAGAAATCTAAATGAATAAATATCTGTTTTAATATTGGAAGCCACAGAATAAAATAGCTAATGGTTTTTGATCTTGATTTTTCTGTGCCCCCTTTAAGTCAGCTTAATAGTAATGCTCTTTAACCCTCTTTTTCCCTCCTTAAACCTTATTCCTTGAAAATTTATGGAGCACCCTAGAAAGCTTTCACCTTGCAATGGAATAGAGGTCCATATGACCTCTATTCCTTCTCCTGTTAGAGACTTAGGCTTGGCAAGCAAATGAGGATGAGAATGAGACAATTTGCCACGGCCAACTTGCTGTAGCCAACTCACCATGGCCAACTCACCATAGCCAACTTGCTGCAGCCAACTCATCATGTCCAACTCACCACAGCCAACTTGCTGCAGCCAACTCACTATGGCCAACTCACCACAGCCAACTTGCTGCAGCCAACTCATCATGGCCAACTCACTGCAGCACAACTCGCCAAGGCCATGGTCAACTCACCGCAGGACAATTGAACAATTCTATTTAATTATTTAAAATAAATACAAATTATTTTTAATTTTTGCCATTCACATTTCATTCTGTCCCTCCTTTTGCATCCTTTCTTTAATGATTCTATTCCACCATTTCATTGATATTAGTGTAACTCTTGTCCCGCAGTGAGTTGTCCTGTGATGAGATGGCCATAGCAAGTTGTCCTGCAGTGAGTAGGCCATGGCAAATTGGCTGTGGCAAGTTAGCCAGGGTGAATTGGCTGTGGTGACTTGGTCATGGCAAGTTGAGGACTGTTGAGATTGTTTTCTGCTCAGAATTTTAATAGTACAAAGTATTATGTAATTATTCAGCTTCTAGGTACTAAGAGAGATGACCTTAACAGAGATATGGAGAAGCTGTGGTATAGACAAAATGGGCTGAAACATTTTTTAAGTCCAGAAGGTTTAGGTAACATCCAGAAGCAGCTCTGACAGACATCTCCCTAATTTCCAGAGCCTGGTGGCGCAGCAGACTAAAGCAAGTTATTAACATTCAGCTGCCTGCAATTACAGCAAGTTCTAATCTCACCTGGCTCAAGGTTGACTCAGCCTTCCATCTTTTCTAAGGTAGGTAAAATGAGGACCCAGATTGTGGGGGCAATAAGCTGACTTTGTATAAATATACAAAAGTATGAAGGCTATTGCTTAACGCATTGTAAGCTGCCCTGAGTCTCCGGAGAAGGGTGGCATATAAATAAAATTTTAAAAAATAAAATAAAAAGTTCACTGAATTATATGAAGGAGAAGATATACAATCAAAACACAATCATTGCAAGGTTGCATTATTATACCCATCTTAATAAACATAGTTTTAATCTTCCTATGGAAGTTGATTTCCTGGTTTGCTCTATCTAGCCAGGCTTACAATTAAGATATCATTACATTATATTTTAATACATTGTGTGTTTTAATCAGAGTTCAAGCTGGTTAATAATTTAGAATGAAGACCATCATGGAATCCCAGGGCTACATAGTAGCTTAATAGATTGAAAAAAATCCTGGCAAAAGCCAATGACAAGCTACTTCTATTTGTTTCCAGTATGAAAATATACCTATTTGTTTATTAGCTACACAGATTGATAATTATGAACATGTACTGTTTGAACAACAGTTTCACTTATTCATCAATCATGAAAGACAATGTCTTATATTTTTATTACCATCTTATATGTTCTATTTATAAGGAAGGCTGACAGCTTGATGTCTGTTTTATTGACAGGTACATCTTACTTTTTAGGTAAGAAGAGGTAAACAAAATTTTAATGGATGATCTTCTGATCTGCCAACAAAGTCTCCATATAAATTTTTAAAGACTCTTGTTTTGAGTTTGGGTCCAGTACCATCTGATGCTCCACAGTTGTGAAAGATACAGTAACTTGGTAAGTCTCTGCATGAAATATGATATGGAAAACTCAGGCAAGAATTGAGAATATGTCAACTTTTTATCTTTATTTTCTTTTTAAAAGAAACGAGCTGGTTTGTTATAAATAGTTCATTACAGATTTTAACCAGGATCATTCCATAGTAGATATATTAAAATATCTATTGCATTTACATAAAATAGATTTTAAACAACAAAAAAACTTAATATGGTCCGGATTGCCTTTATAGCACTAAGTTAATACTCTGAATATATGGATATTGGTGGATGCCTATCTTCTTAAGTACCTTCCTTCTATGGTATATTTAAATATGAGAGTTGATGTTTATATTTTCCCCACAAAAAATATTCCATGAAATCCTAAGGGGGAGAGCACAATTACTTTGAAAACTGATTTTCAAGTTCCAATATAATATATTTTGCTGAAAATGGCTTTTTCTCCATTTTATTGTGTTTTTTAACATTTCTGTGCTATTTATGTTTCTCAGAAGGTGAAGATATGTAAATGCTAAAGCACTATTTGTTCCTGGGCACAATCATATGCAGAGAAATTCTGAAATATCACAAGATATATTCTTGTGAGATTTTCTTTCTCATGCTGTCAAGACAAAAAGATAAGTAGGCAAGTCTTTTTTTTTCCTCCCCTGTTTTACAAACTGAATGAATTTGAGAGTATGACTAACAAGATATCTCATCCAGCTTTAAAAAAAAAGGCCTTGTACATGAATGTTCAATTATCTCTAGGTCTAGAATAATAGAGGAAGGGCATTTCATGGTACACTTGAGCTGAATGTCTCAAACTGCAGCACAAAATTTTGAGAATTCATGTTTTCTCAAATGTTCTCACAGTTCACAAAATTAGAACTGTGTGTGCATTTAAAAAAAATAAAAAATAAAAATCCTATGGGTTTGCCACTCAAGCACCCTCCTAAAGTAATAATACTTACATATAGGCTATTCTGGGGCCTTGCCAGTGTTCTAGACATATTCTGAGATTATCAAGAACAATCCTGTGATCACCTCCACTAGTTCCTTCATTTCTTGGGTGGGGGAGATGGGGGTGGGAATTGCCTTTGAGTTATTTTTAACTACTAATAGTAGTTAAAATCATTTTAGATCATTTTAGAAAGATCTGTCAACTCAAGGGAGAACTGCCAGCATAACATATTTCATCTTTCTTCCATAATTATCACTTTTTTATAAAATCAACATCTTTCCTATAAAATAAAAAAATGCCCATTCTTCCTGGAGAAAATATCACAGCGATAGAATCCTGGTGTAGAAGAACAAACAGAAATCTTGATGTTTGTAGAAGAGAAAAATATCCAAATAAACTTACTCCTCACAAGGTTAGTTCGGTATTCTCAGAGAATTCTATGTGCTGTATATATAGTTCGACATTTTTTTCTATGTTTATCATATAACACATTTCTTTGTCTTTTTTGATGCACTAATGAAAAATACTAATTAGTCAAATCGATAACAAAAGCAATGTGAGAAAAATGAACAAATTTGTCTAACTGGTAGTGTTGAGCATCTTCTCAATATATTTCTTGGCTGCTAGTAGAATATTGCCATCTATTTTGTACTTTTTATGTCAAGAATTGGAAATTGGAAATGGATCAAAACTAAATCAAGCTGTTCATTTGGTTTATTAACAATTATGTGAAAAAATGTAGCAAAAGGAAGGAAGGGAGCAAAAAGAAAGGAAAGGAGGAAAAGAAGAACTGCAGCCGAAGACAGTTTTTGAGAACCATTAGATTTATCAAATACTTTTATTTTATATGATCTTATATATGATTTAAAACTTTTTAGGGGTAGACTATAGTGGAGTATATTGCTTATTTGATTATTAATGACACTGAATTTTGCTTGGCAAAGAAATCATGATAGACTTCCTCCCTACTGAGGAGTAGACATGCAATTGATTCTACTATGGGTTACAGAAGGACTGACATCTCCTAATGTACATATTAATTTTGAATGAAAATGTTTACCACTTTTTATTAGGAACACAGGTAATTGGAACCAGCATTAACTCATTCCTTAGTAATACAAGGAAATTGACTGAGATGGAGATTTATTTTATTTGTTAAATTTATTTGCTATCTGTCTCTCCGTGGGACTACTCTTTGCAGCTTACAATAATAAAAAGGAAGAAAAGGAAAGGAGAGTAAGGAGAACAGAAGTAAAATAATAGAAAAATAAAATAAACAATGAACACAAGAAGAATACGTCAATATGATAAACAAAAAGATAGGTGGGTAGAGAGCAGAGACCAAGACCATGGATGGGGCAGGTAGAGTCTGCCAACAACCCAGCAGCCACCTCCAAAGTGATCCCCAAGCCAAATAATATCAGATATCAGATTCTGATCTTCTCTCTCTTTCTCTCTCATTTTCCATTTCACTTAATGTCTCATATACTGTTTTTTTTTTCCTGGTTCTGAATGGCTTCCCTAATGTACATTTCATACAAGATATTCCAGAATAGACATGAATATTCTTTTCCTTAAAGTAAATTCTTTCTAGAGCCCTGGTGACACAGTGGTTAGAATGCAGTATTGCAGGCTAACTCTGCCCACAGCCTGGAGTTCATTCCCGACAAGCTCAAGGTTGATTCAGCCTTCCATCCTTCTCAGGTTAGTAAAATGAGGACCCAGATTGTTGTGGGCAATATACTGACTGTTAAATCCCCCAGAGAGTGCTGTAAAATACTAAGGGTTGGTATATAAGTTTAAGTGCTATTGCTACTGCGATTCTTACAACATCAAACAAATGAATGCTAATAGCAAGTGCCATTATGAGGTAAGGTTACCATGAAGAGAATGCCTGTTGTCTTTTTTAAAACTATAATCTCTTCTGAAGCTGTTTTGTTGTCAGATCTCCCAGATTATATAAAATACAACATTGATTTTTAGGACTCTGTTCTTAAGAATTCTTGACTTTTTTCAGAAGCGGATCAGTGATGAAAACACAATTAAACATCTAAATGATGTCTGGACTAGGGTGAAATGCTCCTGGTTCGGACTGGATCGCCCGATCCAGTAGCGATGGTGGCGGGTGGTTTGGAGAACCAGTAGCAAAAATTCTTGCCCTCCTCATGTCCAGCTGAGCCGCGCAATCATCAGAGGCTTTTTAAAAATTATTTTTAAAAGCATTTTTTATACAACCTCTTTGGCCGAAAAAAATGCTTTTAAAAATAAAAAAAAAAGTCTGATCGTCAGAAGCTTTTAAAAGGTTTTTTTTTTTTTTACGACCTCTTCGGCTGAAGAGGTTGTAGAAAAAATGTTTTTAAAAGAAAAAAAAGCCTCTGCTGATCAGGCAACTCAGCTGGGATCGTCAGAGGCTTTTAAAAGCATTTTTTTTACAACCTCTTCAGCCGAAGAGGTTGTACAAAAAATGGTTTTAAAAGTAAAAAAAAAAAAAAGTTGGCCACGCCTACAGTTACATTATCCCCACCACCAAGCCACGCCCACAGAACTGGTAGTAACCAATTTTACATTTCATCACTGCTCTGGATCATTGCCCGCTAATGGGCTGTGACCTGTTTTCAACTGGGCTATAGAAACAGTGGACGAACAGGTGCACACACATCCATCCCCACTTGCATGAGCAATGAGGAAGCACCTGCACGCTCGCTCCATTTGTGTGACTGGTGCATGCACATCGCTTGCACAAATGGAGCTGCGTGTGTGCACTTGCCGGCCACTTGCATGGAACTATCCCCTCTTCCATCCCCTGCCAGTCCGCAAAGCCAGAAAGGTGGGGAACTGTGACCTAAACCCCACTTTCTCCCAAAGCCCTTTTTAAAGAGTGCAGGATAACACTACATATGGATTATTCCATTCCTTGTGGAATGTGTTTTATGTAGGCATTCTTTGACAGGTGAGTCAGTAAAATATTCATGACATTTCTTTGTAGTCATTGCATACATTGCAGCAGAAATTATTTTAGCCGAATACCACTGTTTTAACACCAGTGGAAATAAAGAGGTGGAATCCTCATCTGGGACTTGTTGGAGAAGGGGAAGCCATTGTTTCCCTCACTTCCTACATCCCCAGTGTTGTTGTTGTTGTTGTTGTTGTTGTTGTTGTTATTATTATTATTATTATTATTATTATTATCATTATTGGTTCGATTTATATGCCGCCCTTCTCCGGAGACTCAGGGTGGCTTACAATGCGTTAAGCAATAGCCTTCCTACTTTTGTATATACCTGCTTAGTAGGGCTTTCGGGCCCCCACAATCCCCACAATCTTTTTTACACAGATTGCCCCCACAATCCAGGTCCTCATTTTACCTACTTCGAAAGGATGGAAGGCTGAGTCAACCTTGAGCCTGGTGAGATTTGAACTTGCAGTAATTGCAGGCAGCTGGTGCTACTTAACAGCACTTTAGTCTGCTGCACCACCAAGACACAGGTTAGCACCTGTGATTTGAAATTAGCTATTTAAAGAATTTTAATTCTCTCTGTGTTGATATTTTCTCACAAAACATTTCTCCCAAGTTGCCATTTACCTCTAAATGTACCTAGTAGCAACCAGCATTTTCAGAAACAATCACAGCTCTGAGGAATCCTGGCGTTTAGTAGAAAATGAACATTGAAGGTTAAATTCCCCATTCCTTTGGATACATATATATATAATACACAGAACCAGGCAAATGCATGCAAACTCTACTACTTTGAATCTCATGTGATATGTAATCTGGTTTTTAGCAAGCAGTACTTTATTGACTACCCGGATTGCTTTTCAGTGAGCAATCAGAATAGCATGAGTCAATCGTAAGTTTTAATTAGGATGAAGAAAATGTTTTCCCAGGGTGCTTTCCGCTAAATGAAGCAGGCGTCAGAATGTATTCCTTGCAGATGCTTACAACATACTATTCTCAGGGGTGTATATCTGAGATTTTGTTATATTGTCATAATTTCCTGCGTAGCATATGGCTGGGGACACAAAAAGGAAGGGGAAAAAAATAGAGCTTAATAACTTCATGGCAGGTGGTTTGAAACAAATATGTAAGATTCCCCAAAGATCTGATTCTATCTGACACTAAATGATAGAGGCTCAGTGGAGAACAGGGTAAGTATATAGGCAAAATCAAATTAAGGAATGGATCAGACTGAGCACTGCCAATTTGAACCTGGCATCCATATTCCTGTTGGATTTACAGTGAGAAAATTGCTTTGCTACGAAAGGAAATAAGATCTTACTATTGGAAAATCACAGTGGATAATTTCTAGTTTGCTTCGCACTAGCACACTTCCAGTCAATCCCTATGTCCAGATTAGAGCAAGCACAGAAGCCACTCAGTTCAGCTAGCAAAAATAAAATATACCTTGATGTTTATTTAGTACATCAGCAAAGATTTAAAAAAAAAAACAGTTAACTGGCAAAACAGGATGAAAAGCAGGCAAAAAGAAAGGAGAACGAGGAAGACATAAACAACAGTCAGCAATTACCTATATAGCACAACAGATAAGAAATTTTCAGAGCCACTGGAAACAAAACTGTGTGTAATTAGCATGGGCACTCACATGAGCTTTTGATTATACCTGCTTTAGTGTACACAGTAGTAGCTTTTATGTTCATAGCAATAGAAGAAGAGATATGGAAAGCATTATACCAGATGATCCTTTATTTTGCATCATTAAAGGAAATAATGGCAGATGGAGCTGCAATATCTAATATTGCCATCTTTACATTAATATTCCTCATCTCTATCTACATTGGTCCTGCACCGTGAAGACTAGTGAACTGAAGTTTGGAGGAAGTGATTTACATATTTACACCATTTAATTAGTTAGTTAGTTATCCAATTTATTAGGCTGCCATCTAATTTAGAAACTCTGGACTAGGTAGAGACAAAGAATACATAGACCAAAAGAACAAATAAAACCACGTTGAGGGCCAGTAAAAACACAAAACCACAAATCACATACAGTATATCCATGCCAGAACCTCCATAATAATATTCCAAATCCAATGCCTGAGTACTAAATTCCATTCCATTCCATTCCCCGCTATCCTGTCAGACCTGAAGAAACTTCTTGGATGAGAAGCGAAATGTCTTCAAAAGAAAAAACAAGAAAGTCCAGTTGGCTCCTGAAAAAGCACCTTTGGGACAACCATGATCTGGATGACTAAGATCTGGATGATTAGTACTTTAGTAGTAAAGTATTCTCAAGTTTTAATGTGCCTATTTAATCAGGCTATTGATTTGGTAGACTGGAAGAAATATTTACAAATATTCTATGAGATTTCAGCTGAACACTGTTGTTCCTGATTCAGGATTTTTACTCTCTGGTACCATTCATGTATTTTCTCAGTACTAGGTATGATTTGATGTGATACTTGGATGCAGTGACTAAGAAGGCGGTTGTAAAATAATAATATATAATCTTCTGTCATTTATTGTTATTGTTCTAAATTAAATGATGCAGGAATAGAAGGAAATTATAGCTATAAACTAGCACAAAAGCAAGTATCCCCTAATTTGAATTTCTAGACTTTTTGCTTAAATGTCTTTCTCCAGATGTACAGAATATTTATCTGAAATTTCTTCATCAGATACCCCAAAATAACTATCAGATGGACATCTTAATGAAATATAGACTCTCATTAAAATACTAGTTGGTATGATAGTAAACATCAGAATTAGCTGACTGCTTCCTCTCTCCTAAAACCTTAGGAATTATCCTCAAGTTTTCTATGATGAGTTACTGACATCTACCAAAACATTCCCAGATTTTATGGTTGTGAGGGTATGTGTTTATGCCTAAGGGAGAAAGAGAATATTTCCCATTGGAATAGAAACTGGTAATTAGATCAGGTCTTCATTTTATTTTGTTTTGTTTTGTTTTTGAGCAGATATCTTTATTACTCAACAACAAAGAGAAGTGCCAGATCTGTAAGTAAATAAAAATAAGTCAATTTGTACCCTAAGGAAAACAAGAGCTGCATATTTATACATGTGCTCAGAGGTATCTTCAGCTATAAAAGTCTGTGTGTGCATGCACACATGTATATACAGTATGTACACATATACATGTATGTTTACACATATACAAATACTTGTATATACAAAGAGAGAAAAGGAGAGATCAAGTTTCTAGCTACAAAAGGAATATTAAAAAAAATTGAACTTTTTAAAGGGATTAAATACATAGCAGATATTACTGTTCAATAAATTATCATATGTTGACACAATCATATGTGATTTAGTTTCCTGTTCCTCCTTTTCCCAGAGGAATCTTAGATACAGGACACAGTTAAACAGCTGATTTCCTCTGATGTTCTTTTTGACTAAAATGATAGAGAACAAACTTGGAAAATCCACTGCCTAGCAGTAAAGACATTATGTCATACAATACAAAGGGAGGCTAGAGGATTGTACCCAATAAGTTTTACAGAACTTGCCTGAAACATTTTGTGTATCTTGGAAACAACATTGTTGCAAGCACGAATGAGTGAACTTTTTAGGATTGTATTACAAGCACAAAATGCCAGAGTACAGTATACCTGAAGTTACTCAAGGAGATTTAATTACTTATGTTTCTGCTTAGATTGTTCTAAAACAAACCTTTCCCTTTGAGGCTCAGCAGGATAGCAAGAAAGGCTTTTCAGCAACGGTGATATAGCCATTTATGTTCAGCAGCAAACAGCTACAATTTATTTACTGCTGTTTTAATTTCATTAACACACTTGATAAGAGGAATTGAGCTCAACATTTTTCCATTTATGAACAAATAACCCCCTGGGTAACATACGGTATAAAACCCAATTAATGTACACAGGAAAATGACACCACAAATAACAATTAAAAAGAAGCCCTTATTGATTTATGTTTGAACAAGATCTGATAATAAAAAATTGCTTCTGGTGCAGAATCAGCCATCACCACCTAGGCTTTGCTTAGAGTCACTGAATTCAAGTAATTATTATGATCAGCAGAATTGACTTGTCTTGGATCTCCAGGCTCTGCTCTGTTTGGGGTTTTGATGTCATTGGTTCCACTTCATGGAAATGGAAACTGAGTGCTCGAAGAGGAAATCACTTTGACAAAACTGGGCTGTCAACCAGCTCTTCAAAGGGTCAGTTTTTCAGCATCTCTATGGGGTTCTTGCTGAGTTCATATCACTGGAACACACTGATGCAGATTTAATTTCAGGAAAGCTGGTTTGGCTGCCTCTCTGGAAATGTAGAGAGCTGGTTGATCCTACTAAGTTTTTTGCAATGGAAACAATGAAATGGAAATTTAAAGACAAGCACATTTTGCTGACTTGGGTTTTTTTTTTTTTTTTTTGAGTTGATTATTGCCCTTATAAGCAAAAATTCTTCTTGATTTTTTTTTAAACTTTCAAACATTGTTTATTGGCTTTTCAGAATTAATCTCTGCTTAAGGTTATGACACAGTAAATGTAGTGATTGGCATAGATGAGTATTAAAAACATATGAATAGTGATGATTCAGATGTAAGAATAATAGAACAACTATGGCAAAAAGAAGCAAAGCAATTGCAATAGGCACTTTGGATGTAATTCCAAGACAACTGGACCACCACCTGAACACCTTCGACATTGACAAAACCACCACTAGTTAATTGCACAAGGCAGCTTTACTTGGAACAGGTTATATCCTATCACAAAACCTTTAACACCATCAAACAACATCTGCCTATCCTTCTTGGGAAGGATTTGTGGACAAAAAGGCCAAATCCAGTCTAAACATCTGACTTTGGATGCGTCTGGATTGAAAGGATTAGCCAGCTATAAACTGTTGTCCAGAGGATGCCCAAATGTGTTAACAGCATACATCCTTGGGGGAGGTTTCTTCCATGTCCCCCTGAATGGAACCAATGAACGAGCTGGCACCTGGGTCTGATAAAAGCTGGGAAGCATGGAAATCATTGAATAGACTGAACACAGGTACAATAAGATCCAGAGACACTCTGAACAAATGGCGCTATCCAGTTGCTTCTGCTCTTTGCTATTGTGATGACATGAAAGCAACACATATGTATACCTGCCCTTTGTATCCCGATCAGTGTACACTTGAGGACCTCATGTCAATGTGACAAAATGCAATTAATGTTGCTAGCTTCTGGGCAAGATTGTACATATTTTAATCTTGTATTTTATATTTTAAATGGTACATCATATGGTATGCCCTATTTTAGTTGTGATGCTTCTTTGACACGAATAAACAAACGAACGTCTGGCTGATTGCATGATAAATCATAACTTATTTATCTTGGCACTTCCATCATCTTTATATGTCTTTCAGATGTAATAGACCTAAAGTATTATAACTTTTAACATCATAGCAGTGGTGGGTTGCTCCCGGTTTGGTCCAGTTCCATAGAACCAGTAGTAAAACTGGCGGGAGGTTCCACCTACCCACCACAACGTCATCATGGGTGATCTGCACATGCACAGAAGCGCACGCGCTCCCGCTGCGAACGGGTAATAAAAGTAAGTGGAACCCACCCCTGCATCATAACCATTGGTTACATTGGGCTGGGATTATGGGAACTAAAAGCCGTCATGTATAGGAGGTAGCAGGACAAGATTTCCATTTCCTATGTTTGGATATCTCAATATGAATGCAATTTTACTTAGACATCCATCACAATGCTATAATATCTCATAGTTTACATTTATCTGCAGGCTATGTCTAGAAGAAAAACATTTCTTATGAAGATTGGATCTCATCAACATAACACAAAATATTTTATATTCATTTATATCCTAACTGTCTATTCAGGCAGTCACCAACAATAAGAAATTATAAAATACTAATGTACAAGATGCAAAGCTATTTGTCTTAGCTGTTCTTACAAAGTTGGAGGGTGAGGAGACAGTTTTCAAGGTAATGTATTACATAATCTAAGATTGCAGCATAAAACACTTTCTGTATACGGATTCTACTGAGTTCATCTAACTAATAGTCATTAAGTCTTTAAGGCCAACTGCAAATATGCATTAAAATCCCATCAAATGAGCAAAAGCTGAACTCTAATTTCAATGGCTTAATAGAAAAAAAAAGTAACATAATAAAGGAGATAAAGGTTAAATGGAATGCATGCTTGCTCCTATAACAAGAAGATAATTTTAGAAACACATATATTGCCCACAAATAAATACATTTCCCCTTTTAAAGAAAGTGTAGTCATTTGTCAACCCTGAGGACAGTGTCATGAAAAAATAAAGGAAGTCAGTAATGTTGTTGAAATACAAGCTGATGACACAACAAAAAGTAAAACATTACTCAGGAAAATGTACAATGAATAAATAAAACTCAAAGGTCATCATTCCCAAAGCATGCAACCCTTCAGGAAATGGCAAAAAAATAGGCTTTGAAAATTAGAAAAATGACCAAGTGTAGAAAAGTATAAAATAAAAGCAATTGCCTAAATAACTAACTATAGATATACTATAAGATGAGGATCAGTACTGCATTTACCCTGATGAAATGATGTACAGTGTAACTTAGTAAAGACCAAAATAACTATTAATGTATCTAGATGATGGTAGAAGGAGATTATAAGCAGCTGGTATATTTTCCTTCAGGAGGCCTGTTGATGAATACTCCAAGAGGGCTAATGGGTTTCAGGCAGCAAATTTGTGGAATTTCCCCTATCCATTCTAGGGCCATTCCTCACAGAAGTAGGTTTATTCTAACCCTCTTCTACCATATTCAATGAAGGCTTATTTCTTTAATTATATGAACTATACAAATGGTAGCATATCCAGGAACAGGGGGAAAAAGAAACAGAATAATGTTGCAATGTCAGAGTACAAAATTGGCAGTACATTTTTTTTTAAAAAAAATAATGTTGAAGGTAGGATGTGGATCAACACAATGCATACTGCATTGCCCTTAAAGACAAAAATATTAATAGACTCCAATCGATGTAGTAATTTACTGATAATTTTACCTTTTGCTGTAGGCCAGTAGAAGACATTATCATATTGTGGTATATAATATTAGGTGAGCTCCGCAGGAGAAATCTGAGAGAGGGGCTTTGAAGCGGACAAAAATGACTTCATTAAAAGTTTTGTCAAAGTCAAGTACTCCTTTGAAGCTTTGCAGAGATCTAATGTCTGTTGCTTCTGCACAAGGCAGAAATTTAGTAAGGGGAAGGTTACGACTAGATATTGATTTACAGCATTATCAACTTCATTCCTATTCTGTATGAAATTCCTTTATCCTTCTTTTATTCAGATTACCACACTGAATTAATTTTACCACACAGGCAATAATATTTAATTTTGAGGCACTCTCATATAAATTTATAAAGTTGTCCAGCACTGTGCAAATAAGTAATTTGTTAAACTTAATTATGAATAGTAGTGATATCTCTCAAACCATAAATATGTTTGTATATGTTCTAATTTTTAAATTCTGAAATCCAGAAGAATCGTTTATAGCTCAGTCATTTATAATAGCTAGATATAAATGTTATACACCACACCATGTAAGGTACCTGACTTTAGATATAGTTGTTACAGGTGGAATAATGTTGATACATCTGCTTTCAACTGTATTGCAAAATAAATCTACACTGATTTGATTATTTATTACCATGAAAAAACTGTTAATCCATATTTTTCCTTTCCCTTTCAAATATTTGTTTTGTCTATAAAGGTTTGGGAGACAGCCATGGTGGCACAGTGGTTAGAATGCAATATTGCAGGCTAACTCTACCCGCAGCCTTGAGTTTGATCCAGATGGGGCTCAAGCCTGACTCAGCCTTCCATCCTTCTGAGGTCAGTAAAATGAGGACTCAGATTGTTGGGGAAAATATGCTGACTCCAGGGGTGGGTTCTACTTACCTTTACTACTGGTTCGCAATGGGACCATGCGTGCGCTCTCTCTTCGCTCGCACGCTCTTCTGCACATGCGCAGAAACGTTCTAATGATGTCAGGGTCGGTGGGCGGAGTCTCCTTCCAGTTTTACTACTGGTTCTATAGAACCGGTCTGAACCAGGGGCAACCCATCACTGGCTGTCTCTGTAAACTGCTTAGAGAGGGCTGTAAAGCACTGTAAAGTGATATATAAGTCTAAATGCTATTGCTATTGCTATAACAGTAGAAGCAGAGTCAACACATATGCACTTAGAGTTTTTTTTCCCCTTATAAAAATTGGTTGTGGTGTCTGTGTGTGTACACCAGGAGTGGGCTCTAAATTTTTTTACTACCGGTTCTGTGGGTGTGACTTATTTTGTGGACGTGGCTTGGGGGTAATGTGAATGGGTGGGTGTGGTCAATTTTTTTAAAAAAACTTTTAAAAGCATTATTTCTACAACCTTAAGAGGTTGCAGAAAAAAATGCTTTTAGAAGCTTCTGACGATCAGGCAAATCTGCTGGGATCGCCAGAGGCTTTTAAAGAGATTTTTCCCCCCTACAACCTCTTTGGCTGAAGAGATTGCAGAAAAAAATGTTTTCAGAAGCCTCTGAGGATCCCAGTTAAGCTGCGCAATCATCAGATGATTTTTTTTAACTTTTAAAAGCATTTTTTCAGCCGAAGAGGTTGTAAAAAAATGCTTTTAAAAGTTTTTTTTTTTTTTTAAAGCCTCTGATGAGGTGGGCGGGGTAAGCGAGCGGCAACCAGGCTGGGGACCGGTTTGGGGGTGTGGCCAGCCAATGTTATTACCGGTTCTCCAAACTACTAAATTTTTTTACTACCGGTTCTTGAGAACCGGTACGAACCGGGAGTAACCCACCACTGGTGTACACACACACAATCTTGCAATATTATGACTAATTTGGATTATTTTCCTTTCATCATGTTGTTTGATGACAAACGTTTACAGCTTTGTAAAATTATATTGTGAATTTTGGGTGGGTTCTGTGGAAACACATTTCAAATGCTTGGCCTGAAGCTCTCTCCTTTCAGGTAAACTTACCTTAAATCTCTGAGCTCTGTCCTTTCTGAGTGTGTCATTAACACACCCACCCACCTATGCACACACACACCCCACACACTATTTTAGAGTTCTCAAATCTTCCTCCAAAAAAGTGGTCATTTTTATCTCCATCTTGCTGAGTAGCCACTTGCTTAAAATTCTCTAGGAAAATTCTGCCTTGGATTATAGAAGCTGCTTCCTTTATATGGCTGTACAGGGCCCACTCTAAGTTCCTTGAGGGAGGAAAAATTCAAGTTGTTTGCAGAACTCTGCCTGCAGCAGGATGAAAGAAAAGGCCTGGCACAATATCACACTTCTTGAGATGGTATTTGATCATAATAACCCTTTCCAGAACATTTCAGAACATTACCTTTCCAGTAATCCTTGAGGATACAGATGAACTGAGATCCATCCCCTGTTCAGATATTTATCAATCTCTCTTGGGACCTACTGGCTTTAAAATCACTGGTTGCAATGTCAGAAAAAAATTCTGGAGAAAATTTCTGTCTCTTTCTCCTATTTGAACTATCAACTTCAAGTTTCTACCAAATGAGAAGGGTTGGTAAATTTCTTACTAAAAGCCATTTCCTCTAGTTTTGCAATAGCTTCTTCTGAAGCTGGAGATACAGTAGAGTACATAAGAGGATACTGGAGGAAGAAAAAAATATTTTTTGTGTTTATATGCATTTTATTTCTCTCCCACATCCATCCACCCCACCAATTCATAACACAGGAATATACTCATTTTCTTCACCTTTCTATATCTCAAGGAGGAAGAGGGGGAAAAAAACCAAAATGGTGGCACAGCACATTTCCATCTTGCCAGAAATTTCTCCTGATGACCAGCCTGTTAATATGAATTATTGCTAAAAGATCTTAACAGTTTTTGTCCTCTGTTTTTACTTGGTAAGAAAAGTATAAAACAACCAATGGAAAGACATGAGGAAATTACAGCTGTGTGTCAATTTTGAATAAGCAAGACAAAACATGCCTATTTCTTATTAATGTGATTCAGTTATCTGAGGAACTTTGTAGTTGTTTTTAAGAAAGATTCATACTAAACATCACTACATTATCATTCGCAAAGTGTTGACATTTTTCTCAAACTTTCACAAACAAACTGACAATTTAATTATATTGTAAAGCTCAGTTTGTGCTATTAGGTATGGTGACATAAACATTGATAATGGAAATAACTCAGATGGAATTGATGTCTTCGCTGGAAGGAAGGCATCCAAATGTCTAAATTTTATACATTCTGAAATTTGACCAAGCAGCAATTTCTAATTTAAAAATAAAGAATTCTCTAATAAAGACCTAATCCCTACCTCTAGAGTTGAAACCTGAAATATTTATGGGGCTCCTGATACAATCCCAGAATACATCAAATGTTGGAATTTGTGTATGTGTGTGTGTGTATGTGTACACACATACACACACACATATATACATATATATATATATGTATATGTTTTTCTTTCTTTTTCGTAGGTTTTATCTGTATTTCTCATTAGCCTACAAAAAAGAAAGAAAAACAAATATTGTACCTTTACAGGGAGGATACATGAGATGAGGGTGTGGCTAACTGATGAAGCCTTATAAGGCAGAAATAGATCGCCCCGCCCCTTGCCCCGCCCCTCCGCACCACTGGGCGAGGGGTGGGCGAGCCAGCAATTTAACAAATGGTTCGGTGTTTTTTGGTAATTTTATTGGCCTTGCAGCTGCCGCGGGGCTTCAAAGCACCGCCCTACAGCTGATCAGTGTCAAAAGAAAACAAATGAGTAGACCCTATGGTGGGATTCTACTTCGGTAGAACCGGTTGTTAAGGAGTTAAATAGTTAAGCCAATGGTTGCCAAAGGGGGCAGTACCGCGGGCCGTGGGATGCCTTAGGGGGGGTGGGGCGGCAGGGGGGCGCTAGAGGCAAGGAGGGTGGCCCCCACCTTTTGCCCTGTGCCTCGCAGCAGTTACAGCAGGAAAAAACTCCTTTCAGCTTTAGTTTAGGCTTGAATAGATCTGCCTCCCGACTTTCCCAACTCAGATTCGCTCTCAGCTGTTTTGTGCAGGCTCTTTTGCAAGCTCTTGCTGCAAAGAGTGATTTTTTTTCCCCTAGCTAAAAGGAAACCGAAAGTAAAGCAGGCTCTGCTGCATGCAGGGAGAGAGATTTCTTTTTCTCTTTGCTCACCAAAAAAGGTAGGTGCAAACAATGGGAAATTTAGTTCAAAAGAAGAGAGTTCAAGATTTTAAAACACAAAAGAAAAAATTTACCTATTTAACTAGGGAATTGTAATAATTGAGATACTATTAATTGTATATTGTGTTGAAAGCAGAAATGGTTAAGTTGTGGTTTGGAGGAATATATGGGGGAAACTATTTGGTTTATTATTATTGGTAAATATAATTAATAGATTTGTAAGAAATTGGATTGCATGGAAATAATTGGAATATTCATGTTCATATTGATTAATATACAAAAAGATAGTTATATAACTAATTGATTTATATTAAAATGTTGAATTTGTATTAAACAACTGCAATATTACATAATTAACCAATGTGAGGATGGATATAAAAATAGATGACAATGGGAAGGGGTATAATATAGAATAGAAGGGAAAAATTGAATTTGATTAAGATTAGAGATGAGGATGAAGGGTAATATTGGTTTTTTTAAAAAATAGAGGAGGAATAAATATGGCAAAAAGGAAATATAGAAATTGTAAATTTAATCGAAATGACTAAATACTGTTTAAATTTGTGAACCGGCCAAATACTCTGTTCAAAGAAAATACATTGTATGTTTGTATGTGTGTTTCTAATTATTGCTATTTATTCATATTTGTTTGCCTTTATTCTTTAAAGTTTAACAATTCATTCTTTATCTTAATATTTTTATATTTGTTTGGGTTTGGCTTTCTTCCCTTTCATCTTTTTTATTGTACAGCAATCTTTCTCCTCCAACCTACCAACTCTCTCTTTTCTTTCCTTCTTTCTTTCTCTTCCCCCACCTCTTCTTCTCCTCCCTACTTCCTCTTCCTTTCTTCTTCTCCTCCTCTCTTCCTCCCTGTCTTAACCTCACTCCTACTCCTACTCCTACTCCTTCATCCCTCTCTTGCTGTATCCTTTTGTGCATATGGACTACACAGAGGGCTGAAAAAATAATTTTTGACTGGTCCTCACACTTGTGACCAGTCCTCGAACTTACGACTGTCCTCACATTTTACGTTTTTGCCCTATCTTGTCATCATGCTGAAGAGAAGCAGTTGTGAAACGAGTGACACAGTTGTTAAGAATGCTACAGTGGGCATAAATGATGACCAGTCATAAGTGCGAAGACCGGTCAAAAGTGTGAGGATCAGTCAGAAATCACTTTTTTCAGCCCTCTGGGTAGTCCCTATGTGCATATGGACTACTCAGAGGGCCGAAAAAGTAATTTTTGACTGGTCCTCGCACTTGTGACGTCCTCGAACTTACGACTGTCCTGATGTTTTTGCCCTATCTTGTCACCATGGTGAAGAGAAGTAGTGGTGAAATGACTGACACAGTTGTTAAGAATGCCGCAACGGGCATAAATGTGAGGATGGTCATAAGTGCGAGGACCGGTCAGAAATGACTTTTTTCAGCCCTCTGGGTAGTCCCTATGCACATAGCCACGCCCACTCGGTCACATGACCAGCTAGCCACGCCCACCCAGTCACATGACCACCAAGCCACACCCCCAACTAAACCACGCCCACAGAACTGGTTGTTAAAAAATTGAATCCCACCATTGTATGTATGTGTGTGTGTATATATATATATAATAATATAAATTATTTTATTCTCTTTTCGTAGGTCTTTGTGTATTTTTGTTTCATCCAGGTTTTTCTTACATAAATCAAGAACTTTATACAGCCATAGTTCAGTGAAATCTCATTCACTAGATTTTTTTGGCTTTATCAGACTTCAGAGCAGCATTTTGCTGTCTGTTGTGAGATTTAAGGGAGACTAAGATAGCTATTTCTGACTTGTTTGCCTTCTTCAGTTAGCCACACCCTCATCTCCTGACTCCTCCCTGTAAAGGTAAAATATTTATTTTATTCTCTTTTCGTGTGTGTGTGTGTGTGTGTGTGTGTGTGTGTCCACTGTTTTGCTTTCCTACTTCTACTCTTTGTAAGATCTGGTATTAGCAAAGAACTTCTTTTACTGCTTTTTCACTTTGTAAGCCTTCCATTTTCTTGTCCATTGTCATTTCCACATGGATATGATGTTCCATTCTGTTTGCTTATATATTGTGGTTATTGTTTTAAAATTATTACCTTTTAAGATCATCACATTTATCATAGTATGTAAAACAGAATATCCATAATTTGATGCTCCCAAAGGAGAGCTCTAGCTTCAGTTTTTTTCTTTTGAAATAAGCCAAAAATATAACCTTTGAGATTATAACATGGTGTTAATTTCAGTCCTTTCTGCCACATATTTTCCCATTGTTCCATCTGTATGTTTAGAACAAAAAATTTTAGCTTACGTTATCATACATTTTCCCCTTGTTCTTCAGTTACAAATTTCAATAAAAATGTACTGGTATATACTTTAGCAATTACATATTCATCATTTGAACATAATTCTATTTCCAACTCAGTCTTCTTCAAAGTCGTGAATTCTTTTGTCTATTTTAATTTTTTTCTAGCGATTGAAAATAAGAAAACCATTGTCAACTCTATCCCTCTGCCACCAGTTCTCATGATTTAATTTTAAATTCTCTTTGACAAAATTCTGGATCTTGCAATCAGTTAGCCATTTAATTATTATCTCTCATTTATAAAATGCTTCTTATGCTGAGATCCATAAAAGAATACAAAAATCTCAGTTCCTGCAGCCTACTCATGAGGGGCAACTTTTTGGAGTCTATGTCTTGTTCCAGAAAATTTTTGCCAAATATCAATTCATTGTCTGGCCACTGATCTTCACTACAATGCTGTCCCCACTCTAAACTAAAAGGATATATATATAATCAGTGACTTTTTTCTTTTATGTACTTTGACTTTTTAGATGACTCTCCTTTTCTCTGCTTCAGTAAAATTGACAATTGCATAAAGATAAATGACATACAGTGCATGAAATTCAATTTAGAATGAACATTTTAATGCCCTTGAAACAGATTTCATACAAGCTGGTTGCTCTCTTACACATTCCCCAGGCCGAAGTGGCATTGCTCACATGTTCATTTCCTGAAAATGAACAATAGTTCTTTTAATTAGATCAAGAAAGAAAATCCTTTTGGCATACAAATGTTGTCATAACCACCTTGGTTCAGAAGTCACCAGCAGATTTATTCTATTTTCATCTTTCAATTACCCAAGTAAAAGAGACCATCCTTTTCACCTACTCAATTTCTTCATGTTTTGAAGAGCCCTGAATTGGTTTCTTGGTGAAAACAATCTACTGTCTACCAAATACATTATCCAAGCTTTACCAAATATAGCTTTGTCTTCTTTTCAGTTGGTTGCCTATTCTTGTATACCTACTTTGCTTCTGAGGGAATACATTAATGGCCCTTTTGCTTCCCAGGCATACTATATTGGTTCTATCCAGTGGTGAAATCCAATTTTTTTTACTACCGGTTCTGTGGGCGTGGCTTGGTGGGCTTGGTGTGGCTTGGTGGATGTGGCAGGGGAAGGATACTGCAATATCTCCATTCCCACCCCACTCTGGGCCAGCTAGAGGTGGTATTTGCCAGTTCTCCAAACTACTCAAAATATCTGCTACTGGTTCTCCAGAACCTGTCAGAACCTGCTGGATTTCACCCCTGGTTCTATCTCTTTCATGATTGTTGTAACTTGCCAGCTCTTCTTCTTTTCTCAATATTATTAGATTGTCCACTTTAGATGTAGGAAGCATCTTTCTGACTTCCATAAAATGCCCTGTTAATGGGGGCCCCATTATCCATCTTTAGTGTGACCCAAAAGCTTCAGAGTCTTTTCTTTCTGTCAAAGGACATTGACTGTGTAAGGACTTAAGCGTATGTTATCATTCAATTGAGCTTGCATTCACAGACCTAAGTTATTTGCACACCACAGTGTGCAAATAGTACACTGCTAATGTACACCACTAATGTTTACTAAGCAATTTGAATTAATTCATTTGAGATAGGTGACTACTAGGTAGAAAGACTTTTGGCAGAATCATGCCAGTTATGGAATGGTCTCCCCATAACTTTATCATCTTTATTATTTTCCATTGCCAGGAAATACCATCTATTAATTTAGATTTCTCAGTTTCAAAATTGTATATTACAACTATTGTGTTTCCACAAAAATAAGAGCCTGTCTTATATTTTTTTGAACTCCGAAATATGCACTTGGCCTTATTTTCAGGGAGGTCTTATTATTTTGGGGTGTATGGAGCAAGATGGGGCTCCTCTTGCCATCTTACCTGATTTCCAGCTCTGTCTCCCTAACCCTTACCAGAGGAAATGGTGAGGACCGGCTGCGCTTGCATTTAAATATTTTCAGGGAGGGCTTATTTTAAGGGAGGGCTTATTTTAGTACATGCGCTCAAAAGCCTGATTGGTCTTATTATCAGGGGATGTCTTATTTTCGGGGAAATACGGTATATACACAAAAATGTGAAAATGTGAACTCACACTGGCAGTTCTTTACTTTATCTTGGCCTTCATATGACAGTTGCAGTGATGTTGCAATGCATTTCTTGTAGTGTAGATCCAACCAATGTGGCTTTTTGCAATTGACAGATGAGAATGTTGTCCATGCACAATTTTTCTAAATACACACAGTAACGCTGATAACTATTAGGACTACCATGACCAGTTTATAAATCCCCATTTTGTTGTCATTCCAATAATATAAAATATCATTTTATAATAGCGGGCCCTAATGGTGTGGTTTTCAAAAATGGTTGTTTTCTCTGTAGTTTTTGGTCTTTCGATAATTTTATGGGAATGAGTCCTGGTTGCCCAACTATAGTTCTGAGCCCTTTTTTTACTTCTTAACAGATGCCTAGGAACACTAACATCTGACATGGCCCTGTTGTCCCAGGTGATCATAGATTGGATAAAGGATTTTCTTCCCTGTTTTCTCAGTATATTAAATGAGTTCATGGATACATTTAATCTGGAAGAGCCAGATTAAATGTATCCCACCAACCCATTTAATATTATGAGAAAACAGAAAAAGAATCCTACTCTGGAATACAATACTGCCTGAATAGAATACATTAGAATACATTAGTATAGAATACAGAAACTCCCAGCATAATTTACTACCTCATTAGGGTATTGCAAGCCCATCCACCCCCGCCCATGGCAAGAGGATATCTATGGGGGGGGGGGCTATTATTAAGGTTCATTGCATAGTCAGCCAGACGTTTTGATTGGACTTGGCATTTTTATCCACTATTGAGTCCTTTCCAAGGACCTAAAGTAGACAGATATTACTATAGGGTTGTATTAAAGGTATTGTTCCAGGATGTAAGCTATTCCTTGTAAAGCTGCCTTTAGCAATTGACATTGGTGATTTTGTCAGTGCTGATGGTATTAAAATGGTGCTCCAGATGGTCAACTCTTTTATCCAATTTGTATTCTTGCTGTGCTTCTTTGGCTTGCCCCATACATATGCTCAAAACTGCACTGTTTCTTCTGTTCTTATTATTTCAACTTTACTACTTTTAGAGTTTAATTTTTAGTGAACCAACGTAACTTATTTAATAGAACATCTATCTAAAATATATATAAAAATATTTAAATACAATAAATATAGGCCTGAAAAAGGTAATTCCATTTTGCATTTTCTGCTAAGGAAGCACAAAAATGTCATGAAGGAAACGCATGGAAAGTGACCTTCAAAATCCTCAGGAGAATAGTTTCATGGAAGTCATATTCTTAGCTATCCCAGACTTCTGTCCACAGAAGGATTAGTTGACCTCATGTCACCAAAGCAGAGCTGGAGAGGTGAGACAAGGAACCCAATTCATAAGGAAGGATAATAAAGATTTCAAGTGCTGTTTATCTTGAGCTTTTGGGAGTAGTCTGCAAATTTTCACAGAGTGCTGAACTCTGAACTGCCTTTGAATGTCTGCACTCTATTTTGGGAAGTAATTTTGCTTCCAAAATGTCAGTCTCTTCATCCTCCTTGAAAAGTCTCTGAGCCATATTTTCCAAATATATTTATTTTGGGACTCTCCAGATATAAATGTCTTCAGCCACATTTTCTCTCACTACTTCTCTATAATTTGTTCCTGTCTCTTAAATTTGAAATAGTTTACCTAATCAACAAGCACAATGTTTGCACTTTTTTCTTCATTTACTAAACTGCTTTTTACATATATTTACTTTATCGTTGAGTCATTTATAATTACAACTCTAACATCATGCAGATTTATAGCCTCCAGTGTTTCACAGATTAAAACTGGAAGATATTGAGTGCAATAGAAAAGTTATACCATTATTCGTCGGTATTGCAAAGTTATACCATTATTCAGAATTCTAAGGACATAAACATTTGCTTTTACTATAGTTCTTCGTTGTATTTGCAACCTGCTTTTATATGTGTCTTGGAGGCTTCCACTAGAGTGGCAGATGAATGAATCTGCTGCAATCTGGTAAAGTTGTTTCATGAAAAATAAAGAAATCAAGTTGGGTGTCAGGATTCTGATTGTACAGCTCTGTAACTGGAAAGAATTAGGACCAGAGCAAATCATAAAAAACTAAGAGTACAGGTTGTCCTTGACTGATGATTTCTCAGTTAACAAGCATTCAAAATTACAACAGACCTCCCCAAATGTACCTATGACCTGGATTCAAAGTTCCAGTGCCCCCACCCCCATCCTCCCTGTGGTCATATGATTGCCACATTTGGATGCTTGGCAACTGGCATTCATCTACAGCCTTTTGCAGTAGCATAGGTTACATAATCATGATTTATGGTTTTTTTTCTAGAAACCAATGTTTACTTCCAGTTTCCAGTAAAAAACAAACATGCATTGTGTACAATGGGTTCATTTAATGAATTAATAACTTAATGCTTAATAACTACCACAAAAATATATAAAATTGGGATGATCATGTGGGCACTTGTGGTGGAACTTGCACCTAAAGTATGTGGAGGAGTTAAGAGACTGGCTAGCCTGGAATCCTTGAAGGGGAGTAAGCGATGGAGAGTTGACCCCCCCCTCCCCCAGGGTGCTTATATGGTTGTTCTAAGACAACGCATTTAGTCTGATGACATTGTTGTAAATAGTGACTAGCAATAAACATACTGCTGTGATCAAATATCAGTGTTATTCTAGCACCCGACAGTGCCTCAACCTAAGACTGTCATAATGTACAATGGAAATCCTGGGCTCCATTACAGTGGCATGGTGATGCATAGTTAGAATGCAGTACTGTAGACTAACTCACTGCTCTCTCCAGGAGTTCAATCAGACACACACACACACACACACACACACACACACACACACACTTTTTCCCTATGACTTTGCTTACTAGAAAGTTCTTTTATCAGCAGGAGAAAATGAAATTATTACGCAACATTGACTGTATTCAGTATTAATTATTTTGAATTTATTGCAATGTTAATAAAGCTCTTCTCTCCACAACATTGTCTTAATTAACTAGAATAGTTCACCCTGGAACAGCAATATCTATAGCATTGTGTCCATTGTGCTTGATAATTTGTTTCATTTATAAACAAACATATACGTTCAGCCTTTTGAAGGATCACTCTTTTGAATGGCTATCGTCATATTTCTGTCCAGATTGCAGGTGTATGAGAGCATCCAGACAGCAAAACAATCAAATCTCAAATATTGAAAAGGTTAAAGCCATACAGCAATCTGCTGTGTTTCCAGACAGTCTTTGGTATTAACATTCAGATACTTCATTCCTCTGACAAAGATAATAAAGGAACAGATAAGGATACAAGCTTGAATCTATTTTTGTGACATGGCAATCAGGAAAGCGGCAAATGATGGGAACCCTGGGCATTTTCATGACACTGTTCAGATTGCTCATTGTAGATGCATTACTGCTGAAAGCCTAAGAAAGGACACAACTTTTGCTAATTTGATGCATCTATTCAATAGCCCTTAACAATATGTCCTTTCCTTGGTATTGGCTGCAAATGTCAGAGCTTGGGAAATTGCATTCTTTGAGTCAGTGGTGAAATTCATTTTTTTTTTAACTACCGGTGCTATGGGCATGGCTTGGTGGGTGTGGTGTGGCTTGGTAGGCGTGGCAGGGAAAGGATACTGCAAAATCTCCATTCCCACCCCACTCCAGGGGGAAGGATATTGCAAAATCTTCATTCCCACCCTACTCTGGAGCCAGTCAGAGGTGGTATTTGTCAGTTCTCTGAACTACTCAAAATTTCCACTACTGGTTCTCCGAACTGCTCAAAATTTCTGCTACCAGTTCTCCAGAACTTTTCAGAACCTGCTGGATTTCACCCCTGCTTTGAGTTGATTGCTACTTGGAGCTACCAAGGGAAAAGGGACCCTAAATTTTTAAAAGATTAGTATGTTAATTCCCAGTTTGATCCTTTCTTTTATTTTTCTGTTCCTTATCATCTTCCTATTCTTCCATCTCATGGCCTTTTTGGCAGGCCTATTTCATATCTAAAAACCTTTGTTATTTTTCTTCATCTCCCCTTTGCTTTGTTTTCCTTGCTGCAATAAAGGAAATTAAGTAATTCATTAACTTTTTCTTTCAAAGAGCTCTCTTTTGTTTTCAATTTTTAGATCTTATAGAAGCTACAATAATTACCTTTTGTTTCCAGTGTCTCCTTTGGTGTGTTAGAACAAAGCTATCAAGAATATGCTTGCCTTGTTGCTATCATTCATCACTCAACAGTTTTGAACAAAACAGCATAAAAAATAGTATATATTGTGAAATCTATGTATGATAAGTGATTGATTAAATGTGTATTATAACAAACTCGCAGTAAATGATAGTATGTTTGACTAGCTGCATTAAACAACGAAAATGAAATAACAAAATGGAATTGATTAGAGAAATTCATCTTACATTCATAATGTTTTTAAGGATGGTTGAACGAAAATACAAATCTGATTTTTGTGTGTATGCTCTGTAAAACAATTAGTTAAATAGTGATGGAATGGACAGAAAAATGAATAAACCAAATCCGTACTGACATCAACTTGATGGCTTCACCTAATGGTGAAAATTCTGATGGAAATTCTGTTTCATAGCTAATAAATATACAAGTACCCAGAGAAAAAGGGCATATATCTTCAGGTGTTAGATAAATGTGTACACTTAGCCTGAAAATGCAACTTTCATAAGTTTCCTATGACCATTACATTAAATTCTTTTCCTTATAGAGAAGGTATTCATAAATTGAAGTGGTAAGAATGCTTTGAAATTAACTAGGAATGTGAGACAATTTCCTTCTAAAGGCTATTCTCAATAATGAACCACTATTATTCTGCTTATCTTCTTTTTCTTCAGGCTTTCCATAAGGGAGGTCATGTTGTGTTTTAAAATTGGCTTGCAATTGATTTGTACATAGCCACAGGTTCCAGCAAAATATCCTGAACTGAGTGACAATCTTAACTGGCTTGTGCGGAAAAGAAATCAGATCAAAACAAGGCAAAAGAACTCATCAGAGAAACTTATGTAACTGAACAGATTTACTCCCTAAATTCTCAGGAAAAAAAATTCATTCAATAACTTAATGTCACAATTGAAGAAATGTTACCAATTCCAGTCACCAAGATACAAAAAAGGTACTGAGACCCTAGAAAGAGTGCAGAGAACAGTAGCAAAGATGATAAGGAGTGTGGAGGCTAAATCATACAAGGAATGGTTAAGGGAACTAGGTGTGTCTAGTTTAATGAAAAGATAAATTAGGGATGACATGACAGCTGTCGTCTGGTATTGAGAAGAGGGGGTTGACATTCTCCAAAGTACTTGAGGGTAAGATAAGATACAGTGGGTGGAAACTTGTCAAAGAGAGATCCAACCTGGAACTAAGGAGAAATTTCCTGACAGTGAGAACAATTAATCAGTACAATGGCTTGCCTCTCGGAGTTGGGTTATTCATCACTGTAGGCTTTCAAGAAAAGATTAGACAACCATTTGTTTAGAGTGGTATAAGGTATCCTGCCCTGGACAGGGAGTTGAACCTGAAGACTTGCAATATCCCTTTTACCTCTATGATTCCATTCCATTCCAGTCTAGTCCAGTCCAGTCCAGTCCAGTCCAGTCCAGTCCAGTCCAGCCCAGTCCAGTCCAGTCCAGTCCAGTCCAGTCCAGTCTAGTCTACTCTTCTCCTGTTCTGCTCCGCTCCGCTCTGCTCCACTCCACTCTAAATAGCAAGCCTAGACTTCCTTTATATAGGGACAGGATTAAGTAAGAAGCTCCTACAGCTAATGCAATATGTTTTCTTTTTTAAAAGCAATTTTGGGATAAGAATATGCATGACTGTCAAAGAAGGAATAGAGTGACTACAACAAAGGGCATTCTTGGATACAGGAAGGACAAACAGCCGAAGAGCTTTTTTGAAATGCAAGTTAGGTATGGATGACCAACTTTTAAAAAGAATATGCCTTTATATTCATTCCAGTTTCTTTGTGTGTGTATGCTCATTCATATATATTATCATATATATATTTATTCATTCATTCACACAGCTTTTTCATGAATTGCTTTGTGGGGTTTTTTTTGAACCTGAGAACTACATCGCAATACTTAAAGAATAGTATGATATGAAAAATAATTTCACTGTGTTTTTGTTAAGTAGGGGGTAGCAAATTAATTTGAGTTACTTAAAAATACAGATTTAAAGTTCATCTATGGCTCTCCGGTCTCTCCTTAAAAACCCCCAGTTATGAAGCAACCACAATTTCTGAAGGCAATTAAGCTGTTCCACAGGTTAATTGTTCTTCGTGGAACAGCTTGCCTTCAGAAGTTCTAGGTGCTTCATCACTGAGGGATTTTAAGAAAAGACTGAAGAGCCACTTGTCTGAAATAGTATAGGGTCTCCTGCTTGAGCTGGGGGTTGCACTGGAAGACCACCAAGGTCCCTTCCAGCTCTATTCTGATTGATTGATTGATTGATTGTACATTAATTTGGACTTAATTACTTTGGCAATCTCATAATACTAGCAAATGGTTAATGGAACAAGAAGGGGTACACAAAGAACATTCTGGCTTGTTAATATCAAAACTCACACAAAGATGAACATCCAACAACTGAAAGAAGCTGTGCTTGACAGAGTAGCATGGAGAGCTACTTTGTAGTAGTTATATTGTGCATTAATTTGGAATTGCTTGTTTTATATATACAGTATATCATCTACTTGTGCTAAACATTTGTGTAAAAGGATATGCATAAAAAAATGGAAGGCTTATGAATTTAGAAATGTTTGGTCTGGTAGATTTTGGTTATTAGTGTTAAGGTAAGTAATAATAGTTTGCCTAGTGATGCTCCACCTGGATCATCCCCAGAGGTTTTGTTACAGGACTAATATCAGTTATGACCATCTGTGCAGTAGCTCAATTAGAGAGAAGGATCATAAAATCCTTTGGTAGAAAAATCACTCTCTTCTTGTTGATTGTTTCAGTCATCTTATGAGGTTTATGGGGAAGTGCAAAGCTTTGCTTTCATATGACCTTGTTTTTTTCAGGGTAATAACTTCACGGTAGCCATCTGAGATTTTGATACTTAAAGTATATACGGAGGAGATGATTCACTAGGCAATAAAAAAAGCCTGGGCTCTCTAAAGTTCAAATCAAAAATATGTTCTGTTGTAGTAGATTCAGGGTCAAACTGTGCTTGATAAGGTTTCACAACTTTGGTTTTTGTTTTTTGTTTTGCTTTTTTTAAGTAAACAGCATGTGTTGCTCATGTGTTTATAGACACAATATTATAAACATTTACATTTCCATTGATTGCTCTTCTTAAAGGAACAATCTCTAATGAGTTGCAACCTCAAATGAGAAAGAAGAAGAAAAAGAACACCGTGACCATACTTTAGTACAGCTTTATGTATATGTCTCAGAAGTAGGCTGCATTGAGTTTTGAAGGATGCATTTTTAAGATGTGTATTGGGTCAGTTTTTGCCTTTCTTTTCCTACCTCTAGACTGACTTTAGTTGCTTTCAGTGTTGTTGGGAAGAAATAGCCACAGTACTTGTTTAAGTAAGGCCAAAACAGTACTTACTAGCTATTAGATGTTACAGCTAGAAGAGAAGCAAGGCATATATGGTGCTTTCTTATTTCCTTGATGAATGGAGCAAAATGACTGATGAACACTTTTCTCCCTCATTCTCTTTTTGAGTTCCTAAATCTACCAAAATAGAGGACTTAATCTAAATTTGGAACGTACCAAAATATCCCTAGTGCAAGATCTGTAAAAGCAGTATAGACAGATGGCTACCTAGCCTCTGCCTTAAGATCTCCAGTGAAAGAGAACTTACCACATGTGGCAGTTTGTTTCAGTGACTGGGAACTTATAGTTACTCTTGAACTCCAGTTTAATATCTATAGTTTTAACTTATTGTATCTAGCCCTGTTCTCTGCAATCATATAGAATACACCCATTCCCCTCTTTTTCATGAAATCTTTTCAAATATTTGGAGATTGCTATCATAACGCTCCTCAATAGTCTCTACTATACACTAAACCCTAACCCTTGAACTGTTCTCATAGAACTTGGTTTCCAAACCTTTTGCCGTCAACCTTGGCCTCTTTTGAAACTCACTCCAATTTGTTAGTGTCTTTTTTGAATGACAACACCCAGTGTGGGTACAATATTCCAGGGTGCAGAGAATTCGGTGGCTCCGCGCACACCGAACGGACGCTCCTTTAGGAGCTCCAGTCCCAGGACTCTGTTTAGTCGCTAGAACAGCGAAAACCGGCTGCCTAGTGACTTGAAACTCCCCCTCTAGGGAAAAGGGGGAGGGTAGAGCAGAAGGGTCTGGGTAGAATTCCCCCAGATCCCCAGGTTTTTCTTTTTAAGCCTGGGGGTTGCAGGGTGTGAGCTTCCTGAAAGCCCTTCATTCTCTGGACCCAGGATGATTCTGCTATATGCAGAACGAGGCGTCACATCCACACCAGCAAGCAATATTAAGGATTATAAGAACTTTGACTTTGGATGCTGGCAGAGCAACTCAGGAGAACAAAGGATTGTAAATACTGATCTTTAACTCCGTTTTAAAAAAACAAAGGGGAAATGGTGCCTGAGGGCGTGAAAATGAAACTTACTATTGAAAGTGCTTGTTAACGCTGGTAACATTGTTAAAGCTACTGGATTACACATAAAGAAAAAGATTTAAAGTGGAAGCTGAATGGAAAAGACTAAGGTATCGATTTTAATCAATTTTTATTTTTAAACTTTGTGGGAAATAACTGGATTTATTGGCCTGACAGCAGAATTAATATAAAGTGAAGATTGAAATATGGCTGACAATAGGGCTGGAGGATTTTCATCATATGAGTCAGCAAATTCACAAGTTGTGACTGTAAGTTTTTCAAGAACTTTTAAACTCTTTTACTTCTGTCATAATAGAATCAATTGAAAGAACCTTTCAAAAATATAATTTGAATAATAACAAAGATTTGCTGGCTGGAAAAGATGAAGAAATCAACTTGACTAATGTGACTGTGGAGGACAAAAAAGAGGTTGTCAGGATTAAGATGGAGGTTATTATACAGGATATAGAGGTTTTGCCAGAGGCCTCCACGCAACTAACAGGAAAACAGCAATCAGACTCTTCACTGCAAAATGGCAAATATTGTGACAATCTTTGGTTTTATAGACAGAATCAACATTTAAGGGATGAAATGATTTATTATAAGAGCAGGAACAGTCGGGACTGCAGTTTCAAATTAGAGGATATAAATGTAAGAGGAGAAAGAGTCTTAAAGATACAGCAACCTCAACTTAAAATTCAAAAATTTTCGAAAATAAAAGCAGGGGAAAAAGCAATGCTGAAAAAGAAAAAAATACTGAAGAGAAGGAATGGAAAAAATATAGAAAAAAATGAAGAATGGAAGATTAATTTTTTTTTGGAGGAGGATTTTGGTAATAAATTTGAAAAGTTTATTGTTTTATTGAAGTTAAAAGGTTTAATTAAAATTGGATAGCTTTCTTAAATTTAAACTTATTGAAGTATTAAAATGGTTAATTTAAACTTTAATGGATAGTTTTGTAAAAGTTTTGAAATTTTTAAAATGTTCAATTTAGGATTAAGGGATTTTTATAAGTTATATGTGATAAAAGGTTTAAGTCAGATATGATTTAAGAGTAATGCGGAAGAAGTACTACTGAAGAGGAAGGATTGGGGGGGAAATATAGACTTTTGAGGAGGATCTCAGTGATAAATTTGATAAGTTTATTGTTTTATTGAAGTAAAAAGGTTTTATTAAAATTGGATAGCTTTTTTCAAATTTATTGAAGTGTTAATATTAAACCTTAATGGACAGTTTTGTAAAAGTTTTGAAATTTATACTTTGAAGGATGCCTTATTGATGCATTAAGAGATTTTAAAATGTCCAATGTAAGATTAAGGGGTTTTTAAAAGTTATATGAGATGAAATGTTTAAGTTAGACATGATTTAACAAATGGAAAAGTGACAAGAGAATTTATAAAGGGTAGGTTGATGGATAATTGTTAAAAAAGGAGTTAAAGAGTGAGAGGGAGTTTTGAATTCTGTGGTAAACTAGCTTATTTTAGTTTATGTTTGTTAAATGTTATACCCTGTTTTTGCTCTGGGAATCCATGTGGGGAGGAGAAGGGGGGTTGATGGATGGGAGGGGATAAAATTGAAGTACAGATAAATGTATTAATAGTAAAGTAAAGAAAATGGGGGAAATGTCACAATAAATGAGATGATAAAATTAAGATATGACAAATATTGTTAGAACAAGAAGAAGATTAAAAAAATGTACTTAAATGATACATTGTATGATTGACTAGGAATTGTATGTTTGTTTGACTATAAAATAAAAACTTTTTCTCAAAAAACAAATATTCCAGGGTGCAGTAGACCAGAACAAATAGTTTATGTGATCTGGATTCTAGTTAGTATACTCCAGTGGTGGTATTCAGCCGGTTCTATCTGGTTTGGGCATTTTTGACGCTCTGCACATGCACATGGAAGGCTCTGTGCACGCGCTCACATTTGCGAACTGGTAGCAAAGGTAAGTGAATACCACCCCTGGTATGCTCCAAATTGACATTGCCTTTTTAGCAGCTTTCATATCAATAGTAACTGACTATGCTACCCTGATCCCTTACACAGTTATTCCTGTCAAACAAGATCTTTTCCCATTCTATTTGTGGCTTTATTTTCTGCGGAGATGCAATCCTTCCTGTTAAATTCCACCCAATTCATTTCAGCTTAGTAATGAAGCCTATCTAAATTGGCTTGCTTGCTTACTCACTAGGCTTATAAGTTACTCCAAGCATAGTGGCTTATAACTATAAAATACATAAAGTTAAAACAGTATACAGAAGTATTCATAATAACAACATTCCATTCAGCACTAAGGAATAACCCACACATATGTAGCTTCACTTACCATGAAGGGAAAAAAATAAATACACAGACCACCTTCCCAAATCCAAAAGCTAGTTGAAAAACCAAACCTTTATGGAAGGTCAGCAGACGGGGACCCTGGATGATATCAGGGAGGGTGCTATTCCAGGGGCAACAATAAAGAAGGTTGGATACTGAGATTCTATAGATGACCCTCCCTGAGGATTGCTCTGGAGATCTTTACTGATGCAACTTTTGAAGCATGGGTGTGACATGGACAAACTGACAACTTTATGTAACTGCTGGATTCCTGCATTCTGGACCAACTAAAACATTTGAATGTTTTCAGTGGTAGACCCACAGTAATTCAAGTGGACAAGGCATGAGTAAAGTCTTGCTGTCCAAAAGGTTCTATAAGTGTCAAACAAGATGGAACTATGCAAAGGCACTACTCATCACCGCTGTCTTCAGCTCAAAAGCTGGTACTCTAGGAGGACTGTCAGATTGCAGGTCAACTCTACAGGGAGAAATGACCACATGCAGAGTCAGAAATGAAACAATATCTCAGGGATTGCCACAAAGAAGAGGGAGTCAAACTATTCTCCAAAACACCTGAGGGTAGAACAAGAAGCAATGGGTGGAAACTATCAAGGAGAAAAGCAACTTAGAACTAAGGAGACATTTCCTGACTGTTTGAACAATTAATCAGTGGAACAACTTGCCTCCAGGAGTTGTGAATGCTTCAACACTGGAATTTTTTTAGAAGATGTTGGATAAACATTTGTCTGAGATGGTGTAGGGTTTCCTGCCTGAGCAGGGGTTTGGACTAGAAGACCTCCAAGGTTCCTTCCAACTCTGTTATTCTATTCTGTTCTGTTCTGTTCTGTTCTGTTCTGTTCTGTTCTGTTCCGTTCCGTTCCGTTCCGTTCCGTTCCGTTCCATTCCATTCCATTCCATTCCATTCCATTCCATTCCATTCCATTCCATTCCATTATTGAATCACTCCATCTTGTTGGGATTGAATCTGGGTCTATCTGAAAAAAATGTTTTCATCTTCTTTCATCTAGGATATTATCTATCTCCTCCTAACTTTGTGTCATCAGTCCATCAACACTAGTATCCATTGTCAAAATGTTAACCAGTATAGGGCCCAGGAGAGAACCCAGTGGCAGTCTACTTAATACTTATTTCCACGCTTAAATAGAGCTGTTAATAAATATTCTGCTGCTTTTAACATTTAAACATAACTTATTAGATTTTATGCTAGATAGGGTGTATATAGACAAAAAAAAATTGTTCAGTTTCATTGAGAAATAAATGAAGGCAACATCACTCATTGTACAATTTTGTGTTTAGAGAAAATCTATAAATAAACTTGAATTACAGATTTTTTTCATGGAACAAAAATCATTTAATGATGCAACAATGGTATATAATGGGAGCAAAGCATATGTAACAGTACATGATATGGTTTGTGTATGGTTCAGAATTGACAAAAGAATAAGTCAAGGATAAGTTCTTGGTTGTTAAATGAATTAATTGATATGAATGCATATGGTGATATTAGGAACATGTAAGTTTGGAGCATGAAAGTACATGTATTTTGATCTGCTGTTTTGTTGGATGAGAACTTAATGGTATTCTAGTGAATGTTAGACATATTATATTATCCAACAAAGAATAAGATCTGGAAACAAATGTATCCAAACTAATGTGTTTGACAGGGGAAATGAAATAAGCAATTGGAGATTATACATAAACAATGAAAAACTAGGAGAAGTGGATGAATTGCTATTACCTTGCCAAAGGTTTACTCAAGGCAGGAGAATAGATATCTTTTCGCAGATGCTAGCAGAAAGATAGTGGATAGAATATGCTCTGTTCTGAGGAATGACATTTGATGATTGAGTAGAAAGAATGCTTCAGTTGATCATGCTACATGGGAGTAACAGTTCAGTATTTCAGTAGAAACATGAAAATAATCTGAATGCAGTGGGAATGGCAGCATTTAAGTGGCTCATGCCATAAAAAAAAGAAGACATAAGGACAAGAATGAATGGATGTTGAATGAAAGCAGAATGAATACAAAACCAAGTCATTGGTACGAAAAAAAGTACATTGAGGTCATATAGGAAAAATGAATGAGAGTCAAATTTCAGAATAAAAAAACTAGAAAGGAAGGCAAATAAATCACAGATATGAAGAAAAGAATGACTGAGTGATGATTAAATCTTCAGAAAGTGATAGGAAGTTTAAAGAGCAAATTTTCACTGTATAATGTGAAGTATGAACACACTGGATGTAACTTTTACAAAGATAGAATGTTATGGAGAGACAGACAGATTCTGTAAGCTATATATAGCTAAACTTCCTTTCCTTTTTCTTTCTTCAATTTCTCTAAATTCCTATTCTTGACTTTTCTGTGTTTTGCATGAGGTTACTTACTCAAAGTGAATAACTTGATGGATATATACATGGGGATAACATTTTTAATATTTTACATACCTGCCCCCTGAGATTGATAGATGATAGATAGATAGATGATAGATATAGATAGATGATAGATGACAGATGATACATAGATAGATGACAATGATACATAGATAGATAGATAGATAGATAGATAGATAGATAGATGGATGGATGGATGGATGGATGGATGGATGGATGGATGGATGGAT
>WNWU01000001.1:27638586-27675804 GCA_012654045.1 Ptyas mucosa
GATGGATGGATGGATGGATGGATGGATGGATGGATGGATGGATGGATAGACAGACAGACAGATAGAATATTATTTTTAATACTGTGTTTGAAAGAAATGATACCCATGAACTGTTCCTTGTACATTTTGAAACATTTGACAAAATCCTCATGGATCATGAACATGAAAGGTGCAAAATTATCTCAGTTATACTCACAACTGCCAACTCCTGTAGCTCTTATTTGTTTATGCGCCCTTGTCTTTTGTGTGAAAAGAGAGCTTCTTTTAAAAAAAAAACGGATTTAGGATTTGTACAATTTTAAGTGCATAGCTGGAATATGTAAGGGATTTGAGCAGCTTTACAAGGCTTCAGAGCTCCACAAGGGAGCCTTGAAAAAAAAGGTAAATAGGAGGTAAAACAAATTCAGTATTTGTGTGTGTGTGTGTGTGTGTTTAACTTAGGAAATCTTATATGTTTCTATATGAGGAACTGTTTTGGAAATGCTAAGCAGGATGAAAGTTTCTGGAACTCAGCTACTCATTTTTCACAGTTTCTCCACTACTCAGTCATAACCTGGAATTCCCTTTCTTCAGTAAGTGGGGACTGTGTTAATTTTTAGCATCTAAATGCCCTGTCACATTTAATCACTGCCTTCATATCCTTTGGGGTCTTTCTTTTTTCTTTTGTGTTGGAGTTCTTCCACCTGGAACAATGCAAACTACAAGTATTATAGAGCTTTACTAAAGCTTACTTGGAAAACAACATCCAGCATCAGCCAACTATATTTTGATGCAAAGAAAGAAATCATATGTTGACGTTTCAGCTCTGTCATTGATATATATATAGATTTGGACCAAAATTGGTGTGGCATGATAAACCAGCAAAGGAAAGTTATTTCAAAATGGGTTGAATCTATATTATTTTCTTTGTAATTATTTTTATTTAAAAAATTCATAAATACAAACAAATTTAATGGAAAGAAAATTTAAAGGAAATTTAAAGGAAAGAAAAAAGAACATAAAGTGTAGAGAAAAACAAAAATAAAGACAGAGAGAAATAACTAAAGAAATTAAGTAGATGATTTCTAGACAGACAGAAAGATGACTTTTCAACAGATATTAACAAACTCATCATCTCCCCTCCTCTCCTAACTATTCCAGAAATCCCTTCAGCCATTTATTTAATTGTCATTTTTCTCCAACTTGGAATTCTGAGTAGAACAATGAAGAATTAACACCCTTTTGTAAAATGACAATGCTGAAGAATTAGCTGGCAGCTGGGCTTACACCCAAATGATGGCACTTCCATTGACAAAGGAGAAGTTGTGCGATCATCCACCTGTACTCCAGAAAGCTTCTCCTTGGGAGCTATGAAGAAAATGGGCTTAATCCAGTCAGAAGCTGCAGAATAAAAATACAGAAAACAACCCAATGCATATCTATGGACAAGGTAATTGGGTAGTCCCTTAGATGCCACCATTCTAATCATGTCTCCTTCCTACTCACATAACACAGAGAAGAGTATAGCAATAGCAATAGCACTTAGACTTATATACTGCTTCATAGTGCTTTTACGGCCCTCTCTAAGTGGTTTACAGAGTCAGCATATTGCCCCCAACAATCTGGGTCCATAGCCAGAATTTTCCAGTGCATTAATACACATCATTGCAACACAAGGGGAAAGCAAAAATGTGCATGTGTGCATGCGTGCACGCACACACACACAGTATGCATTATGTTTTTAAACAGAAGACAACATATATATTTTCTATGGTCACTAGTTGGAAAAGATTCCAGAAATGTTTGTTATCCAAGTTTTTTTTTTTTTTTGGAAAGGAAATAAATTATTTAATAGTTATCCAGGTATGTCTGACAAGCTATCAACTAACCTTTGAACAGAATGGGACCAAATTTGGTGTGGAAGAGAAGCCTGCCAAGCAAAAAGGAAATATGAACAAATGGGCCAGACCAGGCTACAGAAAAAGTTTCCCAAAAATTCCTTCACTGCTCATGGGATAGGCAGTTTCTGATTCTTCTAATTTAAGCTTTCCTTACTCCATTTCTAGTCTTGTGACTCAGGGTGGAACTGTTGTTTAAATGTTTAAAAAAATGCTTTGCATTCTGTCCTCAATGTATTAAATCTCCAAGGAGAAAGAAGCTCCACCTGCAGTTTCCCCCTTAATTCCCTACCTTTATTTTATTTTACTCATGTGGAAGCAACAGAGAACTGAGAATTAGTTTGGAAAAGAGAACCATATTTTAGTTGAATTTAGAGCAAGCAAATGTATTAAACAGACCTTACATATTATTATATTATTCAAGAGTAATTTATATGTTTTTAATGACCCTGTAATCCCTTGCATCGGAGTGGAGACCTGGCGACTGAATGGAGGTTAGCATTTACTGACTGAATGCCTTTCCTGATGCCTATGTGGAGTTCACAGCAGATATTTTCTCTTTGTGCCCAGAGAGAGAAATGTCTGCCACTACCTAGGATTGAATTCACAACCTCCTGATTGTGAGGCGAGAGCTCCACCTCTAGGCCACAATAACTCTCAGAGTATAATTTAGATAAATTCCTTTTTTTTTTTGTTTCTTCTAAAGCTAAAGTGGCAAAAGCCAAGATGACAACAAAGACATGATGAAGAATTGAAGCTTAACTGATCAAATTAAAAGCAATGTCACAAAATATCTGCAGTAGCCTTCATCCTTTCATATTTAAAAAGATATAATGGGGACATATTTGGAGATTTCCTTAAAAGCTTACATTGTCCAGAATATAACTGGCTGATAATGTCTCCCTTGTTGTATTGTCCTTTCTTTGTTAGCATTAACAGGGGGAATTTAGCTTATGATTGAGATGACTTCTATGATTATGAAGACTTTTATACAGCTGGAGCATAATTGGGAAGAATTCATATTTCTGTTATGCCACTGCAGATTGCTGAATATCAGCTGCATCTGATGCTGTGAAAACACCCTAAGATTCAAAAATGATAATTTTAATGAATAGGCCATATCTTATTGTATTTTTTTTGGGGGGGAGGGTTATTTTATTTTAAAATAGGTATATTTCGAATGTGTAATCTAAACAGTCTTATTCTTTCTTGTCCTACTGTTCACTATTCTATTACTGAAATGTCATCAGGGTACATTTTGGTGTTGTCTTTTTGCTGATGTGACCCTCTTATATGCCAAGCATTATATTGATTGTCATAACTGTGGCAGCATAGACCATCAGTATTTTAAAGAAAGTTGGTGAAACAACATATTGAACTGCCTGTTTTTTTATTATTACTATTATTTTAAAATGTCATTATCAAAACTTGCTAGCATTGTGCTCATGAGTTGCAACTAATAACAAATCTAATACTTAATGGAGATTATTTAATAAGATTTAAGAGATGACGTGAGATTTGCAAATAATTGTACTAATTATGAACTCCTCCATTCACTGAAAATATCCCTTTAAAGATGAAGAGAAATTTGTCTTATATACTAATTTTGTTTTCTTTAAAAAAAAGCTAAAGGAGAACAATGAAACGTAAAAGCCATTGCCTACAAGCTGAATTTTTCCAGGTTTCTTAACTGTATCATTTTCAAACAACTTGTTGAACTGTTTTAAATTTTGCCTTTCCATTTCCAGAAAATGTTCTTTCTTTGTCAAATAGTTTTGTCTTTGTCAAATAGCTTATTCTATTCTTAAGAGTCTCTTCAGATTCTTTGAAATAAGTTCTGATGCTCTTACTGAAATTATTGTACTGTGGCTGAATGTAGAGTTCTTGTTTCTGGTGCTAAATCAGCCACTCTTCTAGATGGCTAGCCACCATTGCATAGAGAAAATTCCTGTGCAGAGCTATAATTTGTACTATGTTATTTAATATATTTATTTACAATATCTTAACCTGCTTTCAGTCTTAAAAACCAACCAACCAATCCAAACTGCTATATAATGAAAGCAACAAATAAAAATCAATTTTAAACACAAAATTTTAAAAAGGGGGAAAAGAAAATTGTCCTTAACGTGAACTTCAACTTTTGATGACTACTTGGATAGAATTGTATAGTTTTCTTGGCAGTAGCAAATGTAGTTTGTCACTTCCTTTTGGGATGGTTTTTCAGTTCCTAGTCTACCTTTTAATAACTGATATTATGTGGTATTTGAAGCCTTGGATCTACTTGGCTTCCAAACTCAGATTAAGATCAGATATATGCTTGTAACATTAATAAAATGTTACAAAAACAGTACATTGAAAATCACGTGGCTTAAAAACACAAAAATTTTGGGAAGAACTACAACCCCCTGTGGTTTTTGTGCAGTACTGGAGAGGACAGTTAGCAGGAGACATAAGGGATCAGAGAGTGCAGAATGGGGGATGCATATCTGATAGAACGGAGTCCTCAAAATTATACTTCTCTATGCTCTGGGATTTGACTGTGGTATTTTTGAAATCTTACAAATCTATTGAGTCTGCTCCCATTTCTTTTCAACTTGCCAATCATTTTGATTCTCTCATCAATGAATTATTTTTTTCAGGAACACTGTGTGTATCTTGCAATGGAATGATGGCCATGTCAACAGCACCAAGTTAATGAAATATTATAACTCTATACTGAGTATAAAGTTGGTTGAGCTCTTATTCTTAGCAGATTTTTGGTTTTGTTGTGTTTGTTTCTTCATACTTCAACTTTGTGTGTGTGTTCAAACTGCAGACATGAGAATTATGACTACAATCAAAGTATCCTCTTTTGTAAAAGCTCTTCCTAAAGTGAGTAATCTTTTTTGCTTTGCTTTGATAAGTGGATTTATTTGTTTTCAAAAGAACTGGAGTTAGAAAATTTCCTGGGGACATTTCTATTTGTACAGGAATCCACAATCTTATATATATATATATATATATATATATATATATATCTGGCCTTTCTATTGTATTTGTGTATATATATGCTTATACGTGTCAGCCATGTGGCTAACATCAAAAGTATTAATCAAAGCCATTATTCTATTTTCAAAAAGGAGTAATCAAGAGAGCATTCTCTGAACACTCAAAAAATCTGAGATTGGCATTATTTTATTAATTAAATATTGTAGAAGTCTGCCATAATAGAAAAGAGAGTAGGCCAACATTGGTTTTCAATGCTCAGTTTTTATATTTTTTCATATAATCATTATATTACCAAAAGGAAGACACTCATGAGTCTGTGGGTAATATTAGCTTACCAGATATCTTATAGGTTTTGAATTGCTTTTTACTGGACATGAAACACACAGAGAAGAAAAGCGTACTCACCCAGAAGGATTTCAAGAAAGAGACATTCCCTACCAAATTGCTGAGAGGAAATTTAAAAAAGAACAATTTATTTACTGCCTTTTCTAGTGCAATTGATACGTTGTTTGATGGCACTATGGTGAGTGAAGAAATTCTCCCCACATAACCAGGTGGACTCTACTGAGGCAAACAATCTGCCTCCCTTCCGGTTCAATGTTGAAAAAAAGGACATCTGAACCTCTGAAAAGAAGATATTAACTTAATGTGTAAAAAACCTTACAGGTAACAATAGTAGATATTTCTAGGTTCATAATTCCATAGAATGCTGACTGTAATCATGAAATAAAAAGTTATCTTCTTCTTAGGAGAATGACTTAGGAGAATGACTGTGAAAACCTAAAGAAAATATTTAAGCATAAAAACTTAAAAGGTACATGTTTTAAAGTCAGAGACACCTTAATTGTAATATATGAGTGTGAAAGCTGGGACATCAAAATGAATGAATCCAGAAAATCTTGGCTTTTGAATTGTGGTGTTGGAAAATACCTCTGGTAACAACAATAAATAATTTAATAATGAAGTAAAACTGAGACGACTCACTAGTAGCTCTAACAATTGAAGTTAAATTTTTAGATATTTTGAACACATAATGCATAAACAACAGTCTTTGGAGAAGACATTGATGTTGGAAAAAACTGAATGCATTAGAAGCCAGGGAAAGGCCAGATGAATAGATGTGATAATAAGTTATAAGAACTTAAGTTTCTGACATCAGTAGTCTTGTGAACTGTTGTCCATCAAAGAATCAGATGCAAATGACTAAATAAAAACTTTGGAACTGTATTGTTAAAACTTTTTCAATAAAAAAAAAAAAAAACTTTGGAAGGATTTTTTTTAAAAATGAAATGAGTGACTATAAGGCTTTAAACTAATTCAACAAGCAAACTACCTTGTGCCCCAAGTTTCAAAAAAACTTAAATGCTTTCCATTTTCTATCACATTAAAGAAGGAAAATAAATACAAATATTTGATTTGCAAGATATTGCTTAAGGGTCAAAGTGTATGCATTCGTCCGTGTGTACAAATTTGGAAAGCTTCTGCAGCTACACCCAAAGTTTTGGGCCTCTCAGCTATAACTATTTATTAATTAGTTCCTTTATTTAGTCTGCTTGCTTAATACCATTTGTATAATGGTATTATACTATAGTATCTTATAGTTTCAATGAGAGATTAGAGAGAGAGAGAGATTTCAGCCCAACTAATTATATAATTTGAACTAAACCTAATTACAAGATTTTCTTTCATTGTTTTCAATTCTTGGATTAATTAATTATTTTTTTCTGTTCCTTTCAGGGAAGAGAAGGAAAGCAGGGAACAGGGAGTCTTAACACACAAAGCCCCATGTGCTTTATATAACTTTTTCTAATTCTACAGTGTCAGTAAACAACATCACCCTCTTTATTGCCTTTTCTGTTTGTTCGGTCATAGTGTTACTTGCAGCAGTGTAAAGCTGTCTATCTCAGGATTTGGTTCCTTTCCTAAATAAAGGGAAACAAAGGGGTTATTCTGTAACAATATTGATTTTATCTGTGAGAAAGTTTCTGCAGTGTAATTGCCTTATAAACAACATGTTTAATTGAATGAATGAGTGAATGAATGAATGAATGCTTGCACAGACATTTTGCACATCTCTTAGATAAATGAAAATCGCAAAACAGCGACAAGTCAAGATTTCTATTGCTGTATTTTCCTGCCATAGTATTTTATATTTCGGCTTGGATATTTCAGTACATTTCTGCTTGCCTTTTGCTTCTTGCCTTTTGCATTGGGCTTGGTTACTTGATGGACTGCCTATCTGGCAAGTATCTGCAATGTATCTTGCAGGATTAGGTTCTTTCAATTGAACAAATTACAATTCATTAGGACTCTGGGAGTACAACATGTCTGTAGTATCCCTTACCCCAGGGGTGGGTTCCAAATCCCATCACTACCGGTTCACTCGCACGCATGCGCTTGCATGTGCGTGGTGCTTCTGTGCATGTGCAGACGGGCAGATGGGCGGAGCCTCCTGCTGCCACTACTACTGGTTCGCCCAATCCGGTGTGAACCAATAGCAACCCACTACTGCCCTACCCTCTAAGGAATGGGGTTTCCTTGAAACGTAGCTGATCCTCTGCTGTTGTTTAATAGATCTGTGAAAAACTGAATTTTCACCTAGGCCTTTAGCAAGGAAGAGTGAGACCCCTCACTTCATTCCATCTTGACTGTTGTTCTTGCCATCTCTATTCTTTTTATTGGTTGTGTTATAATTTCTTTGTTTTGATTGTTGTGAGCTGCCCAGAGTCATTGGGAGTTGGGTGACCTACCAGTTTAGTACATTATTAAATTATTGTTATTGTATCAACTGCCTATTGTTTTTGACGGAACAATCCAAATTATTTTTCCCCATGGTTTGACTGCCACATACTCAGAGTCTATCACAAAAGATTGTCACTCCACTATTTGCAAGTTGTCCCATGATTAAACCTATGGAGAAATGGATTTGAGAAATTTTGTATTAGTTTTTCATCTATCCCAAATGCCTATTTCTTTTCCTTCACCATATTTTCTACCTCTTCTTTTCCCTTAATCCTATTTTGGAGTTTCCATTCTTTCTGGCAAGGCCTCATCTGCAGAAGGCACTTTAAGTTCATCAAGAGATAATTCCAAAATGCTGCTTTCCAGGAAAGCCTAGGCTTCCTCCTGATTTTTCCTTCATATTTGTTAAATAAGGTTGAGCAATAACTACCACTAGCTGTCTTTCACAAAGCTTTTTTGTAGATAAGTCAATTCTCTTTGCTTCCCCCCCTTTCTTTTCTGTAATGTGTAAAACAATTTGGGCCCTTTCAATAGGATGAAATTATGGTACCCTGCTTAGTCATGAACAGTGATGATACCCTATAAAAGTTGAAGGGTTTTGATGATTCAAAGCTACTTCATATGCCAGACTAAGAGAAGAAAGGGAAGAAACATAGAACTTCTCGGTATGATGAAAACAATCTTCTCCCTTCATAGGCTGGACTCCAATAGTACCAATTGCTCAGATAATGACTAACACGGCTTCCAAGGAGTTCAGTACTGTAAGTGCTTCAGTAATTGGGAAATATTTTAATTTCATTAACAACAATGAGTAAGATATGTATTAAGAAAATCAGTGCACACAAAACTGTATTTTCTAGTTATTTTTAAGAAGAGGAATCAGAACTCCTTAAATAGAATTATAGGCCTCCTGAAGTCAAATGTTCCCTTTTCTAATTCAGTTCATATTGTACTGATACAAGGCAAACCGATTGGTCTTCTTTGTGTTACAATTGTACTTTCTCCCTTTTATTTCTCACACCTGGAAAAATATTGAATTTATAAGGGCACAACAAAGTTAGATTAGAGCTCATGGAAGATGCTATTATGTTCCTGCTATAACAACAAAGAATGATCATTATTATAAGATGATTTGTAGCTGCAAAGTGGCTAACAAACACTTTTTGTAAAATGAAGACTTCCAAAGACATACTCTTTTGTTTGCATTACAATGTTTCTCCGTTGGGTATCAATATAACTTATTTATAAAATTGTTCTTTGATGGACTAGCTCAGCAGTCTATCACCACAAAATCACTCGGAATGCATTGTATGTTTTGAATTCCCATTCTTGCTGCAACAGCTTGTAATACATTTCTCCAACAACCCTATTCTTATATAGTAATGAATAACAATTGCTCTAAGACGAGTTCCATGTTCAAAGTACCAGGGAAAAAAAATGAACACACCGAGTTAAGCATATTTTTGTTTATAAATTTTCTCTTGATTAGCTTCAGGATCCCACTGGATTCTCAACTGTAAGAAATAACTGTATACTCTTGCAACTATTCCCAAACTTTTCTTTTCTGTGGACCATTGCAAAGTCATTAAAAAGCTTTTGTGAAATGCTGTCTAAATAAGCCATTTTCAACATTGCATTTAACTAATGGGTAGTGTCTGTGAGTATGTGTATCTCTGGTCATGTGTGTGGGCCTGTACATTTGGAACTATTTCTAATAATTTATTATTCCTTGTCATAATATATTTTACTTGTCATAATACATTTTCCTGCAGTTTGTAAAGTAAATTACAGTATGAGTATCCTTTTTCTCCTCTTTTTTTTTTTTTTTGCTTCTTTTTCATCTTTTTTCAGATCAGCTAGTCCTCATCTCCAGAGGCAGCTTCTGGCATTTTGCAGTGTATGTGCAAAAATAATTGTGTACATGGAAACTTGACTAGGGAGGTTGCAAGCAATAGTACACTTAAATTTGACAAAGTGCCTCATGATATCATTAATAAAATGTCCCAAAGTTGAAATCTAGCCATTGAATGACAACCATGGCCTAGATGATTAAGAATCTCCATAGACCTTAATAAAATGGCAATGTATGGGCCAGATTATGGTATAAATGGTTTCATAGTTGGTTGAAAGAACCATACAAAAGAATGTTCATTCAAACTTCTTCTTCACTTTGGCAGGTCATATCAAGTGTAGTGCCGGAAGGGTATGTCATGGGTTCTGGATTATTAATGTTTATATCAATGATTTAGATGAAGTAATGGATGGGACTTTAACTCTATGTTTACAGAATTCTATGATTTTATGTTCTTCATAAAGTTTACAAGCATTAATTATGTTTATGAAGAATAAGGGGTAAATAGAAGAGAATTTATGTAGCTCGGGGTTGAATTATGGAGTCTTCGGTGTTCTCTGAGCTTGGTTGTTTGCTTGCAGATATTTCATTACCCAACTATGTCACCTAGTTGAATAACACAGAGAGTACCAAGGATTCCATAATAAAATAAGCATCACGCTATCATAATGTAATCTCAAGCCTTTTATTTATGTATCACGATATTGCAATCATGTCCAAAAGGGGTAGAGCTTGCATTACAATGATACAATATTTGTTTTAGTCATTTTGATGAAAGTATCAGATCATGTGGATCAGGGGTGGGTTCTACTTACCTTTACTACCGGTTCGCAATGGGAGCATGCACAGATTACCGATGATGACATCGTGGTGGGTGGGTGAGCCTCTCACCTGTTTTACTACTGGTTCTATAGAACCGGAACGAACTGGGAGCAACCCACCACTGATGTGGATGACTCTGTATCAGAGTTTGTTGCAGAAATTAAATCCAGAAAACACACACAGGTAAACTGATTCAGCAGGATTGATTTAAATAAGAAATTTCTTTATATACAAGAATGTATGTATGTATGTATGTATGTATGTATGTATATGTGTGTGTGTGTGTACACACACACACACACACACACACACACACACACACACAATACCAACATAGATTCTTCTTCAATGTGGTAGAAGCTACAGGCAGAACACACAGGCAGCACTTCAGCAGAGAGGCAAGTCCAGAGCTGAGCCACGCCCAGCCTCCAAACTGTTTCAGCTCCCATTGGCTGACTTAGTTGCTATGCCTATTCATTGGCTGATCTTGTTACCATGTCTCTGGCAGTTCATGAATAATTTGACACTCTGTCCAAAAAAGGCCTGTCCCTTTATCACCTGGCTACAATAAGAGGTTATGGATTGAAGAAAATTCTTTTTATTCATCAATCCTTTCTGGAAAACTATTTTATTATAGGCCATGGAGAAATCATGATTGTCCATGGATTCACAGTTTTTATATAATCAATTTGCATAGCAGTCAAAAAAATAAAAATTAATACTTTATGGTTTCATAGTCAGCTATTGGTTGAGGTTTTCACTATGCCTTCTCAACTGCTCAAAAACAAAGCAGAAAGAAAACCATATTGTGTCCTTTGTAAATAAAGTGGCTAACTTGGGAGTGTGCTTGCAATTTTTGTTTCTGAGAAGCCATTTTAAGAAAGCTTATTATATCCCTGGCGGATTATGTATTTTAGTAGTTACTTGCTGTATTCTTGGCATCATTAGGCGGCCATGCCATTATGGAAGATTCTATCATGTAATGATGGAGCTGTGGGAATCCCATTTATATAAATGTTTCTTTTATTGTTCATCACTCTGTTCTCACTTATCAGGTGGTCTCACAAGAACAATTTGAGGCAGATTTTGCCCATTATAACATGAACATTTTCTCAAAGAATATGTGTATCATTCAGTGGCTATACTTCAGCCATACTAAGTTATAGCCAATGTATCATTAACATACAATAAAGAATAAATCTGGCTTGGAACAGATTTATGGAGTCAAAAGCCCAATTGATGTCATGGGGTGTTGGAAGAAATATTTTTCCGTGCAGTATTATGTGGAGAATCTTGGTGCTCACATCACGAACTTCAATAGGGAGGGGAGAATGAAAAGGCTTGGTAGTGGGGCAAGACAAGGTAGATTGAACTCACAATTTAACATCTATTCTTCCTGCTTTGTCTGCATCTACTTAGTCAGATAGATTTCTAGAAAAGAAATTGACCCCAGGTGATCTCACCTGAAATGCTTACATTTAAACAAGATTGAGTAGAATTGTTCATCCCTCACCCATGTTTCTCACCTGGGAAATTATGTGTCTAAACAGTTACTTTTTATCTTATGGTCACAGAGCAGTGGGAATTTATATAGTCGTGCATCTCACATATAAAAGTGATTTTAGGCGGCACGCAGCAAAGCTAAAAATAAGTTAATAAATAACATACAGCTAAAATAAAAACACAATTAAAAATGAAAAAAAACCACAAAGCTATAGAGAAGAAATATTGGACACAGGGATGTTGTCAACAGAGCAACCTAAATAAGTCACTATTCCCCTAGAATTTCCAGACCTGATGACACAATATGATGTATCTCCCTGGAATTCTTTCTGTCACTGAATTCATTTTAAATCTATTTCAGCAAATAGATTTTTGAAAAATAATTCAGAGGTTGATTACACATCAGTGCCTATCTAAATTGGAACTCTTCTAGATTACACAGGCAAAAGTGAAAATGAATTTGCACCAAGGACTTTGATAATATCTAGCAATGTCTACTTTGTCATTTTTTTGGGCCTAGAAAAATCAGCCAACAATTTGTCATGATGAAGTCTGATGCATTTATTTGATTATTTAAGTTATATATACTTTTTACATCTATTTTGATTCTAGGCAGTTTACAATGTGTAAACGCCAATCTGGATAGGCACTGGAACGAGCTTTTAAACAATCTATCAAAACCTTCTGAGTAAGGAAGGAAGAAGGGGGGCAAGATGGCTGGTCTTTTTGAAAGCAAACAAAGCAAAGGAGGGTTAATTAACCCTCAATGGTCTGACTTTGAGGAAGCTTTGAGTTCAATTACCTCTGCTTTATTGAAAAGAATTGATACTATATTTCAAGCTTCTCAAGCTGGAAACAATGAAATACATGGAAATACTGAGTTGCAATCTAGCAGTGGGGGATTGAATGAAGAGCTGGGAGAGGGAAAAAAACAACAACAGGTCATAGCAGATTTTACAGAAGAGAGAAAGATGAAGGCTGAGCAGGATAAGGAGCAAGAAATTCTGGAAGTTGATGAAATTTTGGCTACACGAATTTTTTTTTATAAAATTCAATCTGTACTTAAAGAGCTGTTTCCAGAAGAAGCTACATTTCTGCAAAAATTTTATAATATCCAATCCCAAAAACCCCAAAATTTTACTGGAGTTAAAAAAGGCAGAGGGATTAAAGTTAAGAAGAAAGTTCGTAAAAAGGAAAAGAAGAAACCCTGGAGAAATGGAAAATAACCCTGCTTGATGAGATGATGGTCCTTAAAAAGTACTGTTTAAATGTTTAAAGATTTTGAATTTTTGGGGAAAAAAAAAGTAGACAGCAGTTTAATGCCAGTTAACTAAGTGATGAGCGACGATGAGGAGGCAATCTATAGCTGTATTGGAATATTTTGAGAAGAATAAACAGATCACAGCAATGCTGGTGTGCTGGGCTGTGAAATATGCCCTGACTTGAAGGATTTGGAATATTTTATTAAGGACTGTGATAAATCTGGATCTAACTGTAATCGCAGAAGTTTTATTGAATATAGTAAACTGGAGTTTCCTGTTTGATGGTAATAAATATAAGGCAAAAGGACTATGGATCTAGAGCAATTGCAGGTGATCTGGTGGTTTCCCTAATACGTCTGATGAATCTACTAATCTAATTTTTGACTGGATTTGATGGATATTATCACAAATATAATTATAAAGTCACTCGGGGGGGGGTTTCTATAAAGAAGCAATTTTTTATTTAGGTGGGTAGACGTAAATGAAGATATTCTATATGCTGTTGGAAGATGTGAAGACAAGAAGATTAGCAACTGGTTTAATCTAGTATGAAGAACTTAAATGTTTGATATAGTTATTAAATGACGTTTTATCTGTATTGATAAATTAATAAGAGGTTTGATTGTTATATTCTTTTTTTAATTAAAAAATTTATTATTATTTTTTTTTCTATTAAGTGTTTTAACTATAACTGGACCTTGATGGCTTAAAAATGGAGGACGGAAGACTTTATATAGTATTTTATTTTAAATTTGGGGGTTTTTTTGATTGAGGGTTTCTTTATTTTTTTTTGTTGTTGGGTTTTTTTTCTCTGTTTTAAATGAAAGAAGTTATAAAATATTTTGTTAAATCGTATAGACTTAATAATTTGTTAAGTATTAATTAGTTATATTGAGTAATGATAGGTTTGATTAGGTAATAATTGTTTTATTAACTGCTGTAACTATAAATGGAGATTAGTTCTGTTGAATTAGATGGAATAAGAAGAAAGAAAACTTGCTTTCCTTTTATCTACTTGTTTAATGATTAGGATTATGATAAGTGTGAAATGGAGTTTAACTTAGAGAATTTGAGCTGTATTTTATCTTGTATTTGCTCTGGGAAGTCGGGGGGGGGGTGGTTGGGGAGGGAGAGAAAATGTATGTAAAATTTTTAAAACTTTTTCAATAAAAAAAAAACCTTCTGAGTAATCATCCTTTATATATTGACAGTTGCCAATTCATGTATGTAGTTTCTTCAAATGTTCCTAACTGTATTAATCTCTTTGTATTGTCTCTTTTTCTGAATACAAAGCATCAAATACTCTAGTGGGGAATGAACAAATATACAGGTGAAACTCGAAAAATTAGAATATTGTGCAAAAGTTCATTTATTTCAGTAATGCAACTTAAAAGGTGAAACTAATATATGAGATAGACTCATTACATACAAAGCAAGATAGTTCAAGCCTTGATTTGTCATAATTTTGATGATTATGGTTTACAGCTCATGAAAACCCCAAATTCACAATCTCAGAAAATTAGAATATTGTGAAAAGGTTCAATATTCTAGGCTCAAAGTGTCCCACTCTAATCAGCTAATTAAGCCATAACACCTGCAAAGGGTTCCTGAGCCTTGAAATGGTCTCTCCGTCTGGTTCAGTAGGAATCACAATCATGGGAAAGACTGCTGACCTGACAGTTGTGCAGAAAACCATCATTGACACCCTCCATAAGGAGGGAAAGCCTCAAAAGGTAATTGCAAAAGAAGTTGGATGTTCCCAAAGTGCTGTATCAAAGCACATTAATAGAAAGTTATGTGGAAGGGAAAAGTGTGGAAGAAAAAGGTGCACAAGCAGCAGGGATGACTGCAGCCTGGAGAGGATTGTCAGGAAAAGGCCATTCAAAAGTGTTGGGGACTTTCACAAGGAGTGGACTGAGGCTGGAGTCAGTACATCAAGAGCCACCACACACAGACGGATCCTGGACATGGCCTTCAAATGTCATATTCCTCTTGTCAAGCCGCTCCTGAACCACAAACAACGTCAGAAGCGTCTTACCTGGGCTAAAGACAAAAAGAACTGGTCTTGCTCAGTGGTCCAAAGTCCTCTTTTCTGATGAGAGCAACTTTTGCATCTCATTTGGAAACCAAGGTCCCAGAGTCTGGAAGAAGAATGGAGAGGTACACACTGTAAGATGCTTGAAGTCCAGTGTGAAGTTTCCACAGTCTGTGTTAATTTGTGGAGCCATGTCATCTGCTGGTGTTGGTCCACTGTGCTTCATTAAGTCCAGGGTCAACACAGCCATCTACCAGGAGATTTTGGAGCACTTCATGCTGGAGCTTTATGGGGGTGCCGACTTCATTTTCCAGCAGGACTTGGCACCTGCCCACATTGCCAAAAGTACCAAAACCTGGTTCAATGACCATGGGATTACTGTGCTTGATTGGCCAGCAAACTCGCCTGACCTGAACCCCATAGAGAATCTATGGGGCATTGCCAAGAGAAAGATGAGAGACATGAGACCGAACAATGCAGAAGAGCTGAAGGCCACTATTGAAGCATCCTGGTCTTCCATAACACCTCAGCAGTGCCACAGGCTGATAGCATTCATGCCACGCCACATTGAGGCAGTAATTGATGCAAAAGGGGCCCAAACCAAGTACTGAGTATATATATATATGCTTATACTTTTCAGAGGTCCGATATTGTTCTATGTACAATCCTTGTTTTATTGATTTCATGTAATATTCTAATTTTCTGAGATTGTGAATTTGGGGTTTTCATGAGCTGTAAGCCATAATCATCAAAATTATGACAAATCAAGGCTTGAACTATCTCGCTTTGCATGTAATGAGTCTATCTCATATATTAGTTTCACCTTTTAAGTTGCATTACTGAAATAAATGAACTTTTGCACGATATTCTAATTTTTCGAGTTTCACCTGTATAAGCTGGTTTTACATAGTTTCTCCCTCACCTGACCTTAAATCTCATTCCTCCCATTTCTTCAAGTGGTTGTAAGACTGCTTTGGAATGTACTTTTTTCTCATATTTTTAACAATACGTACCAAATGTACAGGAAGGAGGAAAATAATGTATAATAATATTTGTGAGTGGTTTGACAGTACAAATTGGAAGAATTTGTCATCACTTTTATCAACAGCGTTTTGAGGTGGGAAAGATAATTTCTTGATAAAGGGAAGTATTTTTCTCCATTTCTTATTACCCTTGTAGTAGATGACTATATAAACCATCATTGGCAGCTCAATGATTGCATCTAGCATTATGTAACATACAAATAATATAACTCATTGTCTCTACTACCCTTTATTCTACATTTTTCTTAGCCAATCTGTTAAGATCCAGTGTTACCAGACTTAAATGTTTCTACTAATTCATATACAAATCTATATCGTAATGATTACAAAATCACAATCAAATGACTCTGCTAACCCACCCAAATACAATTCTATATCCAAGAAGATAAGAAAGGATAGCTTGATTCATTAGGAACTATTAATATAAGGTGATCAGACGTCCCGCTTTTGGTGGGACAGTCCCGATTTTCAACAATTTGTTCCACATCCCGCGGTATTTTAAAAAAGTCCTGCTTTAAAATCTGGTCACCTTACCAAGAGCCCCCACCGGGCAATCACAAGCGCAGCCAGCATGTTTTTTTTCCCCCTGCTCTGCTGTCCGGGATTCCTAGGGTTCCAAAGGGGAAAGGGGCGGAGTCTTCTCCGCTGGGCAAATCTTACAATGCGTGGCTGGGGGGGGGGGGAAACATGGCTGCACCCAGCCCAAGAACTATGTGAGCTTTCAATGGCCTCACCCTTTGCATGTGTCCGTATGGGTGCTTGGGGTCTGGTTCCCCTTCGCTTCTCTTGACAGTTGAGGCGGGATGGAGGGGAAAGATTAACCAGATTTAGGGCGGCCGAGAAGTGTTGTACGGTCTGGGGAGGGGTTTTTTTTTTTTTTTAGAATTGTGTTCCCATTATTCATTGCCTGTGGAGATTCTCAAGTCCTCCAGGTCACGGGTCTCCAACCTTGGCCACTTTTTAAGACTCGTGGACTTCAACTCCCAGAATTCCTCAGCCAGCAAAGCTTTTAAGCAAAGCTGGCTGAGGAATTCTGGGAGTTGAAGTCCACAAGTCTTAAAAAGTGGCAAGGCTGTGGAGACTCCTGCCTTAAAGAGAAATGACAGCCTGGTCGGAAGCCCTGCCTTTACCGGAAACGGAAGTCGTGTCCCGCGACGTTTGTCTTTTTTTAAAAAGTTTTTAAAAAGACCCGCTTTACCAATCTTAAAATCTGGTCACCTTATATTAATAAAAAAGATGATTCACTAAATCAATTCTAGAAAATTCAAACCACCAAAGAGAGAAATCAGTATCACCAGGGGAACTTTATATGGTACATATTTGTCCTGTATTCCAATTCAACTTTTCAGCATATAAGCTATATCTGGGTAGTACAATCTATGGCTACTTCACAAATTAAATCATGATTAGTTTAAATATGTACTGATCTGCTGTGTATTTCCCAGACTAATATATACTGGGTATAGTTATTCATTTAGGTTCATACTTCTTGAAAGTTTGGGCACAATTCTTGGACTAAAAGATATATATCATCTTGGATCTAAAGAAGATTATATACATAAATGTTACAGCTAACGAATAATCAATGCAGGAACAATGCATACAAAATTTAGAAGCAAAAATAACAAATAAACCAAGGGTTTTTAAAATCAATATATCAAAGTAGCAGTCAAATCAAAATACATTAAATGTACTTTATGAAATCCAGTTTTGCTGAATTGGTACAGTAACCATAAAAAGTGTTCACATATTCACAAAACAGAATCTAAATAAATATTTTTCTGTCTTCTCCACTAATACTAGGTCTTATGCAAATGGATGCATAAAAATTATATAATATATAAATATTCCTTAGCCTGACATGTTATCTTAAATCCTTATTTGATATTCTGGTATTTCTGACTATTTATCATATGGATGTGACATTTCTTTAATTACTTTATGATGATTTTATTCACACAACAAGGAATTCATTATAGAAGTGATATCAAAGACTGAAAATTCTCCTCCTGCAAGGAAACATTCTTTAAAAAGGGCCAGATATTTCTAAACAAATAAATAGCAATGTCTGTGTTGCTGTGATTAGAAAGTTGATTTTAAGAATATACATTTTATTTTTACTTGCATTTCTTATGTCTATATATCTTGACTGCTGTAAATGCCAGCTTAGCACAGCTAACTAGGAAGAATGCCAATATGCGATTTACAAGGTAGCTAGAAATCAGTGTTGGATTTGTAAACGTTGGCAGCATTACAATGAATAACTTTTGCTGTTATCCTTTAGAGCTTTGGAGAAAAGATTAGAGTAGATATGACAAGAATTCAATTTTCCTTGTCTTCCGAAGTCTCATCTCCAACTATCTCAACAGATCACTGTAATTCAAACTTATGCTAAATAAACAGGAGAGATTGTTTGTTCAAGTACTTGAATACTTTAAAATCAGCAATAAAATATTATCTCTAGGCAGGTTGTAAAGGTTAATGACTCATGCATTGTTGAGAATTTGTCTGTACTATTTGTTTTACTTAATAAACTTTGGCTTGTATTTGAACAAGGCAAAAAATATAAATCAGTTGACATTTAACAAATCTACTTCTTCTTCTTCTTATGGGTTCCTGACTTGTTAATTCCCACTCCTAATAAAAAGTTAGAAATATTGCCTCTTGAAATGAGCATGCTTATTGAGTGAAATTATTCAAGCAAATTGGAGTTGGAGAATTTGAGTTACCTGGTTTGTTTGTAAAAATGCTCTCTTATAAATACAGGTAGTCCTTGACTTATAACAGTTCACTTAGTTTCAGTGGCAATGAAAAAAGTGATTTATGACTGCTTTTCACAGTTATGATCTTTGCAGCATCCCCATGATTGTGTGATCAAAATTCAGATGCTTGGCAACTGAATAAAATTCAGATGCTTGGCATACTTATGACCAGTGGTGGGATTTAAGTAATTTAACAACTGGTTCTCTGCTCTAATGATTTCTTCCAACAACCAGTTTGCCAAACTGCTCAGAAAGTTAACAACCAGTTCTCCCGAATGGGGTGCGAACTGGTTGAATCCCACCATTGCTTATGACTGTCCCAAGTCATGTGATCACCTTTTGCAACTTTCTGACGAGCAAAGTCAATGGGGAAGGCATTAAGATTCACTTAATAACCAGGTTACTACTGCAGTGACTCACTTAACAACAGTGACAAGAAAGGTCATAAAATGGTGCAAAACTCACTTAACAAATTTCTCAGCAACAGAAATTTTGTGTTCAATTGTTGTCATAAGTTCAGGACTACCTGTACTACTTTATACCCTGTCACAGTATTTATTCATTGAACTCACTATTATTTTCAGGAGGTGAATTGCATTTAATTGCATCCCTTCCCTAAAAGAGGACTAGGACAAAGAAAAGATTGGTGCCAGGAACAAGGGGGGGGAGGGGAATCTGATTTAATTGAAATAGATCCAAGGTACCCTATGATTTTTTTTCTTCATCCTACTAAAATTTGTAATTTAACCCACCTTACCCAATGCTCTCATGTCTTCATGTAGTAGCTTTGGGCAAACTGAAGGATCTACAGATTTCTGCTGAAATGCTGTTTCAAGGGAAAGGGGCAATGATAAAGAAGATGCCCTCTTCGGTCCTTTTAAATGACGTTTTGTAATCAATGGGATCCAAAACAAGATGGATCTGTTGGAGTGCATAGAATGGGCAGACACTATAGAATCCAGGAAGTCCGGCAAATAACATGGAATGCCATGTAAGCTTAAGTGTGGTACAAGTATTTGAATGGCATCCTCTATGTTGGTAAAAATGTTTATCCATCAAAGCCGTTTGCTTTTTGTGACTCCAAAAATAACTTGGTGATATTGTTAATTTTTAATTATGTTTAACTTTTTTAAAATAAAGCCTCATTATAATTACACACACACATACACATAGTACTATGCAAAAGTTTTAGGCAGTTGTGCAAAACTGCTGTAAATTGAGAATGGTTTCAGAAATACAGGTATTAATAGTTTAGTTTTTTATCACTTAACAAAATGGAAAGTAAATGAGCAGAAGAGAAATCTAAATTAAATCAATATTTGGTGTGATCACTCTTTGCCTTCAAAACAGTATCAATTCTTCTATGTTCACTTGCACAATTTTGAAGGAACGTGGGAAGGTTTCCTCAAGGTTATTCCAATCCGCTTGGAGAACAAACCACAAATCTTCTGTGGTTGCCTTAAATCCTTCTATCTCGTCATGTAATCCCAAACAGTGATTTTGAGTTCAGGGCCCTTTGGGGACCAAACCAGAGGTGGTATTCAGCAGGTTCTGACCAGTTCTGGAGAACTGGTAGCAGAAATTTTGAGTAGTTCAGAGAAGCAGTAAATACCACTTGACTGGCCCTGCCCCCATCTATCTCTGCCTACTGAGTCCCAGCTGATCAGGAGGAAACGGGGATTTTGCAGTAACCTTCCCCTGCCATGCCCAGCAAGCCACACCCACAGAACTGGTAATAAATTTTTTTTGAATCCCACCACTGGACCAAACCATCACTTCCAAGACTTCTTGTTCTTCTTTACAGTGAAGATAGTTCTTAATGACAATGGATGTATGTTTTGGGGGCATTGTCCTGTTGCAGAATAAATTTGGGGCCAATCAAATGCCTCCCTGAGGCTATGGCATGTTGAATAGGTATATATCTGTATTTCTCAGCATTGAGGACACCATTGATCCTAACCAAATCCCCAACTCCATTTGCAGAAATGCAGCCCTAAACTTTCAAGGAACCTACACCATGCTTCACTGTTGTCTGCAGACATTCATTATTGTACTGTTCTCCAGCCCTTTGGTGAACAAACTGCCTCCTGCTACAAACAAATATTTCAAATTTTGACTCATTGGTCCAGAGAACCTGTTCCCATTTTTCTGCACCCCGGTTCCTATGTTTCCATGCATAGTTATGTCATTTAGCTTTGTTTCCACATCAGAGGTATGGCTTTTTGGGTGCCATTCTTCCATGAAGACCACTTCTGGCTAGACCTCGTTGGACAGTAGATGGGTGTATCTGGCTCCCACTGGTTCCTACCAGTTCTGTGCTGATGGCACTGGTGGACATGTCAAAAGGAAATAAGCACGATATGTCTTTCGTCTGTTGCATTAAATTCCCTTGACATCTATGGGCCTCAGTGTTGCCTGTTTCTTTGTCTTCTTCAAATATGCTTGAACAGCATATCTTGAAACTTCAGTCTGCTTTGAAATCTTTGCCTGGGGAAGACCTTGCTGATGCAGTATAACTGTCTTGTGTCTTGTTCCTTGCTCAGTTTTGCCATGGTGTATGACCTGTGACATGAAATTGTCTTCCACAATCTTACCTTAGTATCGGGGTTTGGCTGTGCTCATCCAATTTTAAGCCTACTACACAATTATTCCCATTTCAGTTTATGACTGTGTTTCACCATACATATGAAATGGATGATCTTTACCACCTGCTTGGTATAATTGGTTAATCATACACCTGACTCTAATTCTACAAAATCCCTGACTTTGTACAAGTGTACACATGCAAGAATTGATGTTGGTTTGAAGGCAAAGGGTGGTCACACTAAATATTGATTTGATTTGATTTGGATTTCTCTTCTCTTCATTTACTTTCCATTTTGTTAATTAATAAAAATAAAATATTAATACTTCTATTTCTGAAAGCATTCTTAATTTACATTTTTGTACAACTGCTTAACTGCCTAACACTTATGCACACAATGATCTGTATGTACCAGTGATGAAATCTAAAATTTGTTACTACCAGTTCTGTGGGCGTGGCTTGGTGGGGGGGGGGGTGGTGTGACTGGGTGGGCATGGCCAATTTTTTTTTTTACTTTTAAAACCATTTTTTCTACAACCTCTTCAGTGAAGAGGTTGTAGAAAAAATACTTTCAAAAGGCTCTGACTATCCTAGCTGAGTTGCCTGATCGTTGGAGGCATTTAAAAGAAAAAAGGGTTTTTTTTCTTTTAAAATCCTTTGATGATCCCAGCTGAGCTGCACAATCATCAGAGGCTTTTTTTTAACTTTTAAAAGCATTTTTTCTGCAGAAGAGGTTGTAGAAAAAATGCTTTTAAAAGTAAAAAAAAAAGCCTCTGATGATCGTGCAACTCAGCTGGGCATGGGGGGGGGGGGAGATGCAGGGATTTTTGCTACCAGTTCTCCGAACCACCCGCCTCCATCGCTACTGGATGTTTTCTGAGGTTTTCGCAGGTGTTTGCATGTAGGTCTTTGGTTATTCGGGTTTTCTCCCATGTAAAATTGGAAGTGCCTTGGCAATATTTCGACGAAATCTCATTCGTCATCTTCAGGCTGGTGTTCTCGGCTTCGTGCTTCCAGGAGCAATGTGTGAACGCAGCTGGTTCTTCCTTTTAACTGCCAGTGGGGGTGGGAGCTGATTGGATGGGAGCATGGCTGTGTTCTGATTGGGTGGAGGTGTGCTTTGATTGGTTGGGGGCCTGGCCTTTGATTGGTTGGGGACCCCTCCAATCCACACGTGAAGCAAACTGACACCCACCATGAAGATGTGGCACGACCACGAATGCGAAGCCAGACAACAGCAATGCAGCTCACCAGCTCAAATCCCCCTGCAACTCAGACTAACCCGAGCACAACCAAGCCCCCACCCAAACAGAGCACATCCCCATCCAATCAGAGCACAGCCAACCCCCCTTCCAATCAGAGCACAGCCAGGCCCCCAACCAATCAAAGCACACCTCCACCCAATCAGAACACAGCCATGCTCCCACCCAATCAGCTCCCACCCCCACTGGCAGTTAAAAGGAAGAAACAGCTGTGATCACACATTGCTCCTGGAAGCACGAAGCCGAGCACACCAGTCTGAAGATGACAAATGAGACTTCGTCAAAACGTTGCCAAGACACTTCCAATTTTACGTGAGAGAAAACCCGAATAATCAAAGACTAGATAGATAGATAGATAGATAGATAGATAGATAGATAGATAGATATGAGAGAGGTGCATATAGAACTTAAATATAGAAATATTATTTATTAATAGAAGTGAATAGCATATGATACACATATATACACATATATTTCATGTATCCTATGCTGTTAACTTCTTTTTGTCTGATTAATGCATCAGATTGCTACAACCAGCTTTAGAAAGAGCGAAGGAAAGCTGATGGAATTCTTTGCTTTCGAAGACAATCTAGAGTTATTTTACTTAAGGACACTCTATTAAGCATAGTGTTTTCTCTCATTTAACTACTAAGTTTAAAAAGCTGGCAGCAGCACAACATCAAGCTACTTAAATTAGCTAATCTCATAGGATAATAGTATTTTTCAGTTCTACAAAACTGTTGAATATTCCCAAGGAATTGAAAAAAGTTTTTAATCATGATTCTTTTTGTTTCCCTTAGAATTTCATTAATTTTACAATATACAAAGCAACACATGCTTCTGTTAATGAGAACACACTTTTTTTAAAAACAACGACATATTATTTAAATTAATACTTCTCCTATGCTAACAGTGATTTTGATTGTATAAGTTGGTTTTCTGGATTGAACAGAAAACTCTTGAAGAATACTAATAGATTTATCAAGACTCCCCCCCTCCTTAATTTTCCATAAATATTCATTTAGTCTAAAACCTTTGGACATTTGTTGGATTAACAGAATCATATACATCTCAACTACTTAACGTTTTTCCTAGTCTTCTCTCTTATATTTTTATCTCTTCCCCATTGAAAACATTTTTATATTTGCAATAGTGGCAAATATCTGTAGCTCAGGTGTAGGATGGGGTATGTGTGAAAATTCATTCTCCAAGCTTGTGGGTTGGTTTCCGAACATTTCATTACCAAGCTAGGTAACATCTTCAGCAGAGTTTAGGGGGATGTCAGTGTAAGTGTTCGTCTGTTTATAAGAGCTTCAGGTGTGTGACATGAGGGTCTTGTGATGGGTCAGCTGTGAGTTATCACTGAGTCTTGTGATGGATCTTGTGATAAGGAGATTACATCAAGTCAAGGTCACAATGACCCTGACTTGATGTAATCTCCTTATCACAAGACCCATCACAAGACCCTCACTTGACAAACCCACACTTGAAGCTCTTATAAACAGAAGAACATTTACACTGACATCCCTTAAAATCTGCTGAAGATGTTACCTAGTGTGATAATAAAGTGTTTGGAAACCAACCAGTGGTGGGCTCCTCCTGGTTCGGCCTGGTTCTCCCGAGCCAGTAGTGGTGACAATATGACGTCACTGAACTGGTTCTGCTCCCCCCCTACCCCCACGTTATTCTTACCTTTTATTTGGCCCCACCCCCAATCTATTGCTGCCTCCTGAGTCCCAGCTGATGGTTAGATGGGAAAAAAAACTGTTTAAACTCTTGCCGCGGGGCTTCAAAGAGCCGCCCTACAGCTGATCAGTGTTAAAAGAAAACAAATGAGTAGACTGATGCCTGCAAAAATAAATGGGTAGACTAGTGCCTGCAAAATACATGAGTAGATCAGTGCCTGCAAAAAATAAATGGGTAGATCGGTACAGCTCTGCAAGCAGTTAAAAGCCTGGTAGACCAGTACCTCTGCTAAATTCTAAAGAATTGTCACATGACCATCAAGCCACGCCCACAAAATAAGCCATGCCCACAGAACCGGTAGTAAAAAAATTTAGAACCCAACCCACAAGCTTGGAGAATGAACCTTTACCCACATTTTTATTTTCTATGGGAGACTTTAAATTGAGGCAATTGCAATCATATTCCAGATTCTTATTACATTTCTATGTTAGGTTTCTTGGGAAGGAGGGAATGTGGCATCATGGCCCTTTCCTCCTTCTATTTGTTAATAAATAATAGTACTTGTTACAAGTAAAGTTGCCTTTCCAATAGTAAGGATGAACATCAGAAGGGTTATACTAGTTCATACAAAAGTGCCACATCTATGCTAACATTTGGTTCCCCCAAAAATGGCCAAGAAGCACAAGCACTATTCCATTTCTGTTCCTACTAACCGGTATTCAATATTCTTTCCAGATGTTATTTAATGCAACCAAGAGAGAATTCTTTCAGCATTGCAACCAAGCAACCTCACATGTATCAGACTTCTGAGGATATTTATCAAATGCAAGAAGAAAGTAAAAAGGAGTCTCTAAGATCCCTAAGGTTGCAGAATTTATTCCTAGTGTTCTAGATTTGGAGAATCCATGTTTTGATATGCTATTAGTGATTCTCCTCCTTTATTTTTCTCTATATTTCTGTGCTTTGGTACAAATTATGATAAACAGTTTAATGAGCACATGTGTCTCAAGGACGTGCCAAAACCACTTTTCCTTAAAGTATGAATAATTTAGGCTGATATTTAATATTTCACCATGCCATGAGCTGTCTTAATAAGATAGGGCAAAGGTTAAATGTTCTTAACTGATCAACTTATTTTCATGTGGAAAATATGCAGACTGCATGCCTTCCTTGGAGACCTCTTTTGACGTTCAGGCCCCCACAAATCATTCATCATGTTTCTGTTGCTAAAATTATGCAGGGATAAGAGGGTCATAAAGGTGAATTTTCTCACAAAGTTTCTTTTCTGGGATAATTGATCAATATAACAAGAGCCTTTTAAAAGACATAAATAAGAAATGATTTTATGATGAGTTATTTGATAATCCTAAAGTATATTCAAAACTGAATCTTCCCTTTTCTGCAGGGGTGAAATGCTACCGGTTCAGACCAGTTCGGGTGAACCGGTAGTGGAGATTGGGGCTGGTTCGTCGAACCAGTAGCAACTGCTGGCTGGCCATGCCCCTGAACTGGTCCACGGCCCGCAGTCCTGCCATGCTTCTACATGGCCTTCCTGGCATCCGTGGGCAGCTTGTGAAGGCAGGCAAGCAGAAGACAGTGTGGAAGGCAGGCAAGCATGGCAGGGCTGCGGGGAAGGGAGATGATGATGATGATGATGATGATGATGATGATTTTATTTTATTTATATACCGCCCTGCTCCCGAAGAACTCGGGGCGATGTACAGCCAATTAAAACATAAATATACAGAATCAAAGTTAAAATTAATTAAAATTCATTAAATAGTTTTGGCCGAATTTTAAAACCCAAAGTTAAAATCCAATTTAAAATCATTCAATTAGATAGCCCCACCTGTCGGAACAGTAGGGTTTTAAGGGTTAGACCCTTCCACGCAGCCCTGCCATGCTTGCCTGCCTTCCACACTGCCTTCCCGGTAGGCCCCCAGCTAACTCTAACCCCCACACCCTTAGGGGAGATGCAGCTGCTGCTACCTTTACCCGAAATGCCTCTCGCATCTTTCAGAAGTGATTGGGGTATGTGGGGGGGAGGTCTTAGAGTGGCAAGAGGGAAGGCAAGGCAACCGTGACTTTCTCCTCCTCCTCCTCCATGCGGGGTTCATTGAGTTCATTTTGCAAGCTCACCCGAGGTTTGAAACTTTGTATGGCCTTTGGGGCTTTTGTGCAGCAAGCCCCTCTCTTTCTCCTCCTCCTCTGCAGCTCTAATGTGGGTTTTTAATTCATGAGGAAGGAAGAGAAACCCTCATCCCACCCTAGGACAGATGAGATTTTCTTATCGCTCACGGTGGGAATCAGCCTTTGTGTGGGAGAGTTTCTTCCCGCTAGCCCGCTGGCTCTTGGGAGAGATGCAACCATGCAACCACGCTGAGAGGGGCCACTCACTTTCTTCCTTCTCCCACTTCTGTTGCTGGAGCTGAGACTGCTGCTTTGCTGGGTGTGAATGGGCAGCCCTGGAAGGGCGGGCAGATGTAAGGCCGACACTGGTAGTGGGGAAAGGAGATCCGCTGCGCTCAGCCAAAGAGCTGCCTCAGGGGAACATGGCGAGGCTCACTCACCTTTTGGCCCTGGTATGCTCGGCTTCTGCGGGGCCTTTGGGTGACCGCTGCCTGCTTGCCTTATCCTCCACCTTGGGTCCTGCTGCCTGCATCCAGCCCATGATGGGGGATGTGCCACTTCCAGGCCTGGCCACCTGCCCCCCGGACCACTTTCTTTCTTCTCCCGCAGCTGCTGCTCAGACCAGGTGTGTGTGTGTGTGTGTGTGTGTGTGTGAGAGAGAGAGAGAGAGAGAGAGAGAGAGAGAGAGAGAGAGAGAGAGAGAGAAAGAGAGAGGGAGAGAGAGAGAGAGAGAGAGAGAGAGAGAGAGAGAGAGAGAGAGAGAGAAAGAAAGAAAGAAAGAAAGAAAGAAAGAAAGAAAGAAAGAAAGAAAGAAAGAAAGAAAGAAAGAAAGACTTGAGTGACATCATGTTGACCATGCCCATCCGATCACATGACCGCCAGGCCACCCCCGCAGAACTAGTGGTGAAAATTTTTAGATTTCACCACTGCTTTTCTGTATCAGAATACAGAAATTTCATAATCAATCAGCAATTGTTCTATCATTTCCACACCCCAATAGTTAAAATGGCATGTTGGAGTTCTTCAAGAAACTTGCTTATTCACTAAATAAAAGAAAAAGAAAAAGAAAGTCACCCTCCCACACACACACACAAACCACCAAACAATGTCATTTCTCAGAATTGCTGAGATAATAATAGTAACAAGGTTTTCTTTTGCAAGAAGCAAGCAAATCACTAGCTCGTCTGTCTTAATTAGATTTGAACTCTAGCTGCCCTTCCCTTCTTAACATTTTTTGATTTTGAAGAACTGCTGATAGTGAACATAAACATTAAAAAAGAAAGCTTCTATGTGAGAAGCTTTATCTTCCTAACTTGCAGGGGGGAAAATGAACTTGTCACTTTATATTACAGAACAATTTGAGTAAGGATGGCATTAAATAGCTAGGAAATTTGTACCTGATACTATATTAATTATTCAAAGTATTTATCCAGGAGAAATGTATGAAAAACAAATGATCATTTAAAAGAACGACTTGACAAGCTCAATAAATTTGCATAGATTTAATGGATCTCACAATAGCACATGATACTTCCACTTTTCTTTTTCTTCCATGTGCAGTTGCTTTTCAACATAAATATCTTAGGCATGTACTGTATATGTATCTATGTACATTGTGGAAGGACCCCATGATTTGGGCTTTTATGAATGAAAGCCCTGGTCTTTTTTATGTGCACATGGTGTGGATCCATGCAGAGAAGGACAGGGCTTTGATAACATACCTGCCATCTTTTTGTAATTAAAATTAAAATTGCTTGGTTATGCAATCTTAGAAACCCAGCTTTCATTTTGTAAGAATATGTCTCTATGTCTGTTTTTCTGTCTGTCTGGCTATCTATCATCTATTTATGTTCTGTGATACTAACCCAGAGATTGTATAGAACCCACTTTGTCCCTTACTTCTGCCTAACCATATAATTTACCAGCTGTTTTGCCTTCATGAACTGAAGGTATGAAAAATTAAGCCATTACAAATGATATTGTATAAAATATATGATCCCTAAAAGCAAGAACACCTCTAGGTGTGCTTGAATCATCTGGTTTAGCTTGAAAACATGGGATTATTGAGATCAGTCTCACCAGTAATGAGAATTATGGGATAGTACACGAGGAAGATGTATAGTGCAACATTACTCTTGATACAAGTGGGAAATATTCTTGCCGTCCTTTTGTGCAAAAAAATAATAATGCTTACCGGCAGAGGCAACCACAGGAACGGACAAGAAAAACAAACGATGAAACAAGTGTTGTACCATAATGGGGCAAGCTCTGCTCATTTTGTACGAGGATCTCAATGTCACATACATAAGTGGAGGAGCTTAGTGTGGTACTATGATGCTGGTTTTGTTGTTTTGACAAAACTATCAGAGTATATGGGAACCTCAGTTTAATGGCATGTATGCAAAGTGCATGCATATTTTTGTACGTATAAATACACTCAGAAAAAAATACCCTGCATTCATCTTTATCTCTTTTATCTAATTTTATAACTACCATAAATCTAAGCACCGTAAGGAAGGCTATTTTGGAGGGAGGGAATAACTTTTTATCCATATGTTCTGTCCCCTCCCACGAGTGGCTTTGCAGAGGCCCGGCAGTAACAAACGCAGGCTAGAGAGACTGAAGCTGGCCCTTTAATAAATAGTTCTCTTCCAAAGCATATATCAATACAATAGTTACCGGGCAATATTCCAAAAGTCTTGGCAGACAGCCAGCAGGCTAATGCAGGAATGCAGACTCTTGTCAAAAACTCCAAACTAACAGTTGTAACTCCACTGCATCCAAAACGCCAGCAAATTGTTCACTGCGTCTTTCCAGCCCAGTCACACCCCTTTTATACTTTGTAGACTGTGGCCCTACATCTCCTGACTGCACCTCTTAGAATGTGGCAATAGCTGTTCTCTACGACGTCTCCTACATCTCTCTCTTGCATCCAATAGGGGCTCCCCCTCGTCGTTACCGGCATCTGTTTCCTCCTCAATTTGGCTGGGGTCCATAGGCATGTCAGCAACTGTCAGTTCTTGCTGACTCACCAGTGAAGACGGTCCCTCCAGCACATAGCTCGTGACAGCTTCCTCCTCCTCCATACATCCTCCAAATCAGCATGCGAAGATAAATCAGCCTCCGGGGCCAGGGTCACCACACCATATTTGGTATTGTTTCTGAATAAGTATATACCAAATATATGCCACACAATAAACTTTCTGCAAGCTAATACATTTATATTTTCTTCACCTTGCTACAATACCCACACATTTAAAAAATGCACGAGGGACTGCTTGGAACATACTTGTTGCTCATGTGCACCTTCCATCAGATCATATATTCTGGCACTGTTCTCCAGTATCTGCAAATCTGACATTAGTGCTCAACAAAGCTTCTCAACATTAGAGAATGGGGGTATTTACTTAAGCACAATATTGTGAAGTAAGGCACTTCAGTTGAGTGAGGTCTCTGAGAGTTCAGACTGAGAAGAGGTGGCAGCATGATGGTTCTCTTTAGAAAGAGCCCCTCTGAAGAGCCCTAACAAATAGCTATGTATAAACAAAGGCTTGTGCATATTTATTCAGAAGTAATTTCTCTTGTATTCATCAAACCAAGCATGGGCAGATTTATGATAATGTTACTTATAAAGACTAAACAGATTTATTAAACATGCTAAAATTAACAAACTAAAAGCCTATATAGAACTCTTGAGATATTAGATATCTACATTTATATATTGTTTATTCAGAATCTTCCCAAAAAGAATTTGAACCATTCTATAAATTTGATTTCTGGAATGTTTAGTTTAAAAAAATCATCAGGAATATTATTTTACAGCAGTGTATTATTTAAAACTTCTTTTCCCCAACATGGAACCCCTTTAACTATATTTCTTGAAAATGATGGAAGTTCTAGTCAGGCTGATATAATTTTTATTTCCAGTCCTGAGACAAATATGTTTTCTGCATTTTTGCAGATGTTCTTGGTAATGTTGAGATTAAAATACCCTATTTGTCTGTGTATAAGACGCACCAGAGTATAAGACACACCTTAATTTTGGGGGAAGAAAACAAGGAAAAAAGTATTTTACCTCTGCCTACCAGCATTTAAGATGGAGCTGCCCTTCTCCTCCTCCTGCAAGCGAGAGGTGCAGGGACTACTCGCTTTCCACCCAGAGACCCCTCGCATGCTCTGGGGGGACGGACAGAGCACAGCCTGAGGAACAAACCTCTTTGCAGCTTCGAGGAACAAGGCCGGTGCCACGATTTGCAGCTGGTCACCCCTCTGGCCATGCTGACTTCACTCCCCAGCAATGTGAGGAGCCACTGCCACCGCTAACTAAGCCCTCTCTGCATCCAGGAGCCAAGCCGAGCTGAATGGGAGCCCCTAAAGGGAAATGTTCCTCCTTTCCAGCCATCGCTGCCCGGATTCCCCAATGCAAATCTCAAGAGTCTCGCTTCAGGTGGCGGCCAGTTCCCCTGCAATGTGCAATGGGGAACTGGGAAGTGCTTTGGATTCAGGGAGGAGATTGTAGCGCTGCCGCCTGAAAGTGTTTTTCTGCACTTTGCAGAGCCGCACACCCCTGTCCTCCTTCTCAGCAGACTGAACTTCTCTTTCCTCCTGGCCAGATCTGCTGCCTGAAACATGGTAGACTTTTTTTTTGTCTCTGCACAGACCCCATGTTTTGAATCGGAAAGGGGATCGTGGGTTTGGGCGGCAGTCCCTGTATTTAATTTTTATTAAATAAAATTTGTATTGAAAAAGGTATATAATAAAATGTTGTTTTATAAACCAAATAAAACCCTTCAAATGTTTCTAAATTATTACTGATTTAACAGTGCATGTCTATACCTACTTGACTGGGAGTAATTCCTGTTGAACTTGGTGAATCAGTTTTTGAATGGACATGATCAGATAGCACTGCCAGTCTCCATCTTGCATTAAAACAAATATTTTACTGCTTTTCAATCTCTACACCTGCTAGCTCTTCCTGTTTGGAAAAAAAAAAAACCCTCATTGGAAGATCATCTACTTTGCATTCTGAAGCACCAGAGACTGGTGTAGCTGCAGCCTAGAGGAGAAAATAGCACAGATAAGGCACTTAACAGGGATGAAATGCTCCCGGTTTGGACCGGATCACCCGATCTGATAGCGACGGTGGTGGGTGGTTCTTAGAACCGGTAGCAAAAATCCCTGCGCCCCCCCCCCCCCTCATGCCCAGCTGAGCTGCATGATCATCAGAGGCTTTTTTTTTTTTACTTTTAAAAGCATTTTTTCTATAACCTCTTCTGATGAAAAAATGCTTTTAAAAGCAAAAAAAAAAGCCTCTGATGATCACACGGCTCAGCTGGGATTATCAGAGGTTTTTCAAAGCATTTTTTTCTGCAACCTCCTGGCTGAAGAGGTGGTAAAAAAAAATGCTTTGAAAAGTCTTCGACGATCCCAGCTGAGTTGCCTTAAGAAATACCTCTCTGCCGATCAGGCAACTCATCTGGGATCGTCAGAGAGGCTTTTTAAAAAAGCCTCTCTGACGATCCCAGATGAGTTGCCTGATCGGCAGAGGCTTTTCAAAGCATTAGAAAAAATGCTTTGAAAAGTTAAAAAAAAAAAGTTGGCCATGCCCACTCAGTCACATTAATCCCCCGCCACCAAGCCACACCCACAGAACTGGTAGTAACAAATTTTACATTTCACCTCTGGCACTTACGGTATACATCCTTGGATCTATTCAATAATGTGCTCATCTGCAATTATAGCATTTCCCCAAGGATTTCATCTTCATTTCCCCCCCAAATATCCACTTACGATATTTTTCGGTGTATAAGACTCACCCTTTTACCCCCCAAAAGGGGGTAAAAAGTTCTTCTTTGAGCTGCATTGGAAGAATATGTCTACAGATATATTAATTCTCCTGTTTTCTAATAAGAACATGTCTTTCTAAGCATTTGTACCCATAAATTCTCCAGAACAATGTAGGAAATAATTAATATGAACAATGAGTTCAGGAAAAGAAGGCTTGCTTATATCCCTACATTAACATTCTAAGAACTTAAAACAATTTAGTGCTTTATTGCCAAAGCATCATATTGTTCCCTGTCAGCAGTATTAAATCACACAATAACTTTTATAGGATTCACTGCTCCGAGCAGAAAATGAAGCTGGGAAAGTTTATCCCACTTGCTCCATAGGTGCTCCAGTGCAGAGAGGCTCTTCAATGTTTCAGAAGGAGAACATTTTAGAACAACTCTATTTGAAAGTAGCCTAATCCAGCTAGTTAAAAATCTCGTTAAGGACAGCTTGCTTAGTAGTGAGAATTTTAGTGCTTCTTTTAATTACGTTGCTCTGTGGCATTATCTCTACTAGTATTTCATTTTTGTTGATGGGCGGGTTTTTTTTTATTTGGGGATTTTTAAATGCATTTGAAAACTATCTGTGAGATATTATAAATTTCCTTTTTTTAAAAAAAAAGTGCACTAGTCAGTATTTCATTGCCTAATGAAAGATAACGTATTAAGGTATCCTATTGTTGCATTATTTAAATCCTTTATTTCAGGGAAACCATAAGAAATCAAACAGTACTGGTTTTTTTGGATTAGGATCAGAGGGATTAAGCCATGGAAGCAATGGTTGTTTTAGTTTGCACTGTCAGTGTTATTTTATGTGTCTGCCATGTAGACATTGTGTGTTTGTTTTTTTAAGCCACCTAGAGCCTGCTGGAGTGGGCAGTCATAACAAATGTACTAGGAGCAGCAGCAGGAAGAGGTGATGGTGGCTCACTGGGTAAATTTAGCATGTTTGTAAGCTCTCAGCCCAATGTATTTCACAAGGTTGCAAGGGAGTCTCAGGATCCAGTGCTTTTCAAAATAATGAAACAACTCCTCTTCGTAATGTATTTTGTACAAATGGAAGTGACGACACTTATGTCATGATGATGTAATGCTGTTTTGTCTTTTGTCCTTCCTCCCAACCTGCTCCCGAGGATGCTTCTGTGAAGAGGAACAAATAGAAAATGATGTTCCCCTGAGTTCCCGGGCTATATAATTAACAAATGAATTGAAATATCCAAGTTTTCAGATTAATTCTATGTGATGTCAGTATGTTGCTTTTCAGAGATTTCCAACAAATGTTTGCATCTATAGGAAGCAGAAAATTATCAAGAACTAACCTCCATCTCCAGAAACAAATCAAGTACAGATAGTCCTGTTTGAAGACCACTTACTAAGTGAACCTTTAAAGTTAGAATGGCACTGAATAATGGGGATTTCCAATAGGTCCTTATAGTTATGGCCACTGCAGTGTCCTTGTGGTCACACAATCATAATTTGTGCAATTGGCTCAGAACTATGACATTGCAGCATCCTGTGGTCATTCGATCACCATTTATGATCTTCACTGCCAGCTTGCCACTGAAAACAAAGAGAACAAAAGTTATTGTTTACATACATTTTAATATCTCAGTTTGTATAGAATTTCCTTTTTTTCAGGTTTAGGTAAAAATTTTAAGGGTTGGATTATGTTTCCATCTGCATCAGATGGAAGAAGAATGTTCAAATTCTTCTTTCCTCCCGACTTCCATTCTCTGTTCAGAGATAAATTTAGCACAATTTGACTTTGAGAATAAAATATTGGCATTTTATTGTTGGCTGATTATCAATGTTACAAACTTGCATTCTTTTGCAACCATAGCCATAGATTGATTATTTATTGTTTCAGGAAAGAGCAAATACAGTATATTTTAAAAATTCAAACAAGAGTGATTTAAAATCTTATCAGAAAACTTTTCATTTGACTTTGTTGTTGCAAAGTCAGCAGTTTGGATTGTTAATAGATTTTTGTATCTTTGCTTTCATGGCATTATTTTGTAGTGCTTGTTCTTGAGCAGCGAGGATTAAACCTTCCGTTTCTTTCTTGATGGTTCCCATCTTAAGCCATGTCCATGTAAAGTTGTCATCACATCTTCCTTCAATGTTTTTCAAGTGCTGTCCATCCAAAGCTTTTGTTTCCCATCTATTTAATCTGTCATCCAGCTGTTTTTCCTTATATTCTGCCTTTGTTTCTGTTGTTTTTATAATGTTCTCTGTTTTCACAGCCTGCAGCAATTTTTCTGTACTTTGATTCACATAATCATTCAAACTTTTTTCTTCTACAGTTTGATGGATTTGCAATAGTCCTCTGCCCCCTATTTTTCTTGGCGGGTACAACCTGTCGATGGCACTTTGTAGATGTAAAGCATGGTACATATTCAAAAGTTTGCACGTTTTCTGGTCCAGGTTTTCCAATTCAGCCAAAGTCCAGTTGATGATTCCAGCTGAGTAGCTTATCATTGGAACTGCCCACGTATTAATGGCTTTAATTATGTTTCCAGCATTCAGCTTTAATTTTAATATTTTGCGGACCCTCCTGATATATTCCTCCTCCTCCTCCTCCTCCTCCTCCTCCTCCTCCTCCTCCTCCTCCTCATTATTATTATTATTATTATTATTATTATTTACTGATTTTCCTTCTCAACCACCATTACAATAGCTTTTCAGTTTCCCTGCCCAGAACATTTTTGGTATGGTATTTTTTATATTTATATTTGCTTCGCCTATAATTTAGCTCTTATCTATTTTATTATTAGTGGCTGTCACTGAGTCATTTTCTGAGCTGCTAATAAACATTTTTGGCCAGTAAATCCAATCCAATCAATCTTTCTCACCTCCCCCCAATTAGGTACTAAAACTAAAGTATCTGCCTCTGCCCTCCAATCTCAATCTTTTTTAACCACCTCACATGCTAAATTGACAAAATCTGTAAATTACTTATCTTGATGATAAGTAGAGGCTGAAGAGTAGAGGAAAGGAAGCAAACAAGCAAAGAAAGTCTTTCTGCAGCTTGTGTTGAGATGTTGAAGAAAAAATTCAGCACAAAAAGTTCAGCCTGCATGACACGTGAAGAAAATGGCCAGGGTGGAAGCTGGGTCCTTGGAAAACTTTTTATTCTTTGTCTGACTACCTTTAGTCCTAGCAGGATTAAGCTTTATTTCCATGTTGGTTTCCAATCATAATATATGTTAATACAATATTTAAAAGAATTACAACAAATAAATATGTCATTGTGATGCTGAAGTACTACCCGAAAATAAGATCCTGTCTTATATTTTTTTTGAACCCCGAAATAAGCGCTTGGCCTTATTGCCATGCTCTCAAAAGCCCGATTGGGCTTATTATCAGGGGATGTCTTATTTTGGGGAAAACAGGGTATCAGGGTATAGGAGCACTGGGGGGTGAAGTAGTTAACATGCAGTATTGCAGACAAAACTCTTCCCACAGCCTGGAGTTCGATCCTGATGGGGTTCAAGGTTGACTCAGCCTTCCATCCTTCTGAGGTCAGTAAATTGAGGACCCAGATTGTTGGGGGCAATATGCTGATATTGTAAACTGGCCACATTTTATATACCACTTTGGGGTGGTATATAAGCTTAAGTTCTGTTACTATTGCTTAGGACACAGCAAAGGGAATCTTTTCATAAATATGTTCCCTTCTGCACTCAGAGGGAAACTGCCTGCTCACCTTTGACAGGCAGTTCTTTTAGAATGGAATGGGAGGACTCGACGCTGCTAGCTCAACATGCCCAGTAGGGGACAGCCTTCTCGCCACCACTGAGTCCTTGCTGCCAACTCGCTGCTGCCATCTCTTGCAGGAAATCTCAATACTGTAAATTTGCTGTGGGGATAACTCACTGCCCTTATTTGCAGGGCAGCAGGGGCTTCCCATTTTGAAACCCCAACCCACTCGTTTCCTCTCCGGTGCAGCTCTGCCTATCACCATCTTCCTCTGACAGCCCATTTGCTCGCCCACCTGACTCTCCATCCAGGGCCCACAGCGAGTTGTCCCACCAGTGAATTTACAGTGTTGAGATGTCCTGCAAAGAGATGGCAGCAGTGAGTTGGCAGCAAGGAATCAGTGGTGGTGAGAAGGCTGCCCCCTGCTGGCCACATCGAGCTAGCAGCATTGAGTCATCATAGACCCCTTTCACTCTATCCATTTAATGTCCTATGCAGTTATTTAACCGCTGCAACTGGGAGAGCTGTGATTGTTGTCATTGAACAAAGGGTTTACCTGGGTATCTCGCTTAATGATTGTTTTGCTCAGTGATAAAATTCTGGTCCCAATTGTGATAGTCAGGTGAGCACCACCCGTATATTCATTTTAACATTCTAAATTTCTCCTGCCTAGGGATTTCCTTTGATTTTTTTTTTAAATTTGGAAATTATAGAAACATTATCAAAGCAGAACTAGTAAGGGAGAGTAATTCAAAATGTAGTGATAATGTTTTATGGTTATACACAACAGGTGTCCTTCTGCTGATTCAATGTACTGCAGTCTAGCAGGGACTTTGATCACTCATAATGAGCATGGAAAAAATTTGTTATGATACCGTTTTTGCCGCAAATTCTATACCACCTTCTGGGTTATTATGAAGGTTCATCCAACTCTTTTAAATACTCAATTCACATATCAGCTTTTAGTGGCAAAAATGTGATGATAATACTTACAGCTATTCATTCAAATTCCCTTCCCTCAACCCAGAGGCACATTTATTTATGGTTGGATTGTCTGTCTGTCTGTCTGTCTGTCTGTCTGTCTGTCTGTCTGTCTATCTATCTATCTATCTATCTATCTATCTATCTATCTATCTATCT
>WNWU01000001.1:27676883-27710108 GCA_012654045.1 Ptyas mucosa
TGCTTTGCTTTGCTTTGCTTTGCTTTGCTTTGCTTTGCTTTGCTTTGCTTTGCTTTGCTTTGCTTTGCTTTGCTTTGCTTTGCTTTGCTTTGCTTTGCTTTGCTTTATTACTTTCACATTCTGAACCACCCAGAGACATACTGATTACAGCATATAAGAATTGTAGTAATGGATACACACTGTGATGCTTAGGATAAGTACAGGGTCTTCTCATAAACTGAATTATGAAAGCCAGTTTATCCTTCTGCTACCTAGATAGTATACCACTATTCCAGGAAGGGACAGCTTGGTGTTCCAGTTTACTAGGTGTTCCAGTAACTGGGGGATCTTATGAGTTCCAAAAATTTGAGAGGCAATATATGATGTGCTGGCAAAAAAAGCATGATGATCTCAGTCATGTTATCCTATCCTTCCCCTTTTTAGGGGGAAAAAGCTGAAAAAGATTCAACTGCTTCATGCCTTATACAAGTGTGTTTGTCATCTGTGTTACATTGAGCAATCTTTGAGTCAGAATTTAGAGAAAAAACCAACAGTTTGGTTTTCCTGAGTGTTTACTTACTTATTTATTATCATGAATAATAATTTTAATTATTTATTTAGTTATTTATCAAACTTGTATGCCGCATATCTCACCTAAGGTGATTCTGCACAAACAATTTGTAAGTAATGTACCAGTGTGTAAATCTTTAGTTAGACTCTTTCATTTTACCTAATCCAGCTCTTTTTTTTTAATCAAACATGGCTTCACTTAAGTTCTCCTACTACCAATATCCAGGTATCATTCTGCTTCCTGGTCACTCTAGGTACCATTCCTATAGACGGCTGAAAATTTTGCTGGAGAGATAAGGTAGTAGACATTTTCTGGGACAGACTTTAGTTTAACATACAGTTTTGTCACAACTTTCTCCCCTGTTACTTTTCTATTCTCCTTTGCTTTTTGTTTTGGTGTTTCTTCATTCTTGACCCTTTGTTGGGTCTTTACTTTAAGAGAATTCACTTTTTGAAGTTTGGCTTTCTCCTTGGGATTTGCATCCCCAGTGATGGGCTTTTTGCCAAACTCAGCAACATCTTTGTTGCCATCTTTGGTCTTTTGAGCAGGTAACGTTTCAGTCAATTAAACTGCTCCCCACAGTGAAATCCATAAGTGATGAAATCCAATTTTTTTTTACTACCGGTTCTGTTGGCGTGGCTTGGTGGGCATGGTGTGGCTTGGTGGATGTGACTTGGTGGGCATGGCAGGAGAAGGATACAGCAAAATCTCCACTCCCACCCCACTCCAGGGGTAAGAATATTGCAAAATCCCCATTCCCACTTCACTCTGGGACCAGCCAGAGGTGGTATTTGCCGGTTCTCCGAACTATTCAAAATTTCCGCTACCAGTTCTCCAAACTGCTCAAAATTTCTGCTACCAGTTCTCCAGAACCTGTCAGAACCTGCTGGATTTCACCCCTGGTATTTCTGAATATAAAACTGGGGAGTACTTGCAATAATTGTTTTACTCTTTCTTCCATCATTTATTTGACATGTAAGCCCAACAATCTTGGCTGTAACCTTCTAACTCCTTTTGCAAAGTTATATATGCATTTTCCCCCTCTACCCAGTCATGATTATGCACCATCAGCTTGGTATTAACTTTTAGCAACCACACTGTCAGGCCCAACCCAGAATGATGAGGGTACAATCCTTTATTTACTTACATCTAATAGACAGAATCTTGCCAAACTAAAGCTGTAACTATCTAAACTTAGATATATCCTGAAATTGTTCCCCATTCCTCTATTCAACATAGAACTGTACAAATCCTTGATCTAGGTGTTTTTGGGAAAGCTGAGTTGTCAAAATCCTCCATGTCTGCTGATGCAGATGTATACTGCACATAGTACACCAGGTCTTCCAATAGTACATCCATTGCTGCTGTAAATGCAGTGATGGGATTCAGGCAGTTCAAACTGGTTTAGGAGAACCGGTAGCTAATTTTTTGTGGACTTTGGCGAACTGGTTAGACGTGTTCTGGGAACTGAACAATTGGTTCGCCCAGGGTCAGGTTGGCCATTGCGGGAGGCTCTCCTGCATGTGCAGTGGAGCTAGAGGACAGGCATGGGCCATGCCTCCCACAACAGCCAACCTGACTCTGGGCAAACTGATTGTTAAATTGTTTGAATCCCAATACTGCCAATAGCAATAGCACTTAGACTTATATACTTCACAGTGCTTCACAGCCCTCTCTAAGCAGTTTACAGAGTCAGCATATTGCCCCCAACAATCTGGGTCCTCATTTTACCAACCTTGGAAGAATGGAAGGCTGAGTCAACCTTGAGCTGTCAAAATAATGGCAGCCAGTGATCAGTAGAAGTAGCCTGGAGTACTGCATTCTAACCACTGTGCCACTGTGGCTCAATAAGTCTATGTTTATCAGTCCACACTCTTCTTTATTAAACTCATAGTTTTTTTAACATCAGAAGCTGTTAATCCATCTTACTTACCAGCTTTTACTTCCATTCCAGTTTTCTTTCACTCTTCTTGCTTGAGATTTCTATAATGGCTTCTTAAGTGTCCACGTTTAAAGCCACCCTATTTCTGGCCATTACTTTTTGTCCTATGAGAACCTTTTAGGAGAGAACAAATCATTTTTATTCTCTTCTTTCTTTCACCAAATAGAAGAAACATTTATTTATTATGAAAATATGCATGAAAATATAGATATGTGATAGACAGGCAAAAAGCCATGGCAACTGCAGGGGCATCATAGAATCTTTTTTATATATTTTTTTTCTACAAATGCCTGTCCAGTCTGTTCAAAAATGAAACAAATATACATTTGCATGATCTTCATCCAACATACCTGCTAGATTAACCTAAACAGAACGCATATGAAAACATGGACAAGATAATATAAATTCTCTGTATCTACATTATTCTAAATGGAACAATGAATCACTCATATTAATGCACATTTGCAGAATAGTGAACATCATAGTGTAGTATGAAGCAGACATATTCATTTTTAATATTTCTTTATCTTATTCACAAGAGAGAGACGAAATGTTATGTAAATTAAAAATCACCACAGCAGTGTTTTTGCTTCCTTAAAGGCTTTAGCTGATAATTATCTTTCTGTGTCTTGTGAAATGCTAATGTTTCCATAACTTTTGTAGCAGTGAAAATAATATATAGTTTTCATATACTGCTTATATGCTCTCTATCTAACATTTCAACAAATATAGGCAGCAGACAATTGGTGTGAATAAACGATTATAATAACAGAAGGAATCCCTTGGAACAAATGCTATTTGTATCTATAAAATGACCTGTTGGGTCATTGTTTCAGTTGTGTCATTATTTAGAGATATTTACTCAGCTAAACAGATCAATAGAAAGACCATGGGTGGGCAAAAGAGCAGCTGGAATGAGTCAGATTTTGAACTTCCTATTGGCTTCCCCACTGTCTTTCCTTGTGGGAAGCTTGCAAGGAGAAAGTTAATGGGTAAGCCAGCAGGAATGTTAACAAACTGTTCAGGTAAGTTCCTCTACACTATACCCTCCCCATACCCTCTTCCTGTTGTTCTGGGCTCATGCTGCATGAGCCACTCATGTACATGAGCACACCCACCCTGACCCATGTAATGTCCTAAAGCATGTTCCCCAACCAATGCTGTGCCTCCATGTATCACCAGCATCCTCATGCAACTGTCCCAACTAGCACTACAGCCTCATGCATCATCCCTGATCCTTGCTGAACTTCTTGGGTACCCCCTGATAGCCCTGTGCACTCTCCCCAAACTTTGCTGCATCTTTCATGCACCTACTCATTCACTCCTCACCTGGCAACAGATACTCACATGCCTGCTGGCCTTGAACTTGAAAATTCCTGCTGGTTTCTGCACAGACTTTGCTTGTGAAAAGCTTGCAAGAAAAAGTCAATGGAAAGTCAGCAGGGGAAATTGCAAGTTGCTTGGGTAAATCTCCTGCTTCTGGATCATGTTGGAAGTAAGTGACCTGATTCTCCCAAATTGGATTTCTCAAGAAATAAGCTAGGTATTGTTTCAAGAACTCAGAAAAGGGAACCTCGATAATTTAGGTGAGCTCGAATGTGCAAGACAGGCTAATAACATTTTATACTTTGATCTCAATTCGGCTCAAACATGCATTGTTCTGCTTATCTGAATTCTGGATCCAAGGCCAAATTTCATTTGCATGATTTTTCCATGGAAATATGTCTCGCCCACATAGATATTTGATCCACTGATATGAAAAGATTGATGAAAGCATCTTGCTGTCTAGTGCTGTTATTGAACACATTTGTTCTCCTTCACCTTAAAATCTTCAATCTCCAAGCAATTTTACAAATTTAACTCTATTTAAACTCTTTCCTTGTATGTCCCATAGTTTGGCAATGAATTGGCTCCAAACCCATAATTCAGAGATTAAGGAACAATACGTTTAATTCCCAGAATTGCTAAAAATAGTAGCTGCAGAACACAAGACACCCATCTGCTCTTTCCTATTTGATTACCAAAATGCTTCTCTCAGTATTCTGATTTTGCTGACATTTTTGTAAAAGAAGTACAGATGTTGTTCTTCTCCATTTTGTTTTTGTGACTGTGACTTGATTCCAGAAGGTTAGATCCTGTTACACAACAGTACCTTGTGCTTGCTTAACAGTTGGCTTATTTAAATGGATGTACTGATCTCAATTTACAGGGTTGATTTGATCCTCTCCATTTCAGCCGATCTTATTTTCTCTATCTCTGTTAGAGTGGGTCATGACTTCAGACTTTCAAACTCTACTTCCTCCTCCTAATCTCTGAATTTTGGGAATGGTTGCAACAAGCAAGTGGGTGGGGTATTTTTATTTAACTGAATTCAAAAAGGGGCATACAATTTGAAAGAGGGCCATGAATATTTAGCTATTTTTGACACACATTATGGAAAGTGAATGTAGCAAGATGTGTTTTGGCTTGATTCGCAGCCCCTTCTATCCTTCATGAGATTTATGTATAAGGTTCTGTATGACAGTTCAGACTCTTTCTTTCGGTGACATGTTTTATTTATGCTGAAACTACACCTACACTCATTAAACATGTCAGGATTGTCCTTGAATGTCTTCGTCTTGCAAGTTGTATGTTAAACTGGAGAGAAATACCTTTGATCCCCCTGTATTAGATTTGGTGGAATATCATATTTCTTCTGCTGGCATCTACAGTAGATGAGCCATGCTAAAATACTATTCTAACACCTTTCAAAAAATGTCAAACAAATCTGGTATTTGGGAGATTTTGTAACTTTATTGGGACTATTTTTTTTATCACTTGCAGCATAACTTTTAACTTACCGCCCCCAAATGATAAAGTCCCATTAAAATGGTGTTTTGATGTATAGCAGGTATTAGTAGCATTAAAGTCAAGATTCACCATTCAGCCCCTCCTTTGTCATTCAGCCTCCATTTGTCTCTTTGTTGTTCAAATGAATGCTTTTAATTTTGCACTCAGAGCTATTGTCCTCTAGGCAGGTGATGATTTCAGGCAAGTTCTTTTGCCTTATTCCTTTTATTCCAAAGGTATGTTTTTTTAGCAAGACATTCTTGCTGTAATTGAAGTGTAATTGAAGTGTTTCAACTTTGGAGACACCTATTAGAAGGGGCAGCAAGTCTAAACTGATCAAAAGAACCTGGAATATCTTCAGGCTGCAGATATTCAGACAGCATCAACACATTGCTATCTTGTATAAAATGTCAGTGCTACTAGAAAATAGACCCAGTATCATTACAGTAAATGAACCAGTCTCATAGAATAGAATTTTTTATTGGCCAAGTGTGATTGGACACGTAAGGAATTTGTCTTGGTGCATATGCTCTCAGTGTACATAAAAGAAAAGATACGTTCATCAAGAATTATACAACACTTAATGATAGTCATAGGGTACAAATAAGCAATCAGGAAACAATATCAATATAAATCGTAAGGATACCAGCAACAAAATTACAGTCATACAGTCATGAAGAACAAAGAAGTGGGTTGTGTACAAAACAAAGAATAAACAGGAGATACAATATATCAGTATACCAGCATTTTTTCACTTTTTAGGTAATGCTCACACTCCATGTAATGTGAAAATCTTAGCTAATCAGCATGTACTACATGTTTGCTTGTATTGTGCATGTGTTAAAGTTGATTAAAGATTCTGCTCAGTGAGAGTGTTCCTATGGGATTTTTCCAGGAATCATTGTTTTAAAAAGCTACTAAGAAAACATATTCTTGACTTGTTGGTACTCTTTGAATAAAGGAATCATTTTTTCCCCATACCTCCTAGCTCTCAGAAAAATAAAAGCTGAAGCCTGACAAAGTTTTTTTTTTCTCTTTATGTTCTGGTTCCTGCCACCATTTTAAAATCAGAAATATTTATCCCTCAACACATGTGACTCACATTTAGAGCACGGACAGCCAGGTAAAGGAGAAATTGTGGACTTCATGGAGCAAGTGCACAGACAAAAGCAAAGAGATTCATGTGTTGGTTTAAATTGAGAACCATTAGGGATTCTGTCAGCTTTCCCAGATAGTCCAAACAAGAAACCTGACCAGTTAAGCTAATTATATTTAATTGTAAGGCAACATTAACAGAACCTTGCAAGTCTGAAAGTACAAATCTCCCACCATCTTTTTTTGTTGCTTTTCTGAGTTTCTTTCTCCCCCCATTATGCAGTTGTGGGCTATGCCCTCTCTTATCTCATCATTTCCTTACTATCTCTCCCTATTGTCTCTTAAGATCATTCCCACATAGCATTACAGATACCATTTTAATGTTTCATTCCCTTTTGCCTGGAAATGGGAAAAATGTTTCACAGTGGCTGGTTATATGTCTCACTTTCTCTCAGGAAGGAGTACTTAAACTTTTCCATGATAGCAAACCTCCAGAGAACCTGGGGGGGAGGTAAAAGTGACCATATTATGCTTAGGTGGAGGGCATTTCATGATCCTGAGTCATGGCAAATAGGTCTTCTCATACTAGCTATCATTAGAAGTAAGACTTTTATGACTAAACCAGTCATTCTTCCCTTATCACAAAATACCTCATGAAAAGGTTTTGCTGGAGTTTATTATGAACCTACCAGGATTAAGGGTCTTGACACTCTATTAGTTGCCTATGGATTTTCTCTCTCATCAGAACAGGATCAGACATTCTTCAACCATGTATTCATGTAGAGAAACATGCCTCAGCATTTCAACTCATATTGTATAGCTCCAAGTTAATAGTTAAAGGTGTTTTTTTTCTTCTTTTGGCTATGAAACTTAATTTGCTTTAAGGAAGACAAAGAGAATGCTACATTAGAACAAGGTAATTGCAGGTTGTCCATGAACTCTTTGTATTCTGACAGGGAGTGCTATAATTTGAAACTTTGGCAATTGACTGCTTTTATAAACCATGGCCCTTTCTAACCAGAATTCTGGTTGGAGAATTATGGAGAAATAGAGTGTGGGTGACTTGACTAGGATGCTCCTCTCCCTTCCCCTAATTTTATAGTTGGCATGAAATCTCTTCCATCTGCCCCTCTAGCAGACTCTGTTGAAAAGGATTCTAGTTTGGATAAACTATCTGTCTAGACCACTGGATTTTCAAAGACTGTCTGTCTGGTACTTCTCTGTGGACCAAAAGGATTTTTTTCTGTCTCTTCTGATTTTGTGGTTTCAGAAGATGAGGGTGGTGCCCCCCCCCCCCCCCGCTTTCAAGAGAATGGCTTCAACCAGAATAGAAGGGGATCTTTCACAAGGGAATGGGGAGATTTAGATTAATCTGTACAGTGTTAAATGTATTATTGGTTAAAGAACCTGACCATGTTAAAACAACATCATTTACAATCAATGGATGAATTCTTAATGATGAGTCAAAGCCTAACAGAAGCTTTCTGTTACCAATACCACTTTGATCTTTGGCTACTAGGAAGTAGCTTGCTTTTATATATGCAGCCTTTTTCCCTGGGGATTCTCAAAGGACGATCTTAATAAAAATAGAAACTGGAAAAAAATGTGAATAAAGTTCATATAATCAGTCAATTTCACTTTCATCCCTTCCTTTCATTTGTTTCTGCAAATACAATAATCGTGGATTATTAATTCTAAATTAATTATTAATTACTTCTACTGAAATCTGTCTGTAAAATACTCTGGCAGTCTTTCTTGATTGATCAGCTAACAGACTGATAGGTTATTATTTACATATGTGGTAGTGCCAAACTATTAGGTGTGATGTATCAGTGTGTGGGCCTTATCTCAGTGATGCACCATCAATAGCTTAGGATAAAATTGATAGATGAGTCACTGTTTGAATTGTAGTTAATCATGCAAGTACCTTTTATATTTATACTTTCTGTAGCATGTGAGATTATAGATAGATAGATAGATAGATAGATAGATAGATAGATAGATAGATAGATACAGATGGACAGACAGACAGACAGACAGACAGAGCATTTAAACCATGTGTTCTGGATAGAATTTTTTTTTAATTTGATTTATATGCCGCCCTTCTCCAGAGACTCAGGGAGGCTTACAATGCGTTAAGCAATAGCCTTCATACTTTTGTATATTTATACAAAGTCAGCTTATTGCCCCCACAATCTGGGTCCTCATTTTACCTACCTTAGAAAGGATGGAAGGCTGAGTCAACCTTGAGCCTGGTGAGATTAGAACTCGCAGTAATTGCAGGCAGCTGAATGTTAATCAGTGACTTAGTCTACTGCGCCACTCAGGCCCCTATTGTCCATGAAGCTGAAATTTCTAAAAAAAAAATCCATTCACACATTCTTTAAAAGGTTGTGTCATGTTAATTTAGGTATATATAAATGTCACTTTTACTATTAATAAAAGTGTCAGGAAGTAGTTGCATTAAAACATTCCTTTGTTAGGTTTACTGTATTTCATTAAAATCCTAATATTAGAATATTTTTTTTAAAGTACTGTTTTCCAATTCACTACACAAAAGCCCTGAAAAAGAAGAAGGTTTTAATTGCTTTTTAAAAGGTTTATTTCTAGAATTTACCAGTCTTTAAATCTAGGTGGCCTACAAATCAACCACCACTACCACCACCACCACAACAACAAAAGATAAAGCATAAAATTAAATAATCAGAAAAGAACATCTGGAAAAATCAATAACCACTCAAACAACAACAACAAAACCCAGCAACCATTCAAAAGACTAAAACATTTCAAGGAATAAATCACGCACTCTGAATCAGGACCATGGATAAAATCAGCTTTTAGAGATTATCTAAATAGGGCCAGGATGGAAGCAGTGCAGATGAAATGCTATTCTAGAGGTTAAAAGGTGGTCTTCATCCAGAGGTTAAAAGAAGGTTACTGCTTACAGTCACTCTGTTAGGAAAAAGGCAGATTCAATCCCCCCCCCCCCCCCCAATTTAGAAACTGCCTGTCTTCCTCACAGCAGTATATTTATACACACACGGCCAATTTAATACTAGAAAATAAAGTGTTCCACCTTGAAGTGATGCTGTTTTCTAGGTTCTCATCCTTTTTTAGAGGAAAGTACTCATGCAATCCTCTCTGGGCCAGATTGTGTAGGTGTAATGTTGATCTCCATTGAAGTAGCTTTCCTATTATGTGTACAAATGTACTGTATAGTAGTCTCAATACAGAAAACTGATATCTTTGTGGTATTTTAAAAATCTGCCACTCAGAATATATATTCCAGTAGGGAGAACACTGTTTAAAAAGATGAATCCTTACATCTGATTTTATAAATTTGATTTAATACATTCATATACTTGATTCATGACAGCAGTTACTTGTAAAGGAGCCTGAGTGGCATAGCAGGCTAATGCCTCCTACTAAGGCAGCATTTAACATCCAGCTGCCTGCAATTACTGTGAGTTCTAATCTCACCAGGCTCAAGGTTGACTCAGCCTTCCATCCTTTCTAAGGTGGGTAAAATGAGGACCCAGTTTGTGGGGCCAATAAACTGACTTTGTATAAAATATACAAAAGTATGAAGGCTATTGCTTAACGCATTGTAAGCCACCCTGAGTCTCCGGAGAAGGGCGGCATATAAATAATTTTTTTTAAAAAAAAATTGGGACAGATAAAAAAAATATCAACTTACTAAAGCAGGTACAGGTCTGTAGCAAAGCAGAGTAATTCCATACCTTCCTTGGTACAAACTATTAGTAGGTTTTCTCAGATCTTGAGGAAGGATCTGTCTAAAATTTAGAGAATATATATGAGAGAGATTGGCTACTAGCCTGATTGTTTTGAAACTTCTTATATATCAAAAGGGTATTATAATAAAGCTGCCTTTTCCTTGGAAGATTGAAGTCTAGTGAAATAAATATACCAGCAAGGACAGGATAAAAGCATAGTTGTCTCACTGTGAGGTTTAATTTGGAGACAAAGAAAGATAAAATGCACTGCCATAGTAAGAGTTCCACTAGTTCCACTTGAGCCCGCTCCACCCCCCCCCAAAGTTAGAAGGCATCCATAAGTTTGAGGCAGAAACAACAAGGTTGCTCTAACAATAGTTCAAACCCATCCTCACTTCTCTTATCCCTTGTTTTTTTTGAATGAAGGCAATGGAAGTAGAAATTCATTGGTTGAAAAGGACCAGAATAAAGTCCTGGACACTGCATAGATTAATGAGCTGCTATCCACTTTTCATCTCTTTTCCTTTATGCTTGGCTCTTTACACTAACTCTGTGGCAACCCAGATCAATTAGAATTCTAAGATGGTCTGCGCTAGCAGTTCCAAATTTAACTCTGAGGAGGGTGCTTTGATATGAGCTTTTCTCCCTGGGGTGGATATCAGTGAAAAATAAAATAGATGCCAAGCATTAAGGAGATCAGACATAAGTTTCTCAGGGTTTTCTGTACTTCAGAAAGCCTCATCTCCCGTTGAGTGAGCTGTCATTCCTTTTAATCGCTTTTAGTACTTGTTCTATGCAGATACACTTTTAAATGGTGTACAAAACCATTTGTTTCTTTGGATACCTTTCATTTTCTTCCTTTTAATTGATGATGAAATATGATTTTTGGACTCATTTATTCAATTCTTTCTTACGGTTTCTGAGAAAAGTCCTTTAATCATGGTGTTCCCAACACAGAGGATATCAAAATATTTTTAGATGTAGTGTTCATATTCTACTATTCTTTCAGTAAAACATTCAGAACGGTAAAAAAAAATAGTCATTTCTTTTGGGCAGCAAATATTTATCATTGGCCAAGTATGAAAGAGAACATTGATGGGGAGTTATACTGAATATAGCTACATTATTGGTAGGAAAGATTACTCTATCAAGTGCAAAGAGTTTCAAGAGTTTTGCAGTATGGTATACTTTATATTCCTCCTCATGGATCATTATTTTGCAGTGATAAAGAGACTTGTGTATCCAATGATGCTGTTAACTATACTACAGAGAGTATACATTTCCAGAAAGGCCAGCAATAATAGACATGTCATAGAAGAAGGATCAAGCTCAATATAATTCATTGGGAAAGGAAATGGCAATCTATTCCATTATTCTGCCAAGAAAAACCACATGGATATTTACATCCAGGACAATATTTATATATAATACACAAAGATTAACCCCTCTAGTTGGAAGGTATCCAGTGGGTTACTAGGAAAAAGCAGAGGGAAAATATGAGTAACCTTGCACATGTTTATGATTAAAGACAAAAAATGTCCAGGTGATGAGTCCTCAGGTCATACTTTGCAAAAAAAAAGTGAAGTGTCATCTGCAAAGGTACTATTAGTATGTGGAATATCAGAACCACGAGTCAATTAATACTTGATGTCTTCAAAACAGAATTGTCTAGATTAGAACATGGATATTCAGGAATTAATTAAAAAGATGATGGAATTGGTGAAGATGGCAAAGTTGGCTGCACTAATTAGGGATAAGAATGTAAATAGTTTTGTGGTTACTTGGACAACTGCTTCTGGGCTTTCTGCATGAAAGAGGGGAAAAAATGAAATTTTGACTTTGGGTTTTGGCAATTAAGTGGGTTGCTGCTATAGAAATACTGTAAGTGATAGTTATTATTAGGTATAATTAAAAACTTGATGCCAGAACTTTGTTACATATCTTACTGCAGTGAAAAATGTCAAAAGTTACTGCTTTTGTTTCTTTTTAAATTCCTTTTTGCCTCTTCCCTCACTTTATCCCCTTCCTTCTTTTTTCCCATTTTGTTTATTTCCGTTTGTATTTTATGTTAAGAAAGTGACTTAAAAAAAAGTGTGTTCAAAATAAAAGAACATGGACATTCCCAGAATCGACAAGTGAAATGGACCAGAATGGCTCACTTCACATCAGGACACCAGGTCTACTGTGGACAAGAAAACCATGCAATAAATGGACTAGATGCCATTGTGAAGAAAAGAGTGCTAAATTAATAGAATGGTGTCAATTTGAATTCAAGGCAAGCTTTTCAATATTATTTATCTATCTATCTATCTATCTATCTATCTATCTATCTATCTATTTATTTGTTCCATTTATATGCCATCCATCTCATTATTAAAAGTGATTCTGGGCAGTTTACAATGCAATAAATAAGACTATAAAACCCAATTCTAAATATAAAACCAGTTAAAATTACAGGAATACGGTAAGATGGATGGCCACTCACTCACTCACTCACTCACTCAATAAAAATACAACAAAGAGTAAAAACTCTTTGCAGAGGGCTCATGCAGAGCAGGGGGAGATTATTTCTTCTGTCATAGCCTGAAGCATCTCATTTCCAGCCTAAAAGCATTTCGATCACCATGATCTTTGAGCAGCTGCACATTGTGGGAGATGATCATCTTGAACTTCACTTGTGTCATATTTCCTCAAAGTCTGACTACCAGAGTACTAGATGCAAGAGTTGCTTGGCTTATGACATTTTCTTCTGATTCCACTTGGTGAAATATGTTGCCATCATACATTTTTAGTCTACTCATTTTTTAACAAATGTAGCATTAAACTTCTTGTGTTTACGTTTACATTACATTGCTGAAACAGAATGTGGACTTCTACTGGCAAATTTTCATGTAATGAAATCTTTCAAAGATTCATCTCAATGCAATCATTAACACCTTATCAAAGTCTGATATCTAGACAGTTACTTATAAAAAAAGATACCAAGCATATAAAGATGTTAGCAGATGAAGTGATCCACTGAGCTGAGGGAAATGGGACTTAAAGGAAATATATCATTTCTGTATCATTCTTATAGTCTTTCGGTTGCTAAACTTTTAACCATACATTCATAACTTAACACTGCTGATAGTAATGCAATCTTTCAGATTTTTTACTGATGCTTCTTAGAATGAAGACTGAATGAAGCTTGAAAAGAAGAGAGAACTGTGGTGGTAAATAAACATTATAACTTAAAGCCTCTATAACAAGGTTATTTTTTATTTTCTTGCATTAAACCAATTGGGGAATGATTCTATGTTTTATGTTCATTTTTTGAAATGTTTTTGAAATATTCATTCATTGAAAAAAAACCCACTACTTTATGGCTCTTTTGCCATTTATCTTTGTTTCAAACAATACCAGTAAGGAGTATAAAAGGCAAATCTTTGCACAGTTTTATTATACTAAAGTTTCAACATATTTTTATTCACTGTTGATCCAATTTAAGGAAATTCATAGAGCTAGGAACTATTTAAACATCTATAAAGTCACTCTTCATTTTTGTTTGTTTTCTTTTAGAGTGCTAGTGATCTGTAACAGAATAGAATGAAGCCATACAGTTCTGGAGTGTATAAATGAAGTAAATTGGTTTGAAAGATGAGCTACCAACCTAAATACAGTACATATCATTAAATATATCCATGCATCCATCAATCCATCATCTACCATCTTTTTGTGTGCAAAAACAAATGGACACACACACACACACACACACACACACGGAAATGGGATACATGTACAAATGCAATGTTAATCTTTTTGGTTACAGTGAAGTTGATGCAAGGAAGAAAAGGTTAGTGTCGTTCAGGTAAATACTAAATTGCAGGATTTAGGGTTCAGGAAATTAACTCTTTGGACATGGTGAGCAAAGGGAAGCAGGATTTATGGGGAAAAACAGGGCTCTTCTTGTAGACAGAAGGTAAAGGCAGTATCTTCAGAAGTGATAGCAGGTAGAATGGAGAAAAACAATTCATTCTGATAAAAAGAAGCTTTGAAACAAAAAGATTACAAGTTTCTGTTGTGGCAAGGTAGAACAGGAAATAGAAATAATGCCTGGACTCTGCAAGGGGCTGTCCTTGAGGACTAGCTAGAGACTTCAGTCAGTCTATAATGTGGTAGTTTAAACAGTTAGGAGAACAAATCAGATTATCCATATAACACTACTGGTTGCCAGTTTGATTTCAGGTATAAATCAAAATGCTTATTGACTCCTTTAAAGACCTACAGGACTTAGTAACTTTTGGAACTTCCTACTCACACTTGCTCTAACCAATGCATTAATGACCAGAAGAGCAGCTCCATCATTAGCATTTCTACCCCTAAGGAGTGTCACTTGTAGGTACTACAGAATCAAGTCTACTTTGACATTGCTCTCCTTCTCTGGAACAGAGGTGAGTGGATGAAGATCTACAGAAGCTAAAAACCAAGAAAAACAAATAGGAGACATAGCCATGAAGAGCCATGAAGACAGAAAAAGAGAGTAAGGGAAAATGTTACATGAATCTCTGTGCAAAACTAGTTACAGGGAGCATATTTGCCAAAGCAGCAGTGAGTGATGGGCTGTTAAAGTATGTGCTGTGTTTTAGAAAGGTATTGCATTCTCGAGGACTACTGTGTGAAGAAGATAAATCAATGGACTGGGAGATTCACCCAGTAAATTCAATAGCTTAGTGCTATTTAAAATGCCTATTTTAGTTTATGTACAATAGTTTATATGTCTGCCTGCTGTTTCTTAATGATATAAGCAAAAATTCAACAGCAGAGATAGGATTCCCTCCCATCTTTATTGGATGTCCTGGAAAGGAAGTAAATCACTCTGCAGAGTCCTGTTACTGGTGGAAAATTTGGCAGCAGACTTTTTAAAAGGAGCTGCTGGGATCCAGGTTGAGCAATTGGCTCTCAAATTTTGGACCAGCTTTTGTGCCACCAGACAACGTAAAACTCAGAGCAGAGTTTTCTTTGAGGCTTTAGATGCGTATTTTCTTATCTGTTCTCCTTAGTGAAACAAAATCCCATTTCTGTTTTATAAAGAGAATTTATAAATGAGGAGCAAGGCTAGCAATGCACAAATTAAATGAATGAATGAATAGGTTTTCAAAGAAAGAAGGAAAATACTTACTTTCATAACTACTCACTAGAACCTCTCAATAGGCCTGGAAAGAAATGGACTTTTTTCCCCCTCCATTCCTTGGAAAATTAGATGTCATTCATTCTCTGTTCCTGGTTCAGAGGTGAAATAACCAGTGTGGGCAGTGTCTTTGGAAAAGGTAGGTAAAATTACATGCTTTGATGATTACAAGAGAAACCGGTATGGATTGAGTATCACTTGCTTTGTGACACAAATGGAGCAGCATGCTGCTATTTTCTGGGCTTGTTACAATTCCCTATCAAGAAATTCAGGTGCCAAATGTGCAAAGAACAAAGGAAACATTTTAGGCTTTGGAAAAGGCTGTGGAGTTCGACATGCCTGCCCTTTAAAATGCAATGCTCAGTAAAGTGTGTGCAAGACAGGCAATAATAGGCTTTGCTTTCTGTCTTCTATTCTACCTGGTTGGTGATTTATTGCTCAGTGCCGAGTTGAAGATTAGAAAGCCAAACTCTTTGCTTCTGTTACTAAGTCTGTCCTTGTTTTGCTAACTAAGCTTGGGCCAGGCATCAATATTCACCCCTGTATGTCTCCGTTTTTAAATCAAAAGATATAAAAGAACTGTTGGAACTGGATGTGGGAGAACTTTGAGTTGGGGACATAGGTAACATTTCATTCATTCCTTGCATCTATATTTGCCTTTTCCTCCAAAGTCCTTGTGTCAGTGAATATGGGAGTTGCTTTATCACTGAGCAACTCACACATTGAGACCCAAATGCCACTCAATGGGGAAACCTCCCATTACTTACCCCAGTGACTCGCCACCTAGCAGTTCAAAAGCATGTAGATGCGAGTACATAAGTAGGTACCATTTTGGTGGGACAGTAACAGTGTTCCATATACCTCAGGGCAGGGGTGAAATCTAAATTCTTTTGCTCCCAGTGCTGTGGGCATGGCTTGGAGGGCATGTCTTGGTGGTCATGTGACTGGGTGGGTGTGGCCAGTTTGACGTCACTCACGTCACTCACTGTTAGAACCAGGAGCTCCACATTCTGACACAGAAGCACATTCTGTCTTTCACAGAATGTCACAAAAGCCAGGAGCTGCACAAAAGCACATTCTGCTTTTCTGAAGCCCCCAATGCTCTGAGTTTCCCTCTGGCTCGACTGCCCAAGTAAACCTTGGAGCCTTCTCTTGCCCTGCTCTTCATCCTGGAGGCTGCACATTCCCCCCCACCAATCCTCCGTACAAACCGCCCTCCGCATTTCTGCAAAGGCACAGCCTCCTCCTTGCAGGGTGATCCAAAGAGGGGAGGGGGATGCTGCTGAAAAAGCCGTCTTCCACCTGGGCCTCCTCCTGCAGCCAAACACGCCCAGCCATCTCTGCCCTTTCCTCAAACGGGCTGTGCATGGGGCACTTGGAGAGCAAGAGAGCAATACAGCTCTCTAACCTCTGTTTGTGTGTGTGTGTGTGTGTGAGAGATAGGGAGGGAGGGAGCGATCTGAAGCAGAGGCATCCAAACTTCTGGCAGCGGCAGGGGCAGCTTCTGAGCAGCCCTGAGTCAGCCAGATCCACCTGACCTACTCCCTGAGTCTCGCTGTTCTCCTCGCCCCCACCCCCACCCCACTCAAGCAGCGACTTCCCTGCTCAGCCCCAACAAGCTATGCATCCATGGTGCCTGCACCAGCATCCCGACAGAAGCAGAGAAGATCATCGCTTGCAAGCAGACAAGCAGAGGTAGAAAGTGTATGCCATGCTGTGGGAAAAATGAGAGGTCCTGTTGTACCATGGAGCTTGCCGCTGCTTGAGTGGGGTTGGACGTGGGAGAGGAGAATGGTGAGACTCAGGGAGTAGGTCAGGTGGATCTGGCTGACTTAGGGCTGCTCAGAAGCTGCCCCCACCAGTGCCAGAAGTTTGGGTGCCTCAGCTTCAGATTGCTCCCTCCCTCTCTCTCTCTCTCTCACACACACACACATACACACACACACACACACACACACAAACAGAGATTGGAGAGCTCTCTTGCTCGCTCACTCTCCAAGTGCCCATGCACAGCCCGTTTGAGGAAAGGGTACAGACGGCTGGGCACCTTTGGCTGCAGGAGGAGGCACGGCACAATGGGGTTGTTCTGTTTGCCATGGTGGGGCTTCAGGAAGGCAGGCGGATGTCTGCAGCTGACAACTATAATGAATATGTCCACCTGCCCTCCTGAAGCACCACCGCGGCAAACAAAACCACCCCATTGCTATGGATGCACAGCTTGTTGGGGCTGAGCAGGGAAGCTGCTGCTTGAATGGGGTGTGTGTGTGTGTGAGTAAGCTGCTAGCTCTTTCCCCGCAGCCCTGCCATGCTTGCTGCCTTTCACATGGGCTTCCGCTTGCCTGCCTTCACAGGCTGGACACCAGGATACCGGGAAGGCAGCATGGAAGGCAGGCAAGCATGGCAGGACTGCAGGCTGTGGACCGGTTTGGAGGCGTGGCCAGCCAACCATTGCTCCCGGTTCGGCGAACTAGCCTCAATCTCTGCTCCTATTCGCCCAAGCCAGTCTGAACTGGGACCATTTCACCCCTGCCTCAGGGTATATTCATGCTAGCTACATGAGTATGGAAATGTTTTTGGACAATGCTGGCTCCCTCAGCTAACATACACATACACAGTAAAAATTGGGATATGGCAATAATGGTTCATTTGCTTAAAATTATATATAATTTTAAGCAAATGGACCATTATTAAAGGTAAATGTTCCCCACACACATATGTGCTAGTCATTCCTGACTCTAGGTAGTGCTCATCTCCGAAGAGCCAGCACTGTCCGAAGACATCTCCGTGGTCATGTAGCCGGCATGATTAAACACCAAAGATACACAGAATGCTGTTACCTTCCCACCAAAGGTGGTCCCTATTTTTCTACTTGCATTTTTTACATGCTTTTAAACTGCTAGGTTGGCAGAAGTTGGGACAAGTAACGGGAGCTCACCCCATTACATGGCACTAGGGATTCGAACTGCTGAACTGCTGAACTTTCAATTGACAAGCTCAGCATCTTAGTCACCAAGCCACCATGTCCCTATGAACCATTGTTGCCATATACCAAATTTTAGAATTTCTGTGTGTATATGTATGTATTTATGTGTGTACGTATTTGTGTGTGTATGTGTATGTATGTGTGTGTGTGTTTGTGTGTATACCAATATGTATGCAAATATACATGCTGGTGACATGACTATGGAAATGTCTTTGAACAATGCTGGCTCCCTTGGCTAATACACACACACACACACACACACACACACACACACACTAAAAATTGGTGTGAAAGGGAGAGAGAAATGTGGTATATATATTATGAAAAGATTATATATATATATATAAATTTTCACTCTTTATGAACCAGACAAGCATATATATGAACATGTACAAAGTTTTTGTTGTTTGACCTGCAAGTATATTCTGAACAATGGAAACACACTCTGATTTGAACATAAATTGTTTTCTCTATATTTTTTTTCTTTTTCACAAGCTGACTCAGTTCTCAGGGACAAGTGTTCAATTAAGTTAATTACAAAATGCTCTGCATCTTCAGGCTTAATTATACTAAATATAATCAATGGATTCCTTTCTATGGGAACTTTTTCATTTCATAGTTCACATTCTTAAAGAATTTCTTCCACATTTTGGCCTTTCTATAGGCCATGACCAGTGGTGGGTTGCTCCTGGTTCACCCTGGTTCAGGCAAACCGGTAGCGGCGGTGACAGGAGGCTCCACCCACCCACCCAGACATCATCAAAAATGTTCTGTGGATGTGCAGAAACAGTGCTCACTCGCAAAGCGAGCATACGCACCCAGGCACTATCGATAGTGAACCAGTAGCGCTGGGATTTAAAAACCACTACTGGCCACAACATTAATATTTCTGCCACTGATCAGTTGGAGGATCAGCTGCCTTGATTCAATATAGGAACATTTCTCAGAGGGAGAATCTGCCATCTTGACAGAGAACTATGAAGGACCTGAAGAGTTCCAGCTTTGAAACCATTCATCAAATGTCCTAGAAGTTCTAGTATCCTTCACAGGTGAAGGTACAAGAATTAGAAAGTCAGAGAAGTTAATATCCCTTAAGAGGCATTTCAGCAGTGTAAGCAACTTTTGCAGTATCTCCATATTTCATGTTCTTGTTAGCTAATTGATAACTTTATAGTACTTCTTAATTGTGATTAAATATTGGTGAAAAATTCCTGAGAATACTGTGGATAGTCAAGAAATAAACAAATGGAAAATCAAACAAATCAACCCAGAGTTCTCACTTGAGGCACAAATGACAAGGCTCAAATTATCCTACTTTGGACATGTTATGCAAAGACCTAACTCTTTGGACAAGGCTGTAGAATGTGTGGACTCAGTTACAGTAGCAGTGGGTATATCATTTGGAGACCTGAAGGACCCAGATAGGGACAGATCACCATGGAGAATGTATCTACACTTCCACTATGGAAGAATGGTTGGTGAAATTTAAAGCTCTTGCTGAGATGGATTATTTAATTAGAAAAAGACACAATACATTTATCGGTGACTGGAAGCCTCTTATGGACTTTTTGTGTAAAAAGTGAAAAAAATGAACTTGTGATTTATGGCTGTGATGATTAGACAGGATAACATATAGAAGAATATTATGATGTAACACTAGAGAGAGGTTAAACATATATTTGCATTTCTAATTTCAGTGAAGAATATCAGAAGCTTTTATATTTTTATTTTTATATTTATATTTATATATTTTTCTTTTCTATTTTTTTCAGGTAATACACACACACACCATGCTTCAACTGATCAAGACCAAATAGCTTTGGGTTCATTAAGTGTCAGGATCCAAGACTTTAACATCTTTAGTTCTGGATGGGGTTGTACTGCCCCAAACAGACCTGGTGTGCAAGTTGAAGGTTCTCCTGGTCTCGCAATTCCTGCTTGAAGAGCAGATGGCAGTCATGGCTAGAAGAGTCTCTGCACAACTCCATGTTGTGTGCCAGTTGTGAGTTTGGAGTTCCTATTCTGAGTCATTCATGTCCTGTTCATCTAACACCTGGATTATTGCATGTGGCTACCTTTGAAGAGTATTCAGAAGCTACAACTGGTGCAGAATATTGTAGTATGAGCAGTTCTTGGGGCCCCTAGAGTGGCTCATGTTACACCACTGTTCCATAAGCTGCATTAGCTGCCGGTTTGCTTCTGAGTGCAATTCAAGGTGTTGGTTATCACCTCTATAGCCTTTCATGGCATAGGTTGAGGTTATCTGAAGAATTGTCTCCCTCACTCCACCCACAAGCATGTTGTGGACCCCATTGGTCAAAGAATTTGGAAGGAAGAAGACTCCTGTCCTTTGGAACATTGTACCCCCATGGTGAGATTCACAACCACCAACAGTTCTTCCATAAGGGCCTGAAGACCTATCTGTGACAGTTGGCTTGGGGCAGCAATGGGAAAGCTCCATTGTGGAAGTGCTTCTTGAATTAAGAAAATATTTCAGCTCTCCCTGATTATTTCATGTCGCCCTTCTCCCCATCTTTTAACTGTACTTATTGTTGTTGTTATTTATTGTTTAATCATTTTAAACAATAAATGTTTAAAAACAGGCTCTAGTTTTTAATGTTTGTAACCTCCCCAAGTCACTTTAGGGAAGCTGGGTGGTACATAAATCTAACAAGTGATAGACAGAGGGAGAGGGGAGAGAGGGAAAGAGAGAGAGAGTTGTTTGACTCAATTATGCCATGAAAATTGATTTAGAATCACAAATACCTGGTTCAAATAGCATAAGTGTCACTTACATTCTTGCATCCCATTAAATAAACTGCACTGTCCTATGAAGCCATCACTGATCCAGTTCAGTCCACCTTGTCAAGACATATCCAGGTACCAAATACAATTCAGATCATGAATTGTTGGTGGCTAAGATCAGAATCAAATTATGCAACATAAAAAATACAGCATCAAACAGATGTTTGATATTAGCAAAATCTTCTGGACATTGCTAAGAAGATGCTCAATGTACTGTGGCAAGAAATTCATCTGACCTTCATTGAAACAACAGTTGAACACATACAGGAAGCAAGAGAAAAGCTGGAAGTGGCTCCCAGATGAAACCATAAGAATAGCTAAATGAAGAAAAACAGCATTCATTCCATTGGGAAAAAATATGTGATTCTAAGGAGTCCTCTAATTACTGTACATTTGCTTTCATCCCTCACTTTAGGAAGACTCTCCTTAAGATCATACAAAAACATCTGGTGTTGGCCATTGAAAGGGAATCACTTGTTGTTCAAGCTGACTTCATGGAGTAATGGAACTTGTGGTAATATTACAACATATGCCAAATCATGGAAAAATCCCAAGGATGTCAAAAGTCCATCAATATTTGCTTTATTGACTACAAGACAGTCTTTGATTTTGTCAATTATGTGGAGAGCCCTAGAAAACATGGGGGGTGCCAACATATCAAGTCAAGTGGGTGCAGTTGATGTATACAGATCATGAAACCACTGTGTGAATACCATATGGAGACACAATTTGTTCAAGATAAAGAAAGGAATGTGGGAATGTTGCATTCTTTCAATTATCTTATTTAACCTGCATGTTGAAATGATCATGAGGAAACTAGAACTTGAAGAATAAAAAAATCAGAGTAAAGACTGAAGAAAGGAATATCAACAAACTTCCATATGCTGACAATACAACTCTCCTCCCAGAAACCTGAGAAGGCCTGAAATATCTGATTAAAAGGACTAAAGAAGAAAGGGAAAAAATTGACCTCTTCCTGAACATCAAAAAGACCAAACTCATGACCACTGCAAGGAATGGAAATATCAAAAGGAGAATTGACAGTAAGGAGATCAAATGTGTGCAAGAATTCACTTTTTGGATTGTAGGTTGAACAAAGCAACGAATACAGGTCAGAAATAAAGCACTGAATTACACTGGATTGCAGACCAATGATAAGCATGAATCATATATGGCAATGCAAGGATTAGTTCACTTGATCATGTTTCCCAAAGCTACGTACAGTTGTAAAGTTGAACCATGAAAAAAAATAGGCAAAAGCAACATTACAAATTGTTTGAGTTGTGTGAGGTTGGCGAAGTTTCCTGCATATTCCTTGGATAGCAGAGATGACAAACAAGAAAGCACTGGAGCATACAAAATTGCCAGATAGACAAATTGTTGAAAGGCAAAAATCACAAAAATCTACCTTACTTATTTCAGTCATGTTGTGTGTGTTCAAACTCATTGAAAAAGACAGTTATGCACAGAATGGTCAACGGTATATGAAAATGTGGCCACCAAAAAACAACAATAACACATTGACTAGACAACATCAAAGCCTACACCTGCTCAAGCATAAAACAACTGAAGAAAGCCATACATGATCGGAAAATGTGGAAACAACTGGTCCATACTTTTGCCAAGAATCAGACATTGTAGATGTATTCTAGGATGCTTTCAAAATGAAAAAAAAAAGCAAGAAAGGAAGAAGTAAAACTCCAACAGTCATTTTCAGTCCTGTAGTTTTACTGCTTTTGATTATATGAAGTGCTTTTCCACCTCGGCAAAGCTCTTCTGAGAGATACAGCAGAGTGCGGTTTTGCAAACATCTTTATTCAAGTGTTACTTAGCTATCTGAAAGGCAGCACAAAAATGCTACAGAATAAAATGCTTTTTACCTTGACTATTTTCCGTCCTGTCTGGAGAGATTTATATTCCATCAAATGGAGTCCTTTTTTCATCTACAAAAGGTATTACCCATTTGTTGAGTTAGTATTAAAGGCAGATTTAGGACTTTAAAATTTATACTTTCTCCTGCTACTATTATGAAACAATCTCCTGCTACTATTATGAAACAAAGAGTTTCTAAAAGTTTTTAGAATGGTTACAGACATTATAAGACAAGAAACTGAAATATCAAGAATATTTCTATAAATGACTATATGTACATAGTAGTCCCTATATAGGATAATTTGTAAGATTTTGGGATTTTTTCCTTCCTTCCTTCCTTCCTTCCTTCCTTCCTTCCTTCCTTCCTTCCTTCCTTCCTTCCTTCCTTCCTTCCTTCCTTCTTTCCTTCTTCCCTCCCTCTTTCCCTCCCTCTCACCTTCCTCCCTCCTTTCCACCTTCTCTCCTCTGTCCATCGTTCCCTCCCCCTTTATTTTTAATTGTCATTTGTAAGAAACAAAATTAGATCTTCAAAACATTAAGCTCTTTTCTGTGCCTCTGGCATTTTGTAAATCTTCAAATGGTTGTATGCAATGCAATTATTTATTTATTTTAATTATTTATAGAAAGAATTTACTAATTGAAACTTTGAGAGAAAAATGAATTATTCCTGTAAAAATTATAACCTAAGCAACTCCATATTCAACCTTTATATAACCTGTTTTATATAACTGTTTTATATAACAGGAGTTTGGCTCTCCAACATTAATCTGAATATGACATGGGTAAGCATTTTGTTCTGGGAAAGATAAGAGAACTGTGATTCCTGTTTTGAGGAAATAGATGTTTTGGTACATTCTAAGTTGGGTCAGGTTGACCTAAGTTCTATTGAAAAAGAGGAAGACTAAGTGACCAATTAATAAGAACAATAAGAATACATATTTTTGGAGGGGAACTCCAGGGCGAAACATGTGAATGAAAGCCAAATTGTTATATAAGACCCGAAAACAATATCTGGCGGGGGCGTTCTAATTGTTTTGCTGATCGTCTGAAACTGTATTTAAACCATGTAACCAGAGTGATAAGACATTCTCTCTCTTTCATGGGAGACCCTTTTGAATATATATATATATAAATATATATAATAAATCTGCTTTTTACTTGTTCATGGTCTCTGTTTCACTTTTTATGAGGTTTGCTGTTTTTTTAAATCTCACAAACTTTAACAAAGATTCCATATAGTCCTCATGATTATCTGATCCATATCCCAAGGTTTAAACTAGGAGATTTGAAATGCTTTGTAAAGCAAGCATAACCAGGTATATATTCCCATAACCAGGTATATATTCCCATAACCAGGTATATATTCCCATAACCAGGTATATATTCTTATACTTTAATACAATTAAATTAACAACCCTTAAGTCAATTCACATGATAATAAATAAAACTAAACATGTGCACTATGACATCCTAAATACAAGACACTGAATGGTAGAACCCTCTTTCAACTACTGAAGTGAGATCTTCATACCACTATACGTATATTTAATGGAATTTTATGTTATCACTCTCTCGGTAAGCCAGATCAAGAACGTTGATGGATATCTAAATGTTCCATTACAGTCCACTGTTCAAAGTTCCACATCAGTGAAATTCAAGATACAGTTTTTCAGCTTCTGACACAAAGAATGTGCTCACGCAGCACACTGGGCCATAAATTAAACAACCAGAATTCTGCCAGATTATTATGCAAAACTAGCCTGTGATTTACAATGCGTTGTTATGAAAGCCCCAAACATTGGGTTAATTGAATAAAGAGATAATATATATATACACAGATTTTCCTGGCAATCCAGCATAAAGGAGCATAACTAATTGGGCACATGTATTCCCAAATTCATGCAAAATTTTAAAAGTGAGGAAATGAGAGATGAGGAAATGAAAATTTTCATTGGTGAAAGGGTAGTTTTAGAAATTGAAATTTGGTTATAGAAAACAACAACTTTTCTGAAACATTAGAAACCTTATAAAGACATATTTTTCCTAAAAGGAGAAAGCAACCAATTGATGATTATGGATTTGAAGATTAAGAAAGATGTTAGGTGAGGTATAATACAATAGGAATTATATGTTGAAAAGAGTCTGGTGACGCAGTTGACTAAGTGCTCTTAAAAGTAGCACTTAAGTTTCCAGCTGCCTGCAATTACTGCAAGTTCAAACCCCACCAGGCTCAAGGTTGACTCAGCCTTTCATCCTTTCTAAGGTAGGTAAAAATGAGGACCCAGATTGTGGGGGCAATAAGCTGACTTTGTATAAATATACAAAAGTATGAAGGCTATTGCTTAACGCATTGTAAGCCACCCTGAGTCTCTGGAGAAGAGCGGCATATAAATCAAATTAAAAAAAAAAAGATTGGAAGTGATTCACATATTTTTTCCTTTTTATTTTTCCACACTACTTATTTCTTATTTTTTCTTTCTTTACTTTTTTCTTTTCATTTGTCTTTGATTGTATGAAAAATCTTAATTAATATAAATAAAATGTAATTAAAGTAATCAATAAATAAAAATGGGAATAACACACTTACTAGAATTTTCTGACTAGATTATCTGACAAGATTTAAAATCAACAGAAACTTGGGAAATTAAGAACAGTGGAATAATTTTGTTAATCTTGATGAAGATGTTCCTATTTTGTCTTTGCTTCAGTCCAACTATCTTGACTCAGAACTATGTCATAGCCATCAACATGTAAATGAAAACTCTGTGAAATATGGACTGTGCATTCTGGGTGCATTCAGTTGAATAATTTACGTGAAAATATTTTATACTTGAATCATATGAGCTTAAGAAATGTTCACAAAAAACTATAAGCATGCTCACATATGAAGGTGGTGTCGGGCTGGTGGCATATCATTGCAACAGGCCATATTGGTTTGACTTGAAATTCTTAAACTTATAGCTTGAATGCTCAAAGGTGCTTTTTTGAAAGGCAATTGGATTGTTTTTTTAAAAAAATAAACAGTCCAGCTGCCTTTTGCAAAAGCATCTTTGAGACAACTATGACCTGGATGACTGAGACTCTTCACAGACATATACAACAATTGGAAGCCTGCAATAGCACAGGAAGTTAATGATGCTAGTTATTTGATGTATGTGAAATCACTGGTTCACAAGTTGCTTTGGCTACCAGTTTGCTCCCAGGTGTAATTCATGGTGCTGGTAGTCAGTTCTAAAGCCCTACATGACTTGAGGTGGGTTACTTAAGGGATTGTATCATCCCAATTGTCTACCTATCCTACTTGCTTCTGATAAGAGAAGCAAGTTGCGGGCACTGTCAGCCAAAGAATGTTGGCTGGGAAGTCTCTTTTCTACTATGCTGGCCTTCCATCAAACTTTGAAGATATAATTCTTTTCCCAAGCCTGGGCTCCCAAGTGTGAGATGGAGCCAGTTTGAGAATTTTCTCCAGCAGCTATATATTTTATTACCTTTTTTTTTTTGCATTGTGTGTATGTATCTCTCTCTCTGTGCGTGTCTTGCATTAATAAGTTATTTGTTAAAAAGCAAAGAAAAACATTATGAGATGGCAGAGATTCTCATGGAGCTGTAACTGACTGGACTTCTGTATTGTGCTTCTGAATGTCTCTTTAGAGCAGAATCATTCCATTAACCTAAGACTTGGCTTGATGAGGTAGGTTCAGTGTTAATCACACTGCTGAATATACAGACAATGAATGCATGATAATATCAGATGCAGATGCTTGCCATGTGAGGCAAGCATCTGGCTTATTGTCTTTCCTGCTGCTAGGCAGTTGGATGCCTCACTGGTGAGTCTTCTATGTGTACAAAGAATGATGGTTTTGCTCTAGCAAAAGGGCTGCCAATTCTACTCTTCCCCAAACTCATATTCTTACCTGAAGGTTAGCCAGAAGGGCATTCATCACACCTCCTGCAAATTTCTGACTTTTGGAAAGGCTGCATGTGCCTCTAGGTAAAGGCTTAAGTGACAAAAGTCCATGCTAAATTCATAGCTGCCATGCAATGGAGCTGTCTTACTCCTTCCCTCTTACATAATTTGTGTGTGATGGTGGCATGTCTAGTTTATAGTAATGGCATATACCATTTATAGTTTACCTTAGAGGCACAAAGTACCTGGAATAATACATCATTGATCCATTTAACATCAATATTTTTATATTGACTGACAATATAATATACAATATTTTTCAGCCCTATCTGGAAAAGCTGGTGGCTTGAACTTGATACCTCATATTTTTAGGCAACTGAAACAACAGTCAAAAGCTAGAAATTAAAATGCTACCCCTGGATAAATTTCAATAATCTCTGCTGTTTTCCTAAAGGTGCTGTTTCAAAAGGAACTGGATTTTCTTTGTTTTTCTTGAAGATGTTTCACTTTTCATCTAAGAAGCTTCTCCAGAAGAACTTCCTGGATGAGAAGCAAAACATCTTCAAGAAAAAACAAAGAAAGTCAGTTGCCTTTTGAAAAAAGCACCTTTAGGACAACCATGACCTGAATGATGAGCTTCTTGATAGATAATCTCCACTGTCTTATTCCCTTTCTGGGAAAATTATATGCAGAATACATGTTTTTCCATGTTTCTCTTGCCCATTTTTAATTCAGGATATATAGCTTATATACTTACACTTGATTCCATTCATGATGTTAGAGGAGAAAAGACTCTCACCAGATCTAGAGATGAAGAATCAGGGGTTAATGTGGACATAAAGAAGAGTGTTTTTTCCTTGTATATATATACTCAGTAACAGGAAAACAAGTGAGCAGGTGGAGGAAAGCATGAATCAGTACCAAAGACATAAAGAATCTCATTAATGCCTATTCTCCAGCAGTTCAATTCTCTATTAATTCATTTGGCATTAATCCAGCATGCCTTCCATTAATGAATCTCTTTTATTATGTTCTTCTCTTTTCTCCTGGATAACCCAGAAAGAAGAAAATAATATATAATACATATACATATATCTAAAATAAGAGTAGATTGAGGGAATAAAATAGAGGCATCTGCCTGGCTTTGGGCAATTTTAATGCTGTGCCAAATGTCTAAATTAGGAAGCCATTGGGTTTCCTGCAGATATGTATGGGTGGGCAATTTATTTCTCTCTCCGTTTAGAAAATATTAAAAAAAAGAAACATATTCATCTTTGGAGCTGAAATCTGGGAAATTCAAAATGGATGAAAAGAAACATTGTTTCATTTAATTCAAATTTCACTTATGGAATTGTGCCACCATCTTGGATTATTCAAAAGAGGATTGGAGGGCATGCTGAAATTCTGTATTTATACCTCCTATTACAACTACTTCAAAAGCATCAGAAACAAAGTCTAGTTCAGTTTGGTGCAGAACATTAACAGGAATGCATTGTTTTATGAGCCATCTTTGAGGTTCCTTAGTCATTGAATTAGTCACTGTGGGAAGATAATTATATCTAAGGTTGTTATTGTTAGTTACGAGGTCATGTCCGACCCATCGTGACCCCATGGACAATGTTCCTCCAGGCCTTCCTGTCCTCTACCATCCTCTGGAGTCCATTTAAGCTCACACCTACTGCTTCACTGACTCCATCCAGCCACCTCATTCCCTGTCATCTCCTTCTTCTTTTGCCCTCAAACTTTCCCAGCACTAGATTCTTCTCCAGTGAGTCCTGCCTTCTCATTAGGTGGCCAAAATATCTAAGGTAGGTCCTTAGATAAACCAATGTTATTGTCCATTTGTAATTTACATGAGGCCAATGATGTCTAAACACCCTTGGCTGTCAATTTTTAATGATCAATATATTTGATTTCTGTTTCATAGAATCTTTTTTCCAGTTACCCAATCTTTTTAATGGTTGTTCACTTGAATTTATTTTTATGTTTTATATACTTTTTTTCTTCCATAAAGCTGTGTATTTTGATAAATTAATCTTCATTGCAGACACTGTGAGTTTATCATGGAAAAGTAGCATGCATATTAAACTGAAACCAATCAGCGCATATTTAAAGTGGAAGTAAGGCCCTTCCAGAATTTACAGAGCCTGCTTCTGCAAAAATGTAAAAATACTTCTGTTCCAATGCCAGTGTTCATTTAATGAAGAGGCTATGAAAGTATGTCCAAATGTACATCTTCGTTTTTCTTTCACAGAAGCACAGCTAATAGGCAAAGATTACAGGCGCATCTCAAGAGTTGCTCATAAGTTTTGCCAATATCAGCATGAGCCAGTGTGCTATTTCTTCCAGTCTTTAAGTCATTCATATGAATGGCTCATTTTCAGACAACAAAGCATGCAGAGGCTGAAGCAAGAGAAGAAAAGAAAATAAGCACTTCAAAGGATGCTTGAAAATCACCATAGTCCTATTCCCTGGCATCTAAAAATATAACTTGAATCAAAACTACTGGTTTTGTTTTTCTGTTTAGAAGAGCTGGGTTTTCTTTCAGGACTCAGAAGGGTAGCGTGCCAAGACACAATATTATCCACAGTCATTTTACCTTGCTTCTGTTTGAGAGACTTTCCATAGCAACTGACCTTAACAGTTAAGGAGATATTCAGTGCATTGAGGAGAACAGCTTGGTATTTAATATATCCAGACATCCATACAGCATTGAGAAGATCCTTCAAAGTGAGAATTTTCCACTCTTTCCAACTTAAAAAAAAATACTCACAAGGTTGAATTGATGATAGCAGTGCAGAATTCTAATGGTGATGCTTGCTTGTTCCAGAATATATATGGGTGAGCTGCATTTGAATCCAGCTGTGCCAAGTGGAGCTGCTTTATGAAAACATGTTCAGGTACCTGTAATGTTAAATCATTTCCTGACACCAAATTATATATTTATAATCACAAGATTCTTCAAAGGCAAGATGCCATAATGATGATTATGCTAGACAAAGAACTTTTTATATTGCAAGATTTTGTAGGAAACGTAGGTATTTGCTCTACGTTAGAATGTTGGAAGTTTAGACACTTTTCACACATTCTTGTAAATAATACAGGAGGCATGACACATAAATACAAGAAATATATGTTAGAGATATGTGGATAGAAAATATGTATTGTGCAGCAGATCTTTGGAGAGAAGGATGGGAACTGAAACCTTCTAGAGAGGAAGATTCTCTAAAATGAAGAGAATTCAACATCTTTCTGCTCTGGGCCTGTTAGTTGAAAAACTTTTTTATCTAGTCAATGCTTCTGAATGGGAGCCTGGTTCAATGCCTGCTTTTGAGTTATAGCCAATGGGGCCTCATAAACATGGGGGGGGGGGGAAGAAGCTCATTCATTATTTTGTTTCTCATGAATCCAAAAGTATTTTTGCTCTCTAACTTCAAATAACATGATTAACTATTTTTTTAAAATGAATTTTAATTTAAATGGATCAGTTTAATAGCTTTCAGTCTACTGTGCATATTTCCATTTGATTTGATAGTTTTCAAAATATCACTGCACATGTCTTGATTTCAGTGATGGTGTCAGATGGGTCATGATTTAATTACACAAATGTCACAAATTCTGCACCAATGATGGAGAGACTTGCCCCTGCTGCCTTCGCAGATGCCTATGGGAGAACCACTTAATTTTCTAGGATTAAAACTAAAGCAGCTTATTTCCCTGTTAAGTTTATTTTCGAAAAGGGGAGAGCGGTTTTATATTCACAACAGCTTGAGCTTTCCCGTTTAAATTCTGGTATTTTAGGATTGTGGGTATTGCTCTCTTTGCTCCCCCCTCCCCTTTCTCAAAACCCTGGATCCAAAAAGAAAAGAAAATGTTCTAATCATAACTGTTCTAACATAATGACCTGGAACTCTTTTTTGGCTCATTAGATTTTAATCTCAAGCAAATTACTATGAATCTCCCCAAAGCAGATATTATAAGCATTTTAGTGCTTGTTTTCATGAATCAGAGTTGATTTATTGCAGTTACATTTTAGTTTATAAATGTGGGGCATTTTTGCTACTTTCATCATGGAAGGGTGTTTACACTGATATATTAAATATGCTTGGGAATTTATTTTTTAATAAAGGTTGAATATTTCATGTGAGTGGAAACTAAGTTTAATTACAATCACAGGTGGTTTCTTTTGAAGAGATTTCATGCCAGTTTGGTTCCTCTTTCTCCTTTAGATTTCTTTGTGGTGAAAAACTTTTTTTTCATTAGAGAGTCCTGACCTTCTGCTATCTATCCTCATTAAGTGATTCCTGCTGCTTTTCTATCGCACTTGCTTTTTCATCCCATCTGTAGGTCTCCTTGGCAGTGGGATGCATGCCACTAGGTCCACTGAATGGTTATCATATTTAGATGCAAGGATAAGTGGGAAGATAATGTAGGAAGAACAATTAAAGAATAGTAGAAAAAGTTATAGTCAAAAAAGAAAGAAAACATTTTAATAGTGCTTTCCAGAACACCATGAATAACATCTGAATAAATTCTTAGAATGAAAATAGTACAACGTTTATTACTGCTGCTGCTGCTGTTGTTGTTGGAGAACATTGAACATTGTACGTTTTTTCTTTCCACCTGTTCCCCATCACAGATAGGCTCTCTTATTTGAATACGCAAGTATAATCAACTGACACAGGTCCTATAGGCAGGTGAAATGCTAGCAAATAAAACCTGACATTTATATCCACTTTAGCATTTTAGATAATAAATCAAAACAAAAGATGGAAAAAAATACTCAGTTTTACTGTAAAATTTTCAATGTTGATAAAAAATAGACAATCATAACCCAATCAGGCAGTTATTACATTGTTTATTTCACTCTTCTTCATTTAAGTGGTTGTAGAAATTACAGGAATCCATGCACTGTGAAATTGCAGCTCCTAGAATATACAGAGAGCATGGATATTGATTTCCCTGCCTAAGGCAAAGTTTCTCAACCTTGGCTACTGGTTGATGTGTGGACTTTAACTCATAGAATTCCCCAACCAGCCATGAAAATTCTGGGAGTTGAAGTCCACCCATCTTAAAATGGCCAAGATTGAAAAGCCCTGGTCTGGAAATGTTGATAGGTGTCAGATTTGCTCATTAAAGTAGGAAGGGCCAGACACTAAGGAAACCATGAGGTCTAGTCCCATCTTAAACAAGAATCTTGCTGGGTGACCTTTGGGACATTCAGTCACTCTAGGAAGGAGGCAATGGTAAGCCACTTCTGAAAAAAAAAACTTTGCCAAGAAAACTACAGGGACTAGTCAGGCAGTTAACCCTGACTTGAAGGCACACAAAAAAGTGTCTGTGTGTATGTGTGTGTATTCTTGAGTTGTATTACTAATATTTCTTTACCATTCACTGGGTTGAAATATCCTGCAATGCACATTACTGAAATCCCTCCAGTGCTGTAAGTGACAATGTGTTCCGATGATAGATAGGATTCTATAGCAGTTGCAGGCAGAAATTATGTGTTCCCTATATGTTTAGTTGTATTGGGTTAAATATCTTCTCACAAGCTATAAATGCCATCATTGTTTATATGGTAATAAATAAGCCTCAAGGCAAAGTCAAAGCATTTAGTGTATCAGAATTTGGATCACTTCCCTGCCCATATGGTGAATGTTGTAGTTGTGTGTTTTGCTTCTGTTCTGCCCAGAGGGAAAAGTACTCCTAAAGAGTGAATGTTACTCAGGCTTCTTTTCTTTTAAGATAATTGACTACAGTTTTAATTTTTCTGTACTAAATATTGGAAAATGTTACCATGAGCAAAAAATTCACAGACTACATGTAAGAATTGGGAGAATTCTTTTTTTATTCTTTAAAATACTTTTCAGAATATGTTACTTATTATTAACATTCCTTTGAGAAGTCTTTTTTCTAAGAAAAGATCTAATGTGCCACAATGCCACAGAATAAAATAATAAAGCATCACAATTCTAAACAATTAAGAATCATGAAGCCATCAGACATAGCTAAACAAATATTAACATAATGGTTCAAAATGCCTCTTCAGCAGTGGTGGGTTGCTCCCGGTTCTGTCCGGTTCTTGTGAACCAGTAGTAAAAGTGGCAGGAAGCTCCACCCACTCATCCGCACATCATAATGGATGATCTGTGCATGCGCAGAAGCTTCTGTGCCTGCGCAGAAGTGCGCACGCACGCGTTCCCATTGCAATACAGTAGTCAAGGTAAGTAGAACCCATCCCTGCTCTTCAGTAACATATACTCTTAACTTGGCACCAAAAAGATAGCAGAGTAAAGTAGAGTAGAGTAGAGTAGAGTAGAGTAGAGTAGAGTAGAGTAGAG